>OZ035883.1:89541465-90741465 GCA_964034835.1 Muscina levida | reverse complement strand
AAATATAAATCAGAAATAATTGTTATTTTGGGACTTTTAAAATATAAATCAAAAATATGTCTTATGTTCGGAGAGATATAATAAAAATCAGAAAATAACTCTTACAGAGGGACTTATATAAATAAAAGTTATAACAGTTACGGTCTCTGTCCAAAACAAAATAAACTTTTTTGGATAATTAATATTTTTCTTTTATAACTTCCAAACGGGAAACTCGATGATATTTGAAATTCGTCATTTTAACTATGATCTATGAACTGAAACACACCTCTTCTAGTACCTCCCATACAAATGGCCGAATTGACCTTCATAGTTTTCCATACATATATTTTTAAGTATGTACACTGAATTCAGCCATATTTTGCTGAATATATGACAATTTGACTTAGGAATGAATATTAACTATATGGGCTGATCCTTTCTGGTACCTCTCATACAAATGACTAAAATCGACCCCATAGTTCCACATGCATATATTTTTTATATGTATACTGAATTCAGTCAAATTTTGCACATGGTAAGAGTTCATTGAACATTGATTTGCGGAAAAGAATCGGCCATGTTGTGCTGGCCCTACTTCCAATAATTTCTTAAGAGAAACTCCTTAAGATGTTGAAAAATGTTTTGTTCGAATTGATAAGACACTTTTTCCTTAGTTCTCAGTTGGTACCGTATAAGATCCTTTCGGTAACCCCACACAAAGTGACCAAATTTACAGAAATAGTGAATTGAACTTTTTACATTTATTGTTGTATTTGTTTACACCTTTTACACTGTAACTTTTTTACTGTTTTTTACATGCCCCTAAACCTCTGATCTGATTTCATATTCTGATTCATATCTTCAACCGTTGGCGCACCAACAGCAGGCACATAATAATACATGTTATTTCAATAACTAAAGACGCAAACTATATATTACATTGGGTGAGGGTATTTGTCAGTCAGTTTGCCTGACTGTAAGTTCTGTACTGGTTTTAATGTGATTTTGATATGTGTTCTGTTTTTGTACTATTTCTTAAAATAAATAAACTTTTTAATAACAATATAGTCACATGTTGACTTGTAACCATTATTAATCATTAATTTTGCACCAACAGTGTCACAACTTAAATATACAAAAATAAAATCGGGTCTACACAAAAACAAAATATGTATCTGATGAATAGGGCGACCAATTTTCAGCACATGCTGAATATTGCTGATGCTGCTTAATTTAACGATTTCAAGCGATCTTGCTTATTTAAAAGGTTTGTGCTTTTTCATGCTGTTTTTGCCCTTATTTAAATTTTTGATACATTTTGATAAGATATGTTTCTATCAATTGAAAATTTATACATATCACAAGCCCTTGCGGTTCATGAAAATATGACGGGTAGAATTCAATTTGCAAACTATCCTCTTATTTTACACACAGCCAGTGTTCATGATTTTGTAATAGCCCTATTTTTATCGATAGCTTAGATCGTTCGATTCTTATGTATTACTATAGTTTTCAGGCGCCTTATCGAAAACAAAAATTTAAACTAATGAAACCTAATGTGCCTCTATAATCTAGACCAATAACGATACGATGAGGAACGTGGTTGGAAGCAGTGGAGTACTATACAAATTATTTGGAAGACATAAAGGAAGTCATTCAAGACTTTAATGAAAATGATTCTGAAGCATTGCGATAAAGCAAAGAGGTTTTTTCTAATGAAAATTTGTAATCCGACTTTTCCTTCATAAAAATTAACTTTACGTGCATCTGGCATGCCATCACAAAAATTGAGTCAAGCGGATTGCCATTGACTGAAAGCTTGGAAACAGTAAAATCAATTCAACATGCTATAGAAAAGCATCTGATAAAAATTATTTTAAAAAAATTACTGCCGTTCTTGCGCGAAATCCTGGCTTTGTGGAAATCAACAATATTATTTTTAAAAAATCCAAAACAACAAGTGCGTTTATGGGAAAATATTCGCCTGCTGAATCAACATTTTTTAAATACGATCCAGTTTCATCGTGTGACGTGGAACGCGTTTTTTCTACATATGGAAATTTTTTTACAAACCAGCGTAAAAGTTTCACCTTGGAAAATTTAAAAATGCACTTAGTGCTTAATTGTAATCGTGACATTGACCAAGGTATAATCTCACTTTAAGAAATTTTTGTTTTTGGTTTAAAAATTACTTTCTTTGTATGAATACACGACTGAATAATTTGGATAATTTACTTATTGTTTTTTATTACTTCTTTAATAAATGCGAAATTGTTTTTTGTTTGTTTTTCAATAAATAAAAAAAAATTATAAATGCTGAATATAAAATCTATCGTGCTTATTTCAAGGGTTTTTCATGCTGTTTTAAGTACTGAAAACCGTTTTTTTCGTGCTGAAAAATGGTCGCCCTACTGATGAATAAAAGTCAATAATTGACTTAATAATGCATTAAATATGTTATGCATGAAGATTTTTTAGATCCAGATAAAAAATGTTTTGAGATATGATGGTTTAAAAACTTTAAATTGTTCTCCTGTAAAGTTGCAAATTTTGAGTTGTGACGGTCTTGCACAAAACGAGCGATATAATCTTTTCTCATGATCAAACAAACATACATTCTGAATCATCATCAGTTAAATTGGTCAATCCATTCAAATTTTCTAAATAATTCCACCCCAGCGCCACCTGTCCAGTCCATACATAAAGTGTTTTCTCTTTATCAAACCAATATACATTCTGAATTTCAGTTAAATTGGCCCATCCACTCAAATTTTCGAAATGAGTCCACTCCAGCGATACCTACCGGGTCTATTCATAAAATATAAATAATTCTTATATTAATACCTGTATTTGTCAATAGTTCCTTAACAGACTGTCTGATGTGGATAAAATTTTTTAGGATAATTAAGATAGTAGGAAAAAGTGTAACGCCCGCAACGTAACGTCCGCAACGGACGAATTTCAAATTATTGGATGAACCACTAAATGTATAACTCTAAATAAAGCCTTTTTCAAATCCTGAAATATTCCTCTTTCCTTTATGTATTTCGATTTTTATTGTTACTATGCAATATTTGCTCAAATAGATGGAAATACACATTGACATCCAAAACTACTTCCATTTTTTGTGACGTCCGCAACCTCACTTTTGGCTCGAATATCTTTTTTGTCCAAAGTAGTTAAGCAAACAGTTAAATGCCATTTCGAAGTACTCTCAAATAACTGTTGTTTGCTGAAGTTTATTTACAAATATCTCACTCATAACGCAAACAGGATTAATATAATATAACATAAATGCGTACGAATGTAACGTCCGCCACACAGGATTTGCCCATATACAAATAAAATAATCAGTAGTTTCTCTATAACGAATTTTCTCTATAACGTAGAAATCGGCGATCCCCAGTGACTACGTTATAGAGAAGTTCGACCGTATATATTTATTTATAAAACTTCTCTTCTTTTACTTTTCTTACCTTAGACTTTTTAATCGGACAGTTAAATTGGATCAATAGATCACCCTGTGTAATGTGTACTTTTTTCTACCAGTCTAAAAGTGTACCAAACGTAACATAAACAGTGGAAATGAAAAAAAAAAACGTAATGTAAACCAGTGGATGGTATAAAAAATTGATATAGAGTTTGAACCTCAATTAATTATTTGTTTTTCTGTAAAATCAAAATTGTTTAACAAACATTAACGAACCAAAAAAAAATACAAAAAAAAACAGTCACAGCAAGCGTAAAAAAACAAAATGCAAAAATTATAAATAAGGTCATTGGATACATAAACGGTTACAATTTGTATGTACAAGCATAGCGACAGACAAACGAACAACGCCTATTCATCGTGGGCAGAGATCAACAAGAAAAAAAAAACAATAGCTTAGACCGACGACAAAATAACGGTTAACAACTTGCAGCGCTTTTGTTAATTTGACCTTGAGTAGTTTGTTTGGGAATCCATATCGTTGAAACTCATTATAGCATAGTTAACATAAAGCTGTACATGAGGAATGGTATAAAAAAGGTATATTACAAATAAATCTAAATATATGGTTTGTATAAATAATTCAACAACATGACCGTGCAACTAAATTGCCAACCTGATGATACAAACGTGTACATTAAGGTTGCGCACTTCAGACAAAAAAAAAGTTGTGTCGGTCACCCCCTACAAGGAAAGATAACACTATGCAACAATTTGAGGGTCATTGTCTCGACGATGAACGAAACCTATATCAAACGATATCATTTGACTCCAGTAACAAAACCATAAACTTCATTTTGCTCTACTACGCACAGTAACCGACAAAATGTGTTTTTGTTTTTATTCTGAATTCCTTACCGTTAATTTTAAAAATTTGTCAAAGTCGATGAAAATCTAATTTTTAACTTTAATTTTAAACGTTTTTTGGATTATGTATGCAAAAAATTTTTAACTGACCTCAATTATGTGAACAAGTTTATGAATTAATCGAAGTGAAAATTTAAGCAAAAACTATATTTTTGGCTAAACTGCAAATATATAGATGCACTTTATTCACACTTTAACTTGCTGTCCTGCTCACAATTAGTATCCGATTAGAACAAAACTTAATTTGCAACCTGGAAAAGTTTTAAGAAAGTTTTTTGTAAAAAATAAATCAAATCAGTTAAGGTCACCACAACATTAAGCCGAGCAAATGACACATCTTGAAGAGTTAGATGCACCTAACGAAATTCTAACCTTTCTTTGTAGACAAAATTTGATTTATGTGTGGCTCCTTAGCTGTCTATCGTTGTTAGTACAGATCTTTTTACGCTAGTATGTACAGTAGGGTGAGTCTTAAAAAATGTTTTTGGAATTTTTCATGGGCCAAGTTAAAATTTTATTAAGACGTACAAAAAAACTCTATGTGAATTTTTTTAATTTTTTTCTTAAAGGTTTAGGGGTCGCTACCGGGGTTCGAAATTCAAAATTTTACCGTCATCCTGAGGGATAAGCCGAATAACTCGAGTGAACCTTAACTGATTCTTATGAAAATTTTTCAGTATTCATATTTTCCATAACGAAGTAATGGAATTGTAAATGGGCAGAATTGCACCACCCCTTCTGGTACCTCCCATACAAAATTACCTATTTTTTGATAATTAATATTTCTCCCATAACTTTCAAACGGACAGCTGGATGGCATTTCAACTTGGTCAGTTTAATGACCTTGTAATAACAGATAAACCCCCAGAAAATCAAAAGCTTTGTCACACCCCTTCTGGTACCTCCCATACAAATGACCGAATTAACCCCCACATTTTTACCTACATATCTTTTTAGTAAAAATACTGAATTCAATATTTGTGTGAGATAAACACATGCACAAAAGTGACTCGTGAGTGAATGTGGATCATACCGGCCAACCCCTTCTGGTACCTCCCATACAAAATTACCTATTTTTAGACAAATTATAATTTACCAATAATTTCCAAACGGACAGCTGGATGGCATTTAAACTTGGTCAATTTAATGACCTTGTAATAACAGATAAACCCCCAGAAAATCAAAACCTTTGTCACACCCCTTCTGGTACCTCCCATACAAATGACCGAATTAACCCCCATATTTTTACCTACATATCTTTTTAGTAAAAATACTGAATTCAATAAAATTTTGTGTGAGATGAACACATGCGAAAATTTGACTCGTGAGTGAATATGGACTATATCGGCCAACCCCTTCTGGTACCTCCCATACAAATTTACCTATTTTTAGACAAATTATTTTTTACACATAATAACCAAACGGACAGCTGGATGACATTAAAAATTGGTCAGTTTAATTACCTTGTAATAACAGATAAACTCCCAGAAAATCAAAACCTTTGTGACACCCCTTCTGGTACCTCCCATACAAATGACCGAATTAACCCCCATATTTTTACATACGTTTTTTTGTAAGTATGCTGAATTCATTTATATTTTGGTAAAGATATACCCTTATTGTAATTTTACTAATGCTTATCTTAAATATAAATCTTGTTTAATGAATGTTATATGATATTCAACGTAGATAATGGAACGCTATTGTCTTGCCCCATTCCACTAATTTGCAGTCCAACTTAGGAATTTTTACAGTACAGTTAATAAGAAATGATTTATTTCAAATTTGTTCATCAGTTTTTGTTGTGTTATTATTTAAAAAGATACATTTCAAAAATAAAAATTAAATTAAACAGTTAAAAAAAAAATATTAAAATAAAAATTTAATATATTAATATTAAACATCAATTCATTGCATGAAAAACTTAACATTAAAAAATATAATTATAAACAACTGCATTTACTGCTTACAATTTTCTTTAAATTTTAAAATATTGTAAAATATATTATTATTTACACATGGTAGATTTTTTTGGATTTGAATATTTTTTTCTAAATTCTTTCACCAATAATAATAGAAACTGCTTCTGTTCTTCATTATGTGTATGCAATTTATTGTATTCCTGCATCAAGGCCACTTCGCGTTCAGCAATATCGTTAAAAACCCTCATAGACCGAACTAATTCTTTACTTAATTTACAGTCGGCAACAATCTTCAACATTTTTTTTTAGGAAACCCGATATGATACCCGTTCTGCTGAAAAATTTAATAGTATTGTTGGATACAAAATGCTCAAGACTTTTAGAATGTAGTAGGTTTTCATCTACTGTACCTCTTTTTTCTGGATTATCTACTCCTTCTATGTTTAAAGCATTTACCATCTTCTTCTTAATTTCATAAGAAACTTTGTCATCAAAAAAGCAAATCCATCTAGCTCTTCTGACAAATACCAGAGATGACCTAGAATTTTTTTAAGGCTATTGCCGCTATCTCTTTATTAATTGTTGCATAAGACTTCAAGTCTTTTAATAACTGGAGGTCATTTCTTGAAGCAGGAGGTCCAGAAGTGGATTCAAACCAATATTTAAGGTAAATATTAATTATAAAAATGCAAACATCCTGTATTTAACATAATTCGCTTTCCTTTAGCTTGAACTGCTCTCAGAATAAATATATTTTTATGGAATATATTGCCTTAGCCATCCATCTAGCACGGTGAAGACTTGCTGGTGCTCTGAAGAATATTGGTGTTTTTGGAACACCTCAGCAGCATATTATTGTCAGCTTAAGTAGCTCTTTGTAGTCATCTCGTGGCTGAAACTCTTTAAGCTGATTTTCGGCAAAACAAATAGCATCCGCAGAATTCTTTATGTTTTTTTGTAATGGTATGGTTGCTGTTTGATATTTCGGGGAAGTCCCGAAATACCATGCATAAGTCATATTATATGACTTCTACGTTTAAAACTGCGCATGGATTTCAGGGCACTGAAGCGAGTTCTTTTGTACTTCTTAATAACATTTTAAGTTAACCTATGAAAAAAATCAAAAATAAGTAGCATATCTATGTAAAACTATCAGGGTGAATTCGGTCATTTGTATGGGAGGTACCAGAAGGGGTGTGACAAAGGTTTTGATTTTCTGGGGGTTTATCTGATATTACAAGGTAATTAAACTGACCAAGTTTAAATGCCATCCAGCTGTCCGTTTGGAAATTATTGGTAAAAAATAATTTGTCTAAAAATAGGTAATTTTGTATGTGAGGTACCAGAAGGGGTTGGCCGGTATAGTCCACATTCACTCACGAGTCACTTTTGTGCACACACAAAATTTTATTGAATTCAGTATTTTGACTAAAAAGATATGTAGGTAAAAATATGGGGGTTAATTCGGTCATTTGTATGGGAGGTACCAGAAGGGGTGTCACAAAGGTTTTGATTTTCTGGGGGTTTATCTGTTATTACAAGGTCATTAAATTGACCAAGTTTAAATGCCATCCAGCTGTCTGTTTGGAAATTATTGGTAAAAAATAATTTGTCTAAAAATAGGTAATTTTGTATGGGAGGTACCAGAAGGGGTTGGCCGATATAGTCCATATATACTCACGAGTCAAATTTTTGCATGTGTTCATCTCACACAAAATTTTATCGAATTCAGTATTTTTACTAAAAAGATATGTAGGTAAAAATATGGGGGTTAATTCGGTCATTTGTATGGGAGGTACCAGAAGGGGTGTGACAAAGGTTTTGATTTTCTGGGGGTTTATCTGTTATTACAAGGTCATTAAACTGACCAAGTTTAAATGCCATCCAGCTGTCCATTTGAAAGTTATGGGAGAAATATTAATTATCAAAAAATAGGTAATTTTGTATGGGAGGTACCAGAAGGGGTGGGGCAATTCTGCCCATTTACAATTCCATTACTTCGTTATGGAAAATATGAATACTGAAAAATTTTCAAAAGGATCAGCTAAGGTTTACTCGAGTTATTCTGCTTATCCCTCAGGATGACGGTAAAATTTTGAATTTCGAACCCCGGTAGCGACCCCTAAACCTTTAAGAAAAAAATTAAAAAAATTCACATAGAGTTTTTTTGTACGTCTTAATAAAATTTTAACTTGGCCCATGAAAAATTCCAAAAACATTTTTTTTTTGCCAAATAAGAATCAACCTAATGTACAGGCTAAATCTTAGTACAAACATACATTCATTATAGAAACATTTCTAAGATGTTTTGTTGGAGATACATTTTCATGTAGCCATACTCAGTTGTGTGATAAAAGCACTTAGTTCCCTCACAATTTTTCCTAGTTTATCATTTCATCAGGCAACAGTATATGATACAACAATCTCCTGATAATGTCTTTTGTATTATGCAATCAGCAAAAAGTTGACACAAATTTATATAATCCGTACTAGGAAAATGTGTTAATTATATTTATTTGTCATTTACTTAGTACATGTTGTTAATTTAAGAAACATCACAAGGTCAAATCCCGCTACTTTTCAATTGTATAGTGCATCAATTGCAAACTGCAATTAAAAAAAATAATGTGTCGCGAGATTACATTTTTAATTTCACAGTTTAGAATGTGTACTAGGAAGTTATTGTTCGTACTAAAACCGTCGTGGATTCCATGCACGCTTTTACTACAATCACAGCGTTGGTGAATCTTTAAGTAATAATCTCGGTTTTTATCGTAAACTGCCATCAGTTGTCAAAAACGAAATATGGAATTCCGGAAGACCAATTGAACTTAAACATAATTTCCCTTTACATCCAATGAATGAGATATGGGATAGCTTCTCGCTTTGTTGTGAATTAACACTCTTTCTATTTTTAGATTCACAACTAACGGCACCTACATGTTTATCGACGAATGCGAACGTCACTGTTTAAGAAGCTTTTACTAGACATGCCGATTGTCTCGACACTATACTGTTAAGTTTCTGTCGACAACATCGATGGGGCCGGCAATGAAAAGAAAATTTAGATGTCTGGAGGCGGGAATCGAACCTGGGATCTCCCGCGTGATAGTCGCTTGTTCTAAATATTATGCCACGGCCGGCGCCGTTTTGAAAAAAATATTTTATGTATTATTATTGTGTATTTTCCATGTCAATATATTTAATTATATAAGCACCAGCACATCTGTAACAACGTGTGAATTCTGATTAAATTGTACGATGCTTTATCATTAAATATCTTCATGAATGTTGAATGCCTACACTATTATAACATATCAATATTAGTTCGTTCTATGATTAATTATAACGGATCCGTTGTCGTTAATAATGGTATGTTCTCGATATATTTTAAATTCCTTGAAAGTTCTACAAAATTACATTTTACAATCTGATTTTTGAAAATTGTGGAGAAGTTTAAGAATCCTCAATAATATGTGTAAACTAGATTGTTTTACAAACTAAACGGTTTGTCCTTATAGAAATTATATGCCCAATAATACCATGTAATGTACGGGGGGTAATCATAACATGGAGCTAATACCAGAGGGGTTATTTTGGCCCTGCTAAACATGTACTAAACATAAACAAAAAATTTTTGCTATTGCAGTCTTACCGACAAAAAAGCTACAACAAAGATACAGAAACGCAAAAAATTATTTCGGTTATCCATGATTTTAAATAAAATTTATATCCGTTTACTTTCTTTATATCTACTCATACTCATGTCTTCCCAAACACTTTTAAATTCATTGCAGTTATATTCTACAGTATGATACGTATGTAGAAACATCTCTTCTAAGAAAATCACGCATATAGTATGTTTTTCAATAACAACATATCTTTTAATTATGTCTTAATAAATGACAACATTGAATATTTCCATTTAAAAAGACAACTTTCTGTTTTTCACTTCATAGTTATACGTTTAATTTTTTGTTTGTTGTTTTCAAATTAATAAAAAAAATGAAAATATGTAATACAAATTTTTAGGGTATTAAAATTTAACAATGTTAATTGTAAAATATTCCACTATTTAATTTAATGTTTAAATACTGTTAAGCAAAAATACTCTACCATATGAATTTATTTTCTCCTCAAAAAAATTAGAATGGAACATTGCATTCATTGACATATTTTTCGGTTGATACTGTTTTATAAGACCATTTTATGTATTAATAGCAATGGGTCATGTATATTTCAGGATGTTAAGGATTTTACGCGCAACTTATTTTTTTTCCTCTGATTTTTACTTAAATTACTTAGATTATACCCATGGTAATGACTGCACGGTAATGATGGAAACGTGAGTATTCTTGGATTTAAATGTGGAAATCTTCAAAATCTATATATATAAAAAATTGTTGCAAGTGTGTTGTGACTTTATAACTCACGAACGGCTGGACCGATTTGCTTAAATTTTTTTGTATGCGTTTGGGTGGTCCAATTGGACAAAGGGGCGTGGCACCGGCCATACAACTTGAAAATCAAAAGGGCTGTATCTCATGAACTATGATAGGTATGAAGATGAGGTTTGGTATATATGTTGTTGGAACAGTATTAATTACAGCCAAGGTGAAAGTGGGCGGTGCCACGCCCCCTTTTAAAAAATCGCTTTAACGGCTTTTCTAATAGACCGATTGATACCAAATAGTACTGTTGACCTGTTGATAGTCCCTGGCTATAATAGGTTGTGATTGGATAAAGGGGCGTGGCACCGCTGATACAACTTGAAAATCAAAAGGGCTATATCTCATGAACTATCAGAGGTATGAAGATGAGATTTGGTATATATGTTGTTGGAGCAGTATTAATTACAGCCAGCGTGGAAGTGGGGGGTGCCACGCCCCCTTTTCAAAACCGCTCTGCAGGCTTCCCAATAGACAGATTGATACGAAAATTTTACCAAGTGGTACTGATGACCTGTAGATAGTCCCTGGCTATATTTGGTTGTGATTGGATAAAGGGGCGTGGCACCGCTTATACAACATGAAAATAAAAAGGGCTATATCTCATGAACTATAAGAGGTATGAAGATGAGATTTGTTACATATGTTGTTGTTGCAGTATAAATTACAGTAAGAGTGGAAGTGGGCTGTACCACACCCCTTTTAAAATAAACAATTATAACTGTCAAAATTCCACAGTATATTGCAGTACGCCTAGAGATATGAACAGTAAGGTGGGCCAGTTTTTTTATTCGCTAAAATTGTAACCAAATCTACGATGAATTGTTAGAAAATGTCACCACTAAACTTTGTGTGTAATATCAATTCCTAGCTCGCGCTGAGAAAGCTTAATTTAGTGCGGAAAACTTAAATTTTGATAGAAGTGTCTTAAAGCTGAAGTCTGTACGCTTTCAATAATCATGGGGCAACGAACGTCACTTCTAAAAGAAGCGCAGAACGGAGTAAATAAACGAAAAATTCTTTTATTTTAAAAAAAGTATCAGCTAGGATTTTAATTCATGTGGATTTTTAATGTACAATTGACCCCCAACAAAACCCCATTTACCGCTTTTGTTGCCATTTTAGGTCAACCAATTCGTCATTTGGGCGAGGTGTGTGAAGTGTGATAGACTTTCATTGAGACTTTCTTTGAAAAATCACCATGTAAAGACTACACAAGAACAACGTTTACAAATCTTGCAAATTTATTTTCAAAATGCCCGTTCTGTTTGCCCTTAGTGAAGTTTAAGGTGCATATACTCATCCATCTGAGCAGCTAATAGAAGCCATCGACGCTGTAGACGTAAGTGTGTCGCCGTTCTCAGCAACTCGGTCTCTGCAAATGCTGAGGAATGATCTTGGCTTATATTCATATATCCAACTGGTAGAAGAAATAAAACCAGTGGACGATCAATTGATTTTTTTTATTTATCATGTCATTGCACATTATTTGAAGGAGAAATGGTTCCAACACGACGGCGTATAATGCCATACAGCACGTGAGATCATCACTTTGTAAAGCCAAACGTTGGTGACCGAATTATCACATAGAATGGTAATACGAGTTCAATACAAAGATAGTATTCGAAAATATTCTTGATCCATGTGAGAAGAAGACATGGCAAAGAAGGTTTTTATGGCTAAAGGCAAGAAGCTTCAAACAAAATTTTCATTTTCGGTCAATAGGCGGAAAAGGCATGTCAAAAGTGTTTTTTACACCCAAAGAGATAGTTAGTATGCAGACGGTCACCGCTACTACATTGAATTTTGATCTTTAACGGAATGTCTGTTTCCGATTTGTAAAAGATATGACTTTGCTGACGAACTTTTTACTATCGTCATAGGGCCTATGATATTTAGAATTTAAAACAACAACACTTAATTTGTTAACTTTCATGTTAAGGAGTTGCTTGAAATTAGTTACATAAGTTAATAAACTCAACATATCATTATCGAGCTTAAGTACCGTTTTCAAAGTACTTTGTAGACCTAAATGTGAAATATATTACAAGTTAAAACGCAATAGCGAAGCATTGCCGGGCCCACTAGTTTTTTATAAAATATAATATAATCTAATGAAGACTTAAAAAATTAAAAAACCAATACCACAAATTTGGAAATTATAATATAAATAATGGAAAAATATGCTTACCGCGGGAATGATGAAATTTTAGGAACATGCGCAAAAAACACTAAACTCTTCAATAGCTCTCAACTTCTGTCAATTATCTTTAAAACTAACGGGAATTGTCGTTACATTAATAATTTACACCTAACCGAAAAACCGGTTTAAAGCTTTTTTTTCTTAATAAACAAATTGGCCCACGGGAATGACGAAAAAAATTGGCCACGGACTAAAATGTCTCTAAATCATATATTTTAAAATAATATTATATTTATGAAATTAAAATTGTCTTGGTTTATTCTTCTTGAATAACTTGACTTACTTCATTTATAATATATATTTTGAAATATTAATGAAAAACTGTGATTTCTGAACACAAATCAATCGGACACATGCCATGGTAATGACTATTTGCACCGTGCGACCAAATTTTTTCATAAAAATATGTAGAATATTTTTTGATTTCCGTGCCTCGTTTAAATTTAAACTTAAATTTTTCAATATTTGTAATACTAAATTCGTAGGGCCACAGAATGTAGTCATTTCGTGATATCGACCCATATACAGCTGATGATGTACCATTGTGCATCAGTTCGTCACAAAGGGGTCTGAAGATGAACTCGTCATGGAGTTCGAAACGCGTCATCCTAGTGCGTGACACACTGAATTTGACAAAAAAATATCAAACAGTAAAAACACTTTTCTGACCGTTAGCCGAATTTGATACACTAACGTAAATTTTGATATATAATCAATACGATCGATTTAAATTAACAAACAATACAATTTAAAATCTACAATGTTTTTAAAAACGTCTTGGGTTTGTGGTTTATTCATCATAAGTAGCTATTTAACGAAAATCACTGAAAAAATTTAAAGCATTACTTAAAGAGACAGGTCAATATATACCTCTCAACAAAGGATGTTTCTATTTAGCAATACAAAAATAAGAAAACAATTCAGCAGACAGTAAATAAGAGAATGACTACCACTACTAACTCGAGACGGGTAAATATTCACCAAAGGATTCATCGTATAAACGCATATAAGCACTCTGTACTTTTACAATGTGTTTTTTTTGAGGACCACTTTCATTCTGATCGTGGTTATCCTTCCATCTCACAAGCATCTCCAATGCCCCAAAAATTGTAGTTGTATTTTTTTTGTTCATTCTCATTCGGAGTACAGAACTTTATTTCGGCCATCAGTTATTGCAGATCCCAAGAACGACATATAGCATTAAGTTGAAAAAAATTGGTTAAAAATTACATAGAACTGATTAGATGTAATATGTTATATTTGAAATTCTTACCGTCTGGAATATCATTTTTTAAAATAATATCAAAAACATTGTCTCCTGCTACGATTAATCTTTGCTTATGACATCCACATTTTTATTAAATCGTTCGCTTGAGCCTTACAGCTAGTTTTTCAATCTATCGAATCGAATTGGTTTACCGTGAACTTTAAGCATAGCAGATGTTTTTCATAAAATGGAGTCATATTTTCATCAGTGAAATAGTTTAAGTGCACCATGTTTTATGAACGCCTGATTAGGAAGACTAAATTTTGGTTTAATTTTGTAGAGACGATCTGTGCCCTGGAATAGAGACTAGTAATCAGTAAAAAAATTTAACAATGTAATATTAAAAAAACTAAACAAATTATCTGTGGAGATGCTGGCTGCCTGGTTTTTAGTTGGTTTTGGGTTATTAATTATGGTTTTAAATCAATATTTTTCTTTGAATTGAGAATATTCTGTCAATATTATGTATATGTAAAAATATGTTTGTAAGAATTTGAATGTAATATATCCTACAAACGGCTTTCTATTATTGCAAAGAAATTCACTGAATCCAAAACCTTGTGGTAATATTAGCTGCGTTCGTTAACTTGCAAATTTGCACAAATTTGTGATTTTTTTTTGCAAATTTTTGATTAATACGTTCGTTTACTCCAAAAGTTCAGTAAATGAGAGAGAGCGTAGAATTTTGACAGCTCAACACTAAAGAGTTTGCAAATTTTGGTAGCCAACCAAAATTTGCAAGACAGAAGAGCTTTTCGAAATTTGAATTGTCCAACTCCAAAATGGGTTTCATTGTTTCATCGGGATGTTAAGGGATGAAGATTAATTGCTCAAATTCAACAAAGGCATCGGCTACTGTGTAAAAACATAAAAATTAAAATTAAATAAAAACACATGAGCAGTTTTCTTGCAAATTTTTCGTGGATGTTGTTGGAGTACTTTTTTGCAAATTCAGCATGAAGAGAGTAAAATTGTTCTTTCTCTCCCAAACTACAATATTGCAAATTACTTCCGGGAAGTAAACGAACACAGCTATTGTTAACGATTATTCATAACAAAGTCATAAAATTTTGTGAGACCACTGTAATAAATTCGTATCAGTTTAGAGAATAATATTAAGTTCCCGTCTAGCCTTCTTCGATGTTGATTTGAAATTGCACATTTTACTCTGACATCGACTAGATATCGCTTTTATCAAGCGACGTAGGTAAACTGTTTTAACAAAAGTGAGACACCAACTGATATCATAACACAGTGACGAACACGACAAACTGCCGGTAAACTTTATCTCATTAACAAATAAGCTTATGAGCGTAAATGTTTATAAACACTCAACAAGCGAGAAATCTGAACGAGTCAGCGTGTATGTGTGTAGTAGGCGGTGAGTGAAAGCTCTAACATTTGTTTGCCGTTGAGTTAAATTTGACAAAAGAGCTTATTATCTATTCTCAAGATAACCGCGTATGTCGATTTATGTCAAGTTTCCGTATGTTGCACAATTGAATTCAGAACACCGTAACCTAAGTATGAGAATATGTTTTTGATTTTATATTATTAATGTTAACAACATCTCAAGTACATTAATTGCGTTAATCTGTTTTAATACATTATTACGTTTAATACATTTTTTTGTTTATGTTGTTCTCGTGAACACAATTTGCACGTGTCTAAAAGTTAATCTTCTTTGTCCTTTCAAAGGAAACAAATCCTTTATATATTTTCCGGGAAAGACTGTACTTAAATGGTAATAAGCTTAATTATTGCAGATATCGGATAAAGGAAACTTCAAAATATTTACAACAAATTTCTTTTCTTATTAAAATTTTTTTTCTCAATGTACTTAATAGGGACAGAAGTATTGTTACATAAATTTGTTGCTATAAAATCAAAACTAGTACATGTTTTTGAACCAAACTTTGCATATTTATTTATTGAAATATATTGTATACCAAATCTACTATTCAGTTAATATGTTAAGACCCATTGTCCTATCATCAATAGCAGCACGCACAGCGTCTAGCCTTAAGGAAATCAATATTTTGGTATCATTTGTGGCAGACTGTCAACCATTCGTAATCCGTTGGGTTTAAATCGGGCTTGTAAGTTCAGTCTTCAGAAAAAATGAAAGCTGGACAATTGTTGAAACGTTGAAGACAGGTCAGTGTCATTTTAGCCTTATGAGGTTTTACAACAAGTTCCAAAATTGTTTCTGTGTAAACTTTTTTCGACGTTTACACAGAAAATGGACGGGATCGTATCAGTAGACGTGGTATAAAACACCGCTGTATCTCATAAACTACAAGAGCTATAAAGATGATATTAGGTATGTCTTGTTTGTACAGTATGAATTACAGCCAGAGTTGAAGTGGGCTGTGCCACGCCCTTTTAAAATAAACCGTTCCACAGCCATAGTTTGATAGTCCTGAAAATTAGATTGGATGAAATTAGTAGAGATATAACCAGACTATTTAGAACCAAGTTAACAAAAAAAGTCCGGGCACCGACAACAAACGTCAGTATTTGACTGCTACATATTTGCGAGAAACAGTTACAATACCTCAATCGAACATTGGTAAAAAACATATGATTTACTATGAACCTGACCTTTGACCTCTTTGGGGCACTGGAAATACTTTTTCGGTCTTACTCAAATTTCAGTCATGTATTTTTTACATCAACTGGCACAATATTCCGGTCGGGCATTTTCAAACTTCAGCAAAAAAAATTGTCCATACATGTACATTTTGATGTGACAACAAACAGCGAAAACGGTGTGAGCGATTTATACCAAAACTAGTTACTAGTTTTGGTAAATATTTACATTGACAGCAGTAGAGTGAAATATTATTATTCATAAATTTTTTTGCTTACCGTTTCTAGTTAATTCACTGCCATGTTTTAGAGAAATACTTTACTAAAATTAACACTGTAAAAATATAAAGAAAACTTAATTAGAAACGTGAAGAAGACGATCGTCGTGATAACAAGAAAGTGAAAGTACATTTTTATAAGTATTTATTGTGAAAATAACCGAAAAAATATTACTTAAAATAAACACATTGAATACAAAAATATTACTCTTTTTACTTCAGTGTATTATAAGTTCATTATTTCATATAAATAAAGCTAAACCAGAAATATTGCTGAATTTTTATGATTAAATAATAAACTTGAGTTATTTAAACAAAACAAATTTAAATAATTAATTACAGTATACTACGGATAAGTGCACATCGCATAAATGCAAAAAACGGATAAATGCACAACTTTTGCTAACCTGAAAGTACTTTTTTAGTAGAACTTTGCATGCATAAATGCAAATCTCTAATACTTCATAAATGTAGATTATGATTTAGAGAAACTGGAGAACAAAATACATAAGGTTGGAACAGAAAAAAAAGATTTCAGACTTTTTCAGCACACGTGGTTTAGGTGAATCCAATTGAGTGCCATTTAATATGTATTTTGCAAAAAACAATGGTGCAAACAATGATTGATTAATAGCTCTTATTTTGGCACATAACTGAATATTTTTAATTTTTTTGTATGAAATATAAAATCACTAAAGCAATGAAATATTGTGATTTTTTTACCTTAAACTGAACTGATATTTATAAGTTTTTATTAAAAACCTGTTGTGTAATGTAAACCAAATATAAATAAAAACATTAAACAGCTTTATATTTTAATTAATTTCTTAAAGTTCAGTCCAAACTGAACTGGTGTTACAGATTAATAAAAATAATCTAATGTTTGTATAAATGCAATAATCGTGCACTTATGCAATGTTTGTATGTATGCACTAGTTGTGCAATTATCCGAGTGTTGTATAAATGCAAAAACTGCACAAGTGCACAAAAAGTCGCGCGAAACCCGATGTGCACTTATCCGTAGTCTACTGTAGGTTATTTAATCCGACTTCTGGGCACATTTGCACATTTTAAAAACGTTTGTAACTTTTTAAGATTTTAAGATATTTACGTGCGTTATGAAAAATGTCCGAAAAAGAGGGGTAGAAATCGAGATAGAATCAGTCACTAGTCAAATTTGACGTCGGTGTCAAAAATTATATATGGAGGAAATGTAGCCTCGATCGGACTTCAAATGACCTCACAGCGCAGAAAAAACTAAATGGACCGCTTTTTTCTTATGTCCCAGAATCTTTGTTGCCTAATCTTCAAATCCAGGTGCTGACAAGTGCAACATTTTTTTCGACACTATCTAATGTACATGTCTTATTCGCAGAATCCTTAGATTGTAGGTTCCATTACTATTTTTTTTAAATATCACTTCAAAAAACACTCAAAACTAATTTTAAGACATTAAAAATTTACATGTGTTTGTCGCGTAAGGAAAACGTCAAAAAACTCAAACTTTAAACATGTATGTATAGTGATGTGGAATTTTGTGTACTTTCAGCGACTTATAATGTTTTGTCGGTTTTCCCAAATTTTCCTAGTAGAGTCTAATGGAGTTTAAGGTTTTGTTACTGAGGTCAAATGCTATCGTTTGATATTGGTTTTATTCACCCCCCGAGACACAGATCCTCAAATTAATGCAAAGTGTTGCCTGCACTTTGGCTTTCTTAAAGTTTTCATTACTTGTCTTGCTTTTTCAACAACTGAGGAAATGTTGGTTTTATCCAGAAAGTCTTCACGACTAATTGCAAGGTGTGAGCTTCACATTTAACAGGAAATATTGTTCGATTATCTGCGCTGAAAGTACTTTCAATATCTTCAAAGTTAAAAATTGATTCCTCAATCAATTCAACCTTCATTGGCATATTCCGGCCGTTATCTTTAGTTTTGGTATATATTTTTTTAAGTTAAATTGACTTCTGTATAATAATGACTCAGTGTCTTCGTATTAAGTCTCATTAAATTCGTTATATGTTTTTCGTGATTCGTGTGTCCCTTAATTCTAAGGGGACAAATCGCAAATAATAACATTCCGTTTTATACCCGTATTATGTTCATTTTGAACAATAGATCACCTAATTTTTCCCGTAACTAAAGTGCACTATAATCACTGGCAGTCACATTTAAAGGAAAGTTTACCACTAACCGAAAAAATGTTGCTGTCGAATTTATTGTATGTATTGAGTATAACATAGTAGGTAAAATCGTTAGAAATTGAGATTGTATTAACATTTTTCCCTAGGCTTCTAATTACCCTATGGTAAAATTACGAAATTAAATTTTTCAACTTTGAGTGAAATCATTAGGAAATGAGTATGCCAAATAGTTAGGGCATACTTTGACTAAATTTATATAATTTCAAATGATTTTTTTTGTATATCTAATTACTTTATGCCCATGATTAATGAATTAGTATTGTGTGTATTACTAGTTTTTGTTTCAAAGTGTATTCATTAAGAGTTACTCATTACTTACTTATAACCGTAGTATTCTTTTCGATATGACAATTTCTAAAGATATATATGTGTGTCGTTTTTATATCTACATTTTGTGTAGTCACGTTTATGGAAATTGCAATGGATAATCTTATTTACTGCCTTAAAGAAACTGAGTCTTATCAAAGCACTAATAATACAAAACATTGAAAAAAATAACATACATATGGTTAATTAGAAATATATGGTAGTGAGAAAGATAAAACTGTTAAATAAAATTAATTTAAATACAAGCAAACAATGAAGTCTCGGCGGCTTATTTAATTCATCGGTAAATTTCCTTTTGTTGTTTAGACAATAGGTCCTAGTACAAATATGACGAAATAAATTTGGATATAATTTATCTATAAATAAATTACAACATTTGGAATATAAGTTATATACAGTAATAGTGATACCGTTTATAAACGATGGAACCATATCAGCATATACTAATTTAAATTTTTAAGTCTTGGCATCGCAACCAAGTTGTCTTCTTTGGAATTGAGGAGTAGACGTTTCAGTAGCACTTTGACCGAGTTAAAGGTAATAACTATCCAGTTTAATTAAAAATTGTGTTTAGTGTTAACAATTTCCACTGATTACTCGACCGTAAGCATTAAAAAGAATATTAAAAAAGGACCTTTGGAAAGCCCTTGAGTAAAACTCAAAGATTTAAAAGCAAAAATACTTGTAATTTAACTTGTTAAAATATATTATATTTATTACAACTGAATACCAAGTGTACGTGACTATAGTTCTCTACACGCACAACTAAATATCGGTACAACGATCTATTACAGTAAATAGGATATGCAGTAAATTTGAGAAGATATAATCTTTTGTGAATGTGAAAAATTGTCGAATTTAAAAAACAAAAAAATATAATAATCCGGCATACAAAGTTTTTTTTAACCTTTGACCAAATTATCACAACGGAACAACTATGAACTACATATTTTAGGCGGTCATATATCATCGCCCGAGCAGACATTTTAAAATTGTTTATCGTATACATATAAGCAGGGCAACAGGGAAAAACTAAAAATATGCGCATTAGATAAGTACGAAAAACAATAAAAAAATGCCTTTAAAACTGATGAAAAATGCACACAAAATTACATGAGTAAATTCAACCTTTAAGGGATAACAAATATTATGTATACGTATTCCCCATAATTTGTCCCACATATTCTTGAATTCTGCTATTGAAATCTTGATCAATATATGTGATTTTAAGAAGCTGTTTTGTGAAAAAAAGATGAAACTTGCTTAGTGTTTTATATGTGAAAAACAGGATTTTTTTTCAAATTTATGTGACTTCTGAGGAAGTTAGAAAGTCCAAGTAGTATAATGTGTGTTGACTTTAAAAGTCCCACCGCCCATTGTTTCAGTGTAAAAAATGCTATCGGCTTTGTCATATTTTAAAAGATAACCGTTTATTGACTTTTTATCTTTGAAAGCACGGATGGCTTCAGCCTCCTCACTGTTACACTAATTCACAACTTTCCTTACGTACTTTGATAGTTCTGCTAACTATACCAACGAGTAATGGAATAGTGGCAACGCAATCATTAAAATTCTTGACGACGGAATCCGTAATATAAACACAATAATAATATTTATTTTAGTTAGTACCGGAAACAAATACTTTACAAAATACAGTCTTTATAGAAGATATTAATTCGTTGATATTAATTCTTTGACAAAAGATAGGCGTAGCCAGTTGCGAAAGATTATAGAGATTATCTTCCCATCTTAAAGAAATAAACAGGAGTTGTATATACTGCGAACAATAAATACGAAAAGTAAAAAACCATATAAATAAAACCATGAAATCCCAAAATATGCTTTTATATGCATAAATCTCTAAAACATGCCGACAAGACTGTAATATGCATTTGCATATGCAAGTATGCATTGCATACTTTTGTTGGCCCTGCATATAAGTAATGACCGTAAACCATAGAATTACTCAGTCACATTAAAAAAAAGTTTAAAATTCAAGCAAATCCGTAATTATGTGTGCCTGTCAAAGAATTCCGCCACGTGTTTGAGGTTAGGACAATATCCTGACATGCTGGAATAAAATGAAATTTCTTCAAATTTATAAGGAAAGTGAGGTATGATTCCGCAACCCCGCCACTTTTTTGTGTGGCTGTGCTATAATTATCTACATTTTTAAAGGTTTAAACTAATTAAAGAAATTAGAATTGCAATAAGCAAAGCTCGTTTGAAAATATTAAATAAATTTATATTTTGTAGTGAAAAAGTGAAACTTGTGCCAATTAATAATTGTCATTCTTATAAAAATACGAAATTGAACGTTTGACAATAAAAACAATTTATTTGGAAAGAATTAACGGCTAATTCTGTTGTCATTAATATTATTCAACTACGATTCGGTTTCCACAACCAATTATTAAGGTTCTTACAACTGAATCTCACTAAAAATTAGTTGGGAAAACTTACTTTATCCATTTACCGTAAAAAAAACTGTAAACGTGATTACCACAATCGGTGCTACAACGTCAAAATAATTTATCTGTTCTTAATCAATTGTCATGGAAACCCTAGTCGACTACTATGTTGGTTGATCTTAACAAGACTATAGAGTACAAGTATTGGGTATCCAGTTCACATGACTTTCATTAATATAGTGTTAGTCATTGCTTTTGTTCATTTGACCATGTTTTTGTTGAAATTGTTCAACTTTTTTGATTAAACAATTGGATTTGCTACAAGTTTAGTCGTTATATAACATTTTGTCACTGGTTATTATATAAAAGTTTTTATGCGTTTTCTCTAAATTTTAGTGTGACGTATAATCCTATTTCAAACTAATTTTCTATTATGTTATATTGCAACAATTTTGCAACCGTTGTTTAAATAACTTAACTTAACCACATTACAATTTTCAACGCCCAAAGGAGGGCGATTCAAATTAGAGTAGGTAAAAAAAAAACAACAGAAATAAAGTATAAAATTTACATTAAAACGATCGCGTATCAAATGACGTCGCATGTCGATAAAACCCAATCGCTGCATACATTACTTTATACAATTTGCATTAAATGCTCGAAAAGATTTTTTTTGATTCGTCATCAAGAAACCAAGTATTTAAGCGATAACAAAAATGTATCGAATATATTGATACTGATATAGTGGCACAAGTAAATTTGAATTGATATACAAAAAAACATTATCACAAACTATTTAATAATAAAATGATATCTCTCTTGCATTGAATTAATCAAAAATTGCAATAATAATAATGAAAAAGAGAATAATAATAAAAAAATTGGAAATCAATTGAAGCATAGCCGCGAATAACGTTTTAAACGACAAAATTCAAATTGGTCAGAAAACGTTAAAAAAGTTTTCAAATTAGCAGAATATTTATTTTTGGTTCATTATGAGGGAGTTAGCAAACTAAAAAACTATTTCAGTGAAAAAAAAATTTAATATTATAACTTATTTAATAAATTATCTTTAAAGTGTGGAAAAAAACGTTTTTTCATCCAACAACTCATTGCTAGTTTAAACGATAATTCATAGAGAATACGATGGCACCCACAATGTTTTTCGCACAATTGAATCATTCCTATGTATGGAAATTTGTGTAAGCT
The DNA here is from genome assembly GCA_964034835.1 of Muscina levida. NCBI lineage: Eukaryota > Metazoa > Arthropoda > Insecta > Diptera > Muscidae > Muscina > Muscina levida. The sequence continues at coordinate 90,718,265 of OZ035883.1, read as the reverse complement.
GCAACGTTCTTCCACCGAGTAACATTCTAACAGCCTTTTGAGAGCAATAAGGCTCATAAATTCGACTGATTTGATGTTTGAGTGATGCGAGATAATTATGTAAACTATAATCTGCAAAAAAAAAACAAGTTTTGCAAAAATAACCTTTGGAACGTTATTTGCGGCTATGCTTCAATTATGTATCATTGTGAACATGATGGTTAGAACACGCGGCTACCACGCGGGAAATCCCAGGCTCAACTCCTGGCCCAGTCATCTAAAAAATAAATAAAAAAACAATTTTTCTTTCATTGTCGGCCCACTCGATGTTGTCTTCAGCAACTTCGCAATATAAGTGTCGATTCAATCGGCTTCTCAAACAGTGACGTTCGCATTCGTAGATAACCAATGAGATGCCGTTAGTTGTGAATATAAAAATAGACAGCGTGTTAATTCATAACAACGCGAGAACCTATCCCATACCTCAATCATGGAGTATAAAGGGAAATTAATTTTTTATTAAGTTAACATAAGGGATGCCACCAAATATTTGCAATAAATTAATGTGGGAACTTACAAGACCAGTAGAGTGGGTCGGTCCCGGTGTTAAAAAAAAAAGTTGCACTTGTCAGTCTCTAAATTTGAAGATAAGGCAACAACGATTCTGGGACAGAAGAAAAAAATTTTTTTCGCGCACCTTAAAAACGGCCCATTTAGTTTTTTCTGTACTGTGACGTCATTTGAAGTCAGATCGAGAAAATTTTTTTTTTATTTTTTACAAATTTTATTTAATGAAATCATTTCTGTCCCTTCCGTTGTGCCTCCTAGGGGGGGTGAAATATTTGGAGCGGGACATATTGATTTCATAAAAGAATTATCAAACAAAAAAAATGTGTGATATAAGGTAGATACGTTTTAAGGAAACTGTTGGAATTGCAAAAATAGTGGTGGTCTGTCATACATTCAACACCTCTAGGCGCATTTTTGGGGCAATTAAGCGGTGGGAGTAAAATTTATAAAAATGTGATTTTTGTATGGGAGCCCTCATATTGTGTGAAGATGGGGGGTAGGTATGTATGAGGAAAATGTTAGGATGAAAAATTTACTAGTGGTCGGTCATACATTTTACCCCTCTAGGTGCGACTCCGGGGCAGTTGCTTGGCTTGATGTGGAATTTTTTCTTCTTCCCCACTAACTTTGACCACGATGCGCGAACTAATGGTATTGTCCGGTTTCAATTTTTTTAGCACAATACTTGTATTACCATAGCAAGTTTTCCGCACTACTAGAATTTGATCCGAATAACTTGATGGAATTCGAGCCACCCTATTGTGTACTGGCGTTGGAAATAATCTTGTCTTTGTAATATTCTTAAACATCTTAATATAATCAATTGTGGAAATTTTATGATAAAACTAGCTTTCCCGGCTCGGCTCGCGTTGCTTCACCCGTACTTACAGTGAATCATCATAAGAATTTAATCAATACAGATAAAATGCAACCGCTTCATAACACGAACGGACAGACATTTATGTGATTGCAGCTTTATTCCAGTGGTCTAAGTGATTGTACCGCTTTAATCCCTAAAAGTTCGAATTTCACAAGAGACATTCGTATCGCACAACTTAAGTATACCCATATACGATTATAGCTTTAGATGTTTCGTCTGGCTGATGCTACCAGTTTTACCGCCAAATGTTCGAATTTCTAAAAACCCCATCTAGTGACTCTCTAATTCTATAGGGAGCAATTCTAAATACATTTTCGTAACTCTACCTTTAGGCATTTGGTCTGAGCGATAGTACCAGTTTTATCTCTTTTTATTTCTACACCTAAAGAATGAATTCCGAAAAATTACTTCATATCCCACAACTAAAATATTGACTTTAATTTTCCCGACTATACCTGTAGCCGTTTAGTACGAGTTTTATCCCTTTACGCCCATTTTTGCACTTAAAAAGTACGAATTTCACATACCGTCCTTGCTTCATTCTAATTTTACGGGGAGCAAACCCAAATCAATTATGATGATTTTATCCCTTTTTATTCTTGTTACCCAGAAATATCGGATTTCGCGATTATAGCTTTAGCCGATTGGTCTGGGTGATGGTACAAGTTTTATCCCTTATTGGTAATTTTTACACCTAAAAGTACGAATTTCCAAAAAATCCATTCTTAGCTTAAGTTTACACGAAAGGGGGAACAACCACCACAAATTTAATCGTTCTATGTACAGCCATTTCACCAAATCAGTTAGTCAAGGAATTTTTTATATATATGTAATGAAAATGTTATTAAAACTATTAATATGACCGACATAACAATGTTTTCTATGGGGCGCCCATTTCCCAGCGAGACATAATCCTCCATGTACCATTTAAATACGTAGCAAATCTCATCTTCATACCTCTAATGGCTCTTGAGATAAGACCGATTTAAATTTCGGTTTGTGTGGGCGATGCCACGCCCCTTTGTCCAATTATGTTTTCATGCAGCCTAGAGGCCCTATGGACAGTATCACACATAAAAAATTCAATTGCAATCGGTCCATTTATTTAGCCAATATTACATTTTTTAGAAAAGGGGTGTGGCACCGCCCACTTTCCACAAACAAAGTATTTTTTTCTTTAACGACCGATATAGGTACCAAATCTTGACTTTGTACCTATAATTGTGCAAAAGATACAGCCATTTCCAAATTCTAGTTGTATGTGGCGGTGTCACGCCCATTTTACCTCCTTACTTTCCGAATTTCCAAAAATCCCTTCTTAGTGCGCGCCTATGTCATAAAAGAAACCTACATTCCAAATTTCACGGTTCTAGCTTTAGCCATTTGGGCTGGGGAGTGATCAGTCAGTCACCCAAGCCTTTTGTATATATCGATTATTTATTTTCACTCGGTTTATAGCAAACTTTAGTTATTTAAACAAATTTAAATAATAATTTAATTTGACCGGAGCATATTTGTGCATTTTAAAACATTGGTAACTTTTTTGTTTATGAATAAAAGTGGGTACTTCAAAAGCAAAATATTCACAAATTTTTAAGATCTTTACGTGAGTTATGAAAAATGTCCGAAAAATAGGGGTAGAAATCGAGATAGAATTAGTCACTGGTCAAATTTGACATCGGAGTCAAAAATGACATATGGAGGAAATGTAGCCTTTGTGAAACCTCAAACAACAGTGTATTTTTTTCTCGATCTGACTTCAAATGACGTCACAGTATAGAAAAAACTAAATGGGCCGTTTTTAGGGTGCGCGAAAAAAATTTTTTTTTTCATGTCCCAGAATCGTTGTTGCCTTATCTTCAGATTTAGGGACTGACAAGTGCAACTTTTTTTTTCGACCCTATCTAAAGACCACTATACTCGTCTTATAATCTCTGGTGTAAAACAATAATGTTTCAGTTTATTTAAGAGTATTGCAAATTCTCGTAGATTTGACGCATTTATATAAAAATATCTGCAAACCATATTTCCATTCATTAATTAAAAACGAAAATTATTATATCACAATAGGTGACATTATTGTCTATTTATACTGAAATAACACTATGAACCACATACCGATTCATCTACATCTAGGAATGTAAACCCAGGTTTTGCGACAGGTTCTCGTAAACAAGAAGTGAAGGCGTTGACATTAATATCAAGATCAGGTTACAAAAACTGATTAAGATAATGCATAGATAATATTTTCATAATCGATTTTTGCCGATTATATATATTTAGAATTTGAACTAAACTGGTTAGGACGGAACCTATCACGGCAGTAGTGCCAATATATACTTACTTACGTATAGATCTTTCTTACATTCTTGCAACATGCCCTAGCAAACGTTTTATTTTTATACGTTTTACAACATCTTGTTGTATTTGTAGAGAGTTTCTGTAACGAAACTCTAATGACAGACTAACCCTTCGAGGCCTGTGTTACCATTAAATCTAGCCATGCTCAGGGTAAGGGGGTGTTCTTGCCCGAAGGGATAAGCCTTGGGCCATTACAGATATATTAAAGTTTTAGGTAGCAATAAAAGAAAAAAAATATAGAAATACTTAAAAAATATTGATAGATTATACAAAGGTTTTATTAGGAAATTTGTATATATTATGGTAGATAAAACAAATCCCTTAATAGGACATATCGCATGTATATATATAATGACAATTTTAGTATAGATTAAAGTATTTTTACTTACTTTGAAAATTACTGCCTCAAGTGCTTGATGACTGCAACTCCCAAGTAGTTTGTTATCTTGAATAAATTATAGTGTTTATGGCATTCTTAACTACAGTTCTAGATGCTATTTCGAAGTTATAATTGACGCGAAAAGTGAATTGTTCTTAAAAGTTATTAATTAATAATTAAACCAGTATGCATGTAATTCTTGTTCATCCAGGCCTTAGAAATTAAAGATGAGGCCTTCTTTCCAATATTAATTTCCGTTTAAAATATGGGTAAAATTCAGCATTTTCACCTCGTTTCCGTCAAATTCCAATGCCTTTTAAATGCTTGTATCTACATCGTAATATTCCGGTTCAGATATTAAAAAGTTAAAGATAGAATCTGTGGGAATATATTCACACAACAAATGGACTTCGGAGCGTCCGGCAGCGTGAACAAACAATAATAGCGGCAATATTCACTAATTCTCCACCAATTCCTTGGCAAGTTTAAGTGCCAATAAAAAAAAATTATTTGCCGTAACTTTATCACACAACCGCACGGAACTAATTTTTTCCAATGAATAAGAAAAATTATCAAGTTTTATAAAAATTACTGACATGCAATTTATTGCCGTTCTACAATTTGAAGCATTTCCAAACCTACTTAAATTGTTTCCATCATTTACACCGCAGTATGAAACACTAGTACACAAAACAATACACATATTTGTGATACATCGCAGTTCCTGTCCCGAAAATGGTTGCTTAACTCGTAATGGCATCTATTAGCATGTATAATTTTTTTTTTATTTTGTGACTGACATTGTTGTTTTTGTTTACAATGCACCCAAGGTAAACAAATTATTTCTCTATTCCGAAGTTAGAGTTGTCAGCATTAATGGATTGTCCCAGACGTTAAAAATTTTTATCCGTTGGAACTATCAAATTCATTTTGTCCTCGTTCACCACTAAACCAGTTTTCACCGATTCTTTCCTAATTCTTGAAAACGCTGCATCATCAACATACGCAAGATGCATGCGACTTTTATTGAAGATCGTTCCAGTTGTGTAGTGTTTACTGCAGCTTTTTTCGTTACTTTTTTCATTACGATGTTAAGTAGAGTACACGAGAGACTGTGACCCTTTCTGAGGCCTCGTTTGTACTCAATTGGTTGGGGAGTTCCTTACAAATTTTCACTGAAAATTTGGTATAAAATGTTCACATTTTTATTATATCACGTGTACCAAACGCAGACATTGCTTTAATAAGTTTGCGGCTTTATAATCAACAAAAATATGGTATTTTGATAATTTTCTAATCACGTATGTTTGCCGAAGTGTAAATATCTAACCGGTTGTAGATTTTCCAGGTCTTAAGCCATGATATGAACCGATGAGTTTGTAGACAATAGGATTATCTAGGTCACATAGTATACATAAAGAATAAGCATTGAATATAAGGCTGATACCATGGTAGGTGGAACAAACACTGTCCTTTTTACACACTGGACAGAGTATTCTGAGACTCCAATCTTTTGGCATATTCCTTTCTGCCATATGCAGAAAACAATGCACGAATTTAACCAGTACTTCACAATCATAATTGAAATGCTCAGCTGGCAGTCCATTAGCAACTGCAACTTTGCTTTTCTGGTTTCCATAAGATCGGGTGTCGAGGTGTTATTGTCATCAGGGTCCTTCGCTATTAGAAGCTTTGAAAAGAGGTCTCTTCAAATCCCAAGCACGGCTTGTGTGTTGTGTGTGTTGAGCTAAATATGTATATCAGAATATTATCTATGATATTTTTTTGAAAAATTAAAAAATTCAAGGCCGCCCTGGTATTGGAACCGGGCACCTCCGTCATACGCGTTTTATTTTTGTTGAAAAGAATCGTCAGCGACGTCGCCTTAGCAAACTCAGTGATAACAGCATTATCGGTCGTGTTTTCGTGGAGGCTCCATATCTACTAGTGGGACTACAGACATTCTTTCATTTTACCTGTCAAAAAGTAGGTAACAAGCTAGTTACAGCTTTTTTGAATATTATTTTTAGTTGTAACAAACAAAAATTAAATTATTGAAGTCGTGTATAAAGAACTTATCGCTTTGTGCTATGGAAATGTAGTGGCAAAAGGTGTAGAAAGAGAACGACTGCCAGGAAACCTGCGAGACAGCAGCGACCAATTCTCCATCACACAGTTTTTGTCCAATATTTCGACTGTCCACTTAACTAGGGTATACATATGTCGGCCCCTTAAGTTCATTAGAATATGTATAAATATTTAAAAAGTAAAAACATATTTTCTTTTCGCTATTCTCTATATTCTCCATTTATTTAATTTTTTGTTTGTTAAATTCAATAATCAGCTGTGAATTGTCAATAATTTACATTTCACCACAAGGTGAACTTTTCCTTGTTACGTAGTTGCAAAAATTGTTTACAAATTTGTAACAAATTTATGGTGAAAAATTGTTGCAAGCAAATTATTAGAATAGGACTGTAAGTCGGAATTTTAATTTACAATTTTGGTGTTTGAAGTTGGTGAAAAGCTTACTTTTGAATACAAAACTACATTTTCTGTAAACTCAAATAAAATTTGATTTTTATAAATAATAAGGTTAAAATGAAGCAATTTATAGCTGATGTATGAAAAGTTTCACATAAAACGTTAAAACGTTCCTATACATGTTCCTGCAAAAAGTGAAGACGTTTATAAGACAAATTAAATATTGCTGTTATTAGAGTTATAGAAAAGAATTTTCATACAATTGTATAAATATATTTATTAAATTTCACATAATCATCATTGTGGTAAATACCTTAATTAGTCAAACCCGTCGCAGCTCATTAGATATTGTTAATAAATACATATGACAGACATTCCAACATGTGTATATTAATATCCAACGTAGTTTGTTACATGACTATATTTTTAACTTAAGTAAGTTAAGTTTCAATGAATCATTTTTATCTATTAAAACACCTGTAAATACGTACAAACAATAACTCAATGTGGTAATATTTATACTCGTATATTATAACAACGGGACCTACACTAGGACCCAAGCGAGCTGTGCTGAAGGCGACTTCCAAATTTTGTTAATCCATTTGTAACGCCCATAAGGTGGCGTGGTAGGTATGACAATATGTATATATAAATGATCAGCATCAAAATCTGAGTCGATTTAAAGGTGACCGTCTGTCCGTCCGTCTGTCTGTGCCCGCGATTACTGCCGCAGTTTAAGAGATATCGAGCTGAAATTTGGAATGCATCGATCGGTCAAAAACTACTCCCACCTCCCATACAAACTCCCCCTTTTCGGGGGTATCCGTCTTTCAGTCTCCGCAAATACGGTAGTAATTTAAGAGCAATCAAGCTGAAATATTGTTTGCAAGCTTCCCTACTCTAAGCGGAGGTTGGGTATTAAGATGAGACCTCTCTCTAAGCGGAGGCTACATATAAGATAAGCAATGTCGGTCAAAAACTACTCCCACCTCCCATTCAAACTCTACTTTTTTGGGGTGTTCGCCTAACTGCTCCTCGATTTCAGGAAATATTGAGCTGAAATTTGATATTCAAGTTTTTATCCTATAATAGGAGCTAACGTTCTAAGGTGAGCAATATCGGACGAATACTTCTCCCACCTTCCATACAAACTCCCCCATTTTGGGGTGTCCGTCTGCATGTTCCTGTAGTTTATAAGCTTTCGGGCTGAAGGATGGTATGTCCTGAAGCAGAGGTTAAGTTCGAAATAAGCAACATCGGATTTAAATTACTCCAAACAAATTCCAATTTTTGGGGAGTTATAAAATTCATAAAAATATTCTCCAACTCACTAACTCATAAACTTATCGGTAAATCGAGTAAAATCGATACAAATTATTCACAAAAAATGGATGTGTGAAGCTAAAAGTAACGTCCACTTCTCATGGCATCTTCTTGTTTATCGACGAATGCCGTTTGACTTGACACTATACTGCGAAGTTGCAGCCGACAACATCGAGGGGCCGGCAATGAAAAGAAAATATGAATGACTAAGACAGAAATCGAACCATGGATCCCACATGGTAGTCGCGTGTTTTAACCATCATGTCACGGCTGGCCCAATGGCAGGATGTCATATCTGGTGTGTCTAATACTTTTTGTAAATTGAAAATCAGATTTGTTTGGATCATATTTGCGTGCAATTTTATTTCGCATTCGTTTATTTTTCCTTTCACATGCCGCAAACCGGATTGTAAATGCATCAAATGTTTAACATGTGGCCGTAGCTTTGAAAAGCTCGTATGAACTATTCGAGCCAGTCACATTTGACTACCCATCGTACATTTTTTTCCATATTAAAGTCACTGGACAAATAAAGTTGACTTTAACGAGCTCTGGTGTAATGACTTTCGTATATTTTATATTGGTTGATAAAATAAAACATTTCATCCTAGGCATGCTCAGTTTGGTGTACTGTGCCCGAGCAAGTCCATAGGCACGAATTGGTCGCTTGGTACTTCCTTCATTTTAGTTTTCAAAATATCAAACTTTCCTGAGGTTACCCCATATACTGACAATAACAACTTCTTATATACCTTTTTGCACACTTTTTTAACCTTGTAATATGCTCATACTGTTCTATTATGAGAATCTTCATTTTCCTTTCCTCGTCCCTTTGTTTCTTCAACTTTTTGGAAATTCAAATGCCATCCTGTAAAACTTGCTCCTGCTTTGCTTCCGGCAAATGATAACATATCACCTTCTGGCATGTCTTATTATGTAAGGCAAACATTGATATGGAACATATATAAACTTTTCATATGGCCATTTAACGGACTTCCACTTATCTCAGACATTTCATCCTTTGTCAACATGTTCTAAAAGTCCTGAAAAACATATACATATACATATATTCTGTGAAAAAACCTTAAAAAAACTTACCTAAAAATTCCATTACACTACTTTTTGGTTCTAATTAAATACAGTATTAACGAAATTTTTAAAACATTAACCGGCAAAAAATTTTACAGTACCCACACAGGACTTATTGCTTTGGGGATAACACTATACTAATACAATCGTTCGGTATAATAATAATAATAAATTATCATCCAACCCAATACCATGACCCTCGGTTTGTTCCACTGTGTAATCAGAACTGAAATTAATTATTTCTTTTAGTATTTATAAAAACAATAATACAACAAAGCCAGAACTCGATTTAACGAATTTTTCGATTAAACGTACACGCCTGAGAATTAACTGTTTGTTAAATCGGGAATTCACTGTAACAACAATAATAATATAGAAAAAGAAGAGTCATAGCAGTACTAATTAGTGCAAGGAATTCATAAACAAATTGAAAAACAACTACGCTGTGAAATTCATTGAATTTATTTTTATTTACTCACCCATAGGGATGACGGTATACCATTTGTAGGGTGGATTGTGCTTAAGATTTTATATTAATGCAAAGGTCATTTCAATATTTTACATATAAGCTGATGTGTTCAAATTTCAAAAATAAGTTTCCAAGTCAATGTAGGTCTAACAGAATCTTTGATTACGTAAAATTGTATTCCCCCGTTTCCAATGCAATATCTTCATTTTTGTTAATATTCATACTGGCAAATTGTCGTTAGAATAAGTGAAGGTTTAATAGAGTTATCTTGAGTAACCGTCTGGAAAAAGCTAAGATTTAACCATCTACAATTTATAAGATATCGTTATCCGTTTACAAGCTTTAAAATAATTTCTCAAAAAGGCGTTTTCGTTCAAATTGAAATCGGAGCTTCATTATTTCCATTGTGTAGCAAGACGAATTTGAAATATACATATCGTCGATGCGCCGACCAAAACAGTCATGTGTTTTTCAATTACTTTTCAGGCGAGCCAAAAAACTTGTTTATTTTGGAACATTTCTCGTACATTATACCCACAGCTGATATTAATAACTATCAAACCAATTAAGATATCGCGAAAGGGATTTAAGGGTCGATGGACGAACCAAAACTTTAAAAAAGAGCAATAAAAAAATTTGGAAAAATTACACATTACTGATTTGGTCGGCGCGGCGACAATACGTATATTTGTAGCTGCCTATAAAAGTCGACAGTCTCCTGTAGTGCGATTCACTATGCTTTTTTAACCACAATTGTTGCGTTTAAAAATGTTAACCACAATTTTAACCATTTTGCTATTCACTAACATTTTAAACGATATCTGCTGGAGTTAAAAGCCAGCTGTTTCAGTCAGCTGTTATTTTTAGCGAAACAAACTGTGGTTTATTAACACCAGCATTTTTGGTGTGGTTTAATTCGTTGAGAAAAGTGTTTATTTATACAATCGTTTTATATAATGACTTTGGAGTATTTAGCCTACATTTTATTGGAGAATGAGCCAGTTAATAATGCTCCTTCAGTCAACCTGTGTGATCTTCAGTTTAAGTCCGAAATCGGCTGAATAATTATATTTTAAATTCTAAAATTATTTACTATATTAATTAAATAGTAAACATTTATAATGTTTTACTTACTTTGTACAAAACTGTATAAAATTTACAAACCACAAGGTTTTTGTTTGGTTTTTTTATATTCCTCTTTGTTATTTTCTCCTATTTTGGTGTTTCGCTTGACAGAGTTGCCACTTTGTAAAAATTTACATACAGAGAAAAATAAAACTGTTTACCATGGTTAAAAATAAGTTAGCGAATAACATGGTGGTTAGTGCAAACATTAAAATGGTTGTTTAAAGTTAACACCTTCTAAAGTGTTAAAAGTTACTGAATCGCACTACTGGCTGCTATATTGGAAAGCAGATCAAAATCAAATGTTCATTTCATTTGATCTATTTGAATTCAACAAATGTTCCAAATAAAATTAAAAAACGAACAATTGTTCAATATAAAGTTATTTATCATTGTTGAAAAAAATATTCAAAAAAATAATGAACTTTTCAATATCGTATCAAAACTGGAATATCTGAAATATGGTTTCGCCCAAATTATACGCAAGAAATATGTTTGTTTTGAGATAAGACGTAACTATTGGAAACACTATCTTCAGAATTTCAAACAAACATATTTGGGACAAAAATCTAAAATTTCAGAAAACTCCTTTGCATCTAACGGATGAGATATGATCGAGCTTCTCGAATTAAAAAGTGTACAGTTACTGCACATCTAACATACACAGAAGAGGCATGATTTGTGTTAATATACTATCCCTAATAACAGAGGCAAGGTACTTTGAGTTTTGCTGAATACCTTCAAATAATCAGTTTTATGCATCTTTATAGAAGATGAGATTACTAATAATTAATTATTTCATCTCTGGACCGATCTTAAATTTTTCAATGTATGTATAAAAATGTTTATTTCCTATAATTTGAAACGAACATTGTTCGAAAAGTTTTCGAACTCTAAAGTTGAAAAAATATTCAACTTGAAAGTTATTTATCTATGTTGGAAATAAACATTTTATAGCTTTCCATCATTGTTCTTTATTTATTTTGAACATGAGAGTTATGTTTTCAAACGAACATTGTTAGAAATCATTTTAAACTCATGTGTTAAAAAATATTATTCAACCTCAAAGTTATATATTTTTGTTACGGTCCTATTCTAATAATTTGGCTAAAAAAATTTTGTCACCATAAATTTGTTACAATTTTGTAACCAATTCTTGTTACGGGTATTCTGGCAATTTCGTAACATGGAAAAATTCACCTTGTGGTGAAATGTAAATTAGTGACAATTATCAGCTGATTATTGAATTTAACAAGCAAAAAATTAAAATACACATACCGGTCTATTCTGACGTGGTTACAATAGTCACCACTGTTACAATAGACTACTTTGGTTACAAAATCAAAAAATCGGTATTCCGAATCCTTGTCACCGTGACAATAGTTACAAAAATTGTTACCTGCCAGAAAGGACGTAACAAGCTAGTTACTGCTGTTTTCAATAATATTTTGAGTTGTAACAAACTAAATTTTGTTAAATTTTTTTGGATATGTAGTAGCAAAAGTTGTGGAAAAGAACAACTGCCCAGAAACCTGCGGGACAGCAGTGACCAAATCTTCATTGCACAGTTTTGGTCTAATATTTTCGACTGTCCACTTAATTTGGGCACTTGTCGGACTCTTAAATTCATTCAAATTTGTATAAATATCTAAAAAGGAAATTTTTTTTCCATTTTCTGTATTATGTTTTTTATATTTTGTTTGTTAAATTCAATAATCAGCTGCAAATTGTCAATAATTTACATTTCACCACGAGGTGAACATTTCCTTGTTACGAAATTGCCAGAATACCCGTAACAAGAATTGGTTACAAAATTGTAACAAATTTCTGGTGACAAATTTTTGTAACTAAATTATTAGAATAGGGCCGTTATTAGATATTAATACAAATTTGAATGAACTTAACGGGCCGAAACGAATCCCAGTTAAGTGGCCAGTCTAAAATATTGAACAAAAACAGTGTCATGCTGAATTGGTCACTGCTATCCCAGGTTTCTTGGCAGTCGGTATCTTTCCACACCTTTGGCTACAACATATTTATAGCAGAAAGGGCTAAAGAGTTTTATTCACGACTTCAATAATTTAAACTTTGTTTGATACAACTTAAAATATTATTCACAACAACTGTAACTAGCTTGTTATCTCCTTTCTGGCAGGTAAAAAATTTTGTAACTATTGTCACGGTGACAAAGATTCGAAATACCAATTTTTTGATTTTATAACCAAAGTAGTCTATGGTAACCGTGGTGGTCAGAATAGACCGGTTAAAAACAAAAAAACTATCGTTTTCCGACCCTTGGCTATTATTAACACACCAGGCTGAAGGCAACTTTTTCTAAGTAATGATTTGACGCAAACAGTTAAGCTGATTTCTTTGATAAATTTAAATATCTAATTAAGTCATTCAGCTCACCTTGCTTAAACCACTCTTTCAACTCATTCTGACTGTAGTTGTCACTCTGACTATCTAGCATGTCACCGTTATTGTAATAATCTCAAATAAATAACAGTATATGCGTAATTTTCAATATTTATCGTCGGTTTATAACCTTTAAATTCACAGCGCAAAAGTACAAATCAATTCATAGAAAGTTGCGCATGTGTACTAAAATAAACTGGTGTAACATATCTGAAAAGAATTTTAAATTTTTTTTTAATAATTTTTCTTTTACTAACCACTTATGTTTTCTTGCGCGTTCAGAGTACCCGAAAATTTCACCGAAAACATCTTGTGTTTAAATAAGGTGTTATTGGATTTGGGATTTAATCGATTGCTTGTGAAAACCATATCGTCCCCTTAATATAACAATAGCGTATGTGCTCATACACCATTATTTTTTATTGCATATTTAGAGTCTCCATCATCGATTCTATGCCTGGTCAAAATTTCAAATAAAATCTACTTCCACGAAGTGCGTCAAAAGGTCATTGGAAAAAATAGTGTATAATTTCTTCTTCAAAAATTTCCATCAATAAAAAAAAAAAAAATTTCCATCAATAAGTATTTTATTTGAAATTGCCTCTCCAAAGTTATTAAAAGAATAATAGTGGATACGCATCATACTCCATTTTAGTCTGTAGAAATAAATACAATTTATCAAAACTTTTACTCGTATAATAGCTTTCAATATAAACTATTTTATCTCAAAAATTTGTGCAAAAAAAATGTTATACTTCGTGGCTCGCAGTAATTTTTTTTTAAATTACAAGGAGGAAATAGCCGCAATTTTTTAGATGTAGCAGAGAAAGAATACGAATGATTTTCTGTTTATTTTTGATTTATGCAATGTATGTATTAATTAGTTATAATTGTTTGTTTGTAATAACCTAAATTGCAAAGAAACGAATATGTACCAATAAATTGCCAAAACTATCAACAAATAATCTGAGTTTATTAACTGTTACTGTTTTATCATGTTACAAATTGATATTTTTGTGATCAAATATTTCGCGAAAGCTATCGTACTATTATTAAATAAAACAGTTTATACCATACAGAATAAAATACAGAATAATAAAATCATACGAATTTTTAAAAAATAAAATAGCCTATATGTCGTACTTGCATTTTGAATGACATAATTATGGTCTTAAAGGATGAGTAAAATAATAAAACTTGGTCAGTTTATAGAACAAGAACGGTATTATGTATTCGTCGAAAAAACCACCATAAAATAGTTATATTAACCGCGATATGAGAGATTTAATAGGCATCCGATTTGACGAAAACTTTAAACTCGATTTTCTAAAAACACCAAAAAAGTTATACACTATTGTTTTATTAACCGGTCTATTCTGACGTGGTTACAATAGTCACCACGGTTACAATAGACTACTTTGGTTTCAAAATCAAAAAAATCGCTATTCCGAATCCTTGTCACCGAGACAATAGTTACACAAATTGTTACCTGCCAGAAAGGAGGTAACAAGCTAGTTACAGCTGTTTTGAAAAATATTTTGAGTTGGAACAAACAAAATTTAAATGATTGAAATGGACATTTTGTTGCAAAAGGTGTAAAAAGATAACGACTGCCAAGAAATCTGGGACGGCAGAGACCAATTCAGCCACTTAACTGGGATACGTGCCGGCCCTTTAAGCTCATTCAAATTTGTATAAATATCTAATATGTAAAAAAATATATTTACATTTCTCTGTATTGTGTTTTCATTTTTTGTTTGTTAAATTCAACGAACGTCACTGTTTGAGAAGCTCTTACTAGACACGCCGATTGACTCGACACTTAATACTGCGAAGTTGCTGTCAACAACATTCGAGGGGAGCCGACAATGAAAGAACAATTTTTTTTAAGATGACTGGAGCCAGGTTTGAACCTGCGATCTCCCGCATGGTAGCCGCGTGTTCTAACCACTATGCCACGGCCGGTACATGGAAAAGAAATTCAGATTTAAAATCTGTACAGATTCTGTAAAATAAGTCGCTCAAAAACGTTTTTAATCTTCCCAACATGTATTCAACACTAGGCTTGTATAGAGATATTGCACAAAATGTTATGCCAGTTTATGGTATATAGAAACGCAGCTACTTCTGTAAGTTTTTAAAGTTATACATAATATTGGACATCATACCATTAGTTTTCGTAGAAATTACCATAATTTTTATACAAGAAACCATAGGAACCTGAGAGTTACCAGACCTCGTGTTGAAACCAGCGAGTAGAATACGTAGGTTGTGTTGAGTATAACAATTTGCCTCCAGCTATAAAAGATTTCGAAACTATTTCAATTTTTAAAAATAAGCTTAAAGAATATCTTTTCCAACATATAGATTTGCTTGTTATAAAAAAATTGTGTCTATAGTAACAATCACGTTATTTGCGTAATTTGTATTTATCAGTTTTAATTGTTGTCGACTTGCCCTAGAGGCGCTGAGGCTAACTTAATGTTGTAATATAAGTTTATTTAATTTATTTTGGTTTGCCTTTTTGCAAAACAAATTAAATTTATACATAGTATATACCATATGTGTAAAAAAATTAAACTTTTTTTATTTTTTATAATCGAAAAACGTATTAAGAAATTATTGTTTGTAAAGAATTACATTTTTGTTTTTGAAATAAAATAATTTTTATGAAACAAAAAAATAATCGTGTTAAATTTTACAAATAATAATGTTTTATATTACATTTTTTTCCCTTAAATTAAAAAAAAAAAAATATTTAAATTTTTCAAAAAAAAAAAAAAAATAGAACAATAAATGTACTTTTTTGTACAATAAAAACACTTTTTGGTACAATACATTGTACTTTTTGGTACAATAAATGTACTTTTAGTACAAAAAATGAATTCATTGATTAAAATAAATTGTAGTTTTTGGTACCGAATATTATCTGTTTATCAAATATTATCGCTCTAGGGCTAAAACAGTTTTGTCACGCTCCCTCCGCCCACTGATCCAAAATGTCGTCTACAAATTAATATTCGTGTTGTAGTGTACTATCCGGGAGCTAAATTTTATCTCTCTTGGGCTTAAATACAGTTTTGCCACGCCACTTCCGCCCACTGATCTAAAAGTAAAATGTAATTTGCATATTCACATTCGTGTTATTGTGTACTATCTGGGTGTTGTTCCACGCCCACTGATCCAAAATTTAAATTGCGTTTGCATACTTATATTCGTGTTGTCCAATACTATCTAAGTACCAAATTTTATTTCCCTAGGGCTAAAATACAGTTTTGCCACACTCCTTCCCATTGACCCAAAATAAAAATTCAGTCTGCATATTCATATTCATGTTGCCGAGCACTATGTGTGTACCAAATTTTATCTTCCTAGCTCTAAAAATATGTTTTGCCAAGCCCACTCTGCCACTGGTCCAAAATTAAAATTTCGTCCGCATATTCATACTCGTGTTGCCGAGTACTATCTATATATTAAATTTTGTCTCCCTAGCTCTTAAAATATGTTTACCGCTCCCACTGGTACAAAATATAACATTTTGTCCGTATATTCATATTCGTGTTGCCGAGTACTATCAGTGTATCGGCTCAAGAAAAGTTTTGCCACGCCCACTTCGCCCATAGAGTAAAAAACGGCAATTTCCATATAGTACACTAACTGTCTTCCAAATTTCATTGAAATTGGTTCAGCCGTTTAGGCGTGATTAAGCCACAAACAAACAAACAGACAGACATTCACATTTATAATATTAATTTGATTATAGGAAAAGGTGTATTTCTTGATTAGGAGGTATATTACGTATCTTGATTCAAAATAGGTTCCACAACTTTTTATGACAACTGCGACATGTCTGACTGTCTAGCTGGTTGATGGATACAAATCTAAACTTCGATTAAACTTCTAATAATCTAATTTGCCAATTTTAATATTTTCTTAAATGTGTCTGCATAATACGTTCCGTCATATAGGGTTATTTTGCTCCATCCTTTTGGTACTTTCCATAAAAAAGTCAATACAATATAAACTATTCTATAACACCTTTTATTTCGAATAGATTTACTAAATTAACCTTAAATTTATATAATCTAAATATTTGGTAGCATTTAATACATTGTCGGAGACAAAGACAGAGTTTGTCCCTTCCTTTTGTTACCCCCTTTTCAAATAGCACTCAAATCTAAAACATTTTTTACTTTGAAACATAAACACAAATCTTTTAAATCTATGCACTATGTATATATTTTCTTACTTCTACCTAAAATCACTCATTCCGGTACAAACAATATATGTGTTACATCTTTATCTATTATTTTGGAGAAATAATCTATTTCTAAATATGGCTAAACTTATTATATTGTACCGTTTAATATATCTTAACTATCTAGCTTAACACATAGGATATAAAATATAACTATATAAAACATAACCATTAAGCAATGCATTACGATGACTACAGTTTCTGACTTAAGACCTTTCGCCCAACCGTTAAAGATATCAGGGATAATCGCATAATACCTTTAAATATCAGTGAATTTCTTTGTGGACAATTTAAAAAAAAAAAAAACTAATGAAAAAACTCCGATTAAGTAAATATAAAAGGAGTGTAGTTCCAAATAAGAATATATTGAATTTCTATAGGGCTTACAAACAAATGAGTCGGTAATAATGCAGTTTTGCTGTTAGAATGCACGGTAACTAAAATAGTGAGAAATGCATGATTAGTCACAGAAAGCAACAACGACTTAATACTGGTTGCTGTGATAAGGGCGTCGAAGGTTGAAAGTGGCGGTAAAATAAACCCACATACATACATGCAACACATGCTAGCCGAGTGCAAACACGCTCAAACAAACAAACGATCGATTTAAAAGCAAACACATCTACCGACTTTTTCCATAGTAATTCAAAGCCGTCAGCGGGGTGCAGAAAGAACATCCCTAATGTATAGACTTATTTATCGTCTGTATCGACTGTGTTTTTCAAACTATGTATGTACATAGAAACACACTCGTACAGTGTGAATGAAAAAAATAGGATCACTATGCCAGACTACAAAAGTATAATATACCTATAATGCATTTTGCTAATTGTTTAAATTAGTTCACGCAGAAATAAATAAATAAAAATTAATTAATTAATTATTAGTTATTATATTAATTATTTTTATAATGCGCATTTGAAAAATATATAATAATTACTTTTCAAAATGTTAACATTATTTGTTTTCTAAGTTATCAATTAAGTTTATTACCCTTATTGTTCAAATATTTAAAATTAATTTTACAACTGAAGTGGTGCCTACATTCTTTCGCTCTCCACTGTAAATGCATTTGCGGTAGTAATGAAAACAACTTTATATTTCATGAACACTGCTATTGTTAGCTTCGTCAGCGTTTCGCTTCGTTAGGGGGTTCGTCTGTGTAATGAAATGGCAATGTTAGCATTCTTGATTTGTATTGCAAAGAGTGCGGTTGTCTCTTTTCCGTAAACGTGCCAACAAATTGAACAGAAATCTGTCGGGGTTCAGTTATTTTCAAACATAACTTAAAATACATATTCTAAATTTTTGTACTCTAGCTGTAATTAATCGCATTTAATATACATATAAAAATAACAACAAATCAATATATACGGAGAAAATAACATTGTTATTAATTTATTCTCGAATTAAGAACTGTCAAGTTGTTCTATTCTCTTTCATAAATTCAAGTCAATTCAATTCGTGTAGTGGTTTTTTAAAACGTGCTAACATAACGAAGTTTCTAGTGTTGCAACAACATACAGTTTGAAACGCTTAGCAACTGCTGCTTGTTCTTGTTCAGTAAGCAACCACCTTTACCACAAGTTGACGGATTTATCGACGTTGCCGCTAATTTTACGAACACATTTAGGGTTGATTATTTCAACAATTTCCCGTTGTAAAATAATTTACTTGGAAATTCGGACATCATCATGAGTTTTCATAAAAGCAATTCACGTACGCCTTTGGCGCCCACGGAATATACCGTAAGTATCAATCGCAAATATTATTTAACATAGTAACTATTTACACAATGATTAAAATAGTTGTTATAACTACAAAAAAGAAAAAAAAAACACCCCCCATTGATGTCATATCGTCGGGGAATTGTTGTTTACATTTACACAGTTTAAGTTTTAATTAATAATATTGTTTTTGGTTGAATCATACAAATATTCATTATTATCTGCACTACTGGACTTTGCGACATTATAGATAATCAGAAGTTGACATCTGTATGACTTTAGTGCTCTAATAACTAAATAATTTTATAAAAAATCATATCCTCTTGTTTTACTAGAAAATGCTTTATTTTAGAACTTAATATATTACCGTATTACCACCACGCAACGGTAAAAATTATCATTTTTATTTCATATTTTTGTACCGATTTGCATTTTTGTACAAATATTTATCAATAGAAATATTATGGCAAACGTTCATGCACTTAAACGTCAGTCATACCAATATCGACCGCTGAGCATAAAACTGTTGGTGAAACATTCCCGCATTCACCAGTGGAATTTTCCATTGTGAAAATAATGCGCTCATGTTTACAGACACACACACATTAATGAATATCCGCATACCTACTCAGTTAACTGTACAAATTATAAACATTTTAGTGTAAATGATATACAAATAAGCCAATACATACACCAAATCAACAAATATGCATATTTGATATATTATACATGTTCCCGCAAAAAAAAATTTAAAAAAAACTATGGCCGGAATAGAAATACATACAACGCATTTCAGTCTAACCACCTATTGTGTCAGCACATTGTTAAATTCTTTTTTAACCCACTGTCTGAAGTGTTTTGCAGACGTAAGTCAAGCAATACAGTGGCTTTAAAATTTTAATTAATTCTGAACAAAGGTTGTGCAGCATTAGCACATAAGAAGTAGTCTTTTTTAATATAATTGTTTTAATCCTTGGTTAGATATCAATTAAGGTATCTAATGAAAAATGTTCCTAAATAATTCTCTCAAAATATTACAAAATATATCTGTAATTAGCGTGAACAATTTTAGAGTTCACAATTAATTTTGTTGTAACGTGTTATTTCCATTTACACGATTAAGAATGCACAGTTTTTATTCAAGAGTTGTGAATTATATGACAGCCTGTAAGGCGTAAGACGTCATTTCAACATTGACCACAAAACTTTAGGAACTGTAACAGATTTCCTTATTTAGTTTCTCCAATTGTGTTATGAATTTAATTGTTCTCCTGACATGTATTAAAAACATGCTGCCGTCTAAGCAGTAAACATTTGATCAAAACATCAAAAAATATATGTATGTCACAGAAAAATAAAAAAATCTGTCCAATTTATCACCGTTTTGTTAATACGAATTTTAGTTACTCTAGGGCATACACATGCAAGAATCTAAAAATGCAATAGTTTTAGAGGAAATATAGATTTTGCCAGAATTTTCCAGCGAATTGTCACTGTTGTCAATTTATTGAGCACCGTTTTCTGGATAGGACCGGCCGTGGCATGATGGTTAGAACACGTGACTACCATGCGGCAGATCCATGGTTCGATTCCTATCTCCAGTCTTTTATATTTTTCTTTCATTGCCGGCCACCTCGATGTTGCTAACACAAAAATTCGCAGTATTGTGTTGAGTCAATCGGCATGCCTAGTAAAAGCTTTTCAAACAGTGACGTTCGCATTCGTAGATAAACAAGTCGGTGCCGTTAGTTGTAAATCTAAAAGTAGAAAGCGTGTTAATTTCACAACAATACGAGATGCTATCCCATATCTCATGGGGTGTAAAGGGAAATTACGTTTTTTTTTATAGTTTTCAGGATCGCCGTACTAAAAACAATGATCTTTATTGTTATATATAAAGATTGGATACTCCGAAAAGTTAATACAAATCTGAATGAGAACAATATTTAATAGCAACAAATATACCAATAATATAATAATCGAGGCATCGAGGGTCGATATAAACCAACCCATCCTATGGCATTTATAACTAAATTGTAACCGATTTTCGAGAAATTTAATAGATGTTCAAAAATAAATGAATGTTATTAATTTTCGCTGAATCGTAGCATTTGTCCAGAATTGTTCAACATAGCCAAAAAAAATCCGAAGTGGATGTGTGTTATAACAAAACTGACAACACTGTCTTTATTTTAAGAACTCAAAAGCTACAATTTTTAAAATACAGTAATTTCCGTATATGATGGACCTATTAAAAACGAACTATCGCCTAAAAAGAATAAGTTTTAAAAGAACGCGCTTTATTTTTAATAAACCATGCAATTTAGTTCGCTTTTTAAGCTACGGTGCCAGATCTTACAATATTGGCCGAAATTTTTTCAGAAAAAGTCCAACAACCGTGTGCACTTTAAATTTTGTATGGCAATGTTTGCAGAAAAAGCATTGCTAACAATTGGACAATTCTGCCAAAACAAACCCACGTTTTAAAAATTTTCTTATAAACAAATTTCTTGTAAAAATCCAATTGGAAGTAAATCTCCAACTGCAATTAACCGATCATGCAGCAAGAACGACACCTCTTACTTACACATCTTAGTTCTATAAGAAAAAATTGAGCGGCAATTATAGCATAAAATCTCTTAATTAAAATTGAGTCACTCATTTTAATGAAATTTCCGGCGTATTTATTGCTTTAAGTCGTGGAAATTATGAAATGTATATAACCGATAATTATTGTTTATTATATTTCTAGTTACTTTTTTATTATTTCATATTTGTATCGTAATTTCTATGAACTTTGGTTATTAAACAATTAAAATGTTTCAAGTCGGAAAACATCACTTGCCAACTCGACTAAGTCCATAAAACATTAATATGATTTTGTTTTTTAAAACTTATTTATTTAAATTATAATGTATAATAAATGATGTAATAAAATTTCAAGAAAAAATAGTTTACTAAAAAATAAAAATAAAAAGGGGACAAAAACTTTTTTCTGACTTGTGTTAGTAAAGACAAATACTTACGGCCATACTCATAAACAATTTCTAAAGTAGGTATGAAGCGTTCTCTAGCTAAAGTATTCTTTAGCTCTAAAAAACCTTTAATAAGAAATTGTATTCATAAACGTTTTTTATCAGCACTTTAGCTTTTTGTGTTAAGGTGGCAACGCCGACAGTTATTGGTCGTTACAGATGTAAAAAACAGCTTTATAATCGGTTACCAAATATGTATTTGCACTTATAATAACTATGAACAGTATTGTAGCTCTATTTTTCATTGACTACGATTCTCATGATGATAAGAAAGACGTAAAAGTAAAAATTATATAAAAAAATTTGATTTTCTTTTCCTCATGTTGAAATTATAATCGGATACCGATTACATTGTTTCCTTGTTTTCATTGTTTATACATCACGAATATTATTTCATTATTTACAAATTATTTTTGAATAATTTTGGAGAAAAATTTTTCAAAATGGTATTCATGAATGAAAAGTGTCTATTTAGATACTTTTCTATGTGCGCAATGATTAAGAAGAAAATTTCCTACACAATGAATGCATGCAACAACTCTTTTCAATAGGAAAAATGCAGAAAAACTCAAAATAAAGATCTCAAATTCATAAATATGCATTAAATTGTACAAACGTCAAGATATAGCATGCTTAAAGTAGAGACAACCCTACTTTAACTTATTGAAGATATGAATCGTTAAATTTTATTAAATTAAAATGCCCGAAGCTTATCCTAGTTTCTTTTATGATTAAACAGATTGCAAAATTGCATTTAAGATCTGGTCACCTCTTTGAATTTTTAAAAACTTATTAACTGTTGATGCAAGTGCACTCTTACCGTAAAATATTTGTTATAACAATCATAGTAAAAATTGATTAGTTAGCTATAAAATTTGTATTTTATTTTATTAACGTTCTAATGTAACATTCGTGATCAATTATTTTGTGGCATTTAAACTTTATAAATTTCCCTAATTTCACAAATTAAAAAAAAAAAACGAATTCCAGCAAAAAAAAATATACGTATGTTGCGATTGTCGGAGAATACATGGCACGTTCGAACGAACTTTAAAATTAAATTTCAAATAAACTACCCATGATATTTCTTCTATAAAATATTGGGTTTGATTTCGCTGAATCTTATGTTTTTTTAAATGTTCACGAAAACTATTTCTGTTCGAATCGCTCGTTTTTTGTCCTTATTTGGTAATCAATATTTCGCCTAAAAAGACTAACCCATCAGTGGTAATCCTGTTAAGGATATATACGATTATGTAAAAAATGAATCTAAAATATGTTTTATACTGAACTTTTTCCCCTTGAATGTGTACAACGGTCACGTTCGACACCGTGGAATTGCCGATATACATGGTAATTTCATATAACCGGTAGTTCAAATCCAGGATATCGTCGGATTTGGTTTTCTTTAATAGAAAATTTGTGTAAACTTCAGGTCACAAAAAGTATTTCTGAAGAAACCTGTATTGTTAAGTTCACAAAACAGTTTTTCAATTTGTGGAGGTAATACTTTTTATTTCCTTTGATCGACTGCACTGCCATGTTTGTCTATTACTTAAATAACAGAACATAAAATCAATTTCAATAGTGGCAAATGTATCATATATTTACTTCAAATGTTTTATAAACATTCCCAAAATATTTCGGCGATATCAATCGCAACTTGTAAGTTTTAAAGTTTCTACGCTGTCAATTTTATTGAAAAAGTAGGCTTTTCAAAATATTCCAGCAAAAAACAATTGCAAAAACAAATATTTATGATTACCCAATCGATTCTTCATGCTATGAATACAATATATTAATCCAAAGAACAATTTATTTTAGTCTTAAACCCTGTTAAAAGAATAACTTCGGTATTCGAGTACGGAATCAATGTCCTCAAAAATTGTTAACTCCGCATTTTTTTCAAAATATTTTACTGAAAATTCCACTTGAAAATTTAAGTATATTGTTTCAGATTGTGGCAACAAATTGTTTTGCATCTATTTGAGAACTGTTCGATATGCACAAGTTTTAGGAAGATATCAAATACATTCTTTAAATCATAATGTTGGGAGCCACTGAAATGTGCCGTCATATATCTAAGTCTAATACTTTTTCAACGATATATAAAATGTAATAATAGGACAACGAATAACAAAGGTTTGGACAAAATATCAAATCAGAAGTTTTTGCCTCGTTTACTATTTACAATGACGTAAATATATCGATAGATCGACCCTTTGGCCCCAAATGTGAAATTATCGGAATATTTTGGATTATTTTTAATTACATAGTCGGCTTTTATTTCTGTATTTTTATATATTTGGCTCTAATGTTTTTTGTTAATGTATTAAACTTTTCGCACAAAAATTGTTTTTTACCAAATTTCTTGAAATAACTGAAAAAATCGTACATAACGGAAAGAGGACTTTATCAAACTAAAGCAGAGGAAAATCGTATATGGTGACTAAAGTCACCATTTCGGTCATTCTGCCGTAGTTATTAGAAGAGTTTGTTAGAATAGGCTGCGACTAGTACATAATTTTGAATTAATTACTTTTAGTTGACATTAGTTAAGCAATTTTCCGTTTTGTTTAAATTTGAGAATGCTTTGATACATTGCAGCAATGTGATGATGAACGAAGGCTGTATTAGCAATTAAACAAGTCACTTTTTTTAACACATTTGTTTTAACAACAGTTAGAATAACAGGTATGTTATAATCATAACTTTGAAAGAATAACATCATGGTATCACTGTGAGAATCGCCATGTCACATTGTACAGATCAAGAATAACAAAACAAAAGCTAAACAAACAACAAACACAAATCTCTACGCAATTTTGTCCGACGGACAAATGCGTAGACATGTGCTAGTGTTGATTACGAGTATGCTGACATGTTGTCTTCATTGATGGCATTTTCGCTTCGGTGCATTGGTTACTCGATTGGTTCGTGGAGCTTTTAACACTTAAGGTTTGTGATGGTGGTGGAAAAGTCACAGCAAAGTGTTTTGATGAAATAGTTTTTTAACTATCGAAATGGTGATTCGCCCTGCCAGCCATTTCACACAACAATCAGTATAAGCAGTAAAATAAATGGTCTTTAACCGAACAATGAAAACAAATACATATCGCCGCTGCGACGACCAAATCAGTAATTTTTCGGATTTTTGTTATTGCAATATTTTAAAGCTCTTGTGGTCATCCATAGACTCTTCCATTCCTTTCGTGATATATTGATTAGTTTGGAAGTAATCAAGATCAGTAATGTGTAGAATATATGAGAAATGTTCCAAAATAAACCAGTTTTTTCGCTCTCCTGAAAAGTAATTGAAAAACACATCATTGTTTTGGTCGGTGCAACGACGATATTCTGTACAGATCAACAAAAACAAATCAAGAGTACATCAGAATTCAATAAATTTTTGGAACACAGGATAACATTCTAGCATTTTCCACAATGCGTACATCATTACATGTCAAATGCGAAAGTAATTGTTAGAACAAAAATGCAATATTGTAACTACACCCTAATTTTATGTAATTGCAATATTTTAACATTATTTAATAAAACAATGAGTTATAATTCGTCTGTTACAAAATATAACTTCTGTTAATTTAGCTATAAAATTAAATATTAATTTTGATTCATATTCTATTTTTAGATATTAGTACAAGTATCTATCTTATCAGTAACCAATGCAAAAAATTTACATTTCTCCGTTTTATTTACAAACCACAAGTATATCACATACATATGTTCTAATGAATAAATTTATCTTATCATTTCGTTAACAAATATAACTATATACATTTGTGTGTATATTAAGCTCAAATAGTTTTATTAAATGTAACAATTGTTTAATGAAGCTACAGCGTAGCATGTTGGTTGAAAATATTTGCACAACCGAAAATTCTAAATTTCATACTTTGACGTAAGAATTACGAGATGTTAAGATGTATTTTTCAGGACCAAGTGTTAATGTTTGGTATAAAAGCTAATAAACCGTAATTTTGCTGTCTTTTTTAGGAGCGCTGAACGTAATTCATTATAATAAAAGTTACACATCATAGGATAGATTTTTTCCTAAAGTTTGTTAACCACATTTAATAACTGTATATGAATAAGGATCATCATCACTACCACATTTTTTAAAAAATTCAATTTATACTAATGTGTATGCAACTACGTAATAGAAAAAAAACTGTTCAAACAAACTAAGTAAAGTATTTTAAAACACATAGCTACTTTTTTTCGATTTTTACAAAATGTGAAAAAATACTACATTTATTTATATACATGTTTATTGTTTTCATGTTAAAAATTGCTAATGAATGAATCACTCCATTCAACAAAATACATCGAGATGCTACTGTAATATCATTCCAAACATGGAATAATTCATAAATTGCTAATTAAGTATAAACATTGCACAACTCACAAACATTATTCCAATTAACTTATTGCGTCGTTAGTTTTCTTACCAAAAAAATCAAACAATCAGTCATGCGGAAATGATCGCAATACCATAGACGTAGCATTTTTGTAGTATTGGGAATAATTATCTAACGCATTTGTTAAGGGAAACTTGTCATAGACTAGACCATTTTTATTGTATCTACGTAAAATATGGTAGTTATAATTTAATTCAACAATTTCTTAAGTAATGATAGCAACTGACAACGAATGGTAGCCATTAAACAGAAATTATTAATAAGTTTTGTTGTGTTCCAGAAGAAGTACCACATTATTTCCAAACACCCTAACAATTTAACTGATGTGATCATGTACTGCTCCTATTTAAAATGCACCTATTTACTGTAATAATTATTTTACTTCAAATATATATGTGCTGCTAAAGTTTTCTTTAACATATTTTGATATAGACTTTTTTTGCAAATGCTCCTTCCGGAATTACGTTCCTGTTTGCAAAAACTGCACAATCAGAATAAATCTGTACGAAATAACAAATAATCGTCACTTTTCAGTTAATCGATGTGTACTGCCTTCTATTTTTAAGCTATTAAATGTTGTTAAAATAAAAATGAATCTTTGTTATCTTCAAGTGTTTGTTTGTGTAAATATTACATTTATGTATAGGTACATAACAGTATTACAGTGTACCCTATTTCAATGTTTTAAGTCGGTAAAAAGACAAATGTAAACTTTGACTTTGAATTTGTTGGCGGTACGCTAAGGTGGGTCGCACTTCATACAAAAACAAAAGTTGTGCCGTCACCCCTAGAATGAAAGATAATTTAAAAATGAATTAAAAAATAATTATTTTTTATTGCCACGCCCCTTGACCCCGAGCATTGGGTTTTTTGTTCCTGTGTCTCCATTTATAGTCCGATCGTAACGTGTGACATTTCATATCGAGCCCTTACCGCCAAAATAGTGTAAGCGACAAAAACAAAATTTTACAGGAGAAGGTTTTTTCTAATTATCTCTGCTTTTGGTCTAAGTATTATCGTGAAATTTAAAATGTAAGCATTATTTTGTCTAATATTTATGATAAAATGGTTTTATTTACATATCCACAACTTAACGGGTATTTTTGTCGCTTACATTATTTTCGCTGTCATGCTCACAAGCTTCTGACTAATGTTGTGTCGGTTACGTTAAAATAATTTAAAAAAAAACTTCCAAACAGACACTTTGGGGGTAATGAAAATTGGTCGATAAATTTATTTTGTGATAGGAGGCAAAACCATAGAAAACTTAACTATTTGACCTTCTGGTACCTCCCATACAAATGACCGAACTCACCTCCATAGTCTTACATACATATATTATTTGTGAGTACACTGAATTCAGTCAAATTTTGGGTAAGTTGTACGGTTATAAAAATTGGACTCAGGAATGAATATAGACTATATCGTTTAACGCCTTCTGGTAACTCCCATACAAAATGACCTATTTTTGGAAAAATAATATTTCTCCCATAACTTCCAAACGGACTTTTGGGGGCTAATGCAAATTGGTTTATTAATTTATATTGTTGTAGGAGTCAAAATCCCAATCTCCCATACAAATGACCGAACTCACTCCCATAGTCTTACATACATATCTTATTTGTGAGTACACTGAATTCACTCAAATTTTGGGTAAGTTGTACGGTTATAAAAATTGGACTCAGGAATGAATACAGACTATATCTGTTCACGCCTTCTGGTACCTTCCATGCAAAATGACCTATTTTTGGAAAATTAATGTTTCTCCCATAACTTCCAACTGGGGGACAATCCGATTTTGTTAGTAAATTTATCTTGTAATAGGAGGCATAACCTCAGAAAACCTAACTATTTGGTACCTTCCATATTAATATAGATATTGCCCTTTTACATGCATTTAATTTTTGTACGTACACTAAATTTAGACAAATTTTGCCTAGGAAAGCAATGAGTGAACGTTGATTCACGAAAAAAAATAAAACGCGTTGTGCTTCCGCTAATTGTACCTCCTGTACAAATAAGTCAAATTTTTTCACACATTTCTTTTTCAATATCTTCAAATTCTAATTCTGTAGTCTTCGAAGAAAAAATGTTTGTGAATTTATTATTTCCACAGAATCAGAATCTCTGTATGAAACAAGCTATTTTTTTTTGAAAACTGAAAAAGAAATTTATTTTAAATTAAAAAAAAACACGTTTACCTCAAGTTGATTTAACGACAAAACGAAAAAATAGTAAAATCGCGAATATATTGTAATACTTTGTTACAGAAAATTTTAATGTAAGCGACACTTCGCAGTCACAAAAAATTTAAACAAACTAAGAATGTTCACTTACCTTAAAATTGCTTTTGCTGTAAATTCGTAACGGAACTTTTTACAGTTATACAATTTTAAGAGATGATGCAAATAATAGTAAATAATCGATTTTCATCAAAAAACGAAAATCGATAAACGTGTCGCTTACACTATTTTGGCGGTAAGGGCTCGATATCATGTTCTAGAAGTGTCTTAAGGAATCTCGATTTTTACCCCCATAAGTCAGAATTTTTTAGTAACGATAAAAAAGTTTTTTAAATTCCATGGAATTTTCTCTTTTACGGTATATATTTTTATTCATAAACAAAAAAGTTACAGAGGTTTAAAAAAAGGAAGCAAAAAAAACTTTTTTTTAATTTACGGACCTTGTTAAATATTTTAAATAATACCTTTAATGGACTTCTATGTTGTTGGGTTGTGCGTAATATATACAATTTTAAGATAAATATTAAAGAAGCGTGAAATATAAATGTGTCATCATTGGCATAAGCGATTGCTTGTGAAAACCACAAATATAAGAGAAAGCTCTATGTCCCACATTTCAATTAATAGATATATTAAAGATATTTAAAAAAAGGTTCACTCTTGAGCTGGTTTGTGCAATAATTTCAATGAATACAGTAAATATTGGATAATAAGACACCCCAAAACATTTACGGCCTTATTCATAAAAACTTAGAAGAGATTTATAAGCCATTTTTAAGCAAATTTCGAGAAAACATTATTCATAAATGATTTACATCTTCAATAAGTTAAAGTAGGGTTGTCTCCACTTTAAGCATGCTATAACTTGACGTTTGTACAATTTATTCTATATTCATAAATTTGAGATCTTTATTTTGAGTTTTTCTGCATTTTTCCTATTGGAAAGAGTTGTTGCGTGCATTCGTCGTGTAGGAAATTTTCTTCTTAACCATCGCGCACATAGAAAAGTATCCAAATAGGCACTTTTCA
Source organism: Muscina levida (assembly GCA_964034835.1). Lineage (NCBI taxonomy): Eukaryota > Metazoa > Arthropoda > Insecta > Diptera > Muscidae > Muscina > Muscina levida. Next base: position 90,688,457 of record OZ035883.1, on the reverse strand, counting down.
TTCATGAATTCCATTTTAAAAAATATTTCCCCAAAATTCTTCAAAAATAATTTGTAAATAATGAAATAATTTTCGTGATGTATAAACAATCAAAACAAGGAAAAAATGTAATCGGTATCCGAATATTATTTCAACATAAGGAAAAGAAAATAAAATTTTGTAATACAATTTTTACTTTAACGTATTTCTTATCTTCATGAGAATCGTAGTCAATGAAAAATTGAGCTACAATAAAGTTCATAGTTTATTGTAAGTGCAAATACATATTTGGTATCCGATTATAAAGCTTTTGTATCCGACTATAAAGCTTTTTAAATACATCATTAACGACCAATAACATTCGGCGTTGCCACCGGAACACATAAAGCTAAAGTTCTGATAAAAAACGTTTATGAATACAATTTCTTATTAAAGGTTTTTTAGAGCTGAAGAATACTTTAGCTAGAGAACGCTTCATACCTACTTTAGATATTTTTTATGAATAAGGCCGTTAATATATAAGGTAATTCCATATAAGACATCCGTGTTATACAATAAAAAATCAACTTCCAACAGTTGATAATTTGAGATTCTTTATTACAAAAAATGGGTTCTTCCTTTAAATTTACAAAGTCAATAAACATGAAAAAATTGTTTTGCCATCAGGCATTATTAAAATTATGTGATGTGGTATTTTCTTATTCCGTATATCTTACCAAATACATATATTTTGAATTGCTTAAAAATTTGTCCGAAAAAAGTAGAAATTTTCATAAATGTGTATTTCCACAGAAATGTCAACAGTGATTGAAAAATTAAAAGTTGAAATAAAAACAATTTTTTGACTTGTATAAGCAGTGTGACCAGATCTAAAAAAGTGTTGCAGCTAAATCAGCATTAAAATAATGCTAAAAAATTCCAAAAAAAAATATTAAAATGCCAAAACATAATGCTAAATTTAAAAACTTTTTTTTAATAAAATGATCACTATAAAGCGTAAATTTTTTAAAATTTTGTATTCAATGTTGCCTTAGAAATATATTTCATTAGAATAAAACAAAATCTTGTTTTCAACCACGTATTGTTGAGCCATGGCAAAAAAACTATTTATTGAATAAAAAAGAAACATAAAGAGTAGACCACTTCAATTAAAATTTTTTTTGAAATGTCATTGGGATAATATATTTTCAAACCCTAATTCTAATTTTCTAAAAAAAAAATTTTGGTGTATAAAAATTGACAATTGATCGACGTTTAGGGGTCGCGCATAATCGTTTAAGGGTTTTGGCTGCAAAAAGGCATGTTTCAAAAATCCTGATTTACTTATATGATTAAAAGTTTTGATACGCTTGGCTGATTTTAATCGGAATAGACTTGTTTTAAAGGTAATAATATTTCACACATTTTCTGTGAAGACACCAAAACATTTTAGATAGTAGTTTGAGCTTAATAACCTTTCAAACCTAAATTTGTTTAAATTTTTATTCAAAATTTATCTACTTTCGCCCATTTAATTTTTTTTTTTTTAGTTTTGACTGATTTTGTATATTTTTAAATGCACTATTGACAAACACTTCGTAACGGTACATTTGATGTATAACAGAATGAACAGTATTTTCAATTGTTCTTGAAATCTTAAATATTTTGCATTTCATATATTTATATAAATAAAAAGTTAACATACAAATTTAAATCGGTATTTAAAAGCATTTCAGTACATTTTTAAATATCATTTGTTTACAAATGATAAATTTTAATTATAAACTTTGATAAGATCGTTAGTAATTTTAAAACTTTCGCAACATTTATTTAACCTTTTCAATCCGCATCTATTGTAAAGAAGTGAATTCATAGTGTTCAATATCACTATTTCTAATTTTTGTTTTTATAAGCCCATTGAAAACTCTTTCAACTTTTGCGTTACTAAAAACTTGAAACTTCATAACAAATTAAGACAATTCCTTGAACGGGTTTTCATTTAAGCAATTTTATATTCGTATACACTAATCCAGAAATCAATTGTTGAGTGTTTGTTTGCCCATTCATACGGACTTAGCTTTTGCCATTGCCTTTCTAAAATAGTAATTTCGTCCACTGTGAAATCTTCAATTTTTTGTTCAAAATGTTCATGTAATTTAAAGTTTTTAGTTTTTAAAGTGTTTTCTACAGAAAAAAATTTTGTGTTTTTAAGATTTCGAAAATTTGCTGGCAATCGTTGTCTAAGCTGATATATTAACTGAGCTATAAACTTTCGGCAAGTAACTCTTATTTAATTTTCTTCTACAGAATTGATTACATATTTCTTTGATTTTAAAAATTCTTCAAAGTTGTAATTAAAGTATGGTGTTGGAACAAAAAAATCTTCTCAACGCAAATTTAAGGGATCAAAAGTGTCAGATAGAATAATGCTAAAAAATGCTAAATTAAAAATTTGCAAAAAGCTAAGAAAAATGCTAAATAAAACTTTTGCGGCTAAATACAAAAAAGAAATGCTAAATTTAGCTGCAAAAATGCTAAAATGGTCACACTGTGTATAAGTAATGGCTAATACTTAAATTTTATTTAACTAAAATGTTCAAAGATTACCTTATTTTTATTTACGATTTTACGGACTGCAAAATTGCAAGTTCACTCTTATCAGTAAATAACTCCAATAAAAGTTAAAAATGATCAGTAAGCAGCAAAATTTTGATTTTATTTTATTGACGTTCTAATGTAACATTCGTGATCAACAATTAGTGGCATATAAGTATACTGTGTAATATTTCCTAATTTCGTAAATAAAACAATGGCTTCAACAATAATTTTTTTAAACATTTCACAGCTATGTGAATATTTGTCACATAATGTCTTAACGTAGGTCTTTATTAAATTGTGGTTAAAAAACCAGACGAACAAACTTGCCTAACAAAAACATATTTTTTAAAGCGCTATTGGTCTATTTCATGAAATAATTAAGTACATATACTAAATCTTAAACTAATAAAAAATTCTTTTTTATTTCTTGTAGCATAACTTAGGCATTTGTTTTGTTAATATTTTGTATTGTAGATTTTTAATTCTAACGCCTTTTTTACAACTAGCTATTTCAAATATAATATAAAATACAAAAAAATTTAACTTTTAAGTGTTTTTTTTTCAATTAAATCGTACGATCGTAACATTCGTAAGGCTGGAATTACCCATATGGAGTAAGTCTATATAAGTCTTATCCACGGTAAATCTGTAAAATATACAGTTTAGGGTGTTCCTTATATGAATTTTTCATATATAAGTAATTTTAAACACGCTAAGAAAAACAACGTTATTCGGGAACGAAAACTCAGATGACTATAATTCGTTTAAAGTTTTAAGTTTGGGCAAATGTAGTTTGGTTTCGAAGCAGAAATAATTAAATATTTTTACTATATGTTTTGGAATTTATTTTAAGCTTAGGACCAGTGTTTTTGAAAGAAGATTGTTAGCAGAATGATACTCTCATAATACCAGGCAGTCTGTACAGCTGCTTCGGATTCAGACACGAATCCTCATCAACAGACTTTAGTATAATGATTGAAAATTGTTCATCAAGTCTTACGCACCAAAAACTTACAACAAAATGAGAATTTTTTCTTGAGTGCATAGACGACGTTCCGCAAAGCAATAATGCTTATGGCAAAACTGTTGATGGTGAAACCAACAACAACAACATGTTGTTTGAAAGCAGACGGCTTTCTCAACATAAACAAACAAACAAGAAAAAAGTTTCTCATAGTGAATGGTTGTGAAGTTTTTCGAGTCTATGCACTCAAGAAAGAATTCTAATTTTGTTGTGAGATTGTTTAATGAACAATTTGTAATCATTACACCAAAGTCTGCTGATGAGGATTCGTGGTTGACTCCGAAACAGCTGTATAGACTGTCTGGCATTATGAGAATATCATTCTGCTAATAAACTTCTTTCAAAAACACTGGTCTTGAGCTTGAAATAAATTCAAAATCAATGTTCTAACAAACAGACCGGATAAAACTATATTTACTATATTTCGTTTAGCTATAACAAATTTGTAAATGTCGCAAACGAGCACATAGTTTATGGTTAACTTACAAATTATTTCGTTATAAACAAAAAGAGTTTGGTACCAATGTTTTTTTTTGTCTGCCCCTAATAAACTGTGGTCACTCAAATCATTCAAAAATGGAAGTAATAACCCAAAAGAGGTTAAAATTAATGTTTTTTTTTTTTAACGATACTCACTAATAAACCGTATTCATCTCAAATACAAAAAAGAGTTATGCGAAATGGATTCTGCGACAGCTGGCAGGGTGGATGCCTACTTCAATAGTTGGCAAACTATCTCATCGGCACTCATTGCAAACCTTTAACGTAAAAAACTTCACGATACAATTGAGAAACCAAACACACCAATGCGAAATTGGCATCAACGAAGATCATTTTTAAACGAGACCTCGTTTGCGGTAATTAAATTTATTTCTGTCTACTACGTCATTAGTTGCCGCAAACAAAGAAAAGGATAGTAACTAAAGAACGCTTGGGGCAAACAAGCTATAAACGTTGTTTTTGTTCTTTGCATGTAAAAACCATATCTGCAGTAAATCAGTAAAATATACAGGTTAGTGTGTTCCTTATATGACATTTGTTCGAATTTTGCTAAAAATAGGTATTATAAGCGATGTTGGATATCGAGTTTCACCTTAAGTTTGTTATTGGCAAAATTACGAGTATATTGTATACGCAACGATAGTATGACATTAGAGTGTGCCGCAAAGATGTCAAAATTCGATTATGTTTCCAAATCAGTTCATCTCGAATGAGTATTTTTATATCTTTGCACAAAGTGGGCAATTATTTAGGGTGAAGCAAAAAAAAAGTCATAACCTACAAAAAATATATGTTCATATTCTCAATCCGTTCTAAAGATATCAAACGTTTTAGAACAATTTTTCGACTTTAAAAATTCGAAAAATCCAAAAAACGCAATATTGTGTAAACTGTTATAAAACGGACCTTCCGTGGCATGATGGTTAGAACACGCGACTACCATGTTTGAGATCCCTGGTTCGATTCCCGCCTCCAGTCAACTACATTTTTTATTCATTGGCGACCCCCTCGATGTTGTCAACAGCAACTTCGCAGTACAGTGTCGAGTCAATCGGCATGTCTAGTAAAAGCTTCGCAAACAGTGACATTCGCATTTGTCGATAAACAAGTATATCATTCATGGGTAGAGTTTTTCTTTTTCGCGGACTTTTCATTTACCGGGAAACCGGGAAAAATTTTTGGGGGGATTCCCGGGAATTTTCGCGCAGTAGAAAAATAAGAAAAACTATGTTAATTTTTTTCAATTTTGCAGTATGTACAATGTACATTGTACAAAAAATTTTTCCCCAAAAATTTTTCCCGGTGACAATGTACATATATATTTATTTGTTAATTCATGACATCATATAGTTCAAGCTGAATGTAAAACAAAAACATAACAAACGAAAAACATGCATTTTAATGTATATGTATATAAAAATATTAGTTAAACAATAAAGGTTAATTTGTCATCTTGAAAATACGTTTTTAAAACGGATAGAGCGTTAATGGTTTCATCAGACAGTCTGTTTCTAATTCTATTTACAAATTGCCCCCTTGTTGAAAATATTCCCTCGCTTTCAACTGATGTTGACCTTATTGTCAGAAGAGCATTCAATAAAATGGTGACATTTTCCGTTGCTTTTCCACTTGCTTCGTAAAATTGTAAATCCTTTTTTTACCGAGTAATTAAGTTGTCTATTACTTGATGCAACATTTGCATTTGTTATGGCATCGGTTAAAATATCCTTAAATGGTCTTTCGGTACTAATATCACAAATAGATATTTCGTCCGATTCCAGAACTTCGTCGATAACGTCTTCTTTAAAAAGACGAGTATAAATTTGTTCAGCGTACGCGATCATATTTTGTTTTGAAGCAGTTTGAAATAAGTTATTAGCATTCTTATCAAATACTGTTGGATCTTTAAGATACTTCTCTAAAGTATTCAGCGTTTTGCAACATTTATTTGTAGCTACACTTTTTTAAACTACAATAGAGGGATGTGGCTTTCACTTGGTAGTTGTCATGTTGTAAAATGGACACCGGAATTTTTTATGATTTAGCACGCGACATTTATCATGTGACATTTTCTCTATGACTATATATATACACACTAGACCGGGTCACGAAAAAAATTTTCCAAAGTCGAGGGCAAATATTAAAGATCACCTCGAGACAACTTCAAAAAAAAATTTTTTTTCCTCCCCCACCCCCCGGAGAAACAGCCAAAATCATTTTTTTATCACAGATGTTTGTGGTTCAATCGTTACATTACAGACATCGGTGTATAGGTTTCGACGAGTACTACATTTTTCCTATAGATGTCGCTGACATACGACATCATCTTGTAATGTTGGCCTCATTTAGAGCAATATCTACCCCTAAAATTCGAAAATATTTTTTCCTAGGATTAAAGTCCTTTAAAAACCAAAAATAATTTGCTTTGGAAGTATACAGTTTTATTCAAAAACAAAAAAGTTACGTATGAAAAGATATATTTACAGCATCAACACTAATATTTTTTCCTGTTGTTTGCATTATTACAGAAAATTATTGCATACTTCTTACCGATATCGGAAAAAATTAAATACAAGTTATTGCATACTTTTTAGCGCAAACAGTGTTTTCAAACATGCGGATAAAGATATTCAGCGTCACCAATATTAAAGCAACGAAATTATAATTATATACCTGGTCCACAATGGAAGTATTAATAATAAAATATAGACTTAATTTTGCACTTGTATTCTTCCCATGCAATATGCAACACTCAACATTTGTGCGAAATGTAAGTGAATCAGCGCTTGGAATGACTAATCAAATTGGAAAATTTTTGCAAAACTAGAAAGTAGTGAACGGAACTTGATAATATTTGTAATTACATACATATATTTGCTCTTTTTGGGATTTTATTTGTAATACAAATCATATTTCGTCTGTAACTAGATAAAAAATGAATTATCTCAAGGAAATATTTAAATTTTTGTTCGATGTCGTTAAGACTTATGCAACAATTTAAGCTACAAAGTATGGAATCATTTTTATAACAATTTTCCGTCAGCGCTAAAAAGTATGCAATAATTTGCGATAATAATGCAAACAACAAGAAAAAATATTAGTGTTGATGCTGTAAATACGTCTTTTCATGCGTAACTTTTTTGTTTTTGAATAAAACTGTATACTTCTTTTTTTAGTTTTTAAAAGGCTTTAATTATAGGAAAAAATATTTTTAAATTTTAGGGGTAGATATTGCTCTAAATGAGGCCAACATTACAAGATGATGTCGTATGTCAGCGACATCTATTTATACAAATGTAGTACTCCTCGAAACCTATTCACCGATGCCTTGGATTTAAAGATTGAGCCGCAAACAAAAAAGTAGCGATAAATAAACGATTTTGGCTGTTTTTCCGGGGGTGGGGGAGGAAAAACATTTTTTGAACTTTTCTCGAAGTTATCTTTAATATTTGCCCTCGACTTTGGAGAAAAAAAAATTTTGTATGGGGACCGACCCGGTCTAATATACACCAATACCTTACTTTGCGTCGTGGTTACGTTCCAAAAAAACACGACTCAAAATGAAACGACGCAAAGTGAATTATGATTTTCTATAGCAAACCATGTAAAGATCGAAGAAAGGTTCTAGTGTTACGAAAACACTACTTTTTATATAGAAAATTGAACAAAGTATACATTTAAAAAAACAAAAATTATATAAAATTGTATTACATTCGTACAAAAAAAATCAAATAAAACAAAATAAAATATTCAATTAATTTATAAAAAACAAAATAAAAATTAATCAGTCTGAACCCAAAACAACGCAGCAGCGACGCAACTTCGAAAAAAACGCAAAGCGAGGTATTGGTGTACATATATGGGCAATTTTGTAATGTTTTTTTATTTGCGTATATAAGGAATTTTATCAAGTTTATATGCCACAAATTGTTGATCCAAATTTTGCAACAAATTGATCAATTTTTACAATTATTGAGTTATTCACTATGGTAACAAATATTTTATGATAAGAGTGCACTTGCATCATCACTAAAAATTTCATTAAAGGTTCAAAGAGGTGACCAGACCATTAATGTCATTTTGCAGTTTAATCATAAAAAAACAAGATAAGCTTTGAACACTTTTATTTAATAAAATTAAAGTATTTCGGCCATATTCATAAAAAATTTCTAAAGTGGATATGAAGCGTTCTCTAGCTAAAGTATTGTTTAGCTCTAAAAATCCTTTAATAAGAAATGGTATTCATAAACGTGTGTTATCAGTCCTTTAGCCTAATGTGTTCCGGTGTCAACGCCGTCTGTTATTGGTCGATTATGATGTATAAAAAAAGCTTTTTAATCGGATACAAAAGCTTTATAATCGGATACCAAACATGTATTCCCACTTAAAATAACTATGAACATTATTGTAGCTCAATTTTTCATTGACTACGATTTTCATGACGATAAGAAAGACGTTAAAGTGAAAATTTTATTTTCTTTTTCTCATGTTGAAACAATAATCGGATACCGATTACATGGTTTCCATGTTTTGATTGTTTGTACATCACGAATATTATTTCATTATTTACAAATTATTTTTGAAGAATTTTGGAAAAATATTTTTGAAAATGGAAATCATGAATGAAAAGTGTATATTTAGATACTTTTCTATGTGCGCAATGATTAAGAAGATAATTTCCTACACAATGAATACATGCAACAACTATTTCCAATAGTAAAAAAGCTGAAAAACTCAAAATAAAGATCTCAAATTAAATATACAATACATTGTACAAACGTCAAGTTATAGCACGCTTAAAGTAGAGACAACCCTTCTTTAACTTATTAAAGATGTTAATCGTTTATGAATATTGTTTTCTCGAAATTTGCTTAAAAATCGTTTATAAACCTCTTATTCGTTTTTATGAATAAGGCCGTTTTTGTCTTTACTAATACAAGTAAAAAAAATTTTCACACCTTTTTATTTTTCGATCATGATACCCCTTTCTATGGAATTGCCCATATAAGAAATGGAGTTTGTGTTTGTTTATTTGTATTTTTATTACCGTATAAATCGAAAACGGCATGGACGATTCAAGTGGGCTTGGCCCCGCCCTAGACCCTTTTTATAAAACTGCAATATCTGGAGAACGTTTTCTCCAATCGTTTGGACGCATTTGGCAGAAAAGTTCGTGATCCAAAAAAAAAATGGGCGGGATTGGATCATTGCGCGTGGTATAAAACTTGAAACTTTCAAAGGCTGTATATCATGAACGATAAAAGGTATAAAGGTGGTATTTGGTATGAGTTGTTGGTATAGTATGAATTACAGAATGGATGTGGGCTGAGCCGCTCACCACTTTAAAAAAACCGTTATAACTGCCATTATATTAGTTTGATCGTCCTGAAAATTTTACAGTATAGTAGAGTTATAACCAGGCTATTTGGAACCAAGTTGGTAAAATGGACTGCCAGACACACACGTCAATATTTTACTATTGCATATTTGCGGGGAAAAAATATAGGATTTAGAAATAGATCTGATCTTACTGAAATTTCCGTCATGTATTTTTTACATCAAGTGGCACAATATTTCGGTCGAGCATTTTGAAATTTCCGCAAAAAGAATTGTCCATACATTTCCCTGCAGCCCTACTGTAGATGGATGGTTTCGCTAACACCTATGATTTTTGCAGTGCGCTTCGTCGCAGTAACGGCTCTATATCAAAACGATATTACCATAAATTTTTTGTTAGATTTTTACGAAAAATGTGATTACTTAATAAACATTTGCTTGAGTAATAGTTTTTTATACAAACTTTTGTGTTCATAATAAAAAGCGATCATTTTCTGTGGCAAGAGCACTTCTGTAATATGATTCCCCTCAAAATCATTCAACTAAATGAAAATCGACATCTAAAATTTTCGGCAATATCTGAAAGTTTCATTTTAACAATATACAATATTTTAATGTTTTTTTTTAAATGTTCCATTTTTTTAATCTTGTGGATATTAACAAAGTTTTAAAATATGTATTATTTTAACGTATTTACAGAAAGTGATAAGTTTATTTAGAGATAAATTAAAAAATATGTATTTAATGTACAATAAAATTTTTCAATTTGTATGAAGTTTGCCTATTAAAAATTAATTATTTTATTCTTAAGAATTTTATTGTTTATGTTCTGATTTTACGCAGAAGGCCCTGATTTCTGTGTGCAACTAAGTAATACAAGTAATACCCAAGCAACACAAAAACAAAATAAATACTACCTGTGTTTGGATATGCGATAAAGAATCAACCTATTCATCACAATTTATTGTCTAAATAAAGCCTATGAACCCTAATGTGCAATCATTTTTTATTGATATTTTTTTCGACGCGAAAAGAGCACTAATTTTATACTTTGAGGTCCGTTAAACTACTCTTTGATTTAGCGCCCAGCTAATGTTATAAACCAAATATAAATGTGACGATTTTTATTAAATTAACGTCATAGCATATCTGCCATATCACTCATGAGTGCAGTAGTAAATGTTCACATGATAAGCCTTATCATACCTCCATCCATTAAACACCATAAGTTCGTCTGTGTACACAAAAAATTACAATATTGCCAGAGCTGTATCTAGGGGTGCAACCGTTTACCTAAAATATTAAAGGGCATGGCAATTTTTTTTTCTTTATATGTATTTGTAGGTATTTTTTATAATTAAACGAGAACATAATATTTCCTGAGATTTTGAACGTTGCTGTGATTTTCAGAATAATTTATTTGTTTTATTTAAGTATTTTTTTATGAAACTATTTGTATTTTCATCTTCTTTAGTAAAGTTCTATGATAATAGCAATAAGTTTTAACCTGTGAGCAGTGATGGTATACAAAATTTGACAAAAATCGACAATTTTGGGTTTTGAAATCGTCAAAACCTGATTTTAAAATCGTCAAAAAATCTTTATACAAAAATTTATTCATTTTATCCTGTATGTAACAAACTAATGCAAAAAAAAACAATAACATACATTTTTTAAACGTTTTATTTTGAATAAACATTAAACATTAATTTAAGTTTAATAATTCATTGAATAAAACAACTTAAAAAACAAACAAAAACTGAAAAAACATAACAATATTCAAAAAATATATTTTAATTAATATATTTTTATATAATTTGTATTACATTTTGCTTTTAGAAAGCTATTACCTTTCTAGTTTTTTCAGTCTTAAAAAATTATTAATACAAATAATTTTTACATTTTAAGCAGATGTACTGTTTATTTAATTTAAGGAAGTCTTTTGTGAAGTGAATACCTTATATTCAATCTCTTTATAATCCGTTTATATTTTTATTTAAATTAACTCGACTAAATGCACTTTCTACATCTGCCGACAAATGTCGTAGTGAATTTTGTTAAAACTGGAAAAAGTAGTTAAGAGCATTTAGATTAGACTATTTTCCAAAATTCGGATTAATTAAGTTTAACGATTTGAATTTATTTTCAAATTCAAATCGTTTCAGAACTTGATCACAAAGTTCGATGTAAAAATTAATGCAGTTCATTTAAATTTCATCTATTTCATGTTGTGTTAATTTTGTTGCAAGCTAAATTTCACTCGCATAAAAACCTAAATAAATTTTATTGTATTTTAGCATATTAGGGGTTTCCTTATAGTCTGTTAAAGCAATATTATTTCTGTCAATAAAATAATTACTTATGAAATTACTTATAATTACTTTTAGCAGTCTTTCCATTTCTCTATACAAAATATGTATGTATGTTTTTACAAATTACAAATCGTCATTTCTGTTTTTTTGGACAAAAAATCGTCATAATTGCAATAAATCGTCAAATATACCATCACTGCCTGTGAGCCATATTTTGCATTGTATAATTATTAGTTGTGTCAGGCATAAGAAAAACTTTTATAAAAAACTGATAAAAGAAATATTTGTCATATACCAATGATTTAAAACGCCTTTGAAATATAATTCCTATAAGAAAATGACAACACTGAATAAGTTACTTTTTTAAAACGTATCATATTTTCCAGGTCATAGCTTTACATTAAATAGTTTGTTAGAAGTTTTTAAAGAAGAGTACAATTAAAAAAAAATAAACCAAAAATTAAAATTAATTAACAAAAAAAAACAAAATTTAAAATATGTAATACAAATTTTTAAAATAAATAATATATCTTTTTACGTTTTCCAATAAAATGTAACTGTTATGTAACATGTTTCTATAAGATATTGGTTTCTTACATCAATATATATGTTTTTAAGAAATTATTATTTTTTAAACAATAATTAATTTTTGAAAAAAATCGCATATAAGAAATAATTTTATGGTAATTTTCGAGTTTCTTATATGCTTTACATACCATATATGAACTTTTTTAAATTTGCACTATGTTGATTGTAGGGAAGGGCGTCTTCACCATTTACGGGTCACGCCCCATTCTTGTGCACATCTTATACTTGATTGCAAATACAAACTTATCTAATGTTGTATCAATTTCAAAAAATTTCCACTATTTGTACTAGGGTGTGTCGATTTAGCAATCCATATTGTGCCATCGATTTTTCGATTGCTTTTGGCATGACGAAAAAAAGTTCCACTACGACATATCAAAAAAATCATTTTCGAAGCGCCTAAAGTTAAATTTTCTCAACTTTTATTTTTAGTAATAAAAAAATTGGACTGATTAATTTTTTTTTTAAATATAACCGAACGTCTGCTGTTTGATAAGCTTTTACTAGACATTTGTAGCAAAGAGGATCGCCTATGAAATAAATGTAGACAACTAAGACAGGAATCTAACCCAGGTCTGCCGCTTGATAGTAACATTCCCTTATAAAATAAAGTTAAGACAAAAAAACGGGCCCCCTCGAACCGATATCCTGTACCCAGCCCTGAATATAGCTCACAAATGTCACTGTTCATTGTGAGATAAATACTAATTTAAATTTTTCAAATGATCTGATTTTCTTATCCGAAATTTGGAACCGCTATTTCATTTTATTACATTTGTGAGACCAATGATCACATGCAAATTGAAAATTTCCTCAATTGAATAAAAAAATGGATACAAACAGCAACATTCACATTCACAATGTTAAGAGACGAGTCTATTATTAACATAGTGGTTGGGGTCTCTCTTGTGTGCCATGCTCATGAATTGCTTGCATGTACGTCCATTACAGTGGTTCAAAAAAAAAATACGTTATGCAAAATTTATCATAAAATAAGTTGAATTTTATAAGTAGACATATTTAGACTGCACGAAAACGAATGAGACAATCTTTCAAATTTTACGAAATTTAAAAGTCTGTTTATAATTTTACGAAAAATTATATACCACAAAAGATGATCAAGCATTAAATGTCCTAAGACGATTGAGCCATGCCCACTGATTCTTATGAAAATTTACCAGTATTAATGATTTCCAAAATGAAGTTATGAGATTGTAAATAAGCAGAATAGTCCCATCCCTTCTGGTATCTCCCATACCAAAATACATATTTTTTAGATTTTAATATTTATCCTATAACTTCCAAACAGACAACTGGTAATATGTAAATTTGGCCGGTCTTGTAATAGCAGACAAGCTTCAGAAAATCGGAAGGGGGTGTGTCAAAACCTTTTTGGAACTTCCCTTACAAAATGACTTATTTTTTGAAAAATAAATATTTTCCCCATAACATATATATGGACAACTGAAGGATATTTTAATTTTGTCCATTTAATTATCTTGTAATAGACAAATCCTCAGAAAAACGAAACATTTGCCACTCCCTATTTAGTACCTCCCATAGATATGACTGCAATCACTCATAGTTTTTGTAATTACACTGAATTTAGATAAATTTTGCATAAGGTTAATGTTTTGTGTTTATAGGTGAAGCCTTAGAAACCGGTATTTAGATTTTTGTGCGAACTTATTAGAGAGTTGTTAATTGATTCTCAGTTGGTATCGTAAGATACACTTTCGGTACCCCCCTAAATTTATTACTGCAGTTCAGAAATCTAACCCCGCGTCTTTCATACTTTTCATTAAAAGAAAATTACAAGGCAAAATAATTACACGTTCACTTAAGAATAGCATGGCTTGCGCTTGTTCTTGTTAAACTCTTTCTTAGGGGCTGTTGACGTATACCAAAAGAAAAAAGTTCATTGGGCTACGAGGTGGCAAATTAATGTCACCTCGTTTAGAATGATTCATATTCATTTAGTAAGGATGTAAATGTTAATCTTTGTGAAGAATCCGACTTAAAAATTTTCTGAGCGCATTTAAGATACTAGACCACTCTCGAAACCCCTTGAAGTTATAGATCGGCCGGATCGTGGTTAATTCATTGTTGAACCTGTCTCCTCGAACTTCTGCTCCCATTTTCTAATCAATTGTTCTACTCTTGCATTTTGTATTCCCTCCGCTTCACACCGACGTGGCTACTCGACGCATTTACTGACTCAAATGTAAACGGACTTTTGGTCCACTCTGTATCAAGTGGCTGATATATCTGTACTAGTTAATCCACTATTAGTTAGATTATTATTGAAAAATCGTGTTCACTTTTAAATCATTATTTTTAGGTTACGAAATGTATCTAAACAAAAACAAAGATTGACGCTGTCAAAACGCTGATCAAAGTTTCGCCATTTTATGCATTGGCAAAATTGTGCTCGTGCAATTCACACGTATTGTCTTTCTCTCTCACTCAGTCCCATTATGTCTCTCTGCTCTAAATCATAGAGGTTACAAATTTTATGAGGTGCTATTAGTGAGAGCGAGACAGACGGCATTGAAAGAAATGTAGTGTGTATTGAAACATAATGGGACTGAGTGAGAGAAAAAAAGAGTCTTTGCACATTTATATTTAATATGGCAAAATCCGAATGTTTACAATAGTACCATCCCACTGTAAAACAAACTCACTTAAATTGGGCAAAAACATTCAACGAATGGGACTTAGATGTACCAAAAAGGGTTTTTTAAAATCAAAAACGGCGGATTCAACACGGGGACCCAGAAAACGATATCAACAAAAAAAAAACAATGGGGCAACCGAAAGTGAACTAGGAATTCAAATTAAAAAATTCAAATACAGAATTACTATTTAGATTGATTTAATTTTTTATGAACCGGTTTCAATACTCTTTCATACAAACTATATTATCGATTATTGTTACTTATCGAATAAATGCCAATTCAGTTAATTTGAACTAAAAGGAAATGAGGTTTATACAATTTCGGTCTGGCCTTTGCCATGATTTAATCAACAGCGAAAAATGACGGACTTGCAAAACTGGACTCCTGTTTTATTAAGATCAAAAATATATATATATTGTATGGATTCCCATAAAAACATATTGGATTCTAAAATTATTGCAAAATATTAAGTGTTTCGCACCACTGTGTACCACTGAAAATGGATGGTTAAATTCTGTCAACTACAAAGTACTCTGTAGATTCAAACACAACATCGGACAATTACAAAATGTATTATAAGTAAATCTGATATATTTTAAACAAACATAACGACGTAATTCGCTCATTTTTACATGAATTAGTCTAAATTTAATTTAGACTTTACACCCCTTTAAATTGTTTCCTTCTTCATTTTCGTCAACATCTATTTTAATGGTCAATGATAAATGGGTATCACTTGTATGCCAATTACTGACGCTGATATGATAGATATTTGTAATTGTTTTTGCTGTAGTTTTTGTTTTAACTTATTCTTTTTTGATTTGTATTACTTTTTTGGCAAATAAACTACTGTTTTAACGTAATGCAGTATTTTTTGTTTATCTTCTTGTATCAATTTATTTGTGAACACAATCGTCACATATTCGAGCATGATTATCACGACTATGCTATGCCGACAGCGTTGATAATACTTGATATTAGAACCCAAATTATTGAAATTACCTTGATTCTTTATGAATAATTATTTACAACATTAAACCTCAAAAGCTTATATTCCCATTTAAAATGCTTGTTACAGTTGTTTGCATTTAGTACCATTTAAGCAATAGAATATGTATAGTATTATGTGATTCTATATCATAAATAATACAATTACAAGTATTGTGCAAACGACAGTAGCGAAAAAAGTGCAGGGATTATTCAAGTCGGGCATTAAAGTAGCCAATCCCTTAAAATAAGCCGACAATTACAAAGTGGTAGTCAAAAAAAAAGACAAGACCAGACTCGACGGTCTGCATCATTGGTTTTTTTGAGTTACAAAGACGGTTTGATACAAAATTTATTTTGAAGTTTTTACTTTGAACTTTGCTTTAAGGTGTTTAATAAATTTACGACAAGCTAAAGTTGGGTTTTCGATGATGGCATATGGGTAAATCCGAAATAATGTATACCAAGGAAAGAATTTAAAACCACATATATTTGTTTATCCATAAATAGGCTATATATTTAACCCTCAAAATATATAAAGCATAAGCTTTTTCGGTGATCCATTTATGAATGGCTGGTCAAAACCTACACATACCTCGTGTTTTTATTTGTTTTTCTTAAATATATGTTTTGTATATGTTCATAAAAAATGGTAAAAAGCACCATATTTATTTTCCATTTTATGGAAAATAATTGTCTACAATAAAATGTAAAAACACATCGGTTGGTCATTCAGAAGATATAAATAATGTTAAATAAAGATGGACACACGGCATGTAACGTCCGCAACGGAAAATAAAGTTTTTTAAATTTAACTGCTTTAATTTTTGTTTTTTCATCAATCGAAGTATGTTAGTAAAGAGAGCCAATAGTGCGCATAAAATATATATAAATATGTATTTTACACCATTCTACAAGAAAATATGAATGACAAAGTGTGCTACGTCCGCAACGGAATGCACTCCAGGGCCACCTACCGGGTCCATTCATATAACATATAAAATTATTATACTTATACCTGCATGTGTCAAACGCTCCTTAACAGTGTGTCCGATGTTGATACAATTTTTTATGGTAAATAAGATAGAAGGAAAAAGTGTAACGCCCGCAACGTAACGTCAGCAACAGACGAACTTCAAATTTTTGGATGAATAAACAAATATACAACTCGGGTTACTATGCAATATTTGCTAAAATAGATGCAAATGCACGTTGACATCGAAAACTACTTCCATTTTTTAATAAAACAAAACATAAATGCGTACGAATGTAACGTCCGCAACACAGTATTTACACATATCCTAAAACCCAACTATAGCCTGTTATAAACCCCTACCCTTAAAAAAAATATTTCAACAAAAAATTTGCATAATGTGCACATGATAAATAAAAAAAATGAAAACTATATTTTATCAGGACTAGGGGCTTATGAGCTTAAATCGTTTTTTAGACTATAGTTGAGTTTTCGGATATGTTGTCGGTTTTACCTTAACTTGGACACTAGGAATCGAACTGCATCATTAGTTTTTCAGAATTATTATGATTCCTTCCACAATGAAACTGACTGAGGGGGCTTTTGCATTACCTCAATCCAAAACAAAGTTAGAAGAATTTGTAAAAAAGATCCCAAAATTTTAATTTTTTTTTAAAACAAGGTACTAATTATTTTTCTGCGCTCTTTAAGGTACTTGTTAGCAAAATTTCATAAAATTCGGAGAGATGACCCAAAATTTTCGTGATTGCTTGACATGCAATTAATTATTGTTAAATAGACTCAGAATTCGACGCTGATTATTAATTTTGGGCGTTACAAAATTAACATACCCTTCACTCCGGTCGTGTTCGTGGGCAAGGGTATACATATTTTGTATGAAGGGCTCATGATAACTCAAAAAACTAATGATGCAGTTCGATTCCTCGTAGTGGATTAAAAAACGACAGAAAGCCCAAAGTAAAACAAATGCTACATTTAAAACAAAGTATAATAAATTGGTAGATGTAATCCTAATTCAGAATCAAATTTGAAATTGAAATTAATATGTTAGAAGCTCAATAAGTTGTTTTTAAGTTATTGTGTTTCGTTCTAAAGTAATTTGTATACCATCACCCTTAGGGATGAGGGTATATATCTTATGATACAAAAAAAGTGTAGCAAGTTAAAGGAGATGAGTAAGACACCAAGTATCTTAAGACCAAAATCGTTTCAGGACTTTTTAAGACGATTGAGCTATTGCCGTCTGGCTGGATAGCTGGTGAGCAGGAGAACTCGAGTAAACCTTTACGGGTCGGTATGAAAAATTTAAATGAGCAGAATAGTCCCACCGCTTCTGGTACCACCCATACAAAATTACCAATTTTTGGATAATTAATATTTCTTTTATAACTGGCAAACAGACTGCCGGAGGATATTTGAATTTGGTCAGTTTATTAACCTTGCAAAAGTAGACAAACCCTCAGAAAACCGAAACCTTTGCCACACCTCTTCTGGTACCTCCCATACAAAGGCCGAATTGACCCTTATAGTCATTTGTATGTAAACTAAATTCACTCAAATTTAGCATATGAAGTTAGTTTATAAAAAATTGGGGGCTGAAGTGCAGAATATGGGGCGGGAGCCCGATTAAAAAAAAAATATGTCATTGTCTTCGTCTTGTTCCCCAAACATCGGAATGGTAGGTCAAAGTTGGCGCTCAGGCCCATGGGGCCCGGTGCGTCAAAAAAGGGGCCCCTTTCGGTTCTATGGTGACCTCCCAACTATGTTATTTTTAGGGTCCTACGGGTCTCCTGGACCGAGTTAGAGCCATTTGAATTTCGGGGATATACCAAAAAAATAAATTATTTTTCTACTCTAATTTACAAAAAAAAAAATATTTTTTCTGGGATATACCAAAAAAAAAAAATATTTTTAAAAAAATCAAATTCTTCTTCATTTTTTCCACTTTTATCCTTTTTAAATCAATTTTCTTCTTTCAAATATTTCTCTTTAGACTTTTTCTTGAATTTTTTTAAATGTTTCTTGAAATTTTCTTTTAAAAACCTTAAAAAATTCAGAAAAATTTAAAATTTTCACACATTTTTAAGGACATTTCATTTTTCTATAGAATTTTTCAATTCATTTCCTTAAATTATTCTAATTTTCCATGATTTTTCCCAATTTTTTTAAATTTTTCACGGGGTTTTTCAGAAAAAATTATTTTTTTTTAAAAATCGCGCGGTTTTAAATTTTCTATTTATTTTAGAATTTTTCAATTTATTTCCTTAAATTTTTCTAAATTTGTCCATAATTTTTTTCAAATTTTTTAAATTTTTTTAATTTTTAACATCGTTGGATTCGTCTCGCAAATATTTTTCATTTGAGTACCCACACATGGGGGGTCATCATAGAACCCAAGGGGCCCCTTGTTTTGGCCCCCCCGGGCCTTATCGCCAACTTTGACCTCGATTTTTGTGTTTTGGAGCGTATTTGGGGTGGGGTGTCATGTTTTTTTTTGGGCTCCCGCCCCTTTTTCTGCACTTTTGCCGAATTGGGCTTTGGAATGAATATGGACTATATGGTTCACGCCTTCTGGTACCTCCCATACAAAATGACCTAATGGTACCTCCTAAACAAATAAGTCAACATTTTACGTTTTCTACATGTCTCTTTCCTTTACTCAAGACTAAAACAATATCTTTTAGTTTGTGATGGTATTTATCAGTCAGTTTATCTGACTGAAATTTCTGTACTGGTTTTTTAATAAAAAGTGAAGTTAAAAATCTGCTATTCCCTGCGTGACGAGTTTCAAGTTTATCATATCGAATTCTTGTTTACTTTATATTTTTATCAAAAGTGTATATTTGGAAGCTAATATATGAATTTATTGCATGAAAAAGAGCGTGTTGTCTTCTATAAGAATCACCAAGAATCCAATGTTACATCTACATCAGTATGTCAACGTATTACATTCTGAAATTAAATTTTACAAAATAACGATTAAATATTATTATTAACGAATTAATATTATATAACTAGTACACAAATTTCAGTCAGTTGAACTTTATATACACTTACAACATATAATCCAAAATTTGTTCGCCCACATAAAGACGGGTTGTGATTTTGCGATTACTCAAGTTGAAAGCTTTTAATTTATGGTCTAACAATTATTTAAAGATGGATATGCAAAAGCCAGTGTGTAAGAAATTGCTTCGAATTTTTTATTTACTACTGCCCAATTTGTCTGTTCGTAATTAACTATAGTAAAATTATGTTATTATTTGAATTAATATGATGGCAACAATGAAAACTGTCGGTAATTTATAATCAAGAACAGCTGAGTGCGGCAGAATTTGTTAACAGATATAAACATTTGCATCAATAACATACATATTTATCAGTGATGAAGTAAATATACTTTTTTTGTGTTCCACAAAATCAAATCATAAAATTTGGTTATTCAAATTTGTTGATTCAATAAATTTTTTCTGTTGTGTCAACTTCTCGGATTTATAAGTAGCCCGATCTCTTTATATAAGGCCGGAAAGCGTTTAGAATTAATGGGAAAAGAATTAGTTTTCTAAAAAATATGATGGGCGTACTTTCTTTAAGAGATTGATTTTATGTATTCCCGTTTTAATTACGAGTAGATATGATTAGAAGATATTCCAACAATTTTTAGCCCAACATTCTAATTTGAATTCCAAATATATTCTTCTGCAGACGTTTCCATTTCCTAATCACCCACCTTACACCAAGTTTAGTATCAACAATGTGCAATATTTTGCTCACTTAATATTTAAATAAGCATATGATGTACTTACCTCCCTATCAGTGAGCTGAATTGACGGGATGACCCTCTCTCTCTCTCTCTCGCTTTTTCGCGCTTTACTAAAATCACAGCGCCATAAATCTGTGGTGTAGAGGTGGACAATTGAAATTAAAACAATTTTTGTCTAACAGTTCCCTCATCGTTGTCTCTAAAAGTGAAAACATTATTCTGTAATCACGTCGATTTAAATTCGTTTTTACGCTCTCAGCAGCATCAGTTGAGGTCAGATGATCCGGAAGACAACATCTTGTAAACGCTTATCTAAATAACAAATATCAACATTTTGTAAATTTTGCACAAAAAGTTTCCAAATCAAAAGTATAAAAATAAATAATAATTTTCATAAAATTAAAGCGACAGTGGTGTTGCTTATATCCATATCTGCTGCAGTACTTCAACACATATTTTGCGGAGCTAATAGCAGTCCGTTGGCTAAACTTTAAAGTCAAGAGATAATCTGGATAACATTTTTAAATCGTATATGTCGCATTGTATCCATAGTTTTATTTGCAACAATCGTACAGTGAAAATCGTCCAAGCTGAACTCCTCAAAACCACCTATACCACCAAGTCACAAAGTCCTTTTATCAGCTGTTACTCAGCCGGACGAAGATTGCGAATTACGCTCTTTTGCGGATGCGATACGAAAACATAGCCCCGATACACCAATTAATCGGTTACGTGAAACTCGACTGTCGTCGTCGGCGCTCAGGCGTCATCAGTTAAGGATGTCCTTGAAAAAAGGAGGACCACCACCGGCTCCTTCATCGGGAGCAGCGGGAGTACAAATAAATATGCTATCTCAGCCATTAAATGTTAGTACTTGTCAAATATGATGTATAGACAATTAAATACTCAACTTTGCGTCCATAAACATATTTTCATTAATATTTTACTACGCACAAAAAAAATTCAACTAATTGATTTAGTATTTTGGGTTTCAATGAGAATCGTGTCGTTATTTGTTTATTGATTTTTATTAAATACAATTAAACGGAATTTTTATGTCGGCATCATATCTGAAATGAAACAAAATGTGTATATGTGTGTGCGTGAGTGTATAGAAATATAATTGGAATCATTTTATTTTGAGAGAAACAATTAAGCCACTGCCAAAAATATGGATATGTGCATTGTTGAACGATACAACGATACAACGATA
Source organism: Muscina levida (assembly GCA_964034835.1). Classification (NCBI taxonomy): domain Eukaryota; kingdom Metazoa; phylum Arthropoda; class Insecta; order Diptera; family Muscidae; genus Muscina; species Muscina levida. The sequence goes on along the minus strand of OZ035883.1, from coordinate 90,666,504 downwards.
TTGTCGTCATATGGAATGAAATAAATTGATGCGTACAAATTGTTCAATACCTTGTGCGACAGTGATGATTTTCAAAATACATATTTATTCGTTAAAGTCTCGTGAAAACAAAAACACACACACACACTAATTTCGTTCCCTCTTTATTCACCCGTTATATCGTTCCAATTAGCTTTCACGCAGTTGTTGCGAGTTCGCATAGTGTTGTGCATCTGTTTATCAATGAACTTGAGATTTTCCTAATAACGAGAGACGAAAGCTGCTGCAAAAGTGAATGAATGATTTGATTTTTTGCTATATGCATAAATTGTTTAAATTATTTTTAGCAACCACCACAGAAGTTTTTTGATTTGTTTTGTGGTAAACTGACTTGCACATATTGTTACCCTTAAGACCTTTCACCGAAGTTTGGGTAGATTCCGCTTGTGTCCATGCATTGTTGCAAAGGAATCTTATACATTAGAGAGTCTGTAAAAATTTTAAAAATATATTGATTGGCACAAACAATAGTGAGAAACGAATTAATTATCTTTGAACATTTTGCAATTCTATGCAGAAAGTGTTGTATTAACATGAGTGTTGACAGAATTAATTTATTTTACAAAGTAAATTCTTTTCTTGGTATCAACTCCTTAGTCTCCATGTAAAGCATTTAAATGCACCAATTACTCTAAATACTCTGAGTAGCTAGATCAGGTTTTTTATTAATAAAATTTATGTAATAAGAAGTCTGTCTAATAATTTTATGTTTTTTCTTAAGTCAATGTAAATATCCATCATAATCACGCAGTTGGCGATGTCTTATAGACATCCTTAAGGATGGTCGCACGACCATGTTCAATCGTTGAAGAATTATCGGGAGATCGTCCATACAAATCTTCGACGACTTTTTAATAAACCATGCACGACCAGATGAGCGACAATGTCTTCTAAAGTCTTGTCTTCTAAAAGTTCGTCAACGACATTATTTATGCAGCATCGTCAAAAACTGGTTATGTGATCCAGATGAATTCATTACTCTCAATATCAGTTTGAGTCGTTGATATCGAATCCGGAGTCAAATTTTGAAAAAACAAAATGGCGAATACAAATTGGCGGACGCTTTGTTCCGGTGAATTCCAGCATTGTTTTAAAAATAATGTCCGCCATCCCGATTTCCAACCAATGTGCAATCTTTAACCGTATGACCGGCATTAGTTACTAATTTATCACGAAATTTGCAACAAAGGCAACAAATTTAATTTTTTATTAATATGTATGGGTTTTAAATCGAAAATGATTTTCAGTTTGGCCACAGTGATGTTCAAATACAGACATCAATGTTAAATGGATATACGTACGTATTTTGAGCATTTTTGATTTACTCGAATGATTTTTTGCGCTCTTGTGCGTGTCTCAGCACCTTTGGGATGTACATTTTGGCCATCCAATTGAAGAACTCAATTTAATTTAGTTCTATTTATTGTACGAGTATTTATTTGTCTTTTGTTGTGTGTCTTTCTTTCGTATATTCTTTTAAGCAAACACAAAAACAACAACAATGTAAGTGATATTGAATTCTTATTTCGAACTTTTTTCGATTCTATTTGCAGAAAATTCCGACAGTTACGGCGGGCTATGATAACGAGAAGCATAACGGCTCAAGGAATAATAACGCGTCTGTAAATCAAACAAAGTATGTTTTAAAATTTATATCTATTCTAAAATTACTATTAGAATTAAAACTTCAAACTCAGAATCGGTGTTACGTTATAAAATAATTAAAAAAAAAAAACATCGCAAAATAAAAACTGTAGTTAAAGTTAACTAACATTTGCTCAAAGTTATTCGGTTACTTTACTCTACCTCTTATTGGTGTTAACGTTAATAAAGTAGTGTTGTAGTAGTTAACAAACGATCTAAAAACTTTTCGCTAGGAAAAGTGCCAACAAATTTAACAATTTATAATGACAATGTATAGAAATATTGAGAATGAATCTTCAACATCAATGTTTGAAATGTATACTTCTTCGGATAGATTCATACGCCCGGAAATGGCCGACGTCCCAGTACAGCAGGCTGCTGGCTCAACACTGCCATTAGTTGTATCACGGAAGAAAGGTGGTAGAGATGATTCCGAGGATGTTAATTATAATCCATTCGAGCACCGGAAAGTGGAACATGCAACATCGTAAGTACTGAAAACTTTTATATGTATCATATATCGAATTAATTATTATTTTTAACTACTTGACTGCAGAAGAATGTGTTTGTCGCACTTTATCTTATACATAACTAGTATACAAAACATTAATTAAGGACCAATCGGCGCTTTACAATAAGTTTAAAAACACTTTATACATATTGTTATTGAACAATATATCGTCGGCATCCTGCAAAAATGTCTCATGTCCACTTTTAAAATTTCTGAGTTATTGGTGATTTAAAGTTAATGGCCGTCTGTGTTTTGATACAGTAACTACAAAATTGCTTTGACTATATATTTTTGCATCTTTAAAACCATTTCACAAAAGAGAGTGCATTTGAGACTTTTTTACAGGATACAGACGATATATTGAATTAAACCATATGCATTGTCAGGCCGGCATTTAAAATTCCAAGGTTTGAATTTAATTATTATTATTGTAATAAATGTAATCCTCTATTATGTCAATATGACATTTCAAGAGATAATAAGACTGTGAACTATATTATTTTCTAAAAATATTTTGAATCTAGAGATAATCGGACTGTAAACTATATTATTTTCAAAAAATATTTTAAATTCAATCCGGCTTATATGTCGATTTTTATTTCAAAATGCATTAGTCAAATCGATTAAATAACATCAAAATTTAAATATGGAGCGTTTTCGCGAATAACGTTGTAAGCGACAAATTATAAAATGTTCACAAGAGTAAAAAAAAAAATTTTTTTATTCCTAAAATAAAATTTTTAGCCGTTTGTAAATTTAGCATACAGCATTTTTCGCCAGAACGCTTCATATCTAGAAAAAAAAACCTTGTGGTATATATGATGCAAATCTCGTTTATTTTGTATCAATGTTTAAGCACAAAATTGCAATTATCAACAATTTCAAATTATCTGATTTAGATAAAAAATTGTTATTGTGGAGCTGTTAAAAGTGGTGCGAGTACCAATTTGTTCTGCACTTAAATTTTCATTCTAAAATGTTGATATGTATCAAAATTATCATCAAAATCAAAAATAATGCAACAATTTTGATGAAATAGAACGAACCAATAGATATAGTATTTTGTATAATATCAGCGCATAGTTTGCAAATACTATCGACAAAAAATGTGTCGTGATTATGTACTGCTCATTTTTGCTGAACGTTATTCCTTTTTTGCTTTATTCGCAATTAATAAGTTTTGTTCTGGAAAAGTGCCACAAACTTTTTTTGGGTGGGCGCAACACAATTAATTATAATTTCTTGCAATTCTTGCTAATTTGTATTACAGTTACCAGTAGGACAGCATGGACGATTTTTATTTGAAAACGTTTAGATTGTACGGAATTAGACTACATTTAGTGCACTTGCAATGTAAACAATTAATATTTCCTAAGTAAAATGATCCAGGTGTACCGTATAAATTATTATTATTATTTAAAAATATAAAGGGGTTTAGATTTTAAAGTTATTTGTAAGGCTGATTTACACACTATCCAACCATATAGCCTATCTACTGTCAAATCAGTACATTTTGATTTGCTATCCACCTTCCTATAATTCAATATCTATTTTGCTATAATTTTGTAGTGTGTATCTCAGCTTACTCCTACGTGTTTTCTAATTAGGCTATCTCGCTTTTGTGTTTGAGGGAATATGGGTAGATAGCGTGTAAACCGGCTCCACGAAAAGCCCCCCAATGAAATAACGCCCAGGAAATAACCCTCAATGAAATAAACCCTAAAAAATTGGAAATAATACCCAAAATCAGTGAATGAAATAACATCGAAAAATAAATGAAATAAACCCCAAAGCGAAAACGAAACAACCCCCAATATTTGGGAGTTATTTCATATGAAATAACACCCAACGATAAAAATGAAACAACCCCCAATGAAATAAACCCCATCAACAACGAAAATGAAATTATGCCCAAAATACATAAAAGAGTCAGTTTCACAAAGGATTTCATGAAGTCAATATGGACCACCAGCAAAGTCGCAAAATTATTGAAATGAATCGTGTGGATCGTAGATCGTTGTAGCCCTGCTCTATTTTTGCAGTTCGGAAGACTATTTGCCTTTTACGTTTGACCTTTACACAACCACCTCCAATGTTCACAAGCAAATCAAACTCTCTGCTTTTATTGAATTCTCCCTTTTGAAGAACTGCTACAAATTTAAAAAAAATCCATTCTTAGTGTGTACTAATCGAATTCTCAAAATGTTTTGTTGATTTTCTATTCGTCAATATTAACACAAATGGAAATATCTGTAAACATTCAAAAGATATTGTAATTAGTGCTCTAGGCTTGTACCGGGATCCCGGGAATCCCGGGAACGGGTTTCCCGGTTTCCCGGGAAATCATCCCGGGAATCCCGGGAAATAGAATTTTCCCGGTATACCCGGGAATCCCGGGATTCCCGGGAAATAAAAAATTGATTTTTTCTTCGGTTTCTTAAGAAAAGATGCACAGAATAGCCTGAAATTTTGCATAAATCATAAACGGAGACTTGGTTATATTTTCCCAAAAAATTATGGCATTTGATGGAACGCTGTCCAAACGCGGGTCCGGGAACGAAAAAATGTCTAGTATTTTCATACATTTGTATGACTATTTTCGGTTTTCCGGTCTATCCCGGACCGGCGTTTCTAAAGTAATTTTTCAAATAGATCGCGAGTCGGCAGTATTGAAGAACGACATTAGTACAACATTTCCACGAATTTCTGTGATATTTGATGAAAAACTGCAGAAATGCCGGTCCGGGAGCGAAGAAGTTTCTATTATTTTTTTTCAGTTTTCCGTCTATCCCGGACCGGCGTTTTTAAAATACTTTTTCAAATGGGTCGCGAGTTGGCAAAATTAAAGAACTGCATTAGTAGAGCATATCCACGAATTTCTGTGATATTTGAAGAAAAACTGTGGAAATGCCGGTCCGGGAGCGAAGAAGTTTCTATTATTTTTTTCAGTTTTCCGTCTATCCCGGACCGGCATTTCCGCAGTTTTTCATTAAATATCACAGAAATTCGTGGATATGGTCTACTAATGCAGTTCTTTAATTTTGCCAACTCGCGACCCTTTTGAAAAAGTATTTTAGAAACGCCGGTCCGGGATAGACGGAAAACTGAAAAAAAAATAATAGAAACTTCTTCGCTCCCGGACCGGCATTTCTGCAGATTTTCATTAAATATCACAAAAATTCGTGATAATGTTCTACTAACGATGTTCTTTAATTTTGCTAACTCGCGACCCATTTGAAAAAGTGTTTTAGAAACGCCGGTCTGGTATAGACGGGAAAATTGAAAAAAATAATGAAAACTTCTTCGCTCCCGGACCGGAATTTCCACAGTTTTTCATCAAATATTACAGAAATTCGTGGATATGCTCTACTAATGCAGTTCTTTAATTTTGCCAACTCGCGACCCATTTGAAAAAGTATTTTAGAAACGCCGGTACGGGATAGAGGGGAAAACGGAAAAATTTCATACAAAAGTATGAAAATAATACAAATTTCTTATTTCCCGGACAGACGTTTGAACAGCGTTTCATTGAATTGCATATTTTTTGGGAGAATATAACGAAGTCTCTGTTTATGATATCTGCAAAATTTCAAGCCATTCTGTGCATCTTTGTTTAAAAAACCGAAGCTCCATATATATACATTTATGAAAAAATTACTTTTTTGTCTATCCCGGACCGGCGTTTCCGCAGTTGTTAATCAAACGTCACAAAAATCCGTGGAAATTTTGTACTAATGTCGTTCTTTAATACTGCCGACTCGCGATCTATTTGAAAAAGTACTTTAGAAACGCCGGTCCGGGATAGACCGGAAAGCCGAAAATAGTCATACAAATGTATGAAAATAATATAAATTTTTTCGTTCCCGGACCGGCGTTTGGACAGCGTTCCATCAAATGCCATAATTTGTTGGGAGAATATAACCAAGTCTCCGTTTATGATTTCTGCAAAATTTCAAGCCATTCTGTGCATAATTGCTTAACAAACCGAAGAAAAAAACATATTTTATTTCCCGGGAATACCGGGTTTCCCGGGAAATATAACAATCCCGGTTTCCCGGGAAAGGACCGGGAATCCCGGGAAAACCGGGAATACCGTTTCCCGGGAAATGAGGAGCACTAATTGTAATATATTCACAGGCAATAAGTGTTCTTGTAAAAGGTCTATTTTTATATAAATATATAATAATAACCCTTAAAAACCAACAGCTTTAAAAATGAAATAACCCCCGAATTAAAAATGAACTAACACCCAAATTATTTACGATATGAAACAAGCCCCAAATTTAAAAAATTAGTTGGGTGTTATTTCATTGGAGATTATTTCATAATTTGAAAACCCCAAATGAGGAATGAAATAATTCCCAAAGAAAAATGAAAAACGGTCTAAAAAAATTGGGAGTTATTTCATATGAAATAACACCCAAAATTGTATGAAAAAAATTTGGGGAATATTTCATTTTTCGTTTGGGCGTTATTTCATTGGGGGGCTTTTCGTGGAGCCGTGTAAACCATACATTATACTAAAACGTCCGAACGCTAAGTCTTAATAGAAGTAACTTAATCATAATATAATTAGATTATGTTTGTTTGTACTTACTCATATATATGTCTAATTTATCAGCAGCGAGGTCGAAAGTTAAATAGTCGCAGAAGAAAATCCCTGTTCCTAGACAGTATATGATAATAGAGGGAAACGAAGCAACACAGTAGGAAGTTGACAGAACACATAATCAATTATGTATTCCGAAATTTGTAGCAGGGAGTACTTACAAATTCACTTACTTTCCATTTCGGAATGCATATGAAGTTGTAGTAGAATTTACTTACATACCAATGGAATTTATATTCGAAAATGTAAATAACCATGTTTACAGACTAGGTTACTTTGTATATTATTTGGAAGCGTAATTGTTTATTTTTTCAGTTTAAATTTTTTATAGAACTGAAACGCCCTTACTTAGATATTGGTTAACACTCTATCTACATGATATAATGTATGTACGTAGTCATGAATATTCCCAATAAACATTGATGAAAGCCGGCTAATAAGTAAATGTTTTCCAAAGATTTTAGTTAATTTTTTTAAATAAGTTTGCGAAGTTTACGTTTTTCAAACCTTCAGTAAATTATTTACAAACACTTTGTAACAGATTTGTAAAAAAACAAACAATTGCCCAATAAACATTGATGTAATCTGGCTAATAAATATATGTTTTCCAAAGATTTTAGTTAACCTTAGCCAAATTAGTTAGTATCACATTTGTAAAAAAATAAAAATACAATGCTTTTGTAAGATCGGAGTCTAGACAAAAAACAACAGTTAGAATTTTTGTTTACATATTTCTTTTCGTCTTGACATTTAGTGTTACATATTTGCTGCTGCTGAAAGATTGGCGTGTTTCTTGTTAGTGTAAAAAGTCCTTGTAAATGTAGAAGAAAGCGTGCGATAAAGAAGACCAAAAATAATTAAACTATTAAAAAAGAACTGAAAATAAAAGAAATCAATTGAATTGGAATTAAATTGACAAAACTTTTGTATTTGCTTTGGAATGGTATTTGTATCCAATTTGGAAATAGATAAAAATATAAATTTACCACAAGCTTTCCAACTTTTTTATTATGTATTGCATATCAAGTTTATTCCCAAATATTTTCCAAACATGAATACAATTGTACAATAAGGGATCCCTTTCGCTTATCCAACAATTGGAACTTAACAAGTTACAATGTTTCCGATAAAGATTTTCCAAACATCATGTTTACTAATGTAAGCTTATAGTAAATTTGTAGTAAGTTTATAATGTTTATTGGGTATGTATGGAACAAAATATCGGCCAAATGGCCGCCGCGACCTCAGCGACACACTACCATCCGATGGTCCAAATTTTCGATGACGCTGAGGCATAATTGAGGTTCTATGCCGTTAGTGTGCCGAATTATCTCATCCTTTAGCTCTTGAATTGTTGCTGACAAATAACCCCAAAGAAAGAATTCCAATGGTGTCAAATCACATGATCTTGAGATAACACGGCCATTGAATTTGTCGCGCAAAAGAGCCATTGTTTCGTTAGCTGTGTGGCATCCATATCTTCCAATTCGGGATATAAAAGATTCATTATCATCTCACGATAGCGAACACCATTCATAGTAACTGCCTAACCGGCCTCATTTTGGAAAAAATACCGCACCAAACAGTCACCCTTTGTAGGTGCATTTGTTTTTCGACAATCACTCTTGGATCATTCGCCCAAATGCGACAATTCTGCTTATTGACGAATCCACTGAGGTGAAAATGTGCTTCATCACAGAAGTTGGTTTTCTTCGCAAATTGATCATCCAATGTTGCTATTTCTTGCCACTATTCTGACCATTGGCGACGTTTGGAATGGTCAAGAGGCTTTAGTTCTTGGGTCAATTGCACCTTGTAAGCGTGGAAATGCTAGTCTTTATGCATAATATTCATCAATGACGAGCGTGAGAGGTCCAATTGTTGGGCACGACGACGAGTTGAGTTGGACGGCTCTTCAGCCACACTATCGTGAACAGCAGCAATATTTTCTGGAGTACGAGCTATACGCGCATGCACTGGTGTTTTCACATCTTCTACAGACTCGGCTTAATCAAATTTTTGCACGATCACAAAGTGCAAAAGCACAAAGTGCACGATATGCAATTTGATTTGAACGCTCATTTTCATAATAAGCCTGAATAACTTTAACCTCTGCTCGATTGTGTATCCTTCCATGGTTTAAATTAAGTGAGTCTGAAAATGAGAAATGTCAAATGAAATGCAGAAAAGAACATGACGTTTAGGTGTGGTTTACATTCAGCATCGGCTCTTACAATTTAACCACCCTTTATATTAGTTTGTAGGTGGATATTTTCCATATCTCATACGTATTAACATTGTGAGTCAGAAAAAAGTAAATTCATAATTTATTTCGAAATCGAGTAAAAAAAAGACCGTGTCAAAACAGGATTAGGTGTATAGTTTTTCTGAAAAAAATTATCACTATTGATAATGGTCTAAGAGATGAGAAAGTAAGAGGTTTTTTTAATAAAGCAAACAAAGAATATCTTGTGCAATGTCGTGTGAAGCCAAATGATAACTGTTTACTTATATACAAGATTGTAAAATATTCCTTCAAATGCACTAAATTTCATTATATTCAAAAGGTATTGTCTCATGTAGAAAACATTTAAGAGAATTTAATTAAAAAAAAACACATAATTTATAAGGACTTTTATTTAGAAAACGTAAATTTTTAATTTTTTTCTAACATAAATTAGATGTTAATTAGAAACCCAAAAGACGGAGACAAAAATTGTTTTCTATGGTTTTTTTAAAGCAGGCATGCGCAAAAGCGCACACTTGTTCGCAGTAGCAGAGTTTTTGTATACGTGCACTGATTTATCTGCTTGTGCGATCGGCAAATGAGTGAGACGATGTAGGTACAATGTGTTTATTTTGTTAACGATTGATGTAGCCGTCAAAGCGACGATGTGCACTCTTAGTACACTGGAAATATTTACAATGTTTGATAAAGCATGGGTTATGGATTTTGTTTTGAAATAAACAAAAAACATCTCTCCTTAGGCGACAGATGTCACTAAATTCTTTATTTTTAAGAATTTGTCAGAAAAAATTGTTTTAAAACGAATAATAACGGAGAGATTTATTCATTTCTTTCGGTCGATAACGGAAATATGAAATACTAAAAATGAACAAACAGCATTTAATTTTTAGCCATCATTAAACTTACCAAAAACATATTCGCTATTTTCCTTAAGGCTAGGGCCACACAAGCATTTCCTTGTCGCGAGTGTTTTTGAGTGTGTATTTACTTTGTTTGTGTTTTTGTTATGAGCACTGGTTTTTTTGAACGCGCGCGAAAAGAAATTAACGTTAGGGTCGAAGTTTTCTGGGAACTGAGCTTTTGAATACGTAAAACGCTTGTGTGCGTCAAGCCTAAGGAAAAAGAAGAACAGAGAGAAGACGCACCTTATAAGACGGGTAAAGCGTTTATGGATTAAAGGGGGAGCGTTGACACGAAAACTACAGGGATAGAGTTTGACCCCAAAAGGAACATTTTAAGGGTTCAGGGATTCCCACATGTAAAAACAAAGAAGCAGGCAGCGCAAGTAACCTGTTGTTAAAAAAGGCGGTCAAAGTATGTGTGCCGACTATTGCAGCATCAGCCTTTTACTAGTCGGGTACAATGTCCTGTCGAACTCGTTCGGACAATATCAGTACTGCTTTAGACAAAAGGTCATCTTATCAAATCTGATTATCCTCTACCAGTGCGGCTTTAGATCTGACAAATCAACGACGATATGCACACTAACGACATGGGCTTGGCCAATAATTAGGGTGATCTACCCGGTTTTTAGTAATCGGTTAGAACCAGTTTTTTGTTTAATCGGTTTTGGTTTTTTTGAAAAGTTCACTTTTCAAATATCGAAGAAACCGAGTTTTTAACATCGAATACCCGGTTTTTTTAAGAATATGTTTTTTATATGAGTTTTAATGTTTTAAAAGCTTTAAAAAATATTTGTAAACAGTGATGTTTCTGAATATAATTCGGAACATGAATTCCATACTTCTGTTAAAAGTATTCAAAATCTAAAATGACCTTTTAAAACAAATACTTCAAATATTTTTGAGGTTTTTTTTTGTATTGGGAAAAATTTTATTAGCGATCTGCTTTATAAACTAAATCGTTGGTATTCTGCAATAACGTCTCAAGTCAACTTTTGTCTTTCTGAGTTATTGACGTTTTAAAGTTTATGGCCGCTTTTGTTTTTATACATTAACTACAAAACAACTTTTAATAGACATAGTGTTTCTTTACAGGGAATATAATATGAATTTGCGACACTTTTGCATCATTAAGGATACCGACGATATGTCCTACAAGTACACCGGGAGAAAGATAATTTTCAATGTAAAATTTTATAAAAACAAAAAAAAATAAAATTGATATACTCCTAAGCAGTTAAACTGTGTGATATTCGTTAGGGGTTATTTTAAAGAATTAGTCAATATTAGATTTTGAAAGTATTAAGGTATTAGGCTTTTTGTTTGTTTTAAGAATACATGTATATTCTCTTTATCATGCTATTTAATAGAATAAACTATTTTTATTCTTATTTCCAGGCGTTTTCATATTTTAAGAAAAACCGGTTAACCGGTAATTACATGTGTTTTTGGCAACACTCTATTATGATTACTACTACTTATTATTTAGTATAGAATTAATCTAACTTGCAACTTGAAAAATTCAAATGTTTTCCATTTCTAATTATTTTTAATGAACATTTTAAATAGTATTCATCTATAACCTAATTGAAGTGAAATTTTGCAAATTGCCAAATAAGAGTTTTTTTATCCTTAATGTTACTCTATTGTAAAGCGGTTAGATAATAAAAATTAAATTATTAGAATAACACTTTTATAACTTAGACAAATATTTTCCAAACTTTAACAGATAAACTTAATCACATGCAGTCGATGAAATTATGTCTAACACCCCCAATTTTATAAGGAACTAAATGCGCTTATTTAAATAACATACATATATTTTTACACCGTGTGTGTGTGCATGTAATAGATTGCACTGTGCGGTTAACTTTTACGATTTAGCGGAAATTTTCCACTTGGCACACAAAAACGTCAATGGTATTTACGACAAAAAACTTATTGTTAGAACTAAAACACACACACGCATAAACCGTTAAATCTCAATGACCTTGGCCATGATTTTGTTGCCAAAAACACATTTACATTCGTACATACTGGCTACAATTTGCATACCCAAAGAATACATTTATACACTTAAAGAAAAAAAATAATTACTATGCTCATTTAGTTGCACGGAGATATTTCATCGGTAGAACTCACAAGAATAGTTGTTGGCAAATATTTACTTTGTATGAGAGATGCCACGACCAACTATCATGCCCATTGTTGGTTCGAATCCATCCATTTTCCAGATATTTGATTTCAAATATTTATTTTGTTCGAGTACTAGTTGAACCGGAGTGCGATGCTCCGACAGTTTTTACATGTTATTCTCTATACGAAAAACATTAATTAATTGATACTTTGTATACGCACTTTAGGCAAATCACTTGCAGACACGGTGAGTTAGTTTTCAGAAAACAAATTATTTAACAACAAAAAATAAAATCTCTAAAATTTTAGATTTTCACTGTTGTGTTTTTATTTACAGCCAAACAAAAACTGCGTGATCAATTAAGTATAATGTAAAAGTAAAATACATTTAACACAGCTCATCTGTAAAGACGTCTTAATACTAAGAAGAAATTCTGTTAGACACAAACAAAGGTAGTTTAAAAATGACAACACATGCCGAGGTGTTATTGTTGACAAATATAGTAATGTGCACTAAGCATCTCTATATGGAGCAATAAAATTAATCAATGTTACCGCCTTATATGAAGAGTTATATGGAGACATTTTAGTGAGTGAAAATTTTTATTTTTGTGTGCGTGGCAATAACGCCTGATTATCTTTAAGAAACATTTAGGAAATTTAATAAGCTTTCTAATGCATGTAATTATGTTCAAATCCGTTAAAAACTACTTGAGTTAGAGGCAAATTACTAAAGCAAGATTTTTTCATTTTTTTAGAAAGGCATTTTGCTTAAAAAAAACGAAAAAACGATTTGAGAGACCACTTCCCGTTCACCAATATTTAAGTGTTATACACCAAATTTCTTGGTTTTTAGAGCAGATTAATAAAATCGATGTTCAAGAAGGAATTTCGAAAAATGTGCAAAAACTGAGACGGTCTAATGTACACTTACACTATTTTATTCACTTCAGATTTTCAGCGCTCTTTTTTAGTCTATCGTATTACCCTTATGCTTTTTTTCATGTACTACTTTTTAAAAGCAATTATTTTACAAAATTCCTTTCTTCCGCCGACTATTAAAATGCGTTTTTATATTTCAAAATTGTGGATACAGCAAAACTGCTTCATAAATTGGGTGATTGTAACTTTCGATATTTGGTCTGAGCGATGGAACCAGTTTTGTCTCTATTAGCCCTTTGGAGAGGAATTTTTCTTTTCGCATAACCACTACATAAGGTACACCCTAATTATTGTACTTGTCACTTTTTCCGTGTATCGCAAAAACTTAAATTTCTGAATAGCGATAGCTTTAGCCGTTTAAGTCCGAATTTTAAAAACCCCTTTTTATCGCTTATCTACTCCGTTTAGTTCGTCGATGTTAATATGATTGGCACATTTTACGCTAACATTTCGTGTATATTTAAAAAAAATTGTTCCCACCTCGCAAGTACTCTATAAGATAGGTACAGATTTTTGTGAGTGTAGTTTCAGCCGTTTGGACTGAGAGATGATACCACTTTTGTCACCGTTATATCAAAATGTGCGAATTTTAGAATATATCTTTATATAGCAAAATGTTCATCCTTAGTAAAGATAGCCACATATTTGACATATAAATATAAGAATGTATGACAGGTAAAGATGGCACATACCCAGCCTTTAGACAAGGAAGTACAGGTAGACCTCGCTTAACACTGTGGTTACGTTCCTGTCAAATACCGTGTAAAGTGAAACCGTGTTAAGCGTTTTAAGAATCCAGTACAAAAAGCAGGGTTACGATCCTGAACCTCAAAATATACAACAAAAAGCCGTTTCTTTTTAACCTTTTATTAAATTCAATTGTAGTTACAATAAAAATTTAAACAAAAACGTATTTTCCTTCAATAAACTAGCCAAACTTATCATAAACTAAAAAAAAGTACAATACAAAAATAAATTAACTAAAAGAATTCAAAATTTACCAAATTCGAAGAATATGTACATACCTTTAGTACGATTGGAAATTACTTATCTCACTTAACCAACTGTATGCACATATGTAGAGTTATATCAACAGAAGACCCTCTATGAAAAACCTCTCAATTTTGTTTGTACAATCACATCATTTCATTTTCAAACACAACACAAAGCCAGTGAATTCAAATATGTACGCCGCTGAATTAGGTCTATGTCTACTCCACCAACAATTTTGTTGAAATCAGTGTAATACCAGTAAGCAGTAGATGGTATTCACATTTCAGTTAAAATTTTAATGTTCTGGTTTTCATAAAATGCAATTAAAAGCAAAAAAAAATTTTTTCTAAATTTTTTTTTCTTGAACCGTGTTAGAACGAGGCCATTTAGCGTGTTAAACTAAAAATTGTCCCAAAAAGTAAACCGTATTAGAGAGAGGCCGTATTATAAGAAAATCGTGTTAAGCGAGGTCAACCTGTAGTCTGTTTGAGATCTCTAGCCTGATCATGTGGAAAGATGCAGTAAACATGACTGGCGCCATCTTCACATGCAGTGCGCGTATGCCTATGATATAAACATCAACATTGATCTTTTTCTATTTAAAAATATGTCTTGATATCGCCAATAGATAGGTCTGGACATACTATTCTACCCCCTTTCGTATTATAAATTGTTTGCCAACATACCGGTTCTTCTGTCGATCTGCAATATTTTTCTTTTCATTGCATATTGTTAATACTTGACATTATAATAAATATTCAAATGTAATCCATGCTATGGCAGAAGGGGAAATATCAGGTTTAACATTAACAGCTTTCGACAATTCAATGTTAGATGTCTTCAATGAAGTTTAACATGGATTTTATTGTGTAACATTTTAAAGTATGGTTTACACGTTATCTACCTCAACAACATTAGCGAAATGATCTAAATTATATCAAAGTAGATTATAATTATAGGAAGGTAGAAAGGAAATCAAAAGTTATTTTCGCTACTATTTTGAGAATCGTCAAAAAATGATCTTAAAATTTTCTTGGGGTGCTGTTAAGGCAATAACACTGTGACACAAAATTGAACTTTCCGAATCGGAATGGGATAAAACCAAAAGTAAATGAAAGTTCATATTTTGGATAACAAAACTATCAAGAGTTTTTATAGTTAACTGCGAGATTTTTTTACACGCATTTGAAGTTGGTGATTTTGAACGCTGGCTTACAAGAAAAAATCATTAACATAATGCCTATTTATTTTTATTATCCTTGACATTTACAGCCGAATTTCTATCCTCTTAGAGGAAGTTAAGTTCTAAGGTGAGCAAGATTGGACAAAAACTACTCACACCCCGAAAAAAGGGGAGTTTGCATTGGACGTGGGAGAAGTTTTAGTCCGATCATGTTCATCTTAGAACTTAATTTCCTCTAAGTAAATTCATCATTACTAAGTATTGCCGTGCATGTATATAAAATAAAAAATTACACTTAAAAACTAACTAAATTCTTTTGAGATTGTTTTTAAAAGAGAACATTTATAGTACGCTCGATTCATTGGACTGTTGTATTTAAGTGATTTTATTCTGCGTGAATATAAAGTATCTTTGTTGGTTGAAAGTCATGTTGTAAAGTGGATAAAAATCATTATGTGACTTGTAAACGGTTAAAGTTGAGTTCAAAACAGACGATTTTAGACTTTGCTAAACCCTAGTGAGCCTGGTGACTACTGGATGCTATTAAAACTTCGTCAACTTTGGTGGGTTCAATTTAAAAATGAAAGCAAAAAAGTTAAATTTTGCAATTTAACTTACACATGTAAATTACCTTATTCACTAGATGTCAGCATTTTGCATCTGTGTGCTAGAAGAAAACATTTCACATCTTTTTACAAATGAGTCATAAATTGGCCCTCAAATTAAAAAGTAACTCTGGCACTAATTAATTTAACAGTTAAATAGTAATTTGACAAAAACCTTAAGATGACAGATTAACGAGTACTACAGAATTATGATTGTTCTGACCAGATTAAATATCATAGCATATACAATATTAATAAAATATTCTTTAACACATCGACTTACAATTTTATATTACAAACATAACTTTATTGACAATTTGTTGTTTTATTTTTATTCTAGCGATATGGAAACCTTTGTCCATCTGCTGAAGGGATCCCTGGGTTCTGGCATCTTGGCCATGCCAATGGCATTTCTAAACGCCGGTCTGTGGTTCGGTCTGGTTGCTACTTTCTTAGTGGGTACTGTTTGCACATATTGTGTTCACATCTTAGTCAAATGTGCTCATATTCTTTGCCGGAGGCGTAAAATCCCCATGATGGGGTTTGCTGATGTTGCTGAACAGGCCTTCTTAGATGGTCCACCCGGATTACAGCGTTGGTCACGTTTCATACGATTTGTAGTAAATATATTTCTGGTTATCGATCTGGTTGGCTGCTGTTGTATCTACTTGGTTTTTGTGGGCACAAATGTCAAGCAAGTTGTGGACTTTTACGTAGAAGATGGAAGTGAATTCAGTATACGTTTATGGATCGTCTTAGTTACGATCCCGCTGCTGTTTATGTGCTTGGTGCGAAATTTGAAGTTCTTGACTCCGTTTTCCATGGTTGCCAATTTGCTGATGCTTGTGGGCATTATCATCACTTTCACCTATATTTTTACTGACTTACCAACTGTCAGCGAACGTGTAGGCGTGGCCGATGTTGTACAATGGCCACTGTTTTTCGGTACAGTAATTTTTGCCTTGGAAGGTATTGGTGTAGTCATGTCTTTGGAGAATGACATGAAGAATCCCACTCACTTCATCGGCTGTCCATCCGTATTGAATTTGGGTATGGGCGTGGTTATCACTCTGTATACATTGGTCGGATTTTTTGGCTACTTAAAATATGGTTCAGAAACTCAAGGCAGCATCACCTTAAACTTGCCGGTGGAAGATAAGTAAGTATTTTGTAAGAGAATTTCTTTTGAAAAATAATTATTCATGTATTTTTTCAGATTGGCGCAGTCGGTGAAGTTAATGATCGCTATAGCTATCTTTTTTACATTCACATTGCAATTCTATGTGCCCGTGAGCATTATTTGGAAGGGAATTCAGGCAAAAATTGCTCCAGAGAAGCAGAATATGTCCGAGTATGCGTTACGAATTGGATTAGTGGTAAGTTGACACCTACAACAGAATATTTTAAGTAATTGTTGAAACGAGGATATACGACAAGCATCTGTGTTTACTGCAATTATAAAAAATAAAACACAAAAAAATTAATTGGTCGCAAACATCCATTGGTCCATACTGGTCATGAAACTACTTGAGGTTGTGTTGATGTATGGTACAGTTTTTTGGCAAAATGACCTTAAAATTGTGCTACCTGTAGCTAAATTAAATTAAATTAGTAGCACAAAATTAATAACAAGTTTTTTAAACGAATTCTGTTAAAATTCGGCGTTTTGAAAGTTTACACGTGGTAATAATTAAGGTGCCGTGACATAACCCCACATGGACATAATCCCCAAAACGATTTTGGGGCTTATGTCCGGCAAGTTGTTGGGGATTATGTCCGCAGAGCGTGGCAGACATCCTATCACCTTACTTGAAATTTCACTATAAAACACCAATCAAAGTAAAACTGTACATATAAAAATAAAAATAATATAACAAAACTAAAGGGCACTTTACACTGACAGACTTGTCTGGGAGACAAAAAATCCGTGTAAACAACTGTCTTCCCCTTTACATTACAAACGTATCAGCCGAACTTTAATTTTTCACCAGCATTAAACATAAACGGTGTAGCGGATCAAGCCTAATATTTGTATTTTATTTTTCCAAAAATTTAGCACTTTTTGAATGTTAATTTCTTAAAAGATTTCTTTATTTGACTTTTATTTCGTATATTTATCGAATTTAACAATTTTTCCTATATTTATTTTGAAATTTTTCAATGACACGAAAAAAATCTGTCGAACCTGTCCCTTCCCATATCAAAATCGTTTTGATTTTTTACGGACATGTTTGAGCAGACCGAATACATCGCCCTAAACCGGCGGATTAGTCTGGGCAAACATTATATCTCACAAACTTGTCTGATAGTGTAAAGTGGGGTTACCATGCGTGGATTTTAGGAATCAAATCGTGTAAAGTTTAAACGTGATATGTTTATTTTAGTCATGCAATTCTTAGGAAAACCCTAAAGAAAATTATAGAAAAAATAAAGATTTTATGTGTATAACTACAACTGCTTTTATATTATTTAGCATACATATTAAGCATACACAATGACTTTATGTAAATATGTTTTGTACCTATATTGAAACAAATTGAGCGAAAAGAATCTTAACTTATGATCACCATACAATAGTTTGGAAATCACTAAGATTCAGTTGGGAACTATTTGTGATCATATTCATACTTTAAAATTTAACTTTGCTACAGGAAACGTGTTCAAAGTTTGTGAGTAATATAGATTCCACTTTTATGCTAAATTTAAATTTCCTTATAAATTGTGTTTGGATTAACTGATCAACCTGAGATTTAAATGAGCTATAAATTGATGCGAATTAATTTGAAAAACTTTATTTAATTTTGTTATCAACCCTTGTTGTTACTGCTTCTTCATTCAGAAAAAATTTCTGCTTGCAATATTTAACAAAAAAATGAAAAATGTAGTGAAGTTTTTACTAAAAAATACATATAAGTTTAGGTTCGATAACGTGAACTAGTTTAAACCAAACAAGTATGCTCATTAAACCGTATCACCTTACAGGCACAAAAAAGAGCACCTTACACCAGCGAATACGAAGAACTGTTCCAACGAAATTTCAAAAATTGTTTGCCTATATCTTCGTTATATCTTCCATATATCTTCGTTCTTAAAGTTTGATAAAGCGAATTTTTTTTTGTCTCAGGGAGGTCAATATTACAGTTGTAGTACTTACCCCCCAAATCTAATTTCCTATCACCTTAACGTGACGCCGTAATGTTAGAAATTTATAGCTCGTAAAAAATCGTATTACTTTTGCTAAGAAAGTATTTCAGTAATTACAGCACAACTATTCAAAAATGCTTTTATAAATTCATTGTTGCAGACCGTAGGGTTCACCTTTTTAAATTTGTCATATGATATATCGATGTGTTTGTCTGTGGCAGACCAATTTTTTTTAATTCAAAAGTCTTTGACGTCGAATAACCTTTACATCATACCTCAAATTATACGACAAGGATAAGCCAAATTTTTTTTGAAATGTCCTTGGAATCGATTTATTGATTGTCATCGCAAAAGCCGATCAAATGGGGAATTGAATTCGCTTGAGGATCGTTTGGAATAATAGGAATTCGTGGGATATGGACTTCCTCTCCTTTAAATTTGCCCTTGATGATCGTCGCTTTAATCACATTGTTCATCAGTTTCTTGAGGGACAACCCGTTGCACAATTTCGGATGATTCAGGTTCCACAACATAATTATCATCGATCCCACCTTCAGCTGTAAATTATGCGGCGGAGTTCCTGGCACATCTAGGGAGTTAAAAAATTCTGTCGGATAGGTGGTGGCCTCATTCTCGTCAGTCACGCTGTCAACGGATTTTGATTTGGATAAGGTGATGAGTTCCTCCTTCGACGATATAAACTCGCAAATTTTGCCGGGAATGTCATCAATCCAGTTGAAACATCAACAGGAATTTGGCAAATACCAAGCGCCAGTAGTTGTCAATTTCAACTTCATTACATGCCGCCACGAAGACGAGGATTTCAGGCATGCATTAATTTCATGCATCAGTAGATTTTGGGATAACGGGAAGCGTTTGACGAAAATCTCCGGACAGCAACATCATAGCCCCCACCAAATCGTCTTGAATCACCTCGTAAATCCTTCATCGTTAGGTCAACTGCCTCCAAAGCTCGTCTATGCGAGCTTATGATTTTGCATTATCGCAACAATTTCGCTGTCACCGAATTCTTGAATATTGTGCACGTTGGCTTGTCAACCGTGAGAAGATTCATCGGCAGCTTCAAAGCGGAATGTGTAGTTCGACCACCTTTCAACAATGTGGCAGCAATACCAGAGGTTGCAACAGCTAACGTAATTTGCGTTCTTGACCGAATTGTTGCCAGAATAGTTCGGACTCTTTCAGTCAGCTCATCTCGATCAAAGCCATGCTATCGTTGCAATTCGCGATTTAATGCATCGTGCATCGAACAATTTGGCGCTTTTATTCTCAATTTCGACAGTAGATTGTCGAACATGTCTTAGATCAGAAGTTAATATCGATGTTGTCGTGCGAACTATGTGCAAAATATCGTTAGCCACCTCATCCTTGTATATGTTCCACAATGCGCTCGGGTTCGACGGATGACACGTAGCTATGATGATCGCAAACAATGTACGAATTTGATTCGGTGGAGCAGAAACAATTGCCTCGTCGAGCGTTGAGTCCCAATGCGTATCGTTTTCGAGCAAATGCAAACGTTGGCAAGCTTCTCGAAGTGCGGCGATTGATTGAAAAGAATAAAACTGAGACGCTCCGTTTCGACCTTGACGTACATGTCAACGTAGTACTGTTGAAAAACAGGAAATATCTTAACAGATGATTGTGAACATCTTGCCGAATCATCAATCGATACGCATAAATATTCATTGAGCTAACCATTTTATTCGTTTCTTCTTCTTAAATACGAATTCGAACTTAAATGGAGAATGAAAAAAAAAAATTATGACTTGTTAACAATCCTTTCGCTCTATTGACCATCTTTAAATTGAGGTAATAGCCATCCTCTTCACGACAGAACATCAATGGGTATTGAAGTGCACCATATCACCGATAAGTCTCGTATAGGTGCTGTAGTTGTCTACCATCTCGACGCTTGAGAACAATATCGCGTGATTCCACATTCTCCCCAACAATCACCACTGCGACTTCATTTATAGTGGGAGCTTTAAATTGTCTTGCATGACCTACAGAGGGTCTTTTATCTGCTCTGATAATGATCTTGTGGTCGTCATAATGCATTGTATCCAGTGCGGTTTTGAACAATCGTAATGCTCATGCCGAAGATATTTCAATTGTTCGATCATTTCGCGTTTAGTCTTTAAACATAATAAATTTAACAATAATCCGAAATTTCCCAAACATCATAATGAATTTTTGAAATCATAAAATCAAGCGATTCAATGCAAAATTTCGTCGGAAAATCCAAATTTTTCCGAGAATTTTTCTATTCTCCCATTCTAAAAGTCATTTCGGAATAATTATCCGAAATTTTTGACATTTACATCGTCTAAAATTATCAAATCATACGACAAAGTGCAAAATTTCGTCGAAAAAGAAAAATTTTTGCCATTTTTCCGTAATTTTCCAACAAACATTTTCTATTTTTGCACTCGAAAAGCCACTACGGAACAATTACACACACAATTTTATACAAAAATTTAATTTGCGATTTTCACCAAATCAATGATTTGTCCATAAATCCAAGTTTTTCCTGAATTTTCCGAGTTTTCCACCAGAAAGTTTTCTATTTTTCCATTCGAAAAGTCATTTCGGAATATTTATCCGACAATTCACAGTTACATCGTCCAAGATTATCAAATCATACAACAATATGCAAAATTTCGTCGAAAAAAAAATAAAATTTTTGAATTTTTTCGGAATTTTCCGAGTATTTCAACAAAAAATTTGTATTTTTCCATTCGAAAATCTATTCGTAACAATTGCACACATAATTCTATACAAAACAGCAATTTTCGATTTTTCGAATTTCCCGACTTTTCAGGAGGTTTTTCCCAAAATTTTCTTATACATAAATCTGCTCCTGGCAAATACGAAAAAATTAAAAATAAATTCAGCAAAAATCGGCCCAGCCGTTCTCAATTGATGAATTACTATACATTTTTGACACCATTTTTGTATATATAGATTTATAGTAACTTTAATAAAATTGTCTGTTATCAATGTCTTTTTAGGTGTTGAACATATTTACTAATTTATTTTTATTTGTTTTTTCAGATACTCTGTGGCGCCATAGCTGCGGCGTTACCCAATTTAGGTCCATTCATCTCATTAATTGGTGCAGTGTGCTTGAGCACCTTGGGCATGATTGTGCCGTCGATTATTGAATTGGCTGTGTATCACGAGGATCCCGGTTATGGGCGTGGCAAATGGCGTTTGTGGAAAAACATATTCTTAATTTGCTTTGGCATTGTCGGTTTTATAACTGGTACCTACATTAGTATATTAGATTTCCATGCAGAATTTAGCGGCGGCCACTGATTTTTCGCAATTTTCGCTTTTTTTTGAGATGATAATTCTATATTTTGTTTTTTAATATTTAGCTTTAGAACTGTTTGCAACACAAAAACAGGGATTGCAAACAAACCGAATGATTTCGTTTTCATATAAAGTGTATACATATTAGTTAAAGAATCTACATTTTTGTGAAACAATTAGTGTATAATGTTAATCAAGAAAAATATTATTTAAATAAATGAAGTGAATTTGCCTGATTGTGGGTAAATTGCAAAAAGACATATTTTTATAGTAGAAATAGGGTTTGGTGTAAAATTTACACCAAAAAGTTTAAAGCAATTCAAAATTTCACTTAACCAAACTGTATTCAGTAACAAAAAACTAAAATTTTTTAACTAAATTTGATTTGGCCGCACTCTTACTTTACTTACTTTTTGGCTTAAATTTCTTTGTACTAACTTAATATTACAATAAACATGTGCTTGAGTTGGACGAACTCGTCCAAAATATACATAACTGTAATACACAGTAAATTAAGTCTTTGTATGTATTACTAGAATATGAATAGTATTCCAAATCTATAAAATTTAATACTAATGCAAGTAGAAAGACGTGTTTATACAAAAACAAAATACCAGAACCAGATATATCATAATTTTTAAGTTCATAAACTGTTCCTTTACACTTAATCTAACTCATAAATGTAAACAAAAACGTAGTGGCTGTTATCATTTTTTACATTAACATTTAATTCATATACATAACAAATAGTTCAATTTTTTGTGACTTTTACATTGACAATTATTAGATACTATCGTTAATTTTTTAAATAACATAAATAGCGAAAAACAATCTATGTCCCATAACTAATCCATTATCAAGTAAGTAAATATATACAAAACAATTTATTGATATTATGCGCGTGTGCATATGTTTTTCTATTTTATTTTTTCAAGTTGTCTTTCAGTTTAATACCTAGAAAAAAATTGTATTATTTTATTTTTATTTTAACATTGTTATTAAAAACATACTTCGAACTAATATACTAATGTATATTTTTGTATATTAAATGTAAAATTTTATACTAAGATTATAACCAAAGCCAGCAAATTTAATTTTGTAGAATGTTTAAATTGGAAATCGAAAACTTTTAAACAATAATTTGATATTGAGTATTTTTTTAACTTTACGAGGTATGTATATGATGAATTTAAGAGTTTGAATGAGGAAATATATTAATTATCAATAAAAGATGTACAACAATGAATATTGCTTTTAATTCGACACATCATGGTTAAGACATCTAAAATTCTTGATGTATTTTTTTACCTTAGAAGGTGAATGCTAACGATAAAACAAAAGTATGTAATAAGAGCTCAGATCGATATGAGTAAATAAGGATGTTCCTTAAGCAGATTTTTTGAAATGTCTTTAAATGAGATTATTGCATCTAGGTCATTTTCTGTAAGCAAATTCTATTTTAGTATCCCGTTAGGTTGATAAAACCAGTCGGGCAACCCGACATACTTATGCCCTCACCCTCAGTAAAACATAAAATTGTTTATTATATTGATATTATGACTAGATTTCTAAAGTGGGCAGAGTGGTACATTTGTATGGGAGGTAACAGAAGGGGCGCGGCTAGACTTCTAGTTTTTTTTCTTCTCCAAAACCTTGTCCTGTTATTGCTTAACAAAATATAGAATTTGGGCACGATCGTGTCAAGTGTATTGATATTATTACTCCATCTCTAAAGTGGGCGGAATGGTACATTTATATGGGAGGTACCAAAAGTTGCGTACCTAGACTTCCAGATTTCTTCTCCAAAACCTTATCCATTGAGTGTATTGATATTATTACTTGATTTCTTAAGTGGGCAAAATGATGTATTTGTATGGGAGGTACCAATAGGGGCGGGCCATGTAGCCCCTTGCAATACCATCTTTCGAAAGTTATCGTGCGTACCAACCGGACAGCCAGACGGACATGGCTCAAACGACTTAAAAAGTAATGAATCGAATTTGGTTCAAAGATACCTAGGGTTTAAAGTGACTTCTTCTATGTGTTACACTTTTGGGTCGTATCAAATGATATATACCCTCCTACCCGTAGGGTGAGGGTATAAATAAGATTCATAAAAAATATTTTTAACATTTATAATTATATAACGAGATACCTAGAATTACAACAACAGATTCTACAATTAGTTGAGTCAAAATCTGCATAAAAGTTTGTGTAAATATTATCGATATCATTAGGAATTACAGGTAAGTAAAATTTTTCGTCACCTCTAGCGAAATATATACAGAAGTTTACGGATAAATGCTTCGCGCTTAAGTGATTCTTAAACTCGTTATTAAAACAGTTTATATTACGGTAGAATTTCATAAGTGCGCTTCTATGATAAATGCGTTGAAATGGAAACATTTTCATAAACGCTCTTATCCGTGATTTACTGCATGACTAATAAATTTTAAATGTTTACATGATTCTATCATAATGCACATTGCGTCCATTTTTACATTAATTTAAACAAATGAAGCACTTAGTACATTGTTTGTTAGAAAAAAGTATTTCAGAATATTTCGTATAAAGGAATATCAAAATAAACTCCTTTTATCAAAAATTATGTAAAACACGTAATTTCCCTTACACACCATCAATGAGGAATGGGATAACTTCTCGAGTTGTTGTGAATTAACACGCATTCTATTTTTAGATTCACAACAAACGGCACCTGCTTGTCTATCGACGAATGCTAACGTCACTGTTTGAGAAGCTTTGACTAGACATGCCGATTTCTCGGCACATATACTGCGAATTTGCTGTCGACATCATCGTGGGGGCCGGCAATGAAAGAAAAATGTAGATGAATGGAGTCGGGAATCGAACCACGGATCTCCCGCATGGTAGTCGCGCGTTCTAACCACTATGTCACGGCCGGTCCTAATCAAAAAATGAAATACAATAAATACTGAAGGCGAGGAGACCACACTTTGGATATTAAATCTTGTTGAAAAAGTTACACGGTTCACAAAAGAACTTACTCCACCAGATCAATATCATCAACAACAATCCAAAGATCGGGGTGTTAACCCTTGTGGTCACATTTCAAATGCACAATTCTATATGCTAGCGAGAATGTTCTTGGCCTGTACCGGAAGAAGATAAAAGCATGGATGAGCGACAAAATGTGGACAATCATCGAAGAACGCGAAAAGACAAAAAATATTCGAGATTCAGGCAAGATAAGAACTAAAAAAGGAAACTTCCAAAAACTACGATGACCCGGTAAGGAAATCTAAAATTTCGTGCAGAAGGGAAGTCTAAACAGTTAGATTACCTTGAGGAAAGGGCGAAAGCAGCCGCTGAAAGCAAAAACAAATAACTTTATTATATTTTATTTTTATCCCAGCTTATCTATATCGGTGGACTAACAACAGAGAAAATAGCATTTTAGTAGAGCTACCATTTTTTAAAACACTTATAGTGAAAATTTTACGATATCTCAAAAACCGTTCTACTTTCCATATATTTCAGAGCAGATTTGAATTCAGCTTGAAATTCTACATTAAAATTTGTTAAATTGTTACAATTGTTGAAATTTTGTGACATTGTGTAATAAGAAACAGTTGGAAAAAACCTCGATAATCCGGAAATAGCTGTAATTCTGATTGTGGTCTGCAGTCAATTTATCGGTTTATCGAGTTTATACTGTACTTATTTTATATTTTAATCCCATGAATCGATATGGCAAGCATAAGTTAGTAAACACACTACATATTATTTCTTAGCAGCGCCACAAACCATAAATGAGGAAATCTCTTCAGCTGTTCACAGCCATCTGGATAATTTCCCTGGCGTAAAAAATGTTCGATTGGTGCCATGTTGGCAGTTATTAACTAAGATGATCAAAAAATACGTTAGATGACGCTGAATTAAGTTGGAAGTCAAACTAGATGGCGATATAAGTCATAAGTCACAAAAGAAGTACATACATTGGATACACAGATTAGTATATTACATAATTTAAACAACAAAATCGGCAGTGTCATTACAGTTGGTCGAACTGACTTATGGTAACTTACTGAAATGTGGGCATGCAAAAATAGTGACAAATTTATTCGGGTGAAAAATTTTAACAAAATTATAAATTTAAGTAAGGGAACAAACACTTATAGCCTGTTTCTGTAACTTATTCTTCAACCATTTTTGGTTTTTATACTCTTTATTTAGAGTGTAACAAAAAAGAGTTTTTTTTGGTGAAAAATTTTGGTTCGACAAACTTAAACACGGGCGAAACAAAACGCCATATTAGACAATCAAAAAATAGGAATCGTTGAGGTGTATCATTGCACAGAAAATGAAACACTGTTAATAAAAATTAATATTTCTACCAAATATGTTCTTTCTTGCAGCTAAGAACCCTGCAGGAAATGTCTATAGTAACACTGCACTGATTCAATATAGACTTTGTCAACAGTACTACTGTAACGGCCCGACTCACGCTCTACCTCATGAAGACCAATAGCTACTTTTAGAACCGGCCGTGCTCAGTTATAGGGTGGTGTTCTTGTCTTCATGAAGGCAGTTTAGAGCTCGAAACATAAAAATAAAATTAAGTAGCTAAAACCACAAAATGAAGATAACTTAAAGAAAATAAAGAGAAAAGTATCTAAGTGTAAAACGTTGAAGAGGTTAAAGATGTAAAGCACCCCTTCATAATCACTACCCACCCTACCATTGATATCCATTTACTATCTACTGGATATCCCATTATGATTAGCCTAACCGGATGCTAAGTGTTTCGTGGAATAAAAATAAAACCTAGTTATGCATTTCCAATTTTATCACACAATTTATTCGATAAGGTAATTCAAATTGAAATTATTAAAATTAGTAAAAATTAGTAACATAGTTATTCAACAAAAATTATAGTTATTCAACATAAAAACAATAGGAAAAAAAAATAAACAAAATGTTAATAGATTTAGAGTACTAATATGTATGTCCAAGTAGGTTCAGTAAATTTTAATATCATTACAGTTCGGAAATTGATGTACGTAACATCATGTAAACAAGGTTTTAAAATGTAAGCTATTTCAAATTTTAAGTTAGCAAGACAAAATTCTGTTAAGTGAAGATGTGACTAACTGTTAAAAGTTTAAATAGCTTTGCTTGTTAGTATGTATTCATATTATTTGAATTCTAATGAAATTTTATTAACATCTACGGTATGATTATGTAAAAGAACGTAATTAATTTAAAATATTAACGTATTGAAACTAACAGAAAAATTGTTTTGAAATGAAATTATGTAATTCATGTTTTTCTATATGATTTTAAATAACATAATTCATTTAAACTCACCATTTGAAGAATCCACCGATGACAGCAGGCCTGATGTCGACGCTGGATACATGTATGTGGTTTTCGTTCTTACTTCTTCTCTTTAATGCATTTAATACGATGTTACTTGACGTATATTGAAGTTTAAACTAAAAATTCTTTTATGAACGTGTAAATATGAATCATAAACTAACAAGATACAAACAAACAAAAAAAAAATGATATTAAATTTTAAAGAAAATTCGTTATGTTAATCTAGTGTACTTATCTAAAGATGTCAACAGGAAAACAAAAATAATTGATCCATTATGATGGCATTGAATTGGTTAACACCAAGATTTGCGTCTAAATGTAAATTTACGCCATGCGTCTCAAGGTTTGTTCGTTTTCCGTGCGTAAGCTAATTGTTCTGTAATCTATGGAGATTGTACATCCAATCTTAAATAAATCTTAAGCAGATTTCTCCAAACTTTCAGCAAGAATTGATATTGAGCATCCAATATTTTGCCGCAGAATGTTATAAAATTTTCACCAATAAATATGTGGAATATTTGGGAGAAACAAGAAAATCCCAATTCCTAACAAAGATGAAGGGAATTGTGTTACACATCAACATAAAGCATTATCAACAGAAATGCGTTACATACCTCCCAATTCACACAGCACGAAATATAACCGAAAACAATTGAATTCACCAATTTTTCGCAATAAAATATTGTTCAATTTCAAATTCACTTTTTAGCAAAAAGTTCAGCACAAAACAAAAAAAATCAAATTTCCGATTATGTATTAACTTTTGGAAATACGCTTTGAAATGAAAATTTTTCAGAAATCTATTTGACATAATATTCTCGGATAGCCAGCTCTGATAATTTTTCAAAAAAAACCTAGTTCCTTCAAGTTTATACATACAAAAACATATAAATACAAAAACAACGGTGGCATATAAGAACAAAACTTGTTGTAATATACATCAGAATGCACGACCTTACACTACTGACCATTTGTGCGACAGGCAATGCTTTCTTCTATTGACATTTAATATGAGCTTGTCATTCAGGCGTCAGTACTTAGACCTTAGAACTATTGACTAGGTGGTACTTTTGGAACCACTTGGAGACATTGGAACCAGAGAATCAGTAGTCCATTGTCGCTATTTATGTCATAACTTGTGATTTTTTTACCAAATAAAAAGACGTAAAATTCGAAATTAAAATCATATTTATTATCTAAATTACATTAAAAAAATGTTATCAGTCTTTTTGTGGGCTCTATTTTTTTAAGGCTGGCCATACCTTTCACAGATAATGTAATATTAGGTACAAGTACATCGTTTAAACTTTGTTTTTATGTGTTTTATAAAATTTAAAGTGCTCACTTTCTTCAGCGCTAGCAAAACCGTTCATTAAGGGAAAAAAATAATGATATCTAAAAGTCGAATAAAAAATGTTTTGCGATAAAATTATTCTGCAAAGTCGGCATTGTTTTCATCATTTTTAGTTGCTTTGCTTCTGCTGGATTGTTTGAAATATTTTTTCTTCTGACGTTGAAAGGCAGCTCTTAAACATTTATCAGAAGAATCTGTAAAGCTGGAAATAGCATCTGCAATTTAATAAATTAGTGAATGTCTAGTTAATTATTTATCAATTATTGTACCTATAATGGCCCTCAAACACATTGGCATAATCGCTTAATCTTCTTTTGTCGAATGTACCATCTACATTAAAATTCATTATAATATCATGCCCCAAAATTTGGTGTAAATTTCGTTAGGCATTACCGCCAAGGAGTTTTTTGATTTGCCGTATCTGTGAAAATGTAGACAAAGAAATATTTAGTTATTATACAAACATGATTTTGTTGAAAATACTTACGTATGGGTCAGCTTGCGTTGATAGTAGAACATCCAATTCTTTTAATTTCCCCTCGCTTTTAATGGGAAAAATGTTCATTATGTTCGACACCACTGCATTTTGCTAAACAATGCGATCCAGCAATAACTTGTGTTCTGCCCAATATTGCTGCCGCAGAAAGCGGAACGTCTAGGCCTTCCTCCTGCAATATAGTCAGCAGTTTCTCCAAACATTTTCTGGAAGGCGATGTTTCGATGTACCACTGCTTCAGTTTTTCTCTCAAATTCAGAGTTGGAGTGGGCAAATCAACGAATTAAAAATTTTCACAAGTTTCCCATGCATCACAAAATCACTGAAATGCCTCTCTCTAGCAATTTTCTCCGCTTCAGCATTTGCTCTATTCTTTTACAAATTTGTTTGCTTTTTCACAAGTCCTTTTAAAATTTCTTCTACTCATGTTAATTTTTTTTAAAACTCACTTTTTCTTTTTTAATTATTTTCCGACTAAATGTACGCGACACCACGTGTTTTCACAACCAAACAAAGCGAAGCAATGAAAAAGAAGAAAAAGCATTGACGTTTATTTTTCATAAATTCCTCTACACATCAAAGCCAGACAAATATTTTTACACAAGTTTTAGACAAATTGTCGACAATGTCACCAGAATAGTTGACAAAAGTGGTGACATGAAGACACTAGACCCCAGGCTTCCTACAGGGAACATTTAAAACACTTACATACATTGAAATTTGGAAATGGTGGAGTTCTATATTACAGTAGATGATCATTAATACAACTGTTAATCAATGCGACTTTACACCTTTGAATTGCTGTTTATTTTGTTTGTGTGATCACAGTCAGCTTTATTCACTAAAGACAGGGCTGCCCCCATCTTGCAAAAACTTTGTATTTTCCAATAGCAAATGCTTTTTAAATTACCAAAATAACACATTGACAACAATGTACTTTGATAGAAGGACAATGAGTGAAATGAGAATTTACTCCCAGGCGAAAGAGATAAAAAACACAAATAAAAACTCGATGGCACGTCTGCATACACGTAAAAGTTATACAGGCTGTTAGTCCCAATTAGAGAATCCAAAACCTAAAACCGACTGACCATTTGTTTTGTATGAAACATTATCCCAGTAGGAAGTGTCTGCAAGACATCCTTAATGATAGGTGCATAGTAAATAGTTGAAGACATTTAGAGGACCGTTCATACAAATCGTCAACGAAATTTTCATTCATAGTGTCAGCTTTGTCATGCACGACCTGATGAGCGACAATGTCGGCCAAATTTTCGTTGATGCTTATACCAGGGACCTGTCGCCCACACAAACATGCACGAGATGATGGGTGAAAATGACGGCCAAATTGACGTTGATGCCTATGTATGTCTTTAATTGTCATTCAACCGATATTAGTATAACTTTGTATATACATTGGTGCCATTTTAAAAGACGGATTTTATTTTTTTATTATTATGACAAATTGTTAATACTTTTGGAAAACTACTGACCAAGAAAGAATTAAAGGATATCAACTTTTATACGGCATTCACCTTCATTCGAGATTTCAAACTATAAAATTGCTGATGTTTAATAAACTAAAAATTGTTTACGTCAGATTCCATTTTTTTGTTCCCATTATCATAGCAACACATTTTTTTTTCTTTGATTTTGTAGAATGTGTTTTATGCACGACAACATAAGTATTTTGTCGGTCAGCTTGTCGTGAACCGAGTGTTTTGACGACAAGTACATCAATATTTCACATTTTTCTTCCTTAGATTTTGTTGATAGTGTTTGATTGTGCACGACAACATAAGTATTTTGTCGGTCAGCTAATCGCCAACTGAGTGTTTGAAGATAAGTACATACATTTTTCACATTTTGTCTTGAGGACAGCGTTGACGACAAACTCGTGTATGACGGAACTTCCTACTTGGATGGTAGGTTTTTCAAAAATACCGGTTCTTGATTTCGGGTTTTTGATTTCGGTATCTCTTTGTTAATAGGTTTAGTACTTGAAAATTATCAACGAAATGTAATGCAAGTATGAACATTCAGAAATATGAATATTGCTTGGATATTTCTGGGCAAACCGCTATATAGAAGATTTTATGCTTACACGATTTTCCTTAACCATATCTCATAGAATGCTTAAAAATAAATAAATACATCTCATAAATACAATTTTTTTTTCGAAATATTCTGCTGTATGACTGTCTACTCTTCTAATTGAGTAAGTATTACATTTTTGTACCGTTATGGCAAAAGTTGGTATATGCATCTTTTTTGTAAATGGGGGTTTCTACATGATATGTCTTTGGACCTTTAGAATAAATTAGCAAAGGATAATATCTACAACTTTGCGCGAAATTATCGTAAATGCAATATCTTCAAAATTGCCTGCCAAAATATTATAACGTAACCTCTATAGTTACGGTGATAATACAAAATATATTTTACCGCATATGACTTACTTACAACTTAATTCCCCTTTGCACCCCATGAATGAGGTATGGGATTCGCGTTGTTGTGAATTAACACGCTTTCTATTTTTAGATTCACAACTAACGGCACCTACATGTTTATCGACGAATGCGAACGTCACTGTTTGAGAAGCTTTTACTAGACACGCCGATTGACTCGACACTTAATACTGCGAAGTTGCTGTCAACAACATTCGAGGGGAGCCGACAATGAAAGAAACCATTTTTTTTAAGATGACTGGAGCCAGGTTCAAACCTGCGATCTCCCGCATGGTAGTCGCGTGTTCTAACCACTATGCCACGGCCGGTGCCTTATGACAGGGTATTTTTTATTGTGGGCGAAATTATCGTATTTACCCTAGGACGGCCCTTAAATGGTATTTTTTGGGTATTTAGACATCGAGCTCCACCTTACGTTTGTTTGGAATTTGGAATATCTTGTGCGAAATTTCAATACCTTTCCAATAAAACCAGACTGACACTGGACATGATCGTGCCCAAATTCTGTATTTTGTTAAGCTATTACACGATAAAGTTTTGGAGAAAAAATTGGAGGTCCAGCCGCGCCCCGTATGGTACCTCCCATACAAATGTACCAATCCGCCCACTGTAGAAATTGAGAAATAATATCAATATAATAGAAAATTTTATGTTTTACTGAGGGTGAGGGTATAAGTAAGTCGGGTTGCCCGACTGAAACTTTCTTACTGGTTTTTAATTAGCTCCAGCCGCTCCCATTGTGCCTCCTAGATGTGTAAAATGTATGACCAACCCCACTAGTATTTCCCTGCTAACATTTTTCTCTAACTTACCTCCCACCTACCTTTATACCCTAAGGAGGCCCTCATACAAAATACACTTATGTATGTACTGGCCTTTACCATGACCAGTAGCAAACAATTTCATGTCAATCACATTTTAGAAAAACCAAACATTGTGTTCGTTATGGCTTATGACAGTCTTTAATTTTTACTCAGGGACGAGTGTGACCAAATGTTTTCTATAACTAAATACTCAAATATTTAAATAAATGTTTACAAAATTTGCACTAACATTGTTATTGTTGAAAAGTATTAATGTTTTGTCATGTAAATTGTTACAATTGTTACAATTGTATTAAACTTTTGTCATATGCACCGGGACGGGTGTGACACAAAATTCGTATATGTATTTCTATTTACTCATAAAACTTTTATTATAAAACATACATAGCCCTGAGAACGCAAACAGGAGTTTTTTCTTTCCGAAGATAACTGTTATTACTTATTTAGATAAATGGAATATAAGAAAATGTTAATGTAAGTCCTAGCGTATAAAGATGGAGATGAGAGCGTTCGTTATATGCTCATTTCAAACTAATGCCGAATTGATAAAAATTTAAAAAAATATATAATTTTTTCCATTTGTCCATAATTGTCGTTCTCTTGCACATATAAATTGACCGATTTTTATTAAGGGTTGTTTTGCGTGGAATTGCTCATATATCAAATCCAAATATCCAAAATGTGTATATGTGAAAATTTTCAGAATCTCTATCTGTTTCCGGGCGTTAAAAAGCGTTTTTGACATTAAAATGAATTGAATATAGAATCTAAATTCGGAACTATAATTTCATCCGAATACACATTTAAATAGTACAATTTAACATACTCCGTGACTAACACATGGTTTGTGACATCCAACTACTATACCGTTAGTTTGTAATGGGAATTCATAACTGCTTCAGGTTTCCCCATGGAGTTTTCCGATAATGAAAACCGCATCGCTTTTATAGCGTTTTTTAAGTGTGAAATGAATGAAAAAAACAAATTTTCAAAACGCTCCGACCCCATGGAAGTAGTCGGATGTTTGTCTACGGGTACATAAAACTATTTGAGACGGTCGGGTCGGCCATGCACCAAGGGCTTAGCCAGGTAGGAGCAGGGGGGGCAGCTGCCCCCCCCCCCTAGAGCTTGGAAAATCTGTAAAAATCCCAGAAAATATAAAAATCAATTTAAAACAGTACAAATTTTACTAAGTTGAACTGACAGGTTAAAACTTTAATCCTATGTTCATTCTGCAAAATTTTAGTGGATATTCTGAGTCAATGAAATTTACTGATTTGTAAGAAAAAATATTTGTCTTATTATTGCCCTGCTTGTGCAGTTGAAACTGTTGGCCAGACGTTTCCAGGCATGTATTAAAGCTGTAGAAGTGATTACAATTTAGAAAGTGCTAAAGAATTCACAAAATATTAAGAGTTCCTCCTTAAAATTACTGGGAAAATGTAGACTTCCTAGTATTGGAAGTACTAGTACGCAGAACGAGGCCCTTTTTTATTCGTAAGTTAACGTTCAATAAGCGACAAGATTGTTAAAAATTTTAACTGTATTTAGTGCACTTGCAAGTAAGATACTTAGTATGTAAGTAAATGTACCAAATTCAAATATCTTCCAGTTTTTCATTAGGAAGTTATGTTTTTATTTAGGAAGTTGAAACAAAGTTTTGAAAAATATGAAACTGTTAAATCTTTAAAAGGATGAGTAAAGTTTACTCGAGTTCTCCTGTACAGCAGCCAACCGCCCAGACAGACGAACTCTTTTCCAGAATTGAATTCGTTTTTTAGATACTTAACCCTAGACGTTTCGACGAACACAGCTGCTTTTTTTTCAAATATCTCTCTTATTTTTCACAATATTCTGTTGCCTTTTGCAATAGCGTTAGTTTGTGATGTTTTTTTTCAAGCTATGCTGGCATTTGACAGCATTAGTTAAGCGTAATTGATATATTTTTGCAATAAACAAAAACTCGCGTCGTCGGAACGACGAAGGTTACCTTTTGTGTGACTTTTTGCTCTTGCAAAAAAGTCACCAAATCAAAAAATATTTGGATTTTTTAAATTAAAATATTTAAAATATCGGAATTACCAGATGATTTAATTGAAAATTATGAAAAAGCAACTGAGGACTCCAATTGCGTTTCAATGATCGAAGAGCAAATTGAAAAATATGTCGAGGACGATGTATTTTTGCATAAGGAGGAGTACGACTGCGATGACGATATTATACCAGATTCAGGTGATGAAAATAATCGTGAGCCACTAAATTTGTTGCGAAATTACTAATAATGTGTAAAAAAAAAACAATTCGTGGGAAACAAATAAAATTTTTGGTCCACTAAAAATTAAATTATTTAAGGCGTGGAATAAATATATTGCATCAAAGGTGAGAACCGACTAGTGAATCAATTGACCGAACTAACCCCTTATCGTACTTCTAACAATTCGAATGCGATGATATTTCGGACGAAATTGTAAATTAGACGAATGTTGAAATTGAGAATCGCGTTCAACGACACGAGTTTTTCAGTAACTAAATTCTGGCCTTTTTGAGCCTCTTTAATTAATCAATAGAAGAAAAAAATTACTGAAAACAACTATTTATGAAATTGTCGAATGTTGGAAACGAAAAAGAAGAACAAAAAAACGCTAATTTTGTAAAAATTGTTCTTGCGAAAAAAGAAAAATACAAATATTTTTTGTTATACCTGTATGTGGGAAGCATAAATTCTAACTTGTATCTACTATACAAAGAAATAATTTTTCGAAGTGATTTTTGTTTTAATTGATAAAATTAAGTGTATTGTAATTGTTTTTGCACAAGCTGAGAAGCCATGTCTATTTTATTTTATACTAAAGAACTATTTATATACTAGTATCTACTTGAGACCAAAAAAATGGGCTGAAAAGAGACATGCTCGAAAATAAACCAAATAGCTTTAAAAATATACAGTTTTTGTGTTTTCTTCTTCGCTAGAGTCTATAATTGATTAAATATGATGCTTCGGACTGGTACGCTAGATTTTTTGCTAAGAATTTCCAAGTGAAATAGGACTTCGTCGATTCGACGAAGATTACCCTTAGTGTGTGTAAAATATGATTACCCTTCTAGGGTTAAGGTCCAACGTGTCTACTGTCAAATGATATAGAAGGTGGACCAAAAACAAGTTAACTTCAATATCATAGTGAGCTACAGCCCGAAGGCATTAACAAGGTCTTGGAAAATTGGAGTGACAGAATGAGGTACTTTGATGCGAGCTGGATATAGCCAATTGAACGAACACAGTAAAAACATAATTAAAAAAAAATCGATTTTCGAATCGATTCTTTTAACAAGACATGAGACTAAATTAATTAGTTCTTTGGATTTGTAGATTACATTCAGTGAAAAGAAGTCGAAAAAAAGACAAGACCGGACTCGACGGTTTTAACCTAATTCGGAATCGTACTACATCATAAGATTTTTGAGTTACAATGATGGTTACGTACAAAATTTTTGTTTTAAGGTTTGGTTACTTTGAGTAGTGCTTTAAGGGGTTGGATAGACTTTCGACAAGCTATAGTTGGGATTTAGGATAACCATGACTTATTTAAAACAACTTGGTCGAAGACGGCATATCCGAAAATCCATCTATAGTCTGCGAAAATCGATTTGAGACCATAAGTCCCAAAAATGTATGAAATTAAAGTCAAAAATTATTATTTCATCGACTTTGACACATTTAAAAAAATAACGATAAGGAATTCAGAATGAAAAAACGTTCATTCTGCGCACAATTTTGTTTCAAATAACACAAAATAAAAATTTTTAAATCTATCTAGAATTGCGGCTTAAATTTTCATATGTCAAAAAAAAACAAATCAACTGAGATTAATAAAAATTAATTTTTTGGAATTCGATGACCTTCAATTTTTTTAAAAAATTTTGGTCTACCATTGCTTGATAAAATATTGTCAAAACAATGAGTATTGATTTTTCGTTAGGTAATTTATTTAAAATTTTTTTTTTGTAAACATACTTTTAACACGAAATGTGAAACCGACTGCCCCCCCCCTACATTAGATCCTGGCTACGCCCTTGCCATGCACATTCGAACTTCGCAGAAAATCATGGCCCGTGAGATGAATTTTACGCAAAAAATTTATGAGTCGTATTATTTAAAAGACTTGGTACTTCCAAACGACGCACAGGACATTTGCTGACTGAAGCTTAAAAAATACAACAAAAAAATGCATATTGGTGAAGCACACTAATAACCAGCACAGAAAATTCTCGTTCCCAGATGAAAATTTTTTTTTTACGCGCAGGTAGAGTACAGCAAGCTAAATGATAGGGTGTATGTCTGGTCATCCAAAGAAACATCTGAACTGATCCCATGGGTTGAAAAGGGTCACCACCCAGCTTCAGTTGTGGTGTGGTGGAGTGTTTCTTACGACGGCGCACAGTGGCAGAAAACAAAACTGTAACTTTTGAACCGATCAAAATATTAAAGTAATTTTTTTAATGGATATTTAGTTCTGCTTGACTCCGTTTTAATTACATTTAAATTGATTCAGGACTTTTTAAGGAAATTCTGGGTCAAAGTGAACTTTGATTTTTTTTAACTTTTAGAGTGAAATATTGGTATATTTTTTTTATACATTAACAAATTTTATATTTGGAACTTAATAACAATTATAAAAATTTTTTGTAATATTGGAATTTTTTTAATGTTAAAATCAAAAAAATTTATACATTAAAAAAAAAATAGTAAAATTAACTGGAGATTTTGCTATTATTACAGAAAAATTATTACAGAAGAAAGCTTTGAGGTAAAAAAGAATTTCCTCCATTTCTCATGTTTGAATATTAACGGTCAAATTCAAACTATAATTGGTGCTTGGACACTTTCGGCTGATAGACATAATTGTAGATATATATACAGCTGATGATGTACCATTGTACATCAGTTCATCACAAAGGGGTCTGAAGATGAACTCGTCATGGAGTTCGAAACGCGTCACCCTCTGCGTGACACACTGAATTTGACCAAAAATATCAAATAAAAAACACTTTTCTGATCGTAAGCCGAATTTGATGTATCATTTGATACACTTTAACGTAAATTTAATATATAAAACACGATCGAATAAAACTAACAAACAAACAGTTTAAAATAATTAATAATATTATCTAAAAATCTTGCTATTAATACAGAAAAATTTATTATTTTTGCTGTCAAATTTGATAATTTAAAAAACAAACATTTTAAAAATAAAAACTGCAACAGATTTTGCATTAGTTGTATTCCTTTATATTAATACTATGTTTTTCGTACTTAAATATATTTCAGTCAGGTAAACTGACTAATAAATACCATCACTCAGTATAATATATTGTTTTAGTCTTGAAATATTGACATTAATAGATTTTTAATTAAAATAAAATTGCTCATTTATTATTTTTTGTCTGCTTGTAAAGCAAAAACGTAAAGAAATAAACTTATTTGTACAGGAGGTACAATTAGGGGCAGCACACCGTGTTTGATTTTTTGTTTCGTAAATCAACGTTCAATTTACGCTTACCTTGGCAAAATTTGTCTGAATTCAGTGTACATACAAAAATGCTATGTTACATACATAGGGAAAATATCGGTTATCTATATGGCAGATACCAGAAGGGATATGTCAAATAGTTAGGGTTTCTGAGGTTTTGCCGCCTATTGCAAGATAAATTAACTGACCAAATTAAAATTATCCTCCAGGTGCCGGTTTGGAAGTTAGGGGAGAAATATAAATTTTTCAGAAAATATTTTTTTGTATGGAAGGCACAGAAGGGATGATTTCTTTTTTTTCCAAATTTTCATTACCGTATAACTTACGCAAAATTTGACTGGATTTGGTGTACTTACAAAAATTATATGTACGTAACACTATAGGGGTGAGTTCGGTCATTTGTATGGGAAGAACCAGAAGGGGTGTTTAAAATAGTTAGGTTTTCTGAGGTTTGGCCTTCTATCACAATATAAATGAACCGACCAATTTTCATTACCCCCCAAGTGTCCGTTTGGAAGTTATGGGAGAAATATTAATTGTCCAAAATAGGTCATTTTGTATGGGAGGTACCAGAAAGCGTCAACCGATATTGTCCATACTCATTCCTGAGGTCGGTAATCATTAGCGGACATCATACGCAAAATTTGAGTGAATTCACTTTGGTAACCAAAAAGATATGCATGCAAAACTATGAGGGGAAATTCGGTCATTTGTATGGGAGGTACCAGAAGGGGTGTGGCAAAGGTTTCGGTTTTCTTAGGGTTTGACAAATTTTGCAATATAAATAAACTGACCAAAATCAAATATCCTCCAATCGTCTGTTTGGCAGTTATAAAAGAAATATTAATTATACAAAAATAGGTTATTTTGTATAGGAGGTACCAGAAGGGTGAGGCTATTCTGCTCATTTACAATCCCATAAGTTCATTTTGAAATATATTTATACTGGTAAATTTGGTAAAACCGATCCGTTGAGGTTTACTCGAATTATGTATACGAGTACTTATTGTGCTACTTATAGGGCGTAATTTGATTTTTTTTAGTAATTTCATTAATATGAAAAAAGTGTTCTACCGGCGGCCCGTGGCGGGTACAAAAGTATATATAGGGTTAAAGAGGACACTTTCACCTTTCTCTGGGTGGTATATGTTTCTTGTTCCCATTTGTTCCCTTGAAGTTGTATTCCACTAAAGTTTAAATTTGAGAAAAATATAGTAGTTTCATAAAAATTTCATAACGCCCCTAATATTAAACGCTAGAGCTGTGACCACTTACAACAACTAAAGACTATAATCCTACCAACATTATAAAAATGTTGGCAATTATCGATGATAGCTTGCGAGTTGTAACCATTTATTTTAGATGAAAAAACAAAAAAAACACCTTTTTCTGAAATTAAAAAAACAGTTGAGTTTGACAGCATGCCACGCCCACAATAATTAATTGTTTAACCTAATTTTTTGGCTACCTTAATCTGGATATATTAGCTACAAAACGGCGTAAAAATTTTACTTTTGCCAATGAAATCAAAATTTTAGACACAGTGCGGCGTCGCTGACTTGCATTTCAGCGAACAGGGGATGAAAACGTCAGACAAAGTTTACCAAGAAACCACTTAACCATTACATATTTTAAAAAGAAAACAATCTGCCTACTTTCATATCCTCTGAATAATGGCCATCTGCAAGCCCCAATTTAAACCCATTGTATTAGAAATTGTGGACTGTCTTAGAGAACATGGTTTGCCACAAAAGATACCACAAAAAGTTTTAATTTTATAGCAAAACATTTAAGTAACAGTACTTATGTCCCTATACATTTATTTTACAAAGCAGTTGTGTGATACGAAGAGATTTTTCGAATTTCGTACTTTTAGAGTTACAAATGCCGAAAAAGGGATCTAACTTGTACTATATTTAGGTCCAAACGACTAAAACTAAAATCGCGATCCTTTACATGGTCATGCTCGCTAGAGAATTAGAGAGCTACACGCAGAGGTTTTTCGAAAACTTTAGTGAAGTAATTTTTTTTCTAAATTCCAATTATGGACGGTAGAAATTGACATGGCTATAATTAAGAGTTATTGCCGTTTTGCACTAAAGCGTCGTCTTATTGTCATGGAATTTGGAGTGAAAGTTTCACTCTAGCACTAAATTATCCTGAAATTTGGAGAGCATGTTTCTCCCTTGGAGCCAAAACAAAAATTTGGGATATTTCGAAATTGCAGTCAACAAGGTATTTTTAAATATCTAAATTGGAAACGAAAGACATTGACATGGCACTAAATCAGAATAATAAGCATAGAGATCAAACGACGCACGTTTTTTTCTTATTTTGTAGTTTTCTCGAAAAGTTTAAATATTTTGAAAAATGTAGATTTTGGACAGTACTATAATGTTCATCTAATTCAACTTTACTTAAAATGTTGTATTAAAAATTATGACTAACACAAAGTGCGTTACGGACACACACAATTTTCCACAGCAACTTAAAATGTCTACGATAATTTGTGAAATTTCTTATGTGATCAGTATATTCTGTTTTGTAAAATAAAGAAGACATGTTGGGCTTTTATAAACAACTTACTTCACATTTAACATACTTTTACTTTTTATTCTACTTCAATCTAAATGTATTATACTATTTTTCTGTTAGGTGCTGCTGAGCACTACATGAATCTGTTTTTCAAATTTCACAAAACCCCCAAAATCTTGAGTTACGGGTAAAAACCCGGTTTTTCGTACTTTTACGCACTTATAATCCAATAACCCGGATAAATATGAACCGATTTAAAGTTTCTTATCGGATTTGTAAAGAAGAGACTTTCCAACGATATATATAGTTTACTAGCGGACCCGGCGAACTTCGTCTCGCCCCAATTTAATGTCTTTAGATAAACTCAGAAGAGAGTAGTATGATAAACAATGTTTTCGATTAGTTTTCCGTCGCAAAAACAAACAACGAATCCGGTTCTCCAAAACGTGAAAAAAAAACGTTCAGCTGACCGCACGTAAAACGGGGACACTCGAGATTAATCCCACATACTTCCAACGATTGGCCTTGCGATTTATTGATTTCTTCGGGGAATTGGAATGTATGATCAGTTGGTATTATCTGATTCGTAAGATAAGGACTTCCTCTTCTTAGAATTTGGTTTTGATGATCGTCGGTTAAATCATATGTTTACCAGATTCTTGACTGACAACCGCGTACCGTTGCACAATTTCGGTTGATTTCGATTCCGCAATATGATTATGATCGATCTCCCTTCATCTGTAAATTATGCGGCACATTAAGCGAGTTGAAGAATTCGGTCGATTATTTGTCGCATCATCCTCCTCGGTCACGCGGCGAACAGATTTGTACGAAAGCAGTTCTCCAGCGATTTCACTTTCTAAAATCTAATTCAAGCCATCAATGTCCTTATTGTTCGCTGCTAGTACTGCCCGTTAATTAATCCAATCGAGATTTTAATAATTTTGTGCAATGTGATGAGTTGCTCTTCCGACGTTGTAAACTCGCAAAAATTTGCAGGGAACGATATGAATTCAGTGGAAACATCAACACGAATTTGGCCGTTGCCAATTAAGCAGACGGTGGGAGGTTCTTTTCAACCGTGAGAAGATTCGTCGTCAGTTTCAAAGCGGAATTTGCAGTTCGGCTGCCTTCCAATAATGTTGCAGCCATGCCAGGGGATGCAGCGGCCAACGTTATTAGAGATTTTGACCGAATTGTTCCCAGAATCAATAAAAAAATGTCTTGCCTGTCCCACCGGGAGCATCGAGAAAGTGAATGCCTCCTGTTTTATCGTCAACAACCTTCGTTAGCGAATCGTACATGTTCTTGTACTCGGCATTTAACAGCGGCACATTTGCTCGAACTCTTTTGGTCAGTTCGTCTCGATTATAGTCTTGCTCTCGTCAAAATTCGCGATCGAATGCATATTGCATATGCCGATGATCGCAAACAATGTACGAATTTGAATCGCTTTTGAATTTTGGCAAGCCTCCCAAAATGCGGCGCACAAAACACCATCCACAGTACGCAAGGAATTAAAGGACAGCAAAGATAGAAGCATACACTTTGGCGTGGATGAGCGGTGTATAGTCTAACTAATTATTGCACAACGTTTACGTAATATAAAGTTTGATCATCTAATAGGTGGCATTAGCCAAGCAAATAACTCTCCCAAAAAAAACAAAAAAGGCGTAACGAAATGAATACCCGCAATCCAAGTGGACAACTTAATTTTTCAAACGTAAACTAATATTTGGAAAAAATTACCAAATATTGCATAGAATATCAATATATATTTTTTTATCTAATTATTAATTTTCTCTTTAAATTATCCAACCAACATTTATCCGAAATTTTTTACATTGACATCGTTCAAAA
The DNA here is from genome assembly GCA_964034835.1 of Muscina levida. Lineage (NCBI taxonomy): Eukaryota > Metazoa > Arthropoda > Insecta > Diptera > Muscidae > Muscina > Muscina levida. Next base: position 90,623,783 of record OZ035883.1, on the reverse strand, counting down.
TCTTCAAATCATGCTAAAACTGCAAAATTTCATCGATAAAAATATCAGTTTTTTTGCGCTTTTCCAGAATTTTCCGAGTTTTTCCATAAGAATTTTCTATTTTTCCGTTCGAAAACCGCTTCCTTAACAATTGCACATAATTCCTTACAAAAAAGCAATTTTCGATTTTTCCAATTTCCAGACTTTTCCGAAGGATTTTCCCAAAATTGAAGCAAAATGGGTCGGCACTTGATGAATTATTAAACACTTCTCACACCATTTTTATACATATAGATTTCACAATAATCCGAAATTTTCCAAGCATCCCAATGGATTTTCCACCTTTTCGCCCTCTGAAATCATCAAACCATGCGGTACAATGGAAAAATTCCATTTTTTTCCATTCGGAAAGTCATTTCGGAATAATTATCAGAATTTTTTACTGTTACATCGTCCAAGATTATCCAATCATACAAAAATACGCAAAATTTCGTCGAAAAAAAATATAAATTTTTTCGAATTTTTCCGGAATTTTCCGAGTTTTTCAACAAAATTTTTTTATTTTCCATTTGAAAATCTATTCGTAACAATTGCACACATAATACCACACAAAACAGCAGTTTTCGATTTTTCGAACTTTCCGACTTTTCCGGAAGATTTTCCCAAAATTTTCTTTTACATAAACCTGCTCCTGGCAATTACAAACAAATGAAAAAAAATTTCATCAATATCAATTGATCTCAATTGATGAATTACTATACATTTTTGCCACCATTTTTATATATATAGATTTAAAATTTCAACAAATTCATTAAATGATTACAAAAACAAAATGTTAAAAATATAGCGATTTTTTACTATGAAATCTTCCGTCCTTCCGCTGGAAATACCCATATAGCTAAATATGCGGCCAAGGTAACGGATCAATAGTTATTAGACTATGACAGTACTCCATACCTTTAACAATAACACTGTAACTAAAATTTAAACTTTCGAAATGACACAGAAAAAAATCGGGACATCCCAACTTAATTTTGTGTGAGTCCTTGTGGTGTAAAAATATCCAAAATGATAACCAACTACGGCCAACTGTTGGAGATATATGGAGAACAGTCCCACCATCTCTTGCACAAAATGACCAATTTTTGAAAAACTTCGGAAGGAATATGAACTATATGGGACGACCCCTTCTGGTACCTCTTATACAAAATAACCAGACGTTTTTTCAGCCAACCAGACTTGGTAGCCCGCGTTACAAGAGTTTCCGAATCAATAATATAATTCAATAATTTTCAAATACTTTAAATAAATTACTTTAAAATGTAAAATGTTAAGACCTGTTGAAAATGTCAGTTGTAGGGGAGCTATAACATATAATTGACCTCGAATAGAGAATAAGCGGTATATGAGTTAAAAAAACTTAAGTTTAAATTTTCATTAAAATATCTCTTCATTTACTCGAGTTATTAATTAAATCCCGCTAGCACTGCTGGGTGTATGTTATTAGGCGGAAGGATTATTTTTATAAATTTGCACATTTATGGTATACACATCGAAAAGAGAAGGAGTAATTGGCACCTTCCAGACAAAATTAAAAATGGTTGCCATTTAACATGTACTGCTTTAATCTCAAGAAAATTTAATGTAAGTAGCGGTGGAGCAACGCGTGCCGGGAAAGCTAGTATATATATATATTGTTTAGGATAGTAAAGATCATATTTTCGATCTCTCAATGTATCAGAACCAAACCAAAGCTAAGTAGACGTCGTTTATGTGCAAATGTTAAGATATTTTTAAATATATAACTATGTGCATATACGCACATTGGTCGTAATATGGAATTTGCTGACCGGAATTCAAAAAATAAATTTGTCCAATTTTGTGCTTTTTTTGTTCATATCTAAAAACATTTCAAATAAAAAAAAGCAAAAGTTTTGTCCATGTGATAATTTACCATTATGCTGTAGCTGTTCAAAGTTGACTTATGTTTTGGCTATTCGTCACATAAAATATTAAAGCAAAATATGGTGAGTTATACCTAACGGTAGATTTTAGTTGAAACGATAAAAATATATATTTGTTTGTGAATTGAATGGTTAAATATTGTATTTTAATAGTGTATAATTCAATAGAGTTTTTTTTTCAATAAAATAGGGGGTTTTTTAAGAGTCTCAAAAATTGACATAATTTAAAAATTTCTGATGTTTCTTGGACTTAAACTTACGTTAAATCACCTAACATGAGCAAACCCTTGCCACTACGTCAAAATTTGATGTTACCTTTTTCGAAAGGATTATAAGATAAACTACATATTTTAGCCTTTTTTCCTTTGAATTTACGTTTCCTTCGGTAAAAATGTTGAAAAATTTAGTCAAAAAATTGATAAGACTTCTAACTTGCATGAAACATAGTACTACGGGGTTTTTGGGGTAGCTGATTTCGAAACCGGAATTAGATTTTGGAAAAATACAAAGTAGTAGTTCTGTCCGATGTGAGTATTCCAATATAAAAGTCTGCCCAGATACCAAGTTGATCCCGTGTGGATGTTGTTAGTTCGCCATGTGATCTTCTCAATGGCCTTTGTGAAGTCGTGTAACCACTTGTAGGTTTCCTTAAGGATCTATGCATTGCGTTCGTACGATGGGTTTCTGCGGCTATCTGTGCTTCTTTACCAACATCGTCGATCCATCTGCGTTTATCTCGCCGGGCGCTACGTTTCACTATTTTATCTAGATGATTGTGATGCGCTGGGGTCTAAGTTTTCTAAGTTTAAGTTTATGTGTCTACTTTATTATATGGTCTGCTAATAGTCTCTCTTTTCTCCTACAATATCGCATTGCATATTTGCCAATCCCTTTCTCCGCTCACAATATTCTAAAATTTAAACAAAACAAATAGTGGGATTGTCAAAGGAAATAAACATTTAAATTTTCAGGATTTACTGTAGGAAACTTCAAAAAAAAATTCCCATTAAGTCCCATAACCGCTCTCATAATTTTTTTCAGGCAATGATCGGATCACGAAACAATATTGGTACTTAATAAATTCCGTCCAGTTGCACTAAAATAAGTGTGACATCATCACCAATTAATAAATATGCCGTAGGTTTTAACAAACATAAAAAAAATATACGCATTTTCGGCAGTAATGTGCTTTGATTACAAATATCTCTGTTATAGCCATTTTGCTCGGTTTTGGTTTTTGATTTATACTCCCATCTCAGCTCCCCTAATTTTAGAACCGAACTATTTATGATATTTTGCTACAAATGACTTCTCTTAAATAATATTTCTAACCTTTACTTTGGAAGATATATTAGAATTATTTTTCCAAGACCCTAGCGTTATGCTGAGAATAGGTAAATATCAAGGTGGGTCAGATGCCCCTTACAAGTTGTAGAAAGAAACTTCAGAGTAGTTGAGCCAATCGAGCCAATCGTCGTTAAGCTTTACGCCCCGTTGTGCCAGTCAAAAACTAGAAGAGTTTTAACTCACTCAGGCGAAATGTTCTCCCATATGTCATTCATGGAATTATCCGTTTTTATTCAAGAGCAAATACGTTTTTATGTCTATTATTTTTAAAAAAATGGGACCGGCCATGGCACATTGGTTAGATTACACGATTCATTTCCCGGCTCCAGTCATTTAAGTTTTTCTTTCATTGCCAGCCCCCTTGATGTTGTCGAAAGCAACCTAGCAAGTATAAGTGTCGAGATAATCAGCATGTCTAATAAAAGCTTCTTGAACATTGACGTTCGCATTCATCGTTCGACAAGTAGGAGCCGTTTGTTGTGAATCTAAAATAGAAAGCGTGTTAATTCACAACAACGCGAGAAGCATCTCATACCTCATTCATGGGGTGACAAAGTAAATTTTCCTGGGTATATAAAAAACTAATTTATTAAAATATTTGATTTTCGAGATTTCTGTTTAAATCGAACCTCGCTTTTGTAAATTTAGTCTCCATATCTGTCTGGAGAAATTATTTCTGAAAACAGTTAAGAAGTAAGCCGTTAACATTTATTTGCATTTTTCTTTTCAACTGTCTTTGTAGATTTTTCAGAAAAAGAGACAACTTCTTGGACGATACACATATTTTGACTTGTTGCAAAATACAGAGATGAAAAGCCTTAATGATAATACTTTTAGCATTATTAAAATAGGAAAGAATGTGAAAAGATTTTATATATACTTATTTCATTAATCCAAAGTAAGCGAGCGTTGCGTCAATTGACTCTCATGCGCATTACTAGGGGATAGTAAAATAAACAGACATATTCATTCTCAAATTTTTTTTAACTCTTTTCTTCTCTTTTTTAAGTGCCGTTATTCTTTGATGTGTTTGTAGCAAATAAAAAAAAATAATTTAATGATCGGTATGTTAAACGGTGGTTGAAAAATTCCATTCAGTGTTTGATCTGGAAATGTAAAGTCAACAACTGTATTAGAAGTTTTTCGTGTTTGAATGCAAAGTTCTCCCGGCTTTTTTTTAGTATGGGATATGAAAGTAGCGTTCCTCAAAATGCATGAATAACTTAACCACTTGTTAACCGATTTTTACAAACAAATATGCGCTTTAGTCGTAAAAGCAAACTCTCTCTAAATAACAAATCCAACATTAGGGTATTCTAATAAAACTGTGGCTAAAAATATCTTCAAACTTAAAAATTAAGTGAAAAATATAAATATATTTCGATGGAAATTTCTAAGATTCTTCTTCCTAAAACTGTCAACAAATCTAACAAAAAAACCTGAATCCCCGGTTTTTTAACCGTAAGTCAAGATTACGGTTCCCAAGTTCCTTAAAATTTTTCCATTTTGTAGTAGTATATTATTAACGAACTAGTTCACTCCACTTCATTATCTATTTCATCACATATTTGGTATCGACGAAAGTTATTATGAATTACCATTAGTGTTTTCGTCAATGGATGGTAAGCGAGAGGGTGGCGATTGTATACCTCATCCCCATGTTAAATTCGGCAATAAAACGTATGGCGGGTATATTGACGAGGAAGTACTGAAGTACAAAGAAGAGTTTAAAAATTTTATTTTATTTCCTCAACAAAAATACACATATTTACGTATGTGTAACTAATCAATAGCTAGAACGAATTATTTTTGATCTCCTTCAGATTATTTATATTGAAGATTTACTGTATATACTGAATTTTCTAAAAACTACAGAATTCTGCTGGTAGCCTTAACTCTATAATATATCCTATATGTAACTCAATGCAGGATAAAAAATTAAACTGCACTCAATTACAATTCAAAATGTTACATTATATATATGCAATTTTTGGAACTTACGAGTTATCATTTGCTCATTCGGCAGGCAATAGAATCTGCCATTCATTTATATCATAATAATCAGACATAGCGCCAATTCACCACGCAAGTATACTTGCGTATATGTATGTATATTCAAATACATTTGTATAAAAATATCTGAACAAGTTTTCCAACTGAATTTTCTCACTTACATGATACACTAGAAAAGTAAACAAACTTCGAACGCCACCTCCATGATTAACCTATCATCAAAGGTCTTGTAAAGGCAAGTGCACGTGAATTTATATGCACACAATTATGGGAGTAGTAAACCTCCTTATTAATCTAGACACTTGCTCAGTAGAATTGGTAAAATAAACTCACAAAACTCAATAAACAATTTGTTAGGTTTTCAATTTCCTTATTTAACTATATACTGTAAATATAGTATTGAAGATGCATTGAGCACAAGTTTTTTCGTTCAATTGATATGGCTATCTTGTACATATTTTGCAGATTTATTTATAGCTTTAGAATTTTTACGACTTCAAACGTTGCCTTTGACTCGCTGATAAATGCACTTCAATGATTGGTTTTGATATCCAAAATATCGCAAGATTGTGGGCCTTTGTTTGTTTCTCTTTAAGTTATTCGCCTTCTTTAACAATTTGTTTTCATGGACATGTATGGCTAAGTGAGCGCATGCAAAAAAGGAAATACTTTTTATTTCTTTATGGATATGTGCGACTTGAGTTATAATCTTCATCAAGTTTTTTCCTAATATATTTACTTACAGCGAAATTAATTTGTTTTGCATGAGTAAATGTTTATTTGAGTAAATTTTGATTAGTTATATAAATCGACATGAACAAGTACATTCAATTAATAGATACCAATAAATATAAAACGCTTATTCGGGCGATATGATCGTGCTGGTATGTGTGTGTTCTTTTTGGCGAGGACTTCAATAAATTTAAAATGGCAATAATTAAATAGATATCATAAATACCGATTGTCCCCGAAGAGTTTTTGCATTGGCAAGCCAGACGTCAGTGTTATTCTATTTCAGATTGATTATATCTTGAAAACGAAAAGTGTGATATTATGTTGGCTAGAGTATACTAAACCGAAACCAGAAACTGGTTTTTATCTCTAAAACCTGTTTTATGAGGTCTATTTTGACGGTTTTTCGAAAACATCAAGATCAGAACGGATTTAAATGCAAAATATTTATGAAATTTAATACTCATATAACCGGCACAATAAATCCATAGACAACATTTTAAAATAAGGGTTTTCGGCTTGTCTAGTATATGGACCAGTGTGACCAGATCTAAAAAAGTGTTGCAGCTAAATCGGCATTGAAATAATGCTAAAAAATGCTACAACAAAATATTAAAATGCCAAAAAATAATGCTAAATTTAAAAACGTTTTTTTTTTAAATAAAACCAGTAAGAAAGTTTCAGTGGGGCAAGCCGACTTACATATACCATCACCCTCAGTAAAACAAAAACTATTAGATTATATTGATATTGTTACTCGATTTCTAAATTGGGCGGAGTGGTACATTTGTATGGGAGGTACCAGATGAGGCGTGTATATACTTCAAGATTTTTTCTCCAAAACTTTATCCTGTTGTAGACTTACTAAATACAGAGTTTGGGCACGATAGCGTTGGATGTATTGATATTATTACTCCATCTCTGAAGTGGGCGGAAAGGTACATTTGTATGGGAGGTACCATAAGGGGCGTGTCTAGACTTCCAATATTTTTTCCAAAACTTTATCCTGTTATAACTTAAAAAAATACATAATGTAGGCGCGATCAAATCAAGTATATTGATATTATAACTATAGTGGGCGGAGAAGTACATTTGTATGGGAGATACCAGAAGGGGCGTGTCTAGACTTCCAGTTTTTTCTCCAAAACTTTATCCTGCTTGAACTTTACTAAATACAGAATTTGGGCACGATCGCGTTAGGTCTATTTATAATATTAATAGATTTATAAAGTGGGCGGTACCTGATGTGTATGGGAGGTACCAGATGGGGCGTGGCTAGACTTCCAGTTTTTTTTCCCAAAACGGTATCCTGCTATAGCTTTACAAAAACAATGAAATCGGGTACGATCCAATTTTTTCTCCAAAACTTTGTCCTGTTATAGCTTTACCAAATACAGAATTTGGGTACGATCCCGTTGGGTGTATTGATATTATTACTCGATTTGGAAAGTGGCGGAATTGTACATTTGTATGGGAGGTACCAGAAGGGGCGGGGCCATGTAGCCCATTTGCAATACCGTAAGTAGTTTTGAGGAAATAATAACTCGTGCAATATTTCAAAACATTTGGTTACGTCTTTCGAAAGTTATCGTGCGAACCAGCCGGACAGCCAACAGACGGACATGGCTCAAACGACTTAAAAAGTCATGAATCGAATTTGGTTCAAAGAAACCTAGGGTCTAAAGTGACTTTCTATGTGTTACACTTTTGGGTCGTATCAAATGATATATACCCTCATCCCTAAGGGTGATGGTATAATAACAATAGAACATTATTGTAGCACAGATTTTCATAGACTAATGTTAACATAACGGTATGAAACCGTTTAAAGTAAAAAATGGCATAACAAATTGTATTTTCTTTTCCCAAGTTGAAATAATAATCGAAACCCGATTACATTATTTTCCTTCTTTAATTGTTTATACATCACGAATATTATTTAATTATTTACAAATATTTTTGAAGATTTTTGGAAAAATATTTTTCGAAATGCAATTCATGAATGAAAAGTGTTTATTTGATACTTTTCTATGTGAAAACAATTTCATACACGATGAATAAATGCAACGGCTCTTTCCCATATTCAAAATGCCTAAAAACTCAAAACAAAGATCTCACATTCATAATGTATACAATTAATTAAACAAACGTCAAGTTATTATTGCATGCTTAATGTAGGGACAATCCTACTTTAACTTATTGAAGTTGTTATTCGTTCGAATACTGTTTTTCGAAATTTACTTTAAAATGGTTTATAAACCACTTATATCTTTTTATGAATAAGGCCGTATATATCTTTCGAGTCCTTAATTAATAATTTTGAAAAATTTCAAAAATTATTGTAATATATTTTTGTTATTTTTTGAATCTTTTTTAATCTTCTGATGTGAATCCGAGGCAGCTGTACAGACTGCCTGGCATTATGAGATTATCATTCTGCAACCATCTTTTTTTTAAAAACACTAGTCTAGAGTTTGAAATAAATTCCAAATCAATGTTTTTTTAGAAATATTTAATTTTAGACTCGAAAGAGTCTGGTAAACCGGTTTTTTTCTGGTTTTTGCATTGTGCACAAGAATAAAAAGAGTGATACTAGTAAATTAATTAAGAAATAATAAAAATAACATATGGAAGATGGTGTTTTATTTATCACACGAAAAAGTCTCCTTTTAAATTAATATAACCATTCATTAAATTTATTATACAATTATATCTTCTTGACACATCTGTCTAAAGACTCCTAAAACATTAGTTAATTTTTCACGAACTTCCTTAATAAATTAGTATCAGCTGATAGATTCTTTTTAATTTTTATTATGCACTTCATACATCTGAATAATTTTCACTCGAAAATTAAAGTATTTTTTATGTTGTGTATAATATTACTCATAAGCAAATTATAGGGCAACATGGAACCAGCTTATGAATTAGGCCAATTTCTAAAACAATTTGGACAGTCTAATGTTGAACATAACAACTCAGCTTTCTGCCATTATTTCCGTATTATTTTATTATTTTTGTCATAAAGATATGTACACATAAAACTAAAATTTTAAAACTTGTATAATTTTTTAGCAAATGTTATATAAAAAGCTTTGTATTTATTCTATATTGCTATATTGTAAAAAAAGGCATCGGAACACGTTATTGTAAACGTGTTTCCATAACCATTTAACCATTTTTTAAAAAAAAATTCTTAATTAATATTTTAGGATAACAATTTTACAAATCTGTCCCATCTACATTTAAAATGTGACTACAGTGACGTTTATATTAAATTTCGTGGATATTTTGCTTTTAAGCAAACCCTTTTTATGTTGTGATTTTCATGTTTTCGAAAACACGACCTCAAAAACCCGGTGAAACCGGATATTCAAAAATCATTATTTTGTAAAAATCGTCTGATGGTTTCGTACAAAAAAAAAAACGGTTTGGCGATTTTCGGTTTTATGTACTCTATTTACAATAATGTTTATTGAATTAAAATATGTATAACGATCGCGGGTTTGGAATAATCTTTCATCATTTCTGGCATTTCATACACATATCTGGTATATACTGCTTTTAATATTTTTGTTACAAATAAAAAAAACTATTAAAAAACTGTTCTATTTTATTTTTGTTTTAAAAGAAAAATGATATAAAAGCACTTCTCTTAAAGTATTTGATGGCTCTTTCTTATTCAAATTAATAGGTCGTCTATTCCCTGACTTCCCTAATGATATACAAAAACATTGAGCTCCTTCCATAATATTTGCAATTTGTTTACCTGTTCCCACGCTACCACTCGCCATTAGTGGGTGCTTGTGTTGCATGTGGTGTTAAAAATCCCCAAACACCTGAGTAAATATAAGAATGTGAGATTGAGTAATTTTCATTTATATAGCATTTTTTATTATCTTTTAATTTGGAGAATATGTACTTACATTTATTTGTGTCTCTTTTTCGTTTAGGGAACCGTGCGAAAATTGTTATCATTTTGCAATATGAGTTATGAGAATTGCAAACAAATACTTGAAAAGTGTGGGATTATTTTATTTGTGGGAGACTATTATTGAAGTTTTTAAAAGCTTGAAAGACGAATGATTTTATAAAAGAGGTGATAAACAAGGCATATGATTCTTTAATCAACGACAAGTTATAAAGCCAATGTAGTACATTAGTGTGATTATAATGAAGACGAATTATATTTGCTGTAACATTATCAAAATTTGATACCATCAGGGACCGAAAATAACTGTTATAGATCTATTTATTAACGAAAAAACAATGTGATGGAAATGTGATACAATTATATTAAATACAGCAATACATTGGTTTTAACTCCCTCTACAGAAATAAGAAATAAACTTTAGTTTTCTTATTTTTATGATAACAGTCCCAAAGTGAGTTTTTATTTGCCAAACAAAAACTAAATCAATATATATTTCCCGAAACAAAATTTAATAACTAACTTTATGTTTTATTCTTCAGGCCTGAAAATTTTTTTTTTTTATGATATTGGCATTGTTGTGTTCGTAATAAAACAAATGTATATCGGTATTTCCTAGCGTAGGACGCATGTTTTTTTTTTATTATTTTGTAGTATTCTCAAAAAGATGAAATATTTTGAAGATTATGTTCGTATTAAAAAATTTATATATTGGTAAAAGTATTTTAAACGTGAAGTAAGTTGTTTTTAACACCCCAACATATCTACTTTATTTTACAACATATACTAATCACAAAAGAAATTTCGCTAAATGTAACAAATTTTCATAGAAACTTCAAGTGTCCGTAACGCACTTTGTGTTAGTCATAATTTTGAATACAACAAAAATTTGATGCTCTAAACCTATTTTACAATAACTGGTGCAATTTTTGTAGTTTTCGTATTTCTTTAAATTTAATTTTCCAAAAAAAAATGTTTTTTTTTCCAATTTTTTTATTTTTTGCCTAAAAATTAGTTTCATAACTTTGAAACTATTAATTGCATTAAAAATATATACATCATTAAAAGATATTGTAAATCAATATTTTTGTAAACTTAGTTAAACAAAATCGGACAAGTTAGTTTGGGAGAAATGTCGCAAAATATTGAGAATTCGACATAAGACCTGTGTTATCAATGCGATGAAATGGACAAATTAAATATGTCGGGTAAGATTTAGATATAACTTTCAAATATGGGTACTTACTATTAAGCTTTTATTGTTTATTCGACCTTTGAATATATTATCATATCCCAAATTTTAAATAATTAGGCTCGAGGTCAGTGTTTTTGTTTTTATCTTTAATTTTCAATATTTCGTCGAAAGACATCTTCAGGATTGAAAAGAGTCTGAGTAACACAATATCAAAGACTAGTAGTTCAGCGACCATCCTCCTCTGCTATCGATAGGGTACTTACTCGATAATGCCACTAAGGGACGCAAATATTATATGACATATGAGGTATTTAATAAAAGGATTCAGTGGTATTGCGACAGACCATGGTCTGATGGTTAAGATACGCGACTATCATGTGGTTGACCTGGGTCCACCACTGTCACAGCTAACCAAATTTCTTTGATGTCGATATGGTCGACATGTCATATCACCTCAACAACTGACATTGTATTTGTCTTTCAATCTAAGATCCCTTTGTGTGAGTTTGGAAATAGAAGCGTGATAACAAACTAAAATTCGAATGTAAAGGGAAAATAAGTTTTTAAGTAAGTTATTGATAAGGTTTGGGGGCGTTTTAAAAATTTGTTAACAATTGGGGTTTACAAATGTATGACATTGACCAATTTTGGATAACATTACGCAAAACTGCATTAAGTTTTGTTAAAAAAACGCATCTGCGAAAGAGAAATAATTTGGCTTGCAGAAACAAACGAAAAAATATTTTTCGAAAAAAGATTTTTATACTCTTACCCTACGGGTAGGAGGGTATATATCATTTGATACGACCCAAAAGTGTAACAAATACAAGGAGTGACTTTAGACCCTAGGTTTCTTTGAACCAAATTCGATTCATGACTTTTTAAGTCGTTTGAGCCATGTCCGTCTGTTTGTCTGGCTCTCCGGCTGGTGCGCACGATAACTTTTGAAAGACGCAACTAGTGATGGGACAACAATCATTTGATGCATTATAATTGATTGTTTTCTTTCAATTAACGATTTAATTGTTTCGATGAATCGAAACGTTACTCGATTAGTTGTTAAAACAATCGAAAGCAAACGTAATAGCAAAATATTGACATCTCTAATATCATAACATTTTGGTGCAAGAATACGCCAATAGTATGCAATGAAGACGCTGAGGGTGATGAGGATAGCATAGAAGTCACAAGCACAAGCCAAAAAGCAAAATCAGTGCAGAACAGTCAGCCCAAGTGCAATCAGCCAAATATTCAGCTGGTTTTTCAAACGCAAATAGATATGCATCAGGTGGCTCCAAGCACCACAAATATACTTAATCAATTGTTGAAATAATTGTGATGGATAATTTGCGATTTTCACACGCAAAAGGTAATAATATATTGTAAAATATTCTTGTTGTTATAATGTCACGAATATAAAATATTTATTTAGGGCAGGGGTTTTTGAAACTAAACAAGGAGCAACATCGCCTTTATAAAGTTCCAACAAGGAAAATTATTAAGGATTAAATGGAAAACAATTATGAGGAGATGAAAAAATTTAGATGAATGGTGTGCCAAATGTCAAACATATGTTTGACTTCGGACATTAATATGAATAGCATGCTTGGTATAACCCAAACAAGCCATGAATTGTTCGGAAACAAGCAAATCAATGCCACAATTAGCATGTTTAAATTAACGCAAGCTCACACAGCTGACCACATACCTAAAGTGCTTATGGATTCATTGACCCAGTTTTCTTTAACCAACATTCAGGTTATGGCAGTGGTGACGGATAATGGTGCAAACATGGTTAAAGCTGTTCATCAAAGTGTCTGAAAATCCCACCACATTCCGTGTTTCGCGCACACACTAAATTAAGTGTGCATAAGTTCCTTGAACATTCCAGAATCTTCCGATTTGATTGCCAAAAAACAAGGTGGAATTCGACGTTTTGTATGCTTGAGCGCTTCATCAAGCTAATGTCATACATCGGCCAAGTGCTATTAAACTTTGTAGATGCACTCCAAATGATATCAACCAAAGACAAGGATGACATGGTCGAGATCTTAGCCTTGCTTAAGCCTTCGGAAGCGATGACCACTCAAATAAGTGGTTTGAAGTATGCGACTTTGAGCTAATCATTCTGATTGCTGCTCATTGTGAACGACAGCAAATATTAAAGGTGGTTTGCATGTCACCTATGGCAACCAAGCTAAAATCAATTTGACTAAGTTCGATCGACGATTTGGAGCAATGGAGCATTCATATTTCTTTACGGCATCAACTTTGCTGGATCCTCGTTTTAAAAAGATTTACTTTCATGATACCATGGCCTTGGCTACAGTTATAAGGCACATCAGATGTATTTTATCCAAAGATGTTAAATAATGATTAGATAATGGATATGATTGCTAATTAACCTTCTTTTGTGAAATTCTCTAATTTATTAAACAATTAGAATTAGTTCAACTAAAGAATTATTGAAGTGAAGTGAATTATTGAGTTTTGAATATGATGCATCAATATTTGAATGATGATGATAAAACTTCCAATATATGGTCCAAATATCCTACATTAAAGGAAATAGCACTGTTTTGCAACACACCGCTTACGTCTTCAGGCCATGTGGAGCGACTATTTTCCTTTGCGGGCATTATTAATAGTCCAAGGCGGGGTCGCTTGACGGACTTTTCTTTTGAAAAGCTCGTATTGCTGAAAGCTAATATACCCGGTCATTCTAGTTATTAAACAGTTAGTACGTGCGTTAAATAGGTGTGCATGTATGTAATATATGTAGTACATATTATGTACATAAGTAATATATATATATGTGTGAAATTCATATTATGAATATTTTAGTTTTTTTTTGTTTTTGAAAATATCAAAATAATTGATTCTAATTCGAGCTAATTGAATATCTAATTGCATTAGCAGAATTCAATTAGATTCCTAATTGTATAGGTAAACCAATTTTTTTTGTTAATGGCAACTAATTGCAATTAGTTTTACCATTAGAATAATGGACCCGATAGGTGGCTCTGGGTGATTTGTAATGCAAATTTCAGCAAATGGACCAATTTACCTGATCAGGGAAAAAATTGTATGTACAAATGGATTCCGTAGGTAGCACTGGGATCAATTTATTAGAATGTATGTGTATGTATGTATATTTGTTTGCTGTCAGAAATTAAAATTTTAATATTTTGTTTCTGCCCAAAAAATTATGGGTAAATTTCAATTTTGAAACTCACAAATAAAAAACGGTCATTACGAAAAAAAAAACAAATGCCATCAAGAAGTCAACGGAATAAAGGCCGCCGTACGAGTCTAGCGAGAAGTGTGTACAATCATAGAGTCAGCCAGACTGAAGAATAACGTACCCAACGTTTGTAGGTAACTCGTGTTAGATTATCACAAGAACGACACAATAAGACTCCAGGCCAAAGGGCTCAATCAACTTCGACTCGCACATCTGAAGGTAACGTGAAACATAACTCACAACGTCGGATAAAAAGGATTTCAAATACATACTGGTGTTCATGATCAACGTTTAGCGTTCATATATGACCCAGAAGGTGATTTCGCGATGGACGGATCAGTTGATATCGGAACAATGAACATTGTTTGCAGGAATTGTGATGCCTTGAGGGTTCGCTGCGAACAGCCAGGATTATGCTGTGCAAGTTGAAAAATCAAATTACTTCAATTACTGTCATCACCAGAACCGTTATCATCATTGGTTTCTGGCCTAAACCCTCTCTCAAAGAACTTCTTGCAAAACATACAATTTTACAAAAGTTTGTTTTAGATGACGTCTTTTTGGATAAATATAATACAACAACGAGGTTTTAATCCAAATATACGCAAAATACATATCGCACCACATAACATACTACTCGAAAGTTTTGAGATTTGAATACAACAAAATTGGGAGATCCAAAGTCAAATTTATTATCGTGCAGGAGCATTGTTAACGCCAATGAATTCTGACCACAAATTTCTTCAAATTTATCTCATTGGAAGTTCCGATGACGAAATTAATCAGCAATGTGCCGTTAGCAATGGGACTAAACGAGGAATTATTGCGCAACTGCAAAATCTCTTACATGAGCAAAACGAGTTGCATTAGATATGATACCTTCTGATAATCACAAAGTTATAATGAGAGGCGACAAAAGACCATATGGCGTACACAAGAGGCACTTCAATGCACCGACATAGAAGAAGTTTAGGATCTCACGATATTGTAATTATGCGACGTGATGGTAATCGTCTTCAGCTTATACCCGAAACATATCGTTTACACGATTTATTGCAATATCCGCTTATATTTCCCCGAGTAGAAGATGGATATCCCTTCTTGATTAAGATGATAAATCCATTATCATACATATAATAATATTTACCGAATTAACAAAAAAAATTGTAACCATTAAAAATTTGTTTTATTTTTACTTTGTACTGAAATTTTTTTGTTTCAGATTTTAATTATTTATAAAATAATAATCATTAGTAAATAACTTCTGAGAGAAACCGGGGCGGAGCAGCCATCAAAAATAAAAAAATCCATTCTCATTCTCCGGTTAACTGCATTTCAGCAGCGTTTGGTATGTCCAGCGCACCTATCATTCTTCTTCCAAATATCAATCCACGACTTTGAAACGGAACCAGACTTTCAGTGAAAAACAAAATTTCAAAAAAAAACTACGTTTGCCAGGTCAGCTAGTTTTAAAACAAAACAGATTTTCATGACCCTTTTTAGGATCTAATGTTCCGCATAGACCTTAACCAACAAATTGGAACTTTTTTTTTCTAGGGGTTGCATAACTAAATGTAAAATAACATTTCATTGAAAAATTATCTTTCAAATTATTTTATTTGACGTTCTCTTTTCTTTTTTATTTTCTGTTTAAGCCTGCAATAAAAAATTTGGTTTATTTTAACTACTATTTTGAACAACTTATCCCCGTTTAGCTTACCATATAATTTTATCCCCGTAGAATAACAAGCGTATATAGAATAACGCGCGAATAAGTTACCAACAAAACGCATCCAGTTATTCCTCATTTGGTAGTTGTTATTTCTCATTCAAATTTAATATTTTGTGACACAAACGAAAAACAAGTACATTTTACATAAATACAAATGTAAGTACGTACAATGCTTTGACATAATAATATTCCAGCTAACAACTAAATTATATGTATTTGTATCTCCTTTTATTTAGAATAAATTTTGACCAACATACAGTTGTAAATATTATTTATAGCTTTCCATCTATTGTTAACGTACACATTTTAATAATTATTTAACATTACTCAGTTTTAACATTACACAAATAGAGGCGTTCCCATTGCATTATGTCTAATATCCTATTTACACTAAAAAAGAATTTCACATATTCAGCTGAATATGCAAAATGCTGAAAAGTGGCTGTAAACTACAGTTTCGCACATTGTCAGCAAAACTAACATCTACTCAACAACATGTAACAATTTAAATACAAGACGTGAAGGTGCAATAACCTACCGTGCTACCTAAACTAGCAGATAAGTACGAGTATAAAGAAAACCAGTACAGAAATTTCAGTCAGTTAAACTGACTGATAAATACCATCACCCAATATAATATATTGTTTAAGTCTTGAGTTATTGAAAATAATCGATTTGTAATTAAAACCAGTTAGAAAGTTCCAGTCGGGCAACCCGACTTACATTTACCCTTACCCTCAGTAAAACAAATAATTTTCTATTTTATTGATATTATTACTCGATTTCGAAATTGGGCGGAGTGGTACATTTATATGGGAGGTACGTGAAGGGGTGTGTTTAGGCTCCAGATTTATTCTCCATAACTTTATCCTGTTATAGCTTTACTAAATACAGAATTTGCGCACGATTGCGTTGGGTGTACTGATATTATTACTACATCCCAAAAGTGGGCGGAAAGGTACATTTGTATGGGAGGTACCACAAGGGGCGTGTCTAGACTTCCAATTTTTTGTCCAAAACTTTGTCCTGTTATAATATAACAAAATACAGAATTTGGGCACGATCGTGTCGAGTGTATTGATATTATTACCCTATTTCTAAAGTGGGCGGAGTGGTACATTTGTATGGGAGGTACCAGAAGGGGCGTGTCTAGACTTCCAGATTTTTTCTCCAAAACTTTATTCTGTTATAGCTTTACTAAATACAGAATTTGGGGACGATCCCCTAGGGTGTATTGATATTATTACTCGATTTCTAAAGTGGGCGGAATGATGTATTTGTATGGGAGGTACCAGAAGGGGCGGGGCCATGTAGCCCATTTGCAATACCGTAAGTAGTTTTGAGAAAATAATAACTCGTGCAAAATTTCAAAACATTTGGTTGCGTCTTTCGAAAGTTATCGTGCGAACCAGCCGGACAGCCACCCGACAGACAGACAGACAGACCGACGGACATGGCTCAAACGACTTAAAAAGTCATGAATCGAATTTGGTTCAAAGAAACCTAGGGTCTAAAGTGACTCCTTCTATGTGTTACACTTTTGGGTCGTATCAAATGATATATACCTTCATCCCTACGGGTGATGGTATAAATAAGGGGGAGGCGAACAAAATATTTCGCGGTCGGCACCTCCTGAAGTATTTAAAGAAAATACGTTGTACTACAGTTGACTACGACTCTGCGAAAATTTTAGGTGCACAACTATGTTCTCGCTCTTTTTTTTATGAAAATGCAACAAGTAATAAAGTTTCAGTTTGGTAATATGACATATATATAAATTCACTCTCAGTAAAAAGTGGGCGTAATAGTACATTTGTATGGGAGGTGCGCTGGCTAGATTTCCAATTTTTTCCAAAACTTTATCCTGTAATAGCTTAACAAAAAAATGACATGACCACGTTGGGTGTATTGTAGAGCGACTCATTTTGTATGGGACCAAAAAAAGTATCTGCGGTCCGCACGAAAATGTACCTTGGATTGTTTTATGATTTTTAAGTTTTTAGTAGCGACATTTTTCGGAATTAAACGTCATGGGCATGTTTTTCATAACATTGGATGCGTCTTTCCTATGATGCTAATATTCCGCATATAGTCTTAAATTTTCAATTCCGCAGCTAATTTTGGGAAAATATTAACCCATGCAATGTTTCAAATTAATCAGTTACGCCTTTCGAAAGTTTGTTATCGTATGGGATTTTATGCCGCACGTAGAAAAATATTATATGCGATTTGGCTTATTTTTTACAGACGACTTTCTTAAAACTTTTCCAGGTAAATTAAGTTTTGTTTTGATCGGATAATAATTATGAGCAGGACACCGAGTTAAAATGTGAAAATAGTGCCTCAACGTATTTACTTGCAGTTGACCCAAAAAAAATTGTGTTATTTTTTCACTGAGTTTAATTCTTAACATATGCTGACATTAATTGAGGTCAGTTCGAAATTTTTAGGACACGCAATCCAAAAATATTTTACATTAAAGTCGAAAATTATTTTTTCATCGACTTTGACAAATTTTAAAAAACAACAGCAGTTCAGTACAAAAAAACGTCATTCTGTGCACAATTTTGTTTCCAATAATACAAAAAAATAATTTCGAAAATCGATCAAGAATTGCTGCTTAAAATTTCAAATGTCCACTTCCCCACTGTGCGGCGGTTGCCATGGAATGCGCAGACTGCTGCCACTGTGTATCGGGAACGTCAGAAGTAGAGGCGTTGTGTCGTAGTAGTTGGGTGAGCTGGTTTGTGAAGGCAGTGGATATCTATGGGGTTTGCAGCTTCCTTTTTGGTGGGTTACGTGCGTTTTTCGCTCTGCTCAATCTAGTGCGTACCTTGGCTGCAACAAGGTAATGATTCAAGTCAATATTAGCACAACGGATCACGCACACGTCCATGACACTAAATGCATGCTTTCCATCATTTACCAGGAATATTTTAATGTCGTGACCGATAGTTTGTTTCATATCTAGGCGCTCGTACAATGCATCTTTAATCTCATCGTCTTCATCTTCCGTCGGGACATGAGCACAAATCAGCGTGATTGTGGCTATTCGATTACTTACAGGATTGAACCGCGAGACAAGATGTCGATTCTCTCACCAACTACAAATCCAAATTCATGCTTTTCCGTATGGCAGCTTTAATATATGCCGCCTGGATGGGGTGATGTCAGCCTTATATTTATGAGGTCAACTGCCAGTCGGATCTTGGCACCTTCTCTATAGAGAGTCCGGACGTTTCAAGTACATATTCAATGCAATTCATGATAAAAATATCAGGAACAACTTTGCACAGGTGCCACCACAAAGGAGATTGTGAGTCGGCTTGAAAAGCAATATTCACTTTACATCCCCAACGGCACTTTAATAGGTTATGTAATAACTTTTGATCAATACACTGATTCCTTTTTTTTTCTTCAAGTACTGCCCTTAATGAAAACATTCTGACGTGAGCTCATACTCGTTAATGTTTTAGTGATAGAAACATGCTTATTCTTTAAATTTTGTTCTCAAGTGATCATTTTTTTTTTGTTATTATTATTATTAGGTCTGTCTGGGTACTGATAATTTGTAACAATTTGTACAAATTGTTACTGGAAGTTGTCTGTGTACACCAAAAAGCCAGTAACGAGAGAGCAAGAGAGAGATTATTTTGACAGTTCGATGATAGAAGACTTACAAGTTTTTACTGGACAATTTTTTCCCAGTAAGAATTTGCAAGTTCGAACATATGTTTTTAATCAGCTGATTTATAATCCATGTATTGTTCATCTGTAAGTGAAAAAGATATTTCCAATTTTTTTATTTTGTAACTTCATTATACTTACCTTCTTGAACCTTTTGAAATGTACCTGGCGAGCATTGTATGTCGACTTTTCTCCCGCTGTTCATTTTGAATATTTTCATAAACTTCTACTGCAGTTAATTCCAAGTAAGCACTTTCTGTTATCTTGAATTGTTTGCACTGCTAATTTACCAATCAGCTGTTTTCATTTCTTGCAATTTTTTACTGGATGTCGTCTGTGTACTTTTTGTGATATTTTTTTACTAAGAGAGTACAATTTTTCTTACTCTCCCAAAAATGTTACTGAATATTTTTTACTGGAAAAGTACCCAGACAAACCTATCATCTAGGCGAAATTTTTCATTGTCATTCAGTTAATGTCCAATTAATGATGATCCGTCAAAAAAAGTGATACATGTGCTGCGAATTTTGTTTCTTTCAGCCTTCAGATTTATAATCACCATTATGTATTTTTTTTTCAGCCGATTCGTACTGATCAAATTTATTGCGTGCGTTATTGACATAATCGTCTGTGGATCTGATAGTGGGATCTACCCAGAATCCCACAGAATTTAAGGAGCTCGTCTGAGATAATAATGAAATTGGAAACCATTATGTTTCCAAGAAAACTTTGTGAAAAAACTGTTTAAAATGTTCTGAAATAAATAGAAGACTATAAGCCGATAAGCAAATGTGTTGTGAACAATGAAGAGGAATTGGCGAAAAACATTGAATTAACAAGTGATTCTAATAAAATGATGCAATTCAACACCATTAATTTAAAGACAGTGTCTGTGTTTGTACTACAGAACAAATAACAAGTTCGTTACATTTATTTTGAAATGGAGAGAGAAAAAGTCGAAGACAATTGTGAATAGAGAACTTGTAAAAGAGACAAAAATACAAAAGTGAGAAATTGAAATTGAATTTAAAGCGAGTGAGTTTGTATGTGCACTAGACATTGAGAGAGATATAGAAAACCAATACAGAAATTTCGGGCAGGTGAACTGACTGATAAATACCACCGCCTATACGACTATCGGCCGTATGGCCAGACAAGACGTAAAGTATAAAAAAACTAATGTTAAATGCAATATTACTCTCACATGGTATTTTTTATGGGGGCACCGAAAGGGTCCAACTGAGTACCAGAAAAATTCTCTAATTAATTCGCACAAAAAAAATTTAGAAGAAACCCCGGCTTCTTAGGTTTCACCTGTAGATACAAACTATTAAAAGTAAAATATTTTCAACCGTACTAGTTAAATATAGCCTCCTTAAGAGAAAAGTTGCAAGAGTTAAATTTGAAATGCAGACTTCTTCATCTTTCCTTCTTACTCCTCCTTATTACGTGTGTCGTAGTCGACTTTCGACAACATTCGACTGTTCTTTCTTATTTGAATAAAATTAGCAGGGACTAAAAATAATTGTTGTTATTTTTGTTTTGGAAGAAAAGGTTACAATAAATGAGCTTTATTTGTTTTAGGGAATATTTAACCATTATAGTAAGATATATTATTTATGACACCGTAACCATTATAAATGAGAATTTTTTTTTGGTTATGAATAACCATTTGTAACCAAAAAAATTTTTTGGTTACTAATAACCATTATCGAAAAAAATATTTTTTTTTGGTTATCAGTGACCAACTTGACAGCTAACATTTTCATACCATCACCCTTAGGGATAATGGTATATATCATTTGATACGAAAAAAGTGTAACGCATTAAAGGAGACGAGTTAAACCCCTAGTATCTTTAGACCAAATTCGTTTCAGGACTTTTTAAGATGATTGAGCTATGTCCGTCTCTCTGGCTTGTGGGTACGATAACTCAAGTAAACCTTAACTGATCCGTATGAAAATTTAGCAGTATTATAATGTCCAAAAATGAAGTAATGGGATTGTAAAGGGCAGAACAGCCCCACCCCTCTGGTACCTTCCATACAAAATTAGCTATTTTTGGCTAAAAAATATTTCTTCTAACATATAACTTCCAAACGGTCTTGTAATAGTAGACAAACCCTCAAAAACGCACTTAAGGTACGAACAACAAAACGTATCTCAATTCTGCGCATAACTGTCCGGTAAAGAACTTTCACTCTAGCGTTCTAGCAGTGCTAAACTCAACAAGTTACCTACCTCTAACTGCAGACGAAAGATCGAAAGAGTTAGTTCTAATTTTTTCTGCCACCCGTGAAGAACGTTAAAACATACCACGAATAAACTTAGTTTTTTTCCTACATTTTTTAACGGTTTTCTAATAGCATACCCCCTCACAGTGCCGTATAAAGTGTTACATTCAGATTAATTGTGGAGCAAGGTATGTAACTCAATAAATTAAGTTTTATAACGAATTTTAAATCCCCGTGTTTTTCTCGCATTCTTCTGTAATTTAAAACACTCGTCAATTCGACCCCTCTTCCCCCGCATTAACAGATATTATTACTCGTTTTCTAAAGTGAGCGGTATAAAACATTTGTACGGGAACATGAGGAGCATAAATTGGTGTTTAATTTTAATAAATTAAATCTTTTAATTTTGCTTTTTAAATGTATAATTTATTTTTTATTTTCGATATGCATATAAACAAAAATTGATGAACACATTTGAAATTAAGCATTGCTTGCTAACTGTACTGTAAATATTCCTAAGTAGGACTGTAAATTAGAAAAGGAGGGCTAGACCAAAGCATTGTAATATCTATGTTAAATATCAAACAACATAACAAACCTAATAACAAAAATAAAATCCATAAGTCATGAAAAATTCATGTCAAAAAATATTACAAAAGTTAAAACCATTTTGAACAACAATAATTACCCAAACTACATCATAAATAATTTACTTAAAAACATCACAAATGACCAATCCCGAAATGCAAACAGTAACGACAATCTGGTAACACCACATCTACCGACGACACATCCAGCAACACCAAATATTACAGCCTCTCATATATACCAAAGCTCACAGAGAACAAACAGCTGAGAGAAATAATAGCAAACGAAAAAGTGTCAATAGCACATAGACCAAACAAATCAATCTCTTCACTTTTTACACAAACAAAAACAAAAATTGAGATAAAACAGCAAAGCAACGTAGTGTATGAGATCAAGTGTATTGGTAAATAGAATGAAGAGTGCAATAAAATATACATAGGCACAACTAAACGTAATTTGGAGACAATATTAACTGAACACGAAACGGACATAAAGAAAAATAAAACAACAACAGCTTTGGCACAACACTGCACAGAGAGTGGACACAGCGCAAATTTTACAGATGTTAAAATATTTGACAAGGAGAGGAATGTAAACAAGAGATTTACTTTAGAGAGCTTACGAATTCAGCAGAAATCAAGTAGTGCAATAAATAGAAAAGAAGACAAGGACAGCACCAATGCCAACTACATTATAGCTATAAGTTAGTAATAAGGTTCAGCTGTGATACTAAACATTAAGAAAACTTAAAACTGTGATATTTTATATTTTTGTGATTGTTTCTTATTTATTTTTATGTTAATGTTTTATGTCGTTAAAAACATATACACTAACTATTTTTGTAAATGTGAAATTTGACAAAAGATTGAATGTAATTAATATTTTTATAATGTTTAAATTCATAGACTGAAGAAAGTGCTCTATTTGATTGTTTATCGTTACCAGATCAATAAAAAAAAATCCCTGAAGAAGCTGGGAAATGCCAGCGAAACGTCGGAGGAAAATGAAATAAACGATATTTTATTCATATTTAAGGTGAAGGACCTTGAAAGCCCATTTAGAAATATCTAATAAATTTAAACTAAATAATAAAAAAAAGGTCGATAATTATTAAACTAATTAAGCTAGATTTATATTTAAGACATGCATAATCAAATTTCAGTAAGCATATATCTTGCGCAATATATATATGAATTCAGCATACTTACACAAATATTGATGTATTGTTATGAGGGTGAATACGGTCATTTGTATGGGAGGTATCAGAAGGGATGTGACAAAGGTTTGGTTTTTCGAGGGTTTATCTGTTATTAAAAGTGAAATAAACCGACCAAGGTTAAATATCATTCAGTTGTCCGTTTGGAAGTTATGGAAGAAATATAAATTTTTCAAAAATAGGTCAATTTGTATGCCCGGTAACAAAAGGGGTCAACCGATAAAGTCCATTTCTATTTCCTAGACAAATTTTCGCATCTGTTCATCTTACGCAAGATTTGATGGAATTCCGTGTTTTTACAAAAAAGATATGTATGTAAAACTGTGGGGGTTAATTCGTTCATTTGTATGGGAGGTACCAGAAGGAGTGTGACAAAGGTTTTGGTTTTTTGAGCGTTTATCTGTTATAAGAAGTGAATTAAACCGACCAAGTTTAAATATCATTCAGTTGACCGTTTGGAAGTTATGGAAGAAATATTAATTTTTCCAAAATAGGTCAATTTGTATGGCAGGTAACAAAAGGGGTCAACCGATATACAGTATTTACCGCTTATATGCACTTCGTAATTTGCTCGACTTTTAGTGCTTATAAGCGGGAAATGCATTTACCAAAACTCGGTTATATGCATTTGCAGTGCATGTTGAAA
Source organism: Muscina levida (assembly GCA_964034835.1). NCBI lineage: Eukaryota > Metazoa > Arthropoda > Insecta > Diptera > Muscidae > Muscina > Muscina levida. The sequence goes on along the minus strand of OZ035883.1, from coordinate 90,599,276 downwards.
AACTCGCTTAGTTGCATCGGTGGTGTTTATATAAAAAATATGTTATGTACATATGTATTAAGTAAAACATGCACCAGAAGTTCAGAAACGTAAAATGTAATTGTATAAACAGAATATGGATGCACATTGCTAGTTTGTTTTGTGTTTTTAACATTTTTATATGTATGCATGTAACTTACAACAGCTGATTTCAAACAGAGATGGAACATCAGATATGCAAACGTACAAATGAGTCAAAAGGGGTGAAACAGTTTGCTATTTAATTGCGATGAAACAATTTTCGTACATTTTCCTTATTGATGGTGAAAAATTTAGACAGTGCATATTAGGGTGGACCTTGTGTCGATATTTTGGTAGATGAGGGCTCTATTCCGTGCCTTTTTGAAAAAAAATGACAATGCCGAAAAAAAAAATTAAAAAAAAAAAAAATTTGGGGTTGCGCACGAGCCGAGAAAAAGGTCCACTTTGTCAAAATTAGGGGGGAAATTGCCATAGGTCATCAGGGGTCACCCGTAGGGGGGAAGAATGTATGGCCGACCCCCATTAACTTTTTACCGCCAACATTTTCCCCCAGGACACCCACCCCCTATCTCCTCCCCTTAGGGGGGTCACCATACAAAAATGGAGGTTGCTCAGTATTTTCGAAAAACACCATAGGTCATCAGGGGTCACCCCTAGGGGGGCAAAATATATGACCGACCCCCATTAACTTTTCATCCCCAACATCTTTTCCGAACAAACTTACCCTCTATCTCCACTCCTTGAGGGACTCCCCATACAAAAATAAAAGAAGCTGTAATTGAGTAGTACTACTAAGCACTTTTAATATAATATAGTCAAATTAACATATTTTTGTTCGCTGATGGGTATTTCTTGCGGTAAGAATCGATAACATGTAGTAAATACTGTTTCTCTTCTTCGCCTTGACACAGTATTCTATTATAATCTTGTATCATTTTTACTCCTCTTTCGGCAGTGTCGTTCACAACGCGCAAGTTATTTACAATTCTACGACCTTCTTGATAGTCTGCGCGAGATTTCCAGGTTGCTGGATTTGCAAGAATGAAATCTTGCGATATTCCAAATCGTACAAATAAATTTTTGGTATTATGAGAGACGAAGTTGCTCAAGTCTTTAGCCAAGAATTCCTCATTAACATCTTTGAATTTCACCTCGATTTTTTTAACGCTGGTGCTTTTGATTACGACGCGAGGAGCTGGGGGAACCGGGTCGTCTTCTTCATCTTCTTCACCTTCTTCGTCTTCTTCATCTTCTTCACCTTCGTCATTCTCATTTTCTAGCAATGCTTGGGCCATTTTGGCCTTCAACTCATTTGAAACCTTGTCATCGAAAAAGGCTAGGGCTATGTGCTCATCGGCGAGATACCATAGGTGACCGATAAATTTCTTTATCATTACCCGAGATAAATCCTGGTCAACGGACTTGTACTCGACGATGTCCTTCAAAAACTTCCAATCTTGATTCGGCGCCTCAGCTGCTCGAGAAGAACCAAACCATGCCTTGACGTAAAGTCGCACCACAAAAGTACAAACGTGTCGAATACCATTCAATTCACATACAGATAAGTGAAAAGTTCTCCGAAACAAAAACATCTTGAGGCTGTAAATGGCTTTTGCCATCCATCGAGCATGGGAAACGGGTCCTGGAGGTCGGAAATGGTAATTCTCAAGTTTTTCACCCAGAAACAAAAGAATTAATTGTAGCATTTCTTTGTAGTCATCGCGAGGGTGTTTCTCCTTCAATTGATCTAAGCAAAACTCCTTTATGCCGACTTGCATTGCCACAGGAATTTTTCTGACGACTTGATCGTCTATCAAGCCAGAATGGAATGGTTTAACCTTTACAGCGTCCCATTCCTGTTTGAAACGGTCAAAGCAAGGAACGCCTGGTGCACTGGTCTTTCCCATTTTTGTCTCAAAAACTTCCCTTAGCACCAGTTCGTATACGTGGTGTCTGCAAGGTAAATATAAGATTTCTCTCTCCAACAGCCGCTCAAGAGCAACTGCGGCTCCGGAGAATGGGCCACTGTTCGTTGATGTCGTGTCGAAAGAAAGTCCTTGTATTCGATGTGTCATATGCCAAGATGCCAACAGTTGATAAACGGCATGTGCTATTCTCCGGCCTTTTCCTTTCCCATCTTCTACTTTGGGAACTCCAAGAAGTTGTTCTTTTTCTCCGTACGAGACAATTACCGGTAGACGGTCCACCTTCTTTGTACCCACAAAATCCAAAAGCATTTTGCCATCCCAATGGACTACGAAGGATTTAGCTGCGACAAGCTGGAGATGAATGAAACGCGTTGAATAATAAGAATTCTGAATGAGAGCAAATAAATCTATGCGATCTTACTTCTGGATTGTCTTTCACATAACTCAGCATGTTCTCTCGATTTGAACGCCGACATCTCCGAAGCGACGTACGGTTTATTGTGTATTGTTGAGGATCGCGTCCAAATGCTTCTGCCGCCGCTATCATAATGCCGACCGCGTCTCGGTCAGTCACTTTGCACTTGTCCAAAGCTGATAGGACTCGTTCAGTAAAACATTGTTTGTAACCTCTTCTGTCACCAACATTTGATGGGCCAGCTTCTGCCGGGAAGTTTTCGTCCTGTCTCCCATTATCATCGCTTGAATCACTGCTTGAAAATTTAACCACTGCAATTGAAAGAATTTCATTTGAATATAAACATTGGACGAACACACAAAGCGCGAAATAGCTTACCGCCTTTAGCGAACTGATCTCTACTAGATTCCGTTGCACGTTTGCGTCGCAACTCTTCTTGTTCTTCGCGCTCAGCTTTTCTTTTCCTCGTTCGAGTATCAGTAGCGTCCACACCTCCCATAGTTCCTGGCCGGCCATCTTCTCTTTGCTTTAGCAGAAACTCAATGTCTTCGGTATTTGTCATTTTCTCAAGGGCGTTGGCGTGTGCGATGTCGAAAAGATTATTCAAGCTATCAGAAAACTTATTCTCTTTTTCTCTAGTGGACTCAGTCTTTCTGTGAGATGACTTTCTTAAAGCATCCCACTCATCGTGCAGCGCAGCTATTTTTCTTGTAACTTCTCCTCTGGCTTTCGTCGGAATAGCTGCTTGGCGCCAAAAAATCATCACTGCGTCCGCGACTATAACCGCACTATTTTTCTTCGACATGTTTCGTTTGCGAATGTTGAAGAAATTCATTCTTAGCACTTGCTTCTTCGACGGTAATTTGTTCCCCGTAATATTCATGCTTGGATAACCAATCAAAAAAATATCGTCGCGCGATCTAAGTTGTGTTGTCATCTTAACTTTTAAAAAACGGGAGAAAAATCAATTTACTTTTCGCGGTCGTCGGCACTTGTTGAATGACAACAATCGATGAATGAACTGCTATTTATAACTACTACGTATTTTGCAATATTTTACTGCCAGGTACTGATGAATGGGGGCATCTGCTACGTGTGCGTTTCAAATTTTTCAAGACTTTCCAAACAATGACCACTCTTGAATATTGGTGGAATTTCTGTAAAAAAATCAAAAAAAATTAAAAAAATCTCGATATTGTGCAACTGTAAATACATAGATTTTCAGTATTTTTGTATGGGGAGTCCCTCAAGGAGTGTAGATAGAGGGTAAGTTTGTTCGGAAAAGATGTTGGGGATGAAAAGTTAATGGGGGTCGGTCATATATTTTGCCCCCCTAGGGGTGACCCCTGATGACCTATGGTGTTTTTCGAAAATACTGAGCAACCTCCATTTTTGTATGGTGACCCCCCTAAGGGGAGGAGATAGGGGGTGGGTGTCCTGGGGGAAAATGTTGGCGGTAAAAAGTTAATGGGGGTCGGCCATACATTCTTTCCCCCTACGGGGACCCCTGATGACCTATGGCGATTTCCCCCCTAATTTTGGCAAAGTGGACCTTTTTCTCGGCTCGTGCGCAACCCCTAATTTTTTTTTTTTAATTTTTTTTTTTCGGCATTGTCATTTTTTTTCAAAAAGGCACGGAATAGAGCCCTCATCTACCAAAATATCGCAAAAATTGCATTTCAAGGTCCACCTTAGTGCATATATGAGAATTTTTTACATGCAATTTCTCAAAATCCTACATAATTTTGGTGCATAAATGCGAGAAATGCATATAGGCGAAATGCATATATAAAAAAATATTGCGTGTATTTTATATACAAAAGAAAGATTGTTCAAGTTCGGCTGCATATAAACGATAAATGCTTATAACCGGCGTGCATATAAGCGGTAAATACTGTAGTCCATTTTTATTTTCTCGACAAATTTACGTATGTGTTCATCTTACGCAAAATTTAATGAAATTAAGCGTTCTTACCAGAAGGGGTGTGACAAATGTTTTGGTTTTCTAAGGGTTTATCTGTTAATACAAGTGGAACCAGAAGGGGTGACACAATTCTGCAAATTTACGATTCCATTGCTTAGTTATGAAAAATATTAATACTGAAAAATTTGCATAAGGATCTGTTAAGGTTTACTCAAGTTATCATGCCTATTCCTAAGGCTGTCGGTAAAATAACAAACTTTGAATCCCGGTAGCGCCTTCTAAACCTTAAAGAAAAAAATGAAAAAAATTGACATAGTGTTTTTTGTACACCTTAATAAAATTTTAAATTGGTCCATGAAAAATTCCAGAAAGAAAATAAGACTCAGCCTAAAGAACATCAGTTGACAGGACTCACTAACAGAGCTTAAAGAAATAAGATTTCAAATGTCTGAAATCTTGTCGTCAGCACGTTTTAGTCTGACAAAATGGTTCTCAAATTGTACGCAATTTGAAGGCTCATCCGATTCCGCTTTAATGTTGCAATTTAGCGACGATGCTACTAAAGCATTAGGCTTATATTGGCATGCTAAGAGCGATTCATTTAATTATCGCTTAGATCATTTTTATGGAACGCTCAAAGCTACACCAAGAAATATTTTGTCAGCCGAAGCCAGACTACGATCCCCTAGGATAAGTGTGCCCTGTGGTAACTAAGACCAACACTTTAATACAAGAACTTTGGCTTCATAAATTAGGCTGTGATCAACCCATTCATCTTCATACTACTTGGGAAAACTTCAAACAAAATTTGTATTTTATAGAACAACCACTAGTTACCAATTAGATGGATTTGCAGATTGGCGACATTTGCCATACAAGCAAAATGCAGCTGATATTGTCTCAAAAGGATGCAATGTCGACGAGCTGAGGGTCTCTTTATGGTTCAATGACCCACAATTTGTATTACAAGACTGTAATGCATGGCTGTAAACAAACATTTTGAACCAACTTCAGAACAAGTGTCCTTAGAAAACCGTAAAACAGCTGCTTTTGTCGCCACAAAGGAACACGAAAATCGCATTCTGAAATTAACCGATAAAATATCGTCATATCCAAAGATGATACGTGTACTGGCGTATGTCTTACGATTTGTAGAGGTAGTTCGCAAGGAAACGAAGTACGAATCCTCACTTGTCACAAATTGAATTTATCATTCTTAAAATTCGTAGAGGTCGTTCAGAAAACTGCTAACAGTGATGTGTTAAAAAACTCAAAAAAGATTCCCCTTCTTTTGCCAAAGAAATCTCCTTTCGTGCTTCTATACTTGGGAGAGCTGCATACTAAAAACTGTCACGCTGGTGCTAAGGCACTTATTGCTTTTCTTCGTGACAAAATTTGGCTAGTCAATGCCAATGAAGAATGTAGCAGGACAGTCTGCAAGTCATTGCATTGCTTTTATAACAAGCCTAAGCTCATGAGTCAAATTTGCGCGCTGATAGGGTGAGGGCGATACGTCCCTGCAGACTTTTGTGGCCCTATTAACGTAATGCTTTAGATTCGTGGCCGTCATCCAAATAAAATGTATAAAGCAGTGTTCGTTTGTTTCATTTCAAAAGCTGTACATATCGAATTGGTGTCAGACTTATCTGCCGATAATTTCATCTTGTCTCTTCAAAGGTTCGTTGCAAGGCGTGGCGTCCCCTCCAATCTGTACGCGGACAACGAACCCAACTTCGGAGGCGCCAACACCGAATTGAGCCAGTGGAGACGGATGATGGACGTTCAGGCGAAGATCGCATAGCACGCAGCAGAGAGAGGAATGGAGTTCATCTTCATACCAACCACAGCTCCACATTTCGGCGGTCTGTGGGAGGCAGCCGTGAAGTCTGCAAAAGAGCTGCTGTTCAAAACGATAGAAACGGCTCTGTTGACGGCGGAAGAGCTGCAAACCATGCTGGGCGATGTAGAGGGGGTGTTAAACAGCCGACTGATCGCACCAACGACGGAGAGGCCCTCACTCCCGCACATCTACTAATAGGGGAGGCTCAAGGCACGCTGCTGCCAGAAGGGCTGGTCAAGCTGCCGTGTCGGAGGAGATGGCAGCATATTGGCGAACTCAAGCGGGCATTTTGGCGCATCTGGGAGAGGGACTTAGTCCGAGGCCTGCAAAAGAGGACGAAGTGGTCCGAAGAACGACCAGATCTTGCCGTCGGCAAGTTCGTGCTGGTGCACGAGGACAATCGTCAGCCTCTCCATAAGATGATAGGACGGCAAAATCAGGGTTGCCGACGTGCGAACCAGCAGCGGCGTTTATAGGCGGCCGATCTATAAATTAGCGTTGATGCCGGATGATTGAAGAATATGTCCTTCAATTGGGCCAGGATGTTCAGCCAAATCGTGTTGTCATTAAATGTTCATCTTTTAAATTAATTTCTTGCCCCTTCTTTATATGAATTGCTCCCCTTTTTCCTTAAAAAAGTACTAGTACTTTGGTTTTTTTGGTACTCAACAAAGCATTTTTGTTGTAATATTTCTTGACATAACTGTTAATTGTTGATGTTTTCGCTAAGTGTTTGTCTTCAAAACATAAAGACGTATTTGAAGTAATTAATTTATATGTATTTGCGCTCTTTCAGGAGGTAATAAATCCTACTCTCTTCGTGCTCTTTTAGGAAATAAAAAAATTACTCTTTCAGCAGATACCAAAGATAACTTCCCTTATACTTCATTAGGAGCTCTAAAGGAGTACTCTACTTGTACTCCATTAAAAGCTCAAAAGGAGTTCTCGCCCGTAAGGACATGCAATGTTAAAAAGGAGTACAAAATGCATGAGGCTCGGAGTTTTGTGGAGTAATCCATAACTCGCAAAAAAACGATCCAAATGTTATCTTCGGATGACCCACTGGTCAGTTAAACATTCTTATTGGCATTTCTCTCAGTAGGTGTTCAGTTAAACATTCTTTTTGACATTTCTCTCAGTAGGTGTACAGTGTACACTGTACACTTGTTTGGGTAGGAATAGATTTTTTTGATATTTTCAAAACAATACCTGACCTGCAAGTTATATTTGGTGTATCATTCATACCAGTTTCTACAAAGTCCATTTTTTTTGTTAGCCATCATATTATCCTTTGGACAACCGGTTCAGAAATCATTTTTTTCTTATAATATATCCTCTTATCGCTTTCGCTTATAATAAATAAATACATTTATTTAAATATATACATAAATACTAAGAACAAAAAAATTTACACATTTTTAAAATTTTTTTTTTTGCAATTTTAATTTAAATTTGAATTACAAATCGAATAACCTAATTTTTAAATATAATATATAACATTGACTTTGGAATTTATCTCAAGATCAAGACAAATTGTTTTGATAGAAGTTAGCAGAATGATATTCTCATAATGCCAGGCAGTCTGTACAGCTGTTTCGGATTCAGCCACGAATCCTCATCAGCAGACTTTGGTATAATGATTGCAAAATGTTTATCAAGTCTTATGCACCAGAATTAACAACAAAATGAGAATTCTTTCTTGAGTGCATAGACTCGAAAAACTTCACAACCATTCACTATGAGAAACCATTTGCTTAACTTCTTTCTTGTTTTGATTGTTTATGTTGAAAAAGCCGTCGGCTTTCAAACAACATGTTTTGCTGTTGGTTTCGCAACCAACAGATTTGCGACGGCTTTTTCAACATAAACAATCAAAACAAGAAAGAAGTTAAGCAAATGGTTTCTCATAGTGAATGGTTGTGAAGTTTTTCGAGTCTATGCACTCAAGAAAGATTCTCATTTTGTTGTTAATTCTGGTGCATAAGACTTGATAAACATTTTGCAATCATTATACCAAAGTCTGCTGATGAGGATTCGTGGCTGAATCCGAAACAGCTGTACAGACTGCCTGGCATTATGAGAATATCATTCTGCTAACTTCTATCAAAACAATTGGTCTTGAGCTTGAGATAAATTCCAAAGTCAATGTTCATACAAACAGACCGAATAAGCACAAACACAACGATATAATATATAATAAAATATTGTCGTTTCTCAAAATGAGTGGGTCACCTTCATTGAAAAAAATTATGCCAATTTAGATTGGGATGCACGAAGGGCATGAACTATTAATCGTCCATCAGCAAGCGTAAAAAATTACCCAAGATTCTAAAAATTTACCAAATTATCAAGATATATATTGTGAATTAAAGTATATCTGCAAACCAGGATTTAGACCGAAATACAAAAACCAGAAAATTAAACAGTTGCATGTGAACAACGGATACTATTTAAAAAAATTTTAAATTTAATGGAATTATTTAAAAAAAAAATGTGTGAAACAATAAAAATACAACTACCGTCTGTTAAATCTATATACAGATTACAAAAAAATGCACCAGATGTCGCAATAAAAATTTATTTTTAAAATCAATAACGGAGTACAGAAAAATTAACAAACACGTCGAATTTAATCTAAGCCATGAGGTTTTTAATTCTAATGCAAGATTTCATATCAATGAAAATCTTACGCAATCAAATTACTATATTCTACAAACTGCGGTGCGGATAAAGAGGAATAAAGTCTTACGTTGTGCTGTCTCTCTTTTTCACCCGAAGCCCACATGGTTCAAATATAGACTTTTACGTCTTCAGTGGCTGTTTTCTGAGTACTTTCATCCTGCATGTCTTGAGGAAAATAATTATATTGATTTTCAAAACCAAAAACTTCCACCAAAAGAAATAATTTATCTAAATTTTTAAAATCAAAACCTTACAGTATATTTTACTTTTTTATTTTAACATACCACAATAAACTTAAAACACTTAGTTTCCCTTTGCACCCCATGAATGAGGTATGGGATAGCTTCTCGCGTTGTTGTGAATTATCACGCTTTCTATTTTTAGATTAACAACTAACGGCTTCTACTTGTTTATCGACGAATGCGAACGTCACTGTTTGACAAGCTCTTACTAGACACCCCGATTGACTCGACACTTAACCCTCAACGGTCCCTGAAATTTTTTTTCATATTAGTCCCCAGGGTCAATTTTGACCCTATGACTATTTTTTGACAAAATAATGTAATAAGTCATAATATTGAACATAATATTTTGATTATGAAGGCGAATTATATTTATTTGAGTATTTTGTGAGTAAATACAAATGTTTTTTTTTATTTACATACATAACATGTTGCCAGTTTATTTTTGACATGGGTCACATTTTGAACATAGTTATTTTTTTTAAATGATTTGGACAAACAAATTTTTGACAAGAGCTACATTTAGCCAAATGTTTGTTCCCATTGAGATCATATGTACATATGAAACAACGGCCACGTTTCCCGAGAATTGACCCTTGTACCTTTGGCACTTCCTTAGTAATCGTCTCAATACTTTGAATGCTTCTAACCAGATGTAAGGTTCTTCCTGCGCTGTATATGAGGTGTTATCAGTGCAGTTGCTAAAACTTTTAGAAAAAAACGACGACGTATGACTTCTGTTTGTCCCTATATGAAGGATCAATGAAAGTGTATATAACGTACGCATTGAACGCAGATAAATCGACAATATTTTCAAAAACGGCTATCGGCCATCGATTAACCTAAAAAAATACGAGGATGACTTACAACAATTTGATATAAGTAAAAGCATATATTATAACTTTATACACCTTACCTTTCTCTTGCATGTGTAAGTGCCAACCATTTGGTCAAGTGAGTCAACACCACCCTTCGTTTTGTTGTAGTCGAGAATTATTTGCTGTTTTTTGTGCTCTTCATTGCTTACTTGGTTTCCATGGTGCATGGTGCTGAAAAGTACGACCAATCGCTTCTGCTTTGGTACATATGAAACGATAGCAGCATCGAGTGAGTGGTCGAATAAAAACCGTGATGACCCAACGGGTTGCTGTTTCATATCGAGGATATGGGGAGGTACAAATTTCTTATTTTTTCGGACCGTGCCAAGTAAATTGTTCTTTCGTTTCTTCAACTGTACAGCAAGATCGTAGCCTGTGTAAAAATTATCGCAAGTGATGTTACGACCTACAAGACCCTCCGTAATCTCTAAAACAACGCGATGCCCTTGATTTGTTTCAGCTTTGCAATTGGGAGCTCGACCTGTATATATCTGCATATTCCATGCATAGAATAAGTCGCTGTCACAACAAGCCCAGACTTTATTCCATATTTAGCTGGTTTGGAAGATAAATATTGAGTAAAAGGGCATCTTCCTCGGAACGGTATAAGTTGTTCATCCACCGTAACATTTGAGCCAGGATTATATAATGTTTTCAAATTTTGAGACCATTTATCAAACACTTCTCGTATCGGTGCTAACTTATCGCTAGAACGGCGCTCAGCACGGTCCCCCTTGTCATCAAAACGGATCATACGAGTGATTTCTTTGAATCGTTTCATTGGCATGGTGGCTCGAAATACAGTGCGTCCAGTAAAATCATCCCAAAGCTCACCTATGAACTCGCCATACGACCGAAATACTCCCGCGAAGAGTAGCAACCCAACATATGCTCGCAGCTCTATACGATCAATTTTTAACCATTCCGTTTTATTCATGTAACACTTTTAGTTCAAAAAACCCACACGAAATCCATAAGGCCTCCTGCAGCTTAGTGTAAACTGCAACAGGGTCAAATTTGACCCTAGGGTCCAATATGAGAAATGATCAAATGAGGCGTAACCATAAATGTGGGGCGTACAATTTCAATAAGAAATAAGTCATTTTACCAAAAACTGGACTGGAGCCAGGTTTGAACCTGCGATCTCCCACATGGTAGTCGCGTGTTCTAACCACTATGCAACGGCCGGTCCCCAACATACCACAATGCTACAAGGATAATAATGCTTTTCCCTTATTATATTATTGCTGCATTTCTAATCATAATTATTTTATTAATAACACTGTGCAACAACCAAAATCGGAATGGGATGAAACCAAAAGAAAATAAAAGTTGACATTATTTATAACAAAACCCTCAAGGGATTTCTGAAGTTTAGTGCGAGATTTTTTTTACACGCATTTGAAGTTGGTGATTTTGAACGCTGGCTAACAAGAAAAATTCATTATAAATGTTATAAAATAATCCTATTTATCCCGGAAAGTTGTGGTATCTTACTGTTTTTGGGGTCGAGAAATCCATTTTTGACATTTATTTTCATTTTTGAGCGCCGCCAGAGATCGCTATCGTATTTTTTTGTTTAGTTTGCATTTTTTGTATTTCCACACGATTACAGCCGTAGATAAGGAGCTATCGAGCTGAAATTTGGTATGCGAGCTTCTATCCACCAAGCGGAGATTGGGTTCTACGATGGTCAGTATCGAACGAAACCTTCTCCCACCTCCCATACAAATTGTACCTTTTTTGGGGTCTGTCCCTGCGATCACGGTCATAAATTAAGAGCTATCGAGCTGAAATTTGGTATGCTAGCTTCTATCCTCTAAGCGGAGATAAAGATCTAAGATGGGCATTATCGGACTAAAACTACTCCCACCTCCCATACAAAACAGCCCTTTTTGGGGATGTCCGTCTGTTTTTCTTCGCTATTACAACCGTAGATTAAGAGCTATCGAGCTGAAATTTGGCATGCAAGCTGCTAAACTCTTAGAGAAAGTTAAGTTCTAAGATGAGCATGATCGGACAAAAACTTCTCCTACCTACAATGCAAACTTCCCATATTTTGGGGTTTGATGAGTTTTTGTCTGATCTTGCTCTTCTTTGCACTTAACTTTCCCTAAGAGGTTATAAGTTTGCGTACCAAGTTTCAGCTCGATAGCTCTTAACCTAAGGCTGTAATAGAGAAGAAAAACAGGGGAGTGCCACATTATCCCCAAAATCAAAATCCCCAAACACAAAATCCCCAGCCAAAAAAAACCCCCAAGCACAAAATCCCCAAGTAAAAATCCCCAAACACAAAATCCCCACACTTTTGTTAGTGCCACAAAATCCCCAAATACAAAATCCCCACCCCACATTTTGGTGTGGTTCGGTTTCTTTTAGCGACAATTTTCCGTGTACTAAAACTCAATTGAAGCTTATAGATTCAAAACTATTGTAGGAGAAAAAAATGAAGCGTTTATGAAATAATTAAAGAGTTAGGGAAAGAATTTATAGAAATAAAAGCAAACATAGCCAAAATTTACTCAGGCATAGGTAAAAGAAAAAATAAAAAAATATGGACAGTCCCAAGAAAATTAAAAAAGTTGTTGAATCTCGAGCGGATTTGGAAAAATAAACTTATTTTGCATCCATATTGCATAATATTTCACGTTGCAATTAATATATTTATGTATGAAATGTTGTAAATTTATTTTGTTTACACCGTAAATATTGTTATTTTTCAATTATTATTAATGCAAGTATCCTCAATGATTTTTGTATATATTTATTTGTAAATAAATTTTTATTATAATAAAAAAATTTCTGTTTTTTAATTGTGGTTTCCAGATCTAATAAAAAATCATCCCTGAAGATGCTGGAAAGAATCCCAGCGAAACGTCGGAAATTTAAATGTTAAAAATAGTATTTGACATCAAAATGACCTTGAAAGCCCGATAACAATTAATATTTTAAAAAGTAATTTAATTTCAATACCTACATTTGTGAATTTATAATTTAAATTTTTTGAATTTTTATTTCAGAAATAATTTCAAACATAAAATTCTCAATTTCTGTGTGAGAACCATTGAAATTATGTTTAAAATCGCGGCGATTTTTTATATAATTTGAATGGTTATCACACAGAATTTGGGGATTTTGTGTTTGGGGATTTTGTATTTGGGGATTTTGTGTTTGGGGATTTTGATTTGGGGATCTTGTGTTTGGGGATTTTGGTTTTGGCGATTTTGATTTTGGGGATAACGTGGTACACACGAAAAACAGACACACACCCCCAATTAGGGCAAGTTTGTATGGGAGGTGGTAGTAGTTTTTGTCCGATCATGCACATCTTAGAACTTAATCTCCGCTTAGGGGATAGAAGCTCGCATACCAAATTTCAGCTCAATAGCTCTAAATAGTCGGCTGTAATCGTATGGAAAGAAAAAAAATTCGATCTAAACCAAAAAAATGTACGACAGCGCCCACTGGTGGCGCTTAAAAATAAAAATTAATATCAAAAATGGATTCGTAGACCCCAAAAACAGTAAGATACCACAACTTTCTGGGATAAATAGCATTATTTTATTACATTTTTAAAGAATTTTTCTTGTTGGCCAGCGTTTAAAAATCACCAACTTCAAATGCGTGTAAAAAAAATATGGCACTAAACTTAAGAAATCCCTTGAGGGTTTTGTTATACAAAATGTCAACTTTCATCTCCTTTTGGTTTCATCCCATTCCGATTCCAAAAGTTAAATTTTGTGTCACAGTGTATTCATTTATTTTCCACCAACAGTTATGAATTTGGATGACTCCAGGAACAATTCCAAAGTTGGGATGTCAAATATGGTTAACATTTTATGCAAACAAGAACTTGGCGTTAATATTTGTCATATTAGTACTCAAAGCCTTAATAATAAGGTTGAAGAATTTAGATATATATTTTAAAATTATGTTATGGATGTTATATGTGTATGGACGTGGACAAGGGAAAATTTGAATTTTTAGTTCTCCTAGATCAATCAAAAGCGTTTGACACCTTCAAGGATTCTACTACAGATCAAACACTGAAAACTCAATTCCAATTTTTAAACACAGCTTCCCGTATAATTTCGAACTATCTTGGGATAGACTAGTATGTTGAAATAAATGGTAAGAAATCTAACCTTTTACCGGTAAGAAGAGGCGTTCCGCAGGGCTCAATTTTGTGTATAATGAATATGAATATAAGAAAACTTCTTGCCCAAACATATCTTATGCCAATATTACTACACGGGTGTTATGTTTTTTCTAGCTTCGATGCTAAGAGTAATTTAATACTGTGTATAATAGTATCATACGCTATGTTTTTGGTCTAAGAAAATATGATCATATCCACTTATGTGAAAGTATTATTTGGAATTACCTATTAAAATTGAAAGTATTGATATTTTCGCACAAGATCATTTATACATTCATCTTTTTATAAAACTAAGATTCTCAATTCTTAATCGTGGGAGGAGGCTAATTTTACCTATCCACCACTGTTTACTATTAATTTTACTTAAATGCTGCCCGTCTTTGGAATTATCTTCCACATAGCACGCAAATAATTAGAAACGCAAAATTGTTTAGTAAAAGCATTATGGAAATATTGTCCGAAAGTTAAATACTAAAATTTTCTAAAAACTGATTTGAATTGTCTGAGAACTGAATCTCTAAAAACTGATTTGAACTGCCTAAAACTGAATATTTTGAAATATCATTTCTGAAATATATTATATAATTTTTGTCTTTTTATTATTTTATTTGTCACAAAATGTCAAAAGTGTCTGTATCCGGGACATTTCACAATTGATTTTATTTACTTAAACCAGAGAAAATGGCAATTTAGTAGACCTAACTACTTTAGTAGACAAAAACTACTTTCCACATATTTCTGAGCAGATTTGAATTCTGCGTGCAATTTGACATTAGGATCAACTATTTAGAAGCCGGGATCAAAAATGTGTTGCATTGTGTTATTAGTTATTGAATAACCTTCTTTGCATTCATATTATTTTATTTGTTTAATTATTTAATTCACAAATTCTTTCATTACATTTATCGTTGGTTTGACTTAATTAACTTATTTTTAACTTAATTTTTGTTAGTATTATTTGTGGCACTCATTTAAATTTGTGATTTTCTATTTATTTATTTAATTTTTTGCCAAATGCAAATTAAAACTTGTTAAAAATTATCATGTTACCACTTTTCTAATTTGTTCCTAATGTGTAAACGATTGTACCATATTTGCAATCATTTATGTTTTTTATATGTTATTTGTTTTGTTTGTTCTGTTCTGTTTTTGTTCTGTTTTTATACTCAGACATATTTCGAATACTACTTATCTTTAAAAAAGAATTATTACTACCGTGTTTAAAAATGCAACTCCAATACTGAATTATGAGATTAAGGTCTTTTGTGTAGGAAGACTAATAAATTACAAAAAAATTACAAATGCACACATTGTAATTAAAAAACTTAAAGTCGAGTACAATGAAAAGTGCATACAGACGGACACAGTCAACCAGCACATAGTACATTCCCTACCACTACAACAACCTAATACTTTACGTTTTACTTCAACGTCAAACTAGAAGATATCAGGACATTCTCCATTTAATTGCAAAAATAGCGAAATGCCTGTTAGTATTGAAGGTCAATGTGTAGTCAAATCAATCTGATTGTGTTACGAGTGATAATTATTATAACCAATTAATAATTTTACGGAAGGATAAAGTCCAAAACGAAAATTTACAAGCAGTAGACGATAATAAATGTCCTTGTTTTTCAGGAAATAATTTTTCCTGCTCTCTGGCTCTAATCCTCCACTAAAATACACTATGCCATTTCATGTAAGATTAGCAGAATTTAATGCAAGGCGTGCAGAAATATTCAATGAGCCACTCCTATAGCAAAACAATCTCGTTCTACAGAGCATCTTAGGAACTACTGGAAAAATTTCAATTGTACAAGAAAAGGTCTTTTGAGTTCTGTATATGATAAACCCATATGCTGATGTACATCTTTTTGGTAAAACTTTTTCGTGTCTTTTAGATACAAGTGCGTCTGTTAGTTGTGTATGTGCTCAAGCAGCAAAGGACTTTTTGGACTCTGCTCAAAATTTTAAGAAAATTAAATCTATCGTTAAAACGGTAGAGTGAAAGTCTCAACAAGTTTTTGGTTTTGTGAAAATTTTTACATAGTACCTATTCTCTCAAAATTTTTATCTGGGTGTGGATTTTTAGCAAGTTTTTTCTGACTTAAAGTAAGAATAAAAAATCTAACATAAATCTCTGCGAAAAAAATTTATTTGAGAGAAATAACATTTAGTCTCTTAGCTTAATGTATTCTCCCCACAATTAATTCGCATTCTAAATTTAAGTTTAAAATTCTTATTATTGCAAATATTTTACTTGAATTTAAGCGTATAAATTCTCAAATTTAGTATGAAAATCTTAAGAGCTTGTGCGAATCAAGTGACGTGATGCTATTTCGCACCACTGTGTTTTGACTTCTCATTAATTTCGTGGAGATAATAACACTTAAGGTTTATCGTGACAGTAAAAAAGCAAAGAATTCTATACTTAAAAATCAAGCCCCAGCAGACTTAATGTCATCTATATTCAAGAATTGTATACTTAAAAATCAAGCCCCATCAGACTTTATGTCATCTATTATTAAGAAATTTTTACTTAATAACATCTACAAGGCCACAAGGCTTAATAACATCTACAAATAAGAATTCCAGGCTAGGTTTTTCCGTTCTTGGACCAAGCATTTTGTACTTGATTTATGAAAATCCGTACTTGCCGTACTTTTGACACCGCTTGGGAATGATTTAAGTACGGAATACTTTTTTTTTGAGTGTAAAGACTACCGAAACAAGTAAATTTTTTCCGAAACTTTTTATAGATTTTCTAGGACCTTACCCTCGCTCGAAAGCATGTCATGTGCGAATATTTATAGTATTGGACCACTTCTCAAACTTTTGTTTTTAAAGTCGATTAAAAAATTTCCTAATTTTTCATACTTTTTGGACAATAGTATCGGATAACGGTTTTCAGTTTAAATCAAACCAATTCAATAAGCTTTTTGAAAATTTTGGAATTCGTCATGTTTTTACAGCAGCATATTCGCCTCAATCTAATCCTTCTGAACGCGTTAATCGTTCAGTATATAAGCGTATATAAAACACGATCAAAGATTGGAATCCTCAGCAGTATCAGTTGTGCTCTGCGTTCTTCTGTGCATGCTTCTATAGGTACTTCACCTTACTATATGGCCTTTGGACAGCATATGATTATCAAATTAATTTGCTTCAACAATTTAAAATATTGGATAATAGAGCAGTACAATTTAACCGGGAGGATTCATTTAACATAATTCGTGCTCGAGCTGGAAAGAATATAATTAAACAACGGGAACGTAATGAGAGGTCGTACAATTTATGCTCAAGAGAAATAAACTTCGTGTTTGGTCAAGAAGTTTTTAGAAGGAACTTCAGACAGAGCAATTCTGAGAAGGGTTTCAATGCGAGGATTAAAGGCAAAACAGGTACATGTTATTATAAGCTTAAAGGCCTGAATGACCGTTCAGTTGGTGTTTATCACGCCAAGGATATTCTTTATATATATTTTTCCCCTTATTCATTTCTTTTTTTTTTATAGATAGCCTACTGTTTTTTGTTATGTTAAGATTTAACATAAATTAATAAACAAATACTACCCTGTGTCAATTGTAACGCAGTGCAAGTATTGGTTCTGAATTTGGTTTTGATGAAGGGATGTCTGTCTATGTAAAATTCATGATAGTATTGGTTGTAACATTAATTTTCCAGGGAAAAGATTTTCGAATGTATTGGTATAAAAGGAAAAACTCAAAAGAAAATCGTTCTTTTCCTCGAATAAAGACGCTGCTGTCACAAGTTTTTACAAGTTGGGCGTTTAACTTTTCTAGTTTCTGACTGATTGGTCATTTTTTATATAAATTGTCAGTGGTCCTCAAATCGGATCCGAAATTCAATAAAGGAACAAGGGAAAACCTCTTCGAAAACCTATTACCAGCCGCCTAAATCTCCAGGAGTGTAAAGTTTTTTTTACGAGAACAAAATATTCAAAACCGTCTGTCAAATGCCTAGACAATATTTTAAATATACAAAAAACGAAAAGAAACAAATACCTTCAAGCAAAGTCTTAGAACCAGTGTAAAACTCGGGAAAAAAATAAGCCAAAACTGGTCAAATCGATAAAAAAAACAGACACCAATTTATGACAATGTTATTCACTTCGTCTAATAAATCAGATCGCCCAAACAGTGGATTTATTTAATTATGAAATAAAACTCTTTTATTTCTATTTACTATTAAAACTCTTTATTTCCATTATTTCTTTGATAATATTTTTGTCACATAAATCGCTTAAAAGTAAAAATCACTAAAAAATGATACAAACATAAAATACACGATGTCGGTAGGCTAGCCAGACGAACTGTTTTTAGCAGTACACGTACTGTTTTTTTGTTAATGTACTTTTTTATGCACAACACGTAAAACAGTACGCGGAAGTACTGTTTTCCAAACCGACTACTGTTTTTGTACTGTTTTTTATTTTACTTATTTTTATTACAACAATCCATTTCAATATTTAATAACACACGTTTTGCCGAAGAAAATATAAAACACTCTATCATAGTAAACACATCGCGGTAGGATATATTTATACCCACACAATGAAGGATAAGGGTATATATCATTTGATATGCGATAGTATAAAGTATCTTAAAACCAAATTCGTTTCAGGACTTTTAAAAGCTCGTTCAATTCACACGTATTGTCTTTCTCTCTCACTCAGCCCCCTTACGTTTCAATACACACTACGCTACATTCAGGTTGCTCTGTCTCTCACTTACTAATAGCGCCTCATTTTATTTTGGACGTGTATACTCTAATTCATACTTTAAAATTTTATACAACAGACAAAAATCAATCGTACGCTCAAATAAACTCATCAGCTAAAAAATATGTCAATTGGTTGCACTCTCATACTCTGCGCGAAACAGTTGATATGACAACATTGGAATTAAAGAGATATTACACAAAGATGTAATAAATTTGACTTAGCGCTGTTGCTCATCACCACAAAACAACAACAAAAAATTAAATTCTTTTTGTTGTGATCGATGTATTTTTACTTAATATTACTGCACTGAAATCTCAATTTCTAAAAGAAAGTAGACTTAGATCATTTGCATGTTAAGCCAACGATATGTATGTTAATTGTTTTTGTGGTTTGTTGAATTACTTCTCAAAATATGTGATGCTTAGTCAATTTTTGAGATTTTATTTAAAATGTACTGACTTTTTTTAATTTTACTGTTTTTTCATCACTAATGTACTGTTTTTCCGACTTTACCTATCTACCCTAGATGTCGGGGAGAAAAAACGAAAATCGGAAAAGTTTCTAAAACACAAAATCCCGTAAAAATTAATTAAAAAACTTTAACAAAATTTTTAAAATATCAAAAAAAAATACGTGTGAACTAAAAAACTAACATAACATAAGTTGAAATCTCGAGAAACTAAGTAAGTGCCAAAAAATAACTATCTTCTGACAGGTCTAAGACTACTTTCCAATACCGCTCAGAAATCAAAACGGGGTTAAGAATTGACTGAGTTATAAGCTCATAAATGAGGAAATATCCGTAAAACTGGTTTTTGAACCGTAAATCAAGATTTTGAGGGTTTTATTATACTTTGGTATATAGGGTCGTGTAGTACTCGACCAGACCTACAATATGCACTAGGTGACTCCCCAAGTTCCAAATGGCTGTCACAGAGTATAATTTAAGTCTCATGCCTTGTTAAAAAATCAATTCTGTAATCGAATACGGCATGAGTTGCCTCAAAAATTGTCAATTTCGCACTCAATTGCTTTTTTTTTAATTTTTTTACTAGGTTTCTGCTGTGTTCAATGGTTTACTTCGAATTATATTTATATTTGAATCAAAAATTTCCACCAAAAAAAATTTACCATAGAAAAAAAAAGCGTTGGACCATAAAGCACCAAGAAAATATAGTGGGAATGCATATGCTGATGTGTTGATAGTTGAACTTTGTACTTATATTTGATTCTGTGGATTAGTCTGGCTTGAGGTCATCAGTGAAAACACAAACTCGTTATGATTTTAAAGTTTTTTTTATTTATTATTCCCAATATTTCGACCAACTTCGCTGGTCATCTTCAGGAAGATCTGATCTTAAAAAGATTTACATATATTAAACATTTGCACACTTACAAATTTACACAATAACTATTACTTTAACAACAACAACTGAGTCCCATATCCGCAAGCTTCGCTTAACTTCTATAGTTTTGTCGTCTGTGTTTGTCCACTGTGTGTCTATAAACTTGCGCGACTCTCTCGGTATCTACCTTATAGTTTAGTCGCTTCTCAGCTGGTACGTCAATTATGTGGAGCATTTCCAATATAAATCGACGGGAGTAGTTGCGCTCTTCAGCCAATATGCTGACGTACGTGAGGTTTGGCAAATGTCCTGTTCGAGCTCAGTGGGATGCCTGTGCCGTTTTTTGTTCCAATGGCTTGTTTTTATTATTCAAATCTGATTTGTGTCCAGCTAGTCTTGTTTTAAGTTTAGTTTTAGTGGTCCCAACGTATACCTTTTGGCATACGTTGTCCTTGTCACCGTCACATTTGATTTTATACACTATATTTGATTTTTCCTCATTTGGTATTTTAGATTTCGTCTTCCTGAAGAGGTTGTACTTAGTATTGTGTGACTTATATGCCAATTCGTACTTTTCTTTATCATAAATATTTGAATTTCTAAACCTTTCCGAAATTCCGTTTACATATGTCATGGACTTGTATATTTTTGCAGGTATTCTGTCTTTTCGTGTTGTTTTTCTTATCAAGTTGTTGGTAGTCTTCGAAGGGAAGTTATTTAGGGACAGTACTTTTCGAATTTTCAAAATGTTCGACCTTTGGAATTTTCTGTCACTTATTTCCAAAACTCTTTTTATAAAATTTGTGGGTGTTCAATAAAGTTCCGCTACTTTTGATCCCTTAAATTCGCGATTAGAAAATTTTTTGTTCTAACTAAAAAAACTTCATTTCCCTTTACACCCCATGAATGAAGTATGGGATAGCTTCTCACGTTGTTGTGAATTAACACAAAAAAATATTGGTTATTTGTAACTATTATTCAGAGAGCAGGTTTTAAAAATTCTTGATTAATTATTATTTCAGGATTTTTTCAAATATTGGTTATAACTCTTATGTCCCTGCTTTAATTACATCTTTGAAGAATTTTTAAAATCATAGGAAGATGTAATCAATTCGTAAGAAGAAAATGAAATAAGAGTTATTTGCTGAAAGTTTATGGCTCAGTTAATATATCAGCTTAGACAACGATTGCCAGCAAATTCTCTAAATCTTAAAAATACAATTTTTTTTTCACTATAGAAAACAGTTTAAGGACTAGAAAATTTAAATTACATGAACATTTTGAACAACAAATGGAAGATTTCACAGTGGACGAAATAACTATTTTAGAAAAGCAATGGCAAAAGCTAAGTACATATGAATGGACAAACAAAAACTCAACAATTCATTTCTGGATAGGTGTATACCAATATAAAAATGCTTTAAATGAAAACCCGTTCAAGGAATTGTCTTCTTTTGTTATGAAGTTTCTAGTTTTATCATTTTGTAACGCAGAAATTGTAAGAGTTTTCAGTGGCATGAACCTTATACAACAAAGATTAGAAATAGAATGATATTGAACACTATGAATTCAGTTATTTACATTAGATGCGGATTGAAAAGCTTAAATAAATGTTGCGATAGTTTTAAAATTACCAAGGACCTCATAAAAAAATGTGATAAAAACATGAATGATAATGATATTTCGACCGACTCTTCGAAAGTTGAGGAAGAATATTCATTTGATAATGTATTTGTTCTGAAATGCTATTAAATAGCCCGTTAAATTGTTATGTTATTTTTTTTATTTAAATATACATATACTAGCTGACCCGGCAAACGTTGTTCTGCCAAAAAACTTTGGAATTTAATCGAAAGAGCGATCTTATAAACAATCTCTTTCGATTTGTGTTCCGGCGCAAAAACAAACAGTGATACGGATTGCCAACACGCGAACAGGCAACGAACAGCTAACCGTGTGATCATTGTCATCGCAAAATCTAACCTCTTCTTTGAATTTGCCTTTGATGATCGTCGCTTTAATCACATTGTACATCAGTTTCTTGACGGACAACCGCGTACCGTTGCACAATTTCGGATGATTCAGATTCCACATATAGTTATGATCGCTCCCACCTTCAGCTGTAAATTATGCGGCGGAGTTCCTGGCACATCTATGGAGTTAAAAAAATCTGGGTAGTTGGTGGTCACGCTGTCAACGGATTTGTATGACTGCAGTTCTCCATCGATTCGACTTTGAATCATAACATTCAAGCTATCGACGTCCCTATTTTTCGCTGCTAGTATGGCCCGTTCACTTATCCCATCTAGATTTTTATAATTTTGTGCAATGCCGGGAAAAACTTTGGTGATGAGTTCCTCCTTTGACGATGTAAACTCGCCTCATAAATCCTTCATCGTTCGGTCAACTGCCTCCAAAGCTCGTTTATGCGCCATCGTGCATTCATCCCAAATGATGATTTTGCATTCTCCCAACAATTTCGATGTCGCCGATATCTTAGATATTTGTTTTAACAACCATTTTGTTCGTTTTTTCTTCTAAAATACGAATTCAAACTATAATGGAGAATGAAAAAGAAGTGACGACTTGGAAACAAAATTTTCGTTCTATTGACCATCTTTAAATTGACGTGATCATCCTCTCCACGACAGAACATCAACGGGTATTGAAGTGCACCATATGACCAATGAGTCTAGTATACGTGCTGCAGAAGTCCACCATCCCGACGCTTGAGAACAATATCGCGTGAATCCACATTCTCTCCAACAATCACCACTGCGACTTCATTTATAGTGGGAACATTTAATTGTCTTGCAAGGCCCCCAGAGAGTCTTTTTGTTGCTCTGATAATGATTTTTTGGTCGTCCGAATGCTTTGTATCCAATACGGTTTCGAACATCGGACCAATGCGTTATGTTCATGCAGAATATTTTGCAATTGTTCCATCACTTAATTTTTAATCTTTTAAAATAATAAATTTCACAATATTCCAAAAATTTTCCAAGCATCATAACGAATTTTCCACTTTTACGTCAACTGTAATTATTCAATCAAGTTTTTTTTTCGAGTTTTTCCGGAATTTTCCGAGTTTTCCACCAAGAATTTTTCTAATTTTCCATTCGAAAAGTCATTTCGTAATAACTATCCAAAATTTTTAACATTAACATCGTCCAAGAATTTCAAAATATACGATAAAAAGCAAAATTTCGTCAATAAAAATTCAAATTTTTGGCATTTTCCAACAAAATTTTATATTTTTCTAATCGAAAAGCAATTGCACACAAAATTTTGTACAAAAATTTAATTTGCAAGTTTCATCAAATCAAGCGATACAATGCAAATTTTGTAGAAATAATCCAAGTTTTTCCGGAATTTTCCGAGTTTTCCACCAAAAATTTTTCTATTTTTTTATTCGAAGTCATTTTTAAATAATTATCCGAAATTTTTCACAGTTTCATCGTGCAAATTTATTAAATCATCCTATAAAATGCAAAATTTCGTCGAAAAAACCAATTCAAACTTTTTGAATTTTTCCGAAATTTTCCGCATTTTTCAACAAAAATTTTCCATTTTTCTATTTGAAAAGCCATTCTGTAACAATTGCACACAAAATTCCATACAAAAAGGCAATTTGATTATTCAAATTTTCCGACTTTTCCGGAAGATTTTCCCAAAATGTTCTTTCACATAAACCTTCTCCTTCCAATAACGAACAACTGAAAAAAAGTTTGAGCAAAATCGGCCCAGCCGTTCTCAATTGATGAATTACTATACATTTTTGCCACCATTTTTATATATCTAGACTAGATGCATGTCTGTACAAACCAGTGTGATATTGAATTGAATGGTCACTTTTTCTTATATGTATGTATGTAAGACTCTTTATGTTTCTTTTTTATTCAATAAATAGTTTCTTTTTTGTTGTTTGCCATGGCTCAATAATACATGGTTGAATTATTTCATGACATTGTTTTATTCTAATAAAATATATTTCTAAGGCAACATTGAATACAAAATTTTAAAAAATAAACGCTTTATAGTGACCATTTTATTAAAAAAAACCTTTTAAATTTAGCATTATTTATTGGCATTTTAATATTTTTTTTAGCATTATTTTAATGCTGATTTAGCTGCAACACATTTTTAGATCTGGTCACACTGGTTCCCCCTATTGATTTGTTCACCCTCTGTGCCAAACACCAGCGTCAGGGATAGCGCCGCTCTGCACAAGACGCTGGGGCACGTGCGTTTAACCTTGGTGCCGAGACCCGGTGAAGGTTTTGGTGGCGTCTCGGATTCTTGCTCAGGACGCGAAGGTACCTGGTCATTTGCTAGCGACCGGCCGTTGTGCGGATTTGGTTGCCCTAACTCCAATTGGCACAGTGTCAAAAGGCGGTTGTGTGTTTGATGCAGAAGGGTACTTCTGTTCAACAGCAGTGGTTACAAAGTGGTTACACACAAATCAGTCTTCAGTCTCGAGACATCGGTCCCAGTCGTCAATCTAATCAGCAGTCCGGGACGTCAACTTGGTAAATCATCAGAAAGATCTTTTGCATTGTAAACTTTAGTTCACCGCAAATTATCTGTTACATAAGTCGTGTTAGAAACATTTGTTTCTAATCTAAAAGTTGTTGGGATTTCGATTTTGATTTGGTAGTATTCTGCATACCTTGAGCAAAGTAAGACCCAACGAAAGGATGAGCGCTCAGGCCAATTCGTAGGGAGTTTTAGTAATATTTGTCATGCGGAGGGGAAGTGCCCTCAGTCGAAACGAAACCTTAACCTTTTTAACAAATGATACTGACACCAAACTCAAAAAGAACAATTATTAAAAGTAATTAATGCTATCATAGGTATTATCAAGGAATAATGCACTCGTGTAAATGAAAACTAATAATATATATATGTATATAACTAAAATAGTAGGGCAGTTAGAATAGATAAACCAGGGAAATTTAGTACCTAAGATTTATGAAGTTTAAATAATCGATGCCCGAATTCATCTTATACATACGTTTGGGACATCTTATGTACAAGGAAGATGTCACGGAGGAATCATAGAGATTCTGTGGGGGAGAGACAAGTCCGGCATACCATCCGCCGAAGAAAAATGTCATGTTAAAACCATAGCCAAGTAAACCAGAAACATTAAAAGTGAGTTTGACGAGTGAATGGTGAGTAAGGTCAGTCTCGGGTCCCGTTTTTTTATATAAGTGATACATGCTTCAACACCTAACCAACAGCTGATGTGGATTATGTTGTAGTGTGTGTAGAGTACAGATAGTCGGCACCCCGTCCGGCGAAGCTTAGCCCGGCTTTAACGCGAGCACATAAGCGCCGCCTTCGTTCTGGCAAAAAGGAGAGGAAACTGTACTATTTTGGTACATTTTCAGCTTTAAAAGTACCAAGGTACTACCGCGACTCATTTCATTTCAAAAATCTTCGATTTTAACATTTTATCAATCGGGTGAGTTCTTATTTTGCCAAATAGCGCGAAATTTTTTAAAAAAATATATCTTAGATAATTATAAAATATCTAAATTTGACCTCAACCGAAATCATATCATTATTGATGATATGCACCGTGGTACAAATGCAGAACGATACATGGTTACAAACGAAATAAACAAGGAAATTGTTTTAAACTTTAAAGAAGGTGCAAAAGAAATTTATATGAAATTGTGTGATGTTCTTAGAACTAAAATAAATTTTGATCATGGTATGTTGAAGCGGTTTTCGAAATTTTCAGAAGAAACTGAAAGTATTGTTCTATTTTTGGTGAAAATGTTTCCAAACGAATGCAAGAACTTTAATTCGATAAACAATCAATATAGAGCCTTAGCCGATCTATTAGAATTAGAAATAGCTACAAATGACGATATTTGGCATAAAGTTTCAAATATAAAGAATGAACTGGATGAGTATTTGTTTCCAGACATCTCAAGAGTGGGTGCAGGTGTTTTATCTATTCCGAACTCATCTGCAAATTTGGAGATAATATTTTCTTTCCAAAATTTAATAAAAACCAAAGAGAGAAATATACTTAATGTGGCAACTTTATCTACCATAATACAGACGAAAGATTTACTAAAGTCTACAGATTCCTCTTGTCATAAAATGAATATAACAAACGTTAACTAAATATTCTACCTGATTATTTATATGTATTTATTACATGTAGTTTATACAACTATCCTCTATACCTATATACTTCAGTACGTACCTGAATTATGTACTTCTCGTTTTTGTTTTGTTATGTTTCAATAAATTACATTTTGAAAAAAAAAATATTTTTTGGTACCGTGGGCATCGAAAAAGTCCTTTTTTCAGTAGTAGATGGTACAAAATTAAAAATCCGGAATGCATTCCTGGCGCACGGTACAAAGATGTAAATGTAATTGACGCTGTTTCTTTGACTGGGGGTCAAGAAACTATCAAAACTCACAATTCTTCTATTATGAGCGGGAAAAATCATTTCAATTCGTACAAGTGCAATTTTGAAGCTACTGTGAAATTACTAGTATAAAACAGAACTGACTCCAATGTGGCGAAATACGTTTGAATACCTTTCGCTTTTACCCATTCTCCCAGATCTATCGTCTTAGTAACATAATATTGTATCGTCACTTTACTTGATAAATGTGCAAGAGCCATAAGGAATTGAACAATTTTTTAATATTTTATTGGTGGTTTTAAGCGTTCTGCTTTCAAAAAAAAATATTGCTTTCGGGAACTTTATGAAGTTTGTATTTATCTTTAAAATAACTCACAATTTCTTCACTTTTAAAATTAAAGATTTTATTTAGAACAGAAATATATCTATGTATTTTGTACTATAGTGTGTATTTTTTTGAATTTTGGAATGAATTTATACTTACGTGTCTGTTACCGTATGGAAAGACTAGGGACTCCATTTTTTAAAAGCACTAGAAAAACACACTTAAAGATTAAAATATACATACCTAGTTTTACATACAAATTGGATTTTTCTAATTTCGTTTTTAAAATAACTTTAAAATGAGTAACGTCTTGTACCGTAAATGACAAGGGTCAGGATGAATTAAAAATCAATCTTATTTGTAGGATACTCTCAAATTATGAATCCATAACATCGCTTTCGAAACATTTTGCAATTTACTTCTTCTTCTTACATTGTCATACTAAACATCTCCTTTTATTGGGAATTCCACATTTTAGTTAAACAATTGCACTCTGGTTTCAAAAAAACTTTTTTGGCAGAAAGACGAAGAACTAAATATGAGAATTTCAAGAAAGTATATATATTTTCTTATTGCCAACCGATCAAGCACACATGGAAATATCTTCCAAAAAGGTAAGGTGACAACAATTGCAGTCTTTCAAGCAATTGAAAGTTGGAACAGGTGTAATTAATTCGGAATACAAATAGTGGTGCATTCTTATTAAATATTGTGAAAACCAACATATGGAAAGAACAATTATAAAGTGTTTATATAGTTTAAACTGATGTCTAAGTTTGCATTTAATTTCTTTTGCTTCATTGACGATATTTTTGGGTGTTGTGATGTTATTTGCCATTATAACCTATAAGTTTCAAGGACAACAAGTTGTACTTAGATACAACGATACACTGCACCAAATTAAAAATGTAATAAAGTTCGCCAAAGGGTTTGGTTTATGTTTAAATATATATATCTCGCCAACATTTTTCAGCAAACTCGAGAATTTCAAATTTTTGTGGACCAGCATTTTCGGCAATTTATGCCAAAATTTGTGATTCTTAGCAAACAACATGGCAAACAAATCTGAAGTATCAAAAAAAGGATTCATCGACCCAAAATACAGTAAGATACCACAACTTTCCTGGATAATAAAAAAACTAATTTCAAATGCATGTAAAAAAAAATCTAGCACTAAACTATTATTTTGGTTTCATTCCATTCAGGTTCGCAAAGTTAAATTTTTTGTCACTGTGTAATTTTTGTTGTTCTGAAATTGTTTTTGGATAACCTTTAAACGTAGAGGGTGTACACATCAAATTTCTGGATGATAGCGAATAACTTTTCAATAATTCCAATTGCAACATCATCTGTGGAAGTGTTTCATGTTGTTGGTAATTTGCGGCACCTTTCATTCGCTGTATGTGTAAGTGTTTGATTTCTCGGTATGGCGATAGGCGCCACGTTTTAACCAAGAAAGGTATACGAAAGACCAAGAAAGACTGACGTCGTATTTCATTAATATTAAACAGCCATCATCTGCACAAGCAGAATCACCACGATGCACCTATGAAATATGATGACCATCGAGGCCATCATATTCTACTCATGACAATAGTGGTGATGATGAGGATACGATGTCGCTGTGACGTATCATCTGCACAGATCATGTTTGGTAAACAGTTACTGAAATAATGAATATTTAAGTAAACGCTTCGAATGATGCATTAACATTTCATGCACTTGCTCTCTTGATTTCTGTGGCTTTAAGCTTTTCGAATGTGTGCCACAAAAGGCAAAAAAATCAGCTTTCAAATACGAAGAGAGGAGTTAGCGAATGTAATTCAATAAAACAATGTTCAAATGAACATATGTTGAAACCACTGTCGACAATTCCTTTAACAAGTTTGTGCTGAGAATTTTTAATTGAATTACGATAGGTGATGGAGGTGGTGGCGATGGTGGTGAAATTAAACTGTTGAACTGGCGCAATAATAAACGATTGTCAAGTTTGACTGACATTTTATAACATTTGTTTATGGTACTTATTTATCTTCAGATGTTGTCAGCGCCATATTGTAAATGGGTAACGACAATGGCGTAGCCAGGTAGAGACAGTTTACAAAAAAATTAAAAATTCTTAAATTACTATTCGCGATATCTTTTATATTTATAATTTTGTAACAAGGTTCCATTTTTTTTTCCAATACCCAGTAAATGGAATACCAAAATATGAAAGTACAGAAATTTTCGTTAGGTAAACTGACTGATAACACTGTGCAACAACCAAAATCGGAATGGGATGAAACCAAAAGCAAATGAAAGTTTACGTCATATATAACAAAACCCTCAAGGGTTTTTCTTAGTTTAGTGCGAGATTTTTTTTTAAACGCATTTGAAGTTGGCTTCTTCGCAACGCTGGCTAACAAGAAAAATGCAATAAAAATTTCATAAAATAATGCTTTTTATCCCGGGAAGTTGTGGCATCTTACTGTTTTTGGGGTCGAGGAAACCATTTTTGTCATTTATTTTTATTTAGGAGTGCCGCCAGATGACGCTTTCGTACATTTTTTTTTGGATTAGATCGCATATTTTGTCTTTCCTCGCGATTACAACCTTAGATAAAGAGCTATCGAGCTGAAATTTTGTATGTAAGCTTCTATCTTCCAAGCAGAGATTTAGTTCTAAGATGGGCATGATCGGACAAAACCTACTCCCACGTCCCATACAAATTGTACCTTCTTTGGGGTATGTCCATGCGATCGCAGTCGTAGATTAAGAGCTATCGAGCTGTAATTTGTCTTGCAAGCTTATGTCCCCTAAGCGGAGATAATATTCTAAGATGGGCATGATCGGGCAAAAACTACTACCACCTCCCATACAAAATAACCCTATTTGGGGGTGTCCGTCCGTTTGACCTCGCGATTACAGCCGTAGGTTAAGAGCTATCGAGCTGAAATTTGGTATGCGAACTTCTACCCACTTAGAAGAAGTAGAGTTCTAAGATGATCGGACAAAAACTTCTTCCACCTCCAATGTAAACTCCCCATTTTTAGGGGTATGAGGAGTTTTTGTCTGATCTTACTCATCTTAGAACTTAACTTTCTCTAAGAGGTTAGAAGTTTGCGTACCAAATTTCAGACCGATAGCTTTAAATCTACGGCTGTAATCGCGAGGTCAAACAGACGGACACCCCCAAATAGGGTTATTTTGTATGGGAGGTGGTAGTAGTATTCGTCCGATTATGCCCATCTTATAACTTAACCTCCGATTAGGGAATAGAAGATTGCGTACCAAAATTTAGCACGATAGCTCTTAATCTGCAACTGTGATCGCAGGGACAGACCCCAAAAAGGTACAATTTGTATGGGAGGTGGTAGTAGGTTTTGTCCGATTATGCCCATCTTAGAACTTAATCTCCGCATGGATGATAGAAGCTTGCTTACCAAATTTCAGATCGATAGCTCTTAATCTAAGGCTGTAATCGCGAGTAAAAACAAAAAATGCAATATAATCCAAAAAAATGTAAGAAATCGCCATCTGGCGGCGCTCATAAATAAAAATAAATGTCAAAAATGGATTCCTCGACCCCAAAAACAGTAAGATACCACAACTTTCCGGGATAACAAAAATAAATAAGCATTATTTTAATGATTTTTTCTTGTTAGCCAGCGTTCAAAAATCACCAAATTCAAATGCGTGTGAAAAAAATCTCACACTAAACTTGAAAAAAACCCTTGAGGGTTTTGTTATACAAAATGTCACCTTTCATTTGCTTTTGGTTTCATCCCATTCCGATTCGAAAAGTTCAATTTTGTGTCACAGTGTAATCAACCTCACCCTATGCCTTTTCCAAAATTCTAGTGGATACTATTTAACTCTGAGTGCCGTATGACCAGACGATTACAGACATGTATTAAAACTATTAAAATGGTTACAGTATTGAAAGTCTTAAATAATTCGGAGACAAATGAAGAGTTGAAATTACTTGCAAGGAAGGTGCCAGTATTCGAAGCACAACAGGCCCCTTTTTTATTCGTATGTCAACGTTCAATAAGTACAAGACCGCCCCTATGGCGGTCAAGAAGTCCAATGGTTTTTAACCCTTTACACCCATGAGTGAGATAGCTCCTCGCGTTGTTGTGAATTAACACGCTTTCTATTTTTAGATTGACAACTAACGGCACCTACTTGTTTATCGACGAATGCGAACGTCACTGTTTGAGAAGCTTTTGACTAGACATGCCGATAAACTCGACACTTGATACTGCGAAGCTGCAGTCGACAACATTCGAGGGGAGCCGACAATGAAAGAAAATTTTTTACTTCTATTAAGATGACTGGAGCCAGGAGTTGAACCTGTGATCTCCCGCATGGTAGTCGCGTGTTCTAACCACTATGCCACGGCCGGTCCCAATATAAAAGAATTATTAAAATATCTAATAAATAAGTTAACTAAAAAGTATTTTCTAACCACTGCACAATGGTCTCAAATCAATTTTTTCTGGCCAAAATTATTTAGGTTAAGAAAATGATAGTTTTTGTTCAGAAATAAATTAATTTTGTTACATGTTGTCATTTGTATTGTATTGTATGGCCTTTTTCCATCGGTTTGAATTTAACAGAATTGTAATCCTTACGACACGAAAGGTTTGACTTTGACATTTAAAACCTTTCCATCTATAAGAGTTAAGTTTATTTCAATTGTCTTTGATTCATCGATTTGTACATCAGAGTTTTTCTTTAAAATTACTTCTCTTGTCTCTTTTACAAATTCCAATTTCAATGGTCTGCAAAACCTGGTTGATTGTGGAGTAATATTACACCATAATGGTCGTTGCAAAAAGACTTGAATCAGCATTTTAAAATGAATTTGGGTCAATACCCTATTGTTTAAACTGAGCTTGGCCAGTACTACTATTAAATCCGTAACTCAAGATAAAGCTTGCAAAAATTGATGTACTTTTAGTACATTTCCACAATTCTTGTTGCTGTATGTTGTAATTGCTTTTGCATCGGAACTTTTGCAACTCTTTTGCTTACAACTACATCACATAGCTTTAACTGCTAGGATTCTCTTGTAAGACGGAAATATATTGCAATTTTTTCTTTATTCTCCATACGAATGTTGCAGTACTGCCTCTTTGAAAAATTATTCTCGAGAAGAAAAGCAAGTGCTTCCTTGTCAGAATGTGCAACAGGCTTTTTTGCATCTTTATGAAAAAGCTTTCTTAGTTTGGATGGTCGTATTGGACTTTGAAGTGTTTCCTTGAGGACAACAGCCAAAATATTTTTTCCCCTTTTACGAGCTGAGACGCATGCTGTACGAAGTAATAAATCAGTCTCTTTTTTTTTGATGTTTTTTTTTGTAACAGAAAAATTATTCGAGTCCTTCCAGCTCCTAAAGAACTCCTAGGCAGGGATTGAAAAGACTCCAAAACACTCTGCTCAACACATTTTAAACGTCGGTAATGAGCGCAGGCGAACTCAAAACACAAGAGTTTAATGATCGAAGATGCTCCGCACACAGAGTCAACACATAACAAAACTCTTTTGTACAATTTTTTCCTGAGCACTCAAAGATGGTGTGCACACATAAACGAGCGAAACTAAAAGATTGGTAGAGAAGAAAAAGAAATATAGCTGTATATGTGTAAATATATGTATGTATGTGTTTTTTTCTCTATATGAATATTCATGTGTTACTCCGTGTTTGGGTATTTTCGTTTCTCAGTGCACATATGAGTTGTGTCATCTTTATCGCACACACGACGGGAGTCAGAAAAAAGAGCAACATCGTTTTCCGACACATAGCGAGATGTGTTTGCATGTTAACATGCTCAACGGTACAGAGTTTGTGTCACATTTACCTCTCAAACACTCTCATGAAAAGAGTTTTGCATACATTTTGTGCACATTTGTGAGTTTTTTTCAAACGCTGCTCCTAGGTACTTCAGATATTGCTCTATAATTTTTAAATATAATTTCAGATTTAAGCCATTGTGCATTTCGGGATTTAAAATAATGACTTTTTCGGGAACTTTCTTGCCACTTTTTGTCCAATTTTGTACAAAAAAAATCTTAATTTTTCCCTTAAGTATTTCAAATATTCCTCAGAAGAATTTGCTTCTCCATTTTTTTCTAGAACAACATTTAAAAGAGCTTCCTTTTTCTTTTCCTTGTTGCCGTTTATTAACCAAATCAATTTGAAAAAAGTGAAAAATTATATAAAAAATATTCATATAAACAAGGTAAATTTTTTCCTATTTACCTTTCTTTTTTCAAACTTCTTATAGGGAATTATTCAAATACTTTCTGTGAGTAAGATTATCCATTACAACTTTTTTTTTTATTCTTGTTATATTTTTATAAAAACACCGTACGACGAAATACAAAGTTATATTGTACTGCATTTAATTTTTTCCAAACTATACTAAAAATTTCTAATTTTGTCGCTCCAATGGCAAACAACAGTTTACAAAAATAGAATTTATTTCTGGTTGCTTTGATGTGTTTTTAATTTTTGTGTAACGACAAAAATGATAAAACACAAAGTAACAAAAATTAATTTTGGCCACATATTTTCTCAGAGAGACCATTGTGCACTGGCGTTGAAATTAATCAAAAAAATGTTTAAAGCTGTTTTCAGATTTACTGTAGCATTTAGTGTCGGCATATGCTTTCTGCTTGCATATATTAAATGCTTTCGGAATTTCTTGCAGAGGGAGCAGCGGCAACACCAGCATTTTTGTAAACACATGCTTAACCCTTTTAGGCAGATCACTAGGGTGAGTCTTAAAAAATGTTTTTGGAATTTTTCATGGGCCAAGATAAAATTTTATTAAGACGTACAAAAAAACTCTATGTGAATTTTTTTAACTTTTTTCTTAAAGGTTTAGGGGTCGCTACCGGGGTTTGAAATTCAAAATTTTACCGTCACCTTGAGGAATAAGCAGAATAACTCGAGTAAACCTTAACTGATCCTTATGAAAATTTTTCAGTATTAATATTTTCCATGACGAAGTTATGGAATTAAAAATGGGCAGAATTGCCCCACCCCTTTTGGTACCTCTCATACAAAATTACCTATTTTTTGATAATTATTATTTCTCCCATAACTTTCAAACGGGCAGCTGGATGGCATTTAAACTTGGTCAGTTTAATTACCTTGCAATAACAGATAAACCCCCAGAAAATCAAAACCTTTGTCACACCTCTTCTGGTACCTCCCATACAAATGACCGAATTCACCCCCACATTTTTACCTACATATCTTTTTAGCAAAAATACGGAATTAAAAAAAATTTTGTGTGAGATGAACACGTGCAAAAATTTGACTTGTGAGTGAATATGGACTATATTGGGCAACCCCTTCTGGTACCTCCCATACAAAATTACCTATTTTTAGACAATTTATTTTTTACCAATAATTTCCAAACGGACAGCTTGATGGCATTTAAACTTGGTCAGTTTAATTACCTTGTAATAACAGATAAACCCCCAGAAAATCAAAACCTTTGTCACACCCATTCTGGTACACCCCATACAAATGACCGAATTCACCCTCATAGTTTTACATATTTATGCTACATATTTGACAGAAAATTTGGATTTTTTTTCATAGGTTAACTTAAAATTTTGTTAAGACGTACAAAAGAATGCGCAGTTTTAAACGTAGAAGTCATATAAAATGACTTATGCATTGTATTTCGGGAATATCAACCGGTCCGGAAATATTAATTTTAAAGAGGTTTAAGAGAGGTTTAAAAATTGATCATTCCAATTGTAAACCTGGCATATCGGATGATCTCATATTAAGACAAGTAAAGAATTCTGAGAATGCTATTTGTTTTGACGAAAATCAGCTTAAATAGTTTCAGCCACGAGAGGACTACAAAGAGCTACTTAAGCTGACAATAACAAAAACACAAATATTCTTCAGAGCACCAGCAGGTCTTCACCGTGCTAGATGGAAGGCTAAGGCAATATATTCCTTAAAAATATATTTATTCAGAGAGCAGTTCAAGTTAAACGAAATACAGGATGTTTGCATTTTTATAATTAATATTTACCTTGAATATTGGTTTGAATCCACTTCAGGACCTTCTGCTTTAAGAAATGACCTCCAGTTATTAAAAGACTTGAAGTCTTATGCAACAATTAATAAAGAGACAGCGGCAATAGCCTTAAAAAAATTATAGGTCATCTCTGGTATTTTTAGGAAGAGCTAGTTGGATTTGCATTTTTGATGACAAAGTTTCTCATGTAATTAAGAAGAAGATGGTATATGCTCTAACAAAGAAGGAGTAGATCATCCAGAAAAACGAGTTACAGTGGATGGAAACCTACTACATTCCAAAAGTCTTGAGCATTTTGTATCCAACAATACTCTTAGATTTTTCAGCATAACGGGTATTAACTCTGGTTTCCTAAAAAAAATGTTGAAGGTTGGGAGCAAGATGCAGACTTTAAATTAAGTAAAGAATTAGCTCGGTCTAGGTTGAAGGTTGTTAATGATATTGCTGAACACGGAGTGCCCTTGATGCAGGAATACAATAAATTGCATATACATAATGGAGAACAGAAGCAGTTCCTATTATTATTGGTGAAAGAATTTAGAAAAAACTATTCAGATCCAAAAAAATCTACCATGTGTAAATAATATTTTACAATATTTTAAAATTTAAAGAAAATTGTAAGCAGTAATACAGTTGTTTATAATTATATTTTCTAATGTTAAGTTTTCCATGCAATGAATTCATGTTTAATATTAATATATTAAATTTTTATTTTAATATTATTTTTTAACTGTTACATTTAATTAATATTTTCGAAATGTACCTTTTTAAATAATAATACAACAAAAACTGATAAACAAATTTGAAATAAATCATTTCTTTTTAGCTGTACTGTTAAAATTCCTAAGTTGGACTGCAAATTAGTGGAGGGGGGCAAGACAATAGCGTTGCTTATCTATGTTGAATATCTAATAACATTCATTAAACTAGATTTATATTTAAGATAAGCATTAGTAAAATTACAATAAGCGTATACCTTTAGCAAAATATAAATGAATTCAGCATACGTACAAAAAAATGTATGTAAAAATATAGGGGTTAAGTCGGTCATTTGTATGGGAGGTACCAGAAGGAGTGTGACAAAGGTTTTGATTTTCTGGGGGTTTATCTGTTATTACAAGGTAATTAAACTGACCAAGTTTAAATGCCATCCAGCTGTCCATTTGGAAATTATTGGTAAAAAATATTTTGTCTAAAAATAGGTAATTTTGTATGGGAGGTCCCAGAAGGGGTTGGCCGATATAGTCCATATTCACTCACGAGTCAAATTTTTGCATGTGTTCATCTCACACAAAATTTTATTGCATTCAGTATTTTTACTAAAAAGATATGTAGGTAAAAATATGGGGGTTAATTCGATCATTTGTATGGGAGGTACCAGAAGGGGTGTGAAAAAGGTTTTGATTTTCTGGGGGTTTATCTGCTATTACTAGGTAATTAAACTGGCCAAGTTTAAATGCCATGCAGCTGTCCGTTTGGAAATTATTGGTAAAAAATTATTTGTCTAAAAATAGGTAATTTTTTATGGGAGGTACCAGAAGGGGTTGGCCTATATAGTCCATAGTCACTCACGAGTCAAATTTTTGCATGTGTTCGTCTCACACAAAATTTTATTGAATTCAGTATTTTTGCTAAAAAGATATGTAGGTAAAAATATGGGGCTTAATTCGGTCATTTGTATGGGAGGTACCAGAAGGGGTGTGACAAAGGTTTTGATTTTCTGGGGGTTTATCTGCTATTACTAGGTAATTAAACTGGCCAAGTTTAAATGCCATGCAGCTGTCCGTTTGGAAATTATTGGTAAAAAATTATTTGTCTAAAAATAGGTAATTTTGTATGGGAGGTACCAGAAGGGGTTGGCCTATATAGTCCATAGTCACTCACGAGTCAAATTTTTGCATGTGTTCGTCTCACACAAAATTTTCTATAGAAATCTAGGGTCTCAGTTATATGCTCTGTTGTGTTAAACTTTTTCCCGTTTAAAATTATATAGCCCCTCTACCCTGAAGCTGAGCTTGTACAAATTTTATTCAAAATTTGTTAAAAATTTTAATAATAACACACAAAAGCCACAAAAACATATAAATATTGCATTAAAAATCAAATTTTTAACTTAAAAAATAATTTTGCTTAACATATTTATGCAATTAGAGACATTTTTAGTACACATTATTAATAAAACTTACAAGCTCATAGACTCTTTAATTAAGTTATTTATGATTTATAAATCCCTATGCACAGGAATGACAAACAAATTACGAAAAATGTCCCTTATTGCATAAATATGTTAAGCAAAATTATTTTTTAAGTTAAAAATTTGATTTTTAATGCAATATTTATATGTTTTTGTGGCTTTTGTGTGTTATTATTAAAATTTTTAACAAATTTTGAATAAAATTTGTACAAGCTCAGCTTCAGGGTAGAGGGGCTATATAATTTTAAACGGGAAAAAGTTTAACACAACAGAGCATATAACTGAGACCCTAGATTTCTATAGAAAAAATAAGTTTTGGAGCTTTTTAACCCAATAAAGCGATGTCCGTCTGGCCGGCTGGGTAAATGGCTAAGACGATAATTGGAGTAGTTATTAATCAATTTGAATAGAAATTTACCAGTGGCATACAATTCACTAGTCGCGATGTTGGTTGGAAAATGGGCGAAATAGCCACGCCCCTCAAGTACCTCCCATACAAAATGACCTATTTTACTAAAACCACTATTCTGTCAATATCTTCATGCTGGCGGGCTCTACGAAGCTAAAATTTGGATTGTATTATTATTTGACAGCGTAAGGTATATACTGAAATAATGGGTCCACTTGCCCCGCCCCTTCTGGTACCTCCCATACAAATTAGCATAACCTTTTATAGATTATTGTAGCCAAAAACCAAATTTTTGCTCTGATTTTAACAAAACTTTGCACATCTTAGTTTTTTCACACTATTCTAATGTTGTAACAAAACTAAGCATATTGTTACAGATTTAGATATAGCCCCCATATATATGTGTGTTTCATGATAGCGTAAAAAAATAGCGTAAAATTCAAACGGACTGGAATATCTTAACGAAATATTGAAATAATATACATAAAATTGTCCTTAAAAAAACGAATAACAATATGTTGCCATATCTTATAACAAAATACCCAAATTCCCAAAACGGGGAAAATATGTTCCAAAATTCCGAATTTTTTACTAAAATGGCCACACTGTCTTTGTTTATGGCAGGGATGTTGAAATACATTACGGGTAACTAGTCCACATATGTGGTCAAAAAAATATATAATGAGCTTTCACGTTGGCGCTCTGCGATTTGAGAATTTTCAAAAACAAAAAAAAATTGTTTTCATAAATGAGGTATTTTTGACTTCCCTTGCCGGGGAACTATTTTGCTGAACTGATTCAAATTTAGCATTAAATGCATCTGCATCAACATTTCTATGAGGAATAATTAAGAAATTGCCATTTCCCGGAAGAAATATTTTTTTTACAAACGAAAGAATGTTGTCGCCTTTTTGCAAAAAAAACAGTAAAAATATGCCTTTTTTTGGAAACTTTTACTTGCGATGCTTATAACTTTTGATTGGAACAAAATATTTTCATTATTTTTTCAGCAATTTCATTCCGAATTTTATAAGCTAACTAACGATATAAATATCTTTAAAATCAACGAAAAACTGAGCTCACACCTATAAAAATACCAAATCAACCTCGTCCAAAAATGACACAATTTTTTTTATTTTCTCAAATATCTTTTGACATAAATGAGACAACATGTGCATGTAAGCAAGTTTTTTGGAGGTTTTTCGAAGCACTATCTAAATGCAAAATATCTTTTAAATCGGCTCATAAATGCACATTCCTCAAGCATTTGAAATTTTGCAACACCCGAGGTGACCAACTTTAGAGGGCCACGCAGTGGCCCCCACACCCCCTAGGGAGCCGAATATTTCCAAATCATCTCGAAAACACCTCAGCTTTAACTATTTCAAATTTCATCAAGATAGCATTATCCGTTCAAAAGTTACAGAATTAATTCCAAAAAAAACCAAAAAGGAACCACTGTGCAATGTTTAATTTTACTCGGAAACGATTCATCGATGGTGAGCAGTAAAACGTGTACGATTCGTTGATGAAGGATGTTGACGATGGAACAGGAGGCATTTACTTTCTCGATGCTCCCAGTGTTACAGGCAATTCTGGCAACAATTCAGTCAAGATCTGAATTCCGTTTTGAAACTGCCTACGAATCTTCCCACGGTTGACAAGCTAAATTGCACAATGATCAAGAATTCGGCAACCAACATTTGGGATAAAAGCATAACGGTGCATAAAAGACCGGCCGTGGCATAGTGGTTAGAACACGCGACTTCCATGCGGGAGATCACAGGTTTAACTCCTGGCTCCAGTCATCTTAAAATAAATTTTTCTTTCAATGTCGGCTCCCCTCGAATGTTGTCGACAGCAACTTCGCAGTGTTAGTGTCGAGTCAATCGGCGTGTCTAGTAAGAGCTTCTCAAACAGTGACGTTTGCATTCGTCGATAAACAAGTAGATGCCGTTAGTTGTGAATCTAAAAATAGAAAGTGTGTTATTTCACAACAACGCGAGAAGCTATCCCATACCTCATTCATGGGGTGTAAAGGGAAATTAAGTTAAGTGCATAAACGAACTTCGGCAGTAGTTGAAATTTTTACAAAAAAGCCCAATTTGCATTTTTCGGATTTTGCTGACCAATTTTTGGATTTGCCCATATCTGAATTACAGGGAGACTATTTCACTAGCTCTTTCGGCTAAAAATCTTGGATGGACTATGCTTTTTGACTATATTTTGCTGCAATTATAAACCGTTCCGCTATTTGTTTGTGGGTCAATATGAAATGTTGTTTTTCTTATCTAACCCTTTAAATTGTAGGAGAGCAAGAATTCCTATTCTTCACAAAGAAAAAAAAAATTGTGTGAGGGATTTTTTAAAAATGTTGAATTATCGACAGATGAAGTAAAAACCGACCTCGCTGTAAAATGTTGGGAAAAAATTAACAAAAGTTATTAACATTGAACTTTGATCAAAAACGCTTCGGTCTTCTACACGAACTGTAATAACTTCGTACTACCTGAACCGATTTGAAAAATCTTGGGATTGTTGTGAAGGAAATTGAAAGCTGGAATATAACCTGTATAGAAATTTCAGTCAGATAAACTGACTGATAAATACCATCACCCACTATAAGATATTGTTTAAGTCTAGAGTTATTTAAATTAACCGATTTGTAATTAAAACCAGTTAGAAAGTTTTAGTCGGGCCATCCGACTTACATATACCCTTACCCTCAGTAAAACAAATAATTTTCTATTACATTGATATTATTACTTGATTTCTAAAGTGGGCTGAGTGGAACATTTGTATGTTAGGTACGAGAAGGGGTGTGTCTAGGCTTTCAGATTTATTCTCCCTAACTTTATCCTGTTATAGCTTTACTAAATACAGAATTTGGGCACGATTGCGTTGGGTGTATTCATATTATTACTACATCCCTAAAGTGGGCGGAAAGGTACATTTGTATGGGAGGTACCATAGGGGGCGTGTCTAGACTTCCAAATTTTTCTTCAAAACTTTGTCCTATTACAACATAACAAAATTCAGAATTTGGGCACGATCGTGCCGATTGTATAGATATTATCACCCTATTTCTAAAGTGGGCGGAGTGGTACATTTGTATGAGAGGTACCAGAAGGGGCGTGTCTAGACTTCCAGATTTTTTCTCCAAAACTTTATCCTGCTTGAACTTTACCAAATACAGAATATTTTAATAATATTAATCGATTTCTAAAGTGGGCGGTACCAGATGTGTATGGGAGGTACCAGATGGGGCGTGGATATACTTTCAAAATTTTTTCCAAAACTTTATCCTGCTTGAACTTTACCAAATACAGAATTTGGGTACGAACCCGTCGGGTGTATTGATATTATTACTCGAGTTCATCTTCATAATATATAATTAATTATATATAATATATATTATATATTATATAATTAATTATATAATAAATAATCGATTATTACCAATTTTTCGATTAATTGGAAGGAGGAAGGACAAGGACTCAACACTTCCTCAAGATGAACTAAGCTTCTTTGTCAATCTTCCAGTACCAGAATTAAAGCGCAATGTAATAGACGCATGGGAAGAAATTAAATCGGTCTAACATAAGCTGTACTCTCTTGCACAAAAATATTGCTTTTTGATTGGTACATCTGTACCATCAGTGTGGCTTTTTTCCAAAGCGGATGCAATAATAAGGGAAAAACGGAACAGATTAACCACGAAACGACTATCAAAGCTCCTATTTTTAAATTCTGTACTAAACAAATAAATTCTTTTTTAATATAATATATTTTAATATATTGAATAAACTGAAAATTTTGTAATAAATTAATTAATATTTTTTTTTAATTTATGATAATTTTAAATTTTAGGTGAAAATATCGATTAATCGCTTCCAATTAATCGCGATTAATTACTTGTCGTTTAAATTAATCATATGACTAATTAATCGATTATTCTTTTTTATTTGCCATCACTAGCCACTCCCCTTTATCTAATCACAACCAAGTATGTCCAGGTTATATCAACGGGTCATCAGTACCACTTTGTAATGTTTTCGTATCAATCGGTATATTAGAAAAGCCGTCAGAACGATTTTTGGAAAGGTGGGGTTGGCACCGCCCACTTCCTTCCTGGCTATAATTCTAACTGTTCTAATAACATTTTTACCAAATCTCATATTTATACCTCTGATAATTCATGAGATACAGACGCCCATTTTATGTTGGATTACGAGTTTTGGTGCCAAATGCATCCGCACAAATTTTCAAGGCAAGTCCTCCAGATATTGGCTTTTCAAAAATAGGTTCCAATTGGCGGGGCCACACCCACTAGATATCACAAAAGGTAAAGGACCCTATTTTCACCACCGACACAAGGGTATATTCTGTGAAAATTTCAAAAAGATCGGTGAAGCAGTTCTCGAGTCTTAGGGTACATACAAAATGCAAACAATGAAACAAACACAAAATCATTTTTATATATATACAGTAGATGTTCAACTTAATGGGCGCTTCGCGTTTCTGATTCTTGGGATTGTACTGAGCAAAAAAAGTCCACTAGACCATACGTCTACGGTGAACGGAGCTTCTAGAAATCTCAATGGTTTGGCGGTTATAGGCCAAAATATCCAACAAAAATGTAAAAATTTCAAATAGTTTACGAAATATGAGCCCAAGAAAATTTGCAAATTTTCCAAAAAAAAAGTTTGAGAAAAAACTTTAAGCCAAAATCTAATCGCTCTGTGTCCTATGTCCCGTGCTTAAGAAAGGCAATCCTAGTGTTTGTACGAACTATCGCGGGATTAGCCTTTAACCCATCGCATACAAGGTCCTGTCTAGTGTGTTATGTGAAAGACTAAAGCTCTTTCTGGCGAACCTGATTGGACCTTATCAGTGTGGCTTTAGACCTGGTAAATCCACCACCGACCAGATATTCACGCTACGACAAATCCTGAAGAAGATCCAAGAAATTCAGATCGATACCTACCATCTGTTCATCGATTACAAAGCTGCATTTGACGGTCCGATACGACAGAAATTGTTTGATGCTATGGCTGAGTTTGGTATCCCCGCAAAGCTAATTCGACTCTGCGGGATGACACTGGCTGACACGAAGTCTTCAGTGAAAATTGGCAAATATCTGTCAGAGCCATTTTCTACCAAGCGAGGCTTTAGAAAAGGCGACAGTCTGTCGTGCGATCTCTTTAACATCGTAATGGAGATGAAAGAAAGCAGCAGTAAACAGGAATGGCACCATATTTAACAAAAGCCACATGTTGCTCGCTTATGCTGATGATATAGATATTATTGGACGTGGATTGCGGATCAATCTATTCTGGGAGCCTTCGAGAGAAAAATACTCCGCAAAATATTTGGACTCACAACGTGGACGGCGAGTACCGTAGTCGAATGAATCATGAGCTGTATGAGCTGTACAATAACATCGACGTGGTCAAGCGCGTTCAAATAGACCGAATGCGCTAGTTTGGGCACGTTGTACGAATGGACGAAAACACTCCGGCTCGAAAAGTCTTCGGCAATAAACTCGATGGGCGGCGCAGGAGGGGGCGACCAAAACTCCGATGGATGGACCAGGTGACGGAACTGTTAAGTAAGCTTGGTATGACGAACTATCTACAGAGCGCAAAAGACCGAAGCGCTTGGAATGCTTTTCTACGTGCGGCTACTGATAGATGAATTCCTGTTGTTGCTGCCAGTAAAGAGAAAGAGACTAATCGCCCCATCCTAATATACGGGGTGGCACACGAATCATGCTACGTGTAATATTACAAGCCAATGGGGACCGTTAGTTAAAGATGTTGAAGAAGTTTTTGTACCCATAAATGTGTGGAAGACGTATCTGTTTACAAAAATTCCCAAACAAATTAAGGTCAAAGAAACTACTAAATTCCACTGGCTTTCAAGGTCACCTGACTTGACTGCACGAGAATTTTTTTTTATGCGGTTTTTTCAAGCTAGAGGTGTACTAAACGAAACCAATGAATTTGAATTAATTTAAATAGTCCATTAAAATAATAATTAAGACGATCTCGATTTCAAGCCTTGGGCCGCAATAAATGTTTTTCCGGTGATCCAGTGCTGCTTAGGCGTGGATGAGCATGGAGATCATTAACGGTCTATTATCTTCCAAACCAATCTATATATATAAAAGTGAACATTTGTTTCTACCTATGACCGCAACAAACCAGATTCAATAGAAAGACAATCTTCTGCATTTGACACATTTGGTTCATTTAATGAGTCAATTTTCGATTTTTTCCATACAAAAATTATCCAAATTTTTAAATTGTGAAGATTTAAATATTAAAATATTTAATAGGCTCTGACAAATGCTTCATTGATGTATGTATATAAAATTTGAAACTTATATAAAAAAACTTAATTTCCCTTTACACCCCATGAATGAGGTATGGGATAGCATCTCGCGTTGTTGTGAATTAACACGCTTTCTATTTTTAGATTCACAACTAACGGCATCTACTGCTTATCGACGAATGCAAACGTCACTGTTTGAGAAGCTCTTACCAGACACGCCGATTGACTCGACACTAATACGGCGAAGTTGCTGTCGACAACATTTGAGGGGAGCCGACAATGAAAGAAAAATTTTTTTTTCTTTTTTTTGAACCTGTGATCTCCCGCATGGTAGTCGCGTGTTCTAACCACTATGCCACGGCCGGTAATACAATAAGTGACTTTAAATTAGGAGTGGATGCAATATGATTAGGTCAAAAACAGTCGTGCTTTGATTATTATGCGTGGCCCCTCCCATGGGAGATACTTTGTTAAAATGCGGTATCTGAAGTACTAGATCGTTGGGCGTGTCCCTGCCCGTTAAACGTTATTTGTTATATTGTAATGTCTGAAGAACTATTTTGCGAATGACCATGAAATAAAGATAAGTATACGTATTTAAAAGGAAAAGGGAGGGAAAATAGGGTGTGCGATAAACACGAATATGTGTGATCAAGCCAAAAATGGGTGGCCCTGCCCAATTCTGTCTTCCAAACGCAATAGGTGGGGGACTATAGTACCATTCGTTTTGATATTTGATGTGGAATTACTTGAGACCAGTGTTGCATGTAAAACATTTCCGAATTTACGAACGAGTGTGGAGGATTTTATTTCCTTGA
The DNA here is from genome assembly GCA_964034835.1 of Muscina levida. Taxonomy (NCBI): domain Eukaryota; kingdom Metazoa; phylum Arthropoda; class Insecta; order Diptera; family Muscidae; genus Muscina; species Muscina levida. The sequence continues at coordinate 90,554,564 of OZ035883.1, read as the reverse complement.
TGCATCCATCGGTTTTTATATCGTTGATTTTGGCAAATCTTTGATCGCAAAACTTATCGCGTTGGTTACTGCATCCTCCTGTATTGCACACCTCTTAGACGTTGCAGAACAGCGCAATAAATTGCAAATTTTCTGAGAATCCCGCAAGTAATATGAAGATAAAAAATGTTGCAAACATGTCATATACTATAGCACACAAAAAATTGATTCAACCCCTTGATCGCGCATTACATAATTTAGGAAGCAATACATGATTGTGTTATTGTTCTTATATATAAGGGAATCGATGTATTGCCAATGATACCCACGGATTTGCGTTAGATTTTAAATGATTACAGTCTCCAGCTTTATGTTGCATGTTCACGTGTGTTACGCCCCACTGATTAACATATTTACTAGAGTATGCAATTAATCGGGTTTAGGTTTTGTTCGATTAAAAAATTAATCGATTTTGGGATTTTTAATTTGGTCGATTAATCGATTAAGGTTTTTAAATTGCTCGAATAATTCGATTAATCGAATAACTCGAATAATTTCTGTATATCTGTATTCCTCACGTGAAAAGTAAACAAATTTAATGTAGGCGTTAAATTTTGTTAATAAAAAACATAAAAATAATATTAAAACATAAAAACAAACGTAAAATAATAAGTCATGTGAATTCAAAAACGTTTAATAAAAATAATAATTAATTAGGTACATACAAAATGAGATCTTTCTTATTTTAAAAGTTTTATGTCACATCTTCTAAAATAATCTTTTAAAAGTAATATGCAATTAAGATGTTTGGCTTTTGGTCGATTTTTTTGTTACGTTTTAATGAAGCTTGACTTTGAAAACACCCTTTCACTTTAAGTAGATATTGGTGAAACTGCAAGAATTGCATTGAAAAGTTTTTCTAGTTTTTCTGATCTTTTTTTTTGTTTTATCTAGATACAGAAAATCATCAATTATATTACAGCTTACATTCGATTTTTTTTAAATTTTGAATACTTTTTATAGTATCGTTCAATTCCAGTAAAAGATTATTTTCATTGATATCAATTATATCCTCTTCTTCTTCCAACACAATATCTTCATCTGTTACATTTATATTACATTTATATAAAGAAAGAAGAATTTATTTAAAAATAATTTAAATCGATTAATCGGTTTAAATTGATCGATTATTCGTTAATCGAAATTTACTATTTTTTTTAATCGAAAAATTATTAGAAAAAAAATCTTCGATTAATCGAACAACGATTAATCGATTGGATACTCTAATATTTACACTCCTTTGGTTCTCCCATACACGTTATTTTATCAAAAGCATTGCAATAAATTTATGTAATTAAAAAAAAATGATCCTTTAATAAACCATAACACTTTTTGTTAAGTTTCGATGAGAATATCAAAAAAATCTAACGCACCCGAAGATATATTCCACCCAAAAAGTTACATTTAAATCAATAGTTATTAAGACAGGACGAAGTCTGCCCGGTCAGCTAGTTAGATATAACTACAAAATTGAATTTTCTATACAATAAAAAAAATTAAATACATTGATAAATAAAATATATATTTGAATTTCTTGTTTTGCACAATTGATTAATGACCAAAAACAGTCGTCGTTGCCACCGGAACACATAAAGCTATAGAACTGATAACAAACGTTTATGAATACTGAGTACTAAGGACTGCTGTTGACAATGCATTGTATTCGGTTTTTGTTATGGATATATAAGTCCCTCGTTTCTTTGAGATCCATAAATGCTACCACCTTGGAATTTGAAGACGTATCCCGATGTTAACTTTTGGTCACCTAAGTCTCATTCTCCTATTAGATATCTTATGACGCATTTTACTACTTGTCACTGTGCTCTCCTAGCACTGTTGTTACATAACATAGTATTTTGATAAAATCCTCAATGCATTCACACATTAAACGGCAGCCCGATAAGAAAAGGCTAACCTTTTTTCCAATTTCTAAATAACATTGTTACAATTTTCTCAAACGAGAGAACCAAAGGAGCGATACGGATACTGCTTATCCCGTAAACAGATTTTTAAATGTGTGGCCATTTCAGCTTTTATTTTTGAGTACATGATTCCTTCTGTAGCTCTCAGAGTTTCCTCGTTTTGATTATTTTCCGGCGTTGCCGTAAATTGCATAGTAGTAAGTTATGTAAACGAACCATATTTGTGATTATCTTTTCAATGTGTTACAATTCAGTTCTTTTACGTCTGAGGGAAAGCCTGGTCTCCAACGTCTTTTTTATGTCATTTTAATAAAATTTATAGAGCCACAATTTAACGACAAACACCAAGCAATAGTAAACCACTTTGTATGTACTGTCAGATATGAATAAATAAATAAAAAAATGCATTCGAATCTGAAACAAGTCTCGTTCTTTTGATTTATGACCGTAAATGCATTAAATCATGCATCATTTTCCAGCACTCCTCACCGAAGTTTGTATACTGCAAGTTTTTGATTTCAATGCGACAATTATCATGTGGGTGGTTAAATGGTGTACTAAACTTCTTCGTCCAAACACTTACGCAGGAACAAAACAAAAACAATATAAGAATTTATTGAACTCACACGTCTTTAAGAAATTATAAATCTTCCATTGTTACCTGTATATCGATTCAATTTCATACGTTTCTGTTAAATTCGATGCGATTGTGTGCCATAGTTAAGCTACCATAAGAAATGTTTTTTTGCCATAAAATTGTGCAAAATAGACTCACGCATTTTTTACCTTTTCGATATATTATTTTATCTTTTTATTTTATTTTCCATTCATTCGTTCCTTCTGTTCATTTTGTCCTGTATTTGATTCTGCTACCATTTATGGTAAGAAACAATAACATGGAATGTGTGGGGCTGTGGAGTCGCTTTTGATTTTATGCCACAGTGTGTGATTTTGGCAATATGGTGAGATAAAAAGTACAATTTAGTATTATTAAACAAATTAAACAGATATATACTTATTTCAATCCAAAAAGGGGAAGACAATGCTTTGTATTTAGGCATACTTGGGTAATATACCAATTGAACCGAAAAAAATGCCTCACATTAATATCTAACTAAGTACATTCTCTTGAAAAACCGGTTTTTTTGACAAACTTCAAAATGCTCTAAAGTTGCTTATGCTGTATCTGTTCGTTGCGAAACAGCAACAAACACATGTTGCTTTAACCCGATCGCTTTCTATAACATAAACTATGAATGACGTTTTTAGCAAAGATTTCTTGTATATGAATGCTTGTGAAGTTCATCGATTCTATGCACTCAAAAAGGAATTCTCATTATGTTTTGGAATTCTGAGGCTTAAGCACTAGATGATCTTTTCACAAACATTATACCGAATCTGCTGATGAGAATTCGTGGCTGAATCCGAAACAAACTGGTCTTAAGCATACTTGATAATTGAAGTTTACAAACACATTTTTCGATTTATTTTATTATAGTTTTCTATTTTCGTAGTTCGTGTAAAAATTAAGACTGGTTTATTCGGATTTGTAGTGAATAGAGTTCCGTTACACATTAGTTGGAAATCGAGATTTTCTGTCCGATATTCAAAAAATAAAAGTGTCAAAATCGTCCTTTTTTGTACATAAAGTAAACACCCCAAATAAGAAGAAATACTAAAAATTGTGTTCATGTGTTAATTTAGCGTTAAGATATAACTAATTGTAAATTTTAGTTAAAACAATAAAAATATATTTTACTTTTGTGAATTGAAATTGTCAAGGATTATACTTTAATTTTGTATAATTCAATAGAAACATTTTTCTTTTTGTTTCAATTAAATAGGTAAAGGTATTAGTTTGCGTATATGTATGTGATTTCAGAATTTCTGATGTTTTTTGAACTTAAACTTTAGTTTCCCTAATTTTTTTTTTTCAAAATTTGACTCCATATTCGAAAACAGCGACCCGAAAATCCCTTTATTACCAAGAAGTATACACAATAAAATTCTCATCGATTTCCAATCAAAAAATTTTATACCAAATTTGTTGTAAAAATAACTTAAATGTTGTCAGTTACCAACAAACTTTATACCTATCCATTTGTTATTCATAATGATTTTTATAATTTGTGTGCGAATTCATTAAAACCTTAGGCAATGTTACTTTTCTGTTTTCTAACTTATTACCAGGGCCAATATAAGTATGGAATGCATATCTGAATATGAAAATGCATTTTACAGTCTTCTGGGAATTTTCTGAGCATTCATGCATATAGGGTTTCACTTTTTTAACCATCACTCTTAGTAGGGTAGCCAGATATTAAAATCGAAAAAACAGTACATTCGTGAATAAAAAACAGTAAAACGAAGAAAAAACAGTACATTTTAAATAAAACATAAAAATGTATTAAGCTTCATATATTTTGAGAATTAATTCAATAAACAACAGACAAAGTTAAAAAAATAATAATATTTTATCATAAGCGCATTTGCTAAGCAAGCAAAGCTCTAAGAAATTAATACAAAAATTAAGCACTAAGTCCAGTTTATTACATCTTGGTGTAATATCTCTCTTATTCCAATGTTGGCACATCAACTGTTTCGCGCGGAATAGTATAAGAGTCCAATAGTTCGCCACACTCCGGTCAGTTGATGAGGTAATTGTCTGCGTTGTCCATTAAAAAAATATGAGATCAATAGAGATTATGCTAACCTTGGGCAAAGTTTGTACTTACAAACCAGTTATGCATGTAGTAATATGACGGTGAACTAAGTCATTAGTGTGTGAGGTACCAGAAGGGGTGTGGCAAATGTTTTATAACTTTATACTTTTATAAGGTTATTAATCTGACGATGTTAAACTATCCAGCAGTTTCTCGTTAAAAATTTATAAAAGAAATATACATATACATGAAAATGTTTTGATGAAATGTTCCTCTGAAAATTTTAATGTAAGTCTCCGCAGACATGAACTATACCAAACCTATTTTTACACATGATTTTTCATTTTCTTCTATTTGACTTTTGATTATAAAAGTCCAACTTTAACCCACTGTTTACTAAAATTGTGACGTAGTGGAGCAAAATGGAGTTTAGGGTTTTGTTACTGAGGTCAAATGCTATCGTTTGAAATTGGTTTGGTTCACCCCCGAGACAATGACCATCAAATTGTGTCATAGTGATATCAGTAAAATTAAAAAAACAGTACAAAAACAGTAAAAGGTTTGAAAAACAGTACTTTTGCGTACTGTTTTAGGTGCTGTGCATAAAAAAGTACATTTACAAAAAAACAGTACATGTACTGCTAAAAACAGTACGTCTGGCTACCCTAACTCTTAGAGATGTGGGTATGCAGTATAACCTATCTAATCCGGACAGATATACTTTCCGCCTTTCTCCGATATGATCATTAGTTAACCTCCTTTTTACAATTGGACACTTAGGAAACAAAGGCACTTAAAGTGTTTCATATAAACATCGACGGCTTCCCACCCATTTCAAGTTTAGTTGCCAACCTATTCAAACTCTATCTTAGTAAGTTCCCATCCCTTTTATATTTGGGCGCTAAGTTTGGGAGACAAAGGCACTTCAAGTTGTAAATATAATTTCCGATATTTCCCATCTATTGAATGGTTATCAGCCAAACTACCTTCTTTTTTTCGATTAGATGCTTATTTCAGGAGATAACAGTAATTAAAATTTTTCATTTTTTCGTCGACTTCCTACTTAATATCAGAGGAAACAATCATTTAAAAGCATTTTTCAAACAAATTTTCGGATTGCTTAAGGAAATTTTAATGCCGATTAACCCAGAACTACCCTGAAAATCTTCTGTAGAAGTACTTTCCAAGTGACTTAACCTATAAAAATTGTGATTTTAACCTCTTTTTTGAAAAACCGAGTAACCTTGGTATTTAAAATTGGTATTTCTGGAAAAAATCGGCTCAGGGCGATTTCATTGGAGACGATTCTCAACATATATTTTTGAATCGTAATATTCTGATTTGAGTGCAAAGAAGGTCAAAATTGAATTAAAAAGAAAAATAATTTCATTTTATTGTATTTTCAAAGATTTTGAACGATTTAGCAAATTACACCAGTTTACAAATCTTTATTTTTTATTAGGTGCAGAGTGGTAAATAATTTTTTTCTATAGATTTCGGCCTCATAAACACGAATATGAGATTAAAAAATTTTTGCTCTGATTAGTTTTCAAGATATAAATTTTTGAATTATTTTGCAAATTTTTTATGAGATGCATCAGCTTATTGGAGAATAATTCGTAAACGCGTCAAACGATTTGAACAAGAGTGGTATCCAATTAAAAGTAATGTGCTCCCTTAAAACCTTCTATACAAGCTTTTAACATCTGTTAAGTATTTTTGATGGTAGGAGCATTTAAAGTTTAAAATACAATTTTTTTGTGTAAAAATCACGACTTAAATGTATAAAAAAAATTATAAAAAATATTAATCGCAAAAATAAAATCAATGTCATAAATTTAGTATACAGATTGGACTTCCCCGAGTAAAACAAGCCATCGTTTATTAAAATTGGGTGATAAGAGGGAGAGTTACATGTTTTTTAAGAGGACACTACAAATGGTAAATTATTTGATATTAAGCATATAACGGAAGGCTTAGGGCTAAACATTACGTTGCATGAAAATGACGATAAAAAGTGGAAATGCACTGTACTTCAGGTTGATCATGCATCACAAAAATGTTAAGTTTGAAATCTTAGCTGGTCATTTTTAGAAAATATCGATATTTATTTATTCCGCCGACTGGACCAAAAGTTTTTCCACTTTTCAAACGAGGACAGTAAAAAACTGGACCAAAGAGATAAAAACAGTTTATTTATTATAAAAGTATACAAACAGGGATTTTTGTATGATCATTGATTATTTTGACATTGCTTAAAACTGGAGGCTGGAAGTGCATTTTAAGCCTACCTTTTCGAAAAATATCTATATTTTTCATTACCCAACCGAACTTAAATCGTTGGACGCGTTTGCGAATTATTCTCCAATAAGCTGATGCATCTCATAAAAAATTTGCAAAATAATTCAAAAATTCATATCTTGAAAACTAATCAGAGGAAAAATTTCATATTCGTGTTAAGGTGGCCGAAATCTATAGAAAAAAATTATTTACAACTCTGTAGCAAAATGACAGTAAACTAGTGTTATTATTAAAAAAATTTTATAATAATAATTTGAAGAATTAGTATAAAAGCTGCACCCGCAATTACTTCAAAAGGGAATATTTAATTGAATATTTTATTTTTTAAGTTTTTTTCAAGTGGGTTTATTTAAGTAATTTAATGATATTGGAAATCTAATGTCAAATCAAAATTAATGCTTTGCAATTACCAGAATTTTAATTTTTTTCTGTTGTAATCTAGAGATGTTGGCCAATTTTGTTGCACCTGCGATAGCACATTTAACATCCCCCTAACTATTTAAATATTTCTTTAAATTATTAACAACGAATTAAAAGCCAAATGTAGTAATTCCAAAAATAATTTTATTAAAAATGTTGTTTTTTTTTTATGAAACTACATCATCTAAATGTTGCACCAGCGATAATGGAATCGCCCCTCCAGCAAATAGTTGCCAAAACACTTGTAATAGTATGAAACATATAAACACCTTACCCATTTGTTAATATCTCGTTCTAAAATAACATGCTTTAGCATATTACCGGTTGCCCTGCACATATGTAATTACATTAAAATATCGGTAAATTTTAATATCTCGAGAGTATTTATCAGTCAGTTCTCACCACTGTAATTTATGTACTGTTTTTATACCCTCACCTTACGGGTAGGAGGGTATATATCATTTGATACGAACCAAAAGTGTAACAAATAGAAGGAGTCACTTTAGACCTTAAGTTTCTTTGAACCAAATTCTATTCATGACTTTCTAAGTCGTCTGAGCCATGTCCTCCAGTCTGTCTGTCTGTCCGGCTGGTACGCAAGACAACTTTCGATACCTGCTATCAAATGTTTTGAAACTTTGATCGAGTTAATATTTCCCCAAAACTACTTACGGTACACAGTGGGGAAAAAAAGTTTTTTTTTGGTAATTTGATATTTTAGGCCGCAATTCTTGACCGATGCATAGTGGATCCGCTTGTATGGAGGCGCGGCAAAAAATACTTCTAATGGTAGTACAGAGCTGAAATATTCAGCAGGGCTCTTAAAAACTATTTAAGCCAGTACAGGAATTTCAATCAGGTGAACTGACTGATAAATACCCTCACCCTATGTACGACATTGTTTTACTCTCGAGTTAATGAAATTGAAAAAGAAATTACTTATGTAGCTTAAACGATCGGGAATAGGCCAGAATATGGCCAGAAGTTTACATACATGTAGCAAAACTAACAACAGCTATAAAAAGTTCAATTCAATATCTCTTACAAATGTAAAACCGTCTGAAGCTAATATTTCGGTTTTCCGAGGTTTTGCGTCGGATTACAAGATAATCCAACTGACCATATTTAAGTATACTCCAGTTTTTCCCAAAAATATGTTGGTAATTTTGTATAAGACATCCCAGAACTGTAGAGCAACATAGTCCGTATTCACCCTAAGTTTTCCTTGGAAAAAATTTGACTAAAAATGAATATGCTTGTGGGAATATTACGTTGAATTAGGTCATTTATATACAATGAGGTGGCATAAGGAGCGCGGCAAAAGTTCCGATTTTCTGTAGGTTTACCTGATTTTATAAGATTATTAGTCCGCTAAAGTTCATGATCATGTAGTGTTTCGTTTGGAAGTAATGGAAGAAATATCCATAAATAGGTAAGTTTGCATGGGAGGTACCAGAAAGGGTGGGGCAATTCTGCTTATTTAAAATAACGTAACTTCATTTTGGAAAATATTAAAACTGGTAAATTTTCATAAAGATCAGTTAAGGTTTACTCAAATTATCATGCCCATCAGTTATCCTTCCAACCAGCAAGCCAACCGGCCAGCCAGCCGGACCGACGGAAATAGGACAATCGTCTTAAAAAATCTTTAAACAAATTTGGTTTTAAGATAATTTGGCTCGAGATAATTGGGGTCGTTACACTTTGTCACTTATGAAATTATACTTACCCTCTTACCTAAGTTTGAGGATTTAATAAGAAGGCGGTTTAGTATATTAAAAACTACACTTACATCCGCAAATTTCCGCAAAAAACTTTAACACTTTTATTACCTTAAGACTACGACAAATACAATGGAAAAGAGACCTAAAGGGGGATCTGGAAGGAACACAACTAAAACTCTAAATAATAATAATGAAGACGCACAAAATAGGATCAAACAAATACGGTACCTAAAACATTAATTTGACAAGAATTACAAAACAAGTTAATTTTTATAAATTTGTGGAGATTAAATAAATACTGTTAGTTTTAAAATCCATAAAAAATAATTTAATTTTTTGGACTTATGCAATGAGCAATCCGTTTTGAAGTGCACTCTTGTTTTAAAATTATTTGACCAACGTACAAAAGCGCGAACAAATGTGTATGATTAACTTCTATTTTTAAAAATTCCCGTTAGATTTTCAGAAGAATCCGGTTTACCATTATGAAGATTGGACATTTAAGAGATAATTTGTTTACATTTTATTTTAATACTTTGTGATTAGTTTTTTGATTTTTGGCCTATGGACGGAACCACCGTGCGATGGTTGTGTTATTGGAAACAAAATTGTGCACAGAATGTAAATCGACGAAAAAATAATTTTTGACTTTAATATTAAATTTTTTGGATTATGTGTCCTAAAAAAATATGTTAGGAATAAAAGTAAGTGAAAAAACTAGTACAGAAATTTCAGTCAGGTAAACTGACTAATAATACCATCAGCCAATATAAGATATTGTTAAAGTTTTGAGTAATTGCAATTAATAGATTTTTTATTAAAATAAAATGACATATGTGCCGGTTTGGAAGTTATGGGTGAAATATTAATTATTCAAAAATAGGTCATTTTGTATGGAAGGTGCCGGATGGCATGAACCGATATAGTCCATATTCATTCCTGATTACAATGTTCGTCAGCGAACATCTTACGCAAAATTTGAGTGAATTCAGTTTACTTACAAGGAAGATATGTATGTAAAACTATAGGGGCGAGTTCGGTCATTTGTATGGGAGGTACCAGAAGGGGCTTGGCTAGACATCCATTTGTTTCTGTTATAGCTTTACTAAATACAGAATTTGTCCACGATCGCGTTAGTTGTATTGGTATAATTACTCGATTTATAAAGTGGGCGGAATGATATGTATGTATGGGAGGTACTAAAAGGGGAGTGGCCATGTAGCCCATTTGCAATTCCGCACAGTGGGGAAATAAAGTTTTTTGGACATTTGAAAATTTGAGCCACCCAATTTTGGGATCGAGTAATAATATCAGTACACCTAACGCCATTATGCCCACATTTTGTATTTAGTAAAGCCAACTCAGGATAGAGTTTCGTAGAAAAAACTGGATGTTTAGACAAACCCAGTCTGGTACCTCCCATACAAAAGTACCACACCGCCCACTTCACAATTGTAATAACAATATTAATATACTACAAAATATTATGTTTTACTGAGGGTATATGTAAGACGGTTTTCCCGACTGACATTTACTTACTGGTTTGTTTCTTTTTTTAGGGGATGTGTTAAGCATCGCTACCGGCTTGGGAAATGTCATATTGCCCAAAATGCATGTCATACAGCCCAATTAACATTCTCTATGTTTTGGGCATGTTTTCTCTATGTTTTGGGCAATTGCATTGCAATAATTGTTCGCATATTACGAATGGCATATTTGCCATCAAGTAAAAATACGTTAAAGTATGCATTTAAAAAATAGAATTATGTGTCACGTGCTTATAATTTATAACTATAACATGTAGCACATTTTAACTATTGGTAATTGACATGTTCATTGACCATGAAATTAACCTCATCACCTCACAGCAGTAAAACTGACCGAACTGATCCTGCGGCTCAAATGATAGTCATTGCTATACCATTTGGAATGATTTAATTTTATCTTATTCATATAAATCTAAGTCAAAGCAAATTTACTAAAATAATGTGAAATAGCGTACGGTAAGTGACGAAGATGTTGCATCCTAAGTCTACATTATTTGCAGTATGATGCACATTTTTAGTTGGCCAGTGCCGTTGCATAAGACTGTTGGGCCCGTCTTAGTGTCCGCCTGGCTGTGCTTGGCAAATTTAAGATTGTAAAAAATATTCTGTTTTAGAAGCTCTCAAGTGTCTAAGGAAGTGCATATTTACAAATTGTTATTGTCCATTTGAAGTAACACATGCGATTGCAGTTGCTAACACAACAAAGAAGAATTGTAAGGAAATTATGGCATTACGTTTCTAAATAATTTGCATTTAATTTAAATACCCAAATGTTTTCAATAAGATGTCAGTTAGTGCCTAAGATTTTAAGAAGTGAGATTTTAATTAGAGCCTTATATTCCCAGATTACCATTTCATTTAATATCAATTGAAAATATATCAAGTGGGAATATTTGAATATTTGAGTGCTCTCATTAAGATCCCAAAGTATTCTATGAGAACAAACATGCGTCCCACCTATCTTCTTAATAGTTCTCATAGACCTCCAAAAAGGAGATAGCAATAATGTTAATTGTTTAACTTTAATTTTGACTCATTTTTGGTTTAAATGTGTACGGAAAATTTACTACATTAAAAAAAAACTAAAAATTAAATGTACGTTTTCGTTATTTAAAAGAACGAAACATGTAAGTCATGAATATTGGCTGGATAAGACTTTTTTAATATTCGTGATGTATAAACCATCAAAAGAAAGAAACAATGTAATTGGTATCCGATTTATATTTTAACATGAGAAAAAGAAAATACAATTATTTTAATATCATTTTTACTTTAACGTCTTTCTTATCGTCTTGAGAATCGTAGTCAATGAAAACTACAATAATGTTCATAGTTATTATTAGTGCAAATATATGTTTGGTAAGCGATTATAAAGCTTTTGTATCCGATTACAAAGCTTTTTTGGTACATCATTAACGACCAATAACGGTCGGCGTTGCCAGCGTAACATATTAGGCTAAAGGACTGATATCAAACCTTTATGAATACAATTTCTTATTAAAATTTTTAAAAGCCTAAGAATACTTTAGCTAGAGAAAGCTTTATGTCCACTTTAGAATATTTTTGTGATTAAGGCCGTCTACATTTATTCATGCATATCAATTTCAGATAACACTGTGACACAAAATTTAACTTTTGGAATCGGAATGGGATGAAACCAAAAGGAGATGGAAGTTGACATTATGTATAACAAAATCCTCTAGGGATTTCTTACGTTTAGTGCGAGATTTTTTTTTACACGCATTTGAAGTTGGTGATTTTTGAACGCTGGCTAACAAGAAAAATTCATTAAAAAAGTCATAAAATAATGATATTTATCCCGGAAAGTTGTGGTATCTTACTGTTTTGTGGTCTAGAAATCCATTTTTGACATTTATTTTTAAGCGCCGCTAGAGGGCGCTTTCGTAAATTGTTTTGATTTAGATCGAATTTTTTGTCTTTCCACACGATTACTGCCGTAGATTAAAAGCTATCGAGCTGAAATTTGGCATGCGAGATTCCCCAAGCGGAGATTGGGTTCTTAGATGGACATGATCGTACAAAACCTACTCCCATCTCCCATACAAATTGTATCTTTTTTGAGGTCTGTCCCTGCAATCACAATTGTAGATTTAGAGCTATCGAGCTGGAATTTGGTATGCTAGCTTCTATCCTCTAAGCGGAGATTAAGTTCTAAGATGGGCATGATCGGATAAAAACTACTCCCACCTCCCATACAAAATAACCCTTTTTGGGTATGTCCGTCTATTTGTCCTCGCTATTACAACCGTGGATTAAGAGCTATCGAGCTGAAATTTGGTATGCAAGCTTCTAACCTCTTAGAGAAAGTTAAGTTCTAAAATGAGCATGATTGGACAATAACTTCTCCTACCTCCAATGCAAACTTCCCATATTTTGGGGTTTGAGGAGTTTTTGTCTGATCTTGCTCTTCTTAGAACTTAACTTTCCCTAAGAGGTAAGAAGTTTGTGTACCAAGTTTGAGCTCGATAGCTCTTAATCTAAGGCTGTAATTGAGAAGACAAACAGACGAACACCCCCAAATAGGGCAAGTTTGTACGGTAGGTGGTAGTAGTTTTTGTTCGATCATGCCCATTTTAAAACTTAATCTCCGCTTAGGGGATAGAAGCTTGCATACCAAGTTTCAGCTCGATATATCTTAATCTACGACTGTGATCGCAGGGGCAGACCTCAAAAAAGGTACAATTTATATGGGAGGTGGGAGTAGGTTTTGTCCGATCATGCCCATCTAAGAACCCAATCTCCTCTTGGTGGATAGAAGCTCGCATACCAAATTCCAGCTCGATAGCTCTTAATCTACGGCTGTAATCGTGTAGAAAGACAAAAAATTCGATCTAAACCAAAAAAATGTACAAAAGCGCCCTCTAGCGGCGCTTAAAAATAAAAATAAATGTCAAAAATGGATTCCTCGACCCCAAAAACAGTAAGATACCACAACTTTCCGGGAAAAAACATTATTTTAAGACTTTTTTAATGAATTTTTTTTGTTAGCCAGCGTTCAAAAACCACCAACTTCAAATGCGTGTAAAAAAAAATCTCGCACTAAACTTAAGAAATCCCTTAAGGGTTTTGTTATACATAATGTAAACTTTTATTTGCATTCGGTTTCATCCCATTCCGATTTTGGTTGTTGCACAGTGTAACAATTCATTTATTTGAAATATATGTCATGTTTTATAAACATTTACAAATTTTAAATAAAGAAATAGAAAGGAACCAAAACAAAAGCATTTTTCATAAACTACAAGCTATAGGGTTATATACATACATATGTACATATTTACTGATAAAGTGATATTAATTTAATTATCATCTACAAATAATACTGAGTGTATATTATATTTAGATTTTTGTATGTTTCATTCGAATTAATTCGTAAACTAACAATGGCTGCGTTTTTTTGGTATCCTATATAGGATACCACAGCACAGTAATTAATGTCAAATAATTGTTTGTTTTTCATTCATTCATTCGTAAATATTGTATAAATTGTCGTTTTGGATTTTTTTAGATATTTTCGAAAAATTTTGTAATATTAATATAAACATGATTCACATGACCCTTTGTATGATGTAATCTTTCGCAGAGACCTTAAACCACTAATTGCAACTTTTTTTCTAGGGTTTGCATAATAAATTATTTGTAAAATAACATTTCCTTGAAAAATATTATTCAAATGCAAGTTATATTATTAGACGTTCTCTTTTCATTTTTTATTTTTTGTTTACATCTGCCATAAAAAATTTGGTAACATTTTTATTTTTACTACTATTTTACCCCGTTAAGCTTAGCAGGTAATTTTGTCCCCGCTAGCGCATATAGTATAACATTTGTATGGCTAAGCGCGCATAAGTTACCAACAAAACGCAACCAATGACAGGTATTTCATAATTATAACAACAATGATTTTGATATTTCAGACCATGTTTTATATGTATTAGAGGATTAATAGAGTTTATAGTCATGATTGAGACCTCAATCGATACGCTAAAACGCAAAAATTACTACTGAAGCAGTTTTTTTTATAAAAATCGCTACTTAGCAGAAATTGCGGCTTTTGAAAGTCATATTCACCACAAGTAGTAGAAAAACCAACAAGTTGGCATCTCTGTTGAGAGTAAGGCTGCCAGATAGTCTTGATTTTTCTTGATTTACAAGAATTTTTAATGATTGGAAAGAATCAAGAAAAAATAAGTTTTGTCAAGATTTTTATAGGACCAACTAAAAAATAACATAAATGATTTGTTTCAATTGTTTTTCCTTGCACAAAGTTTTGTAAAAATCAATTCATTCATTTATATATTAAACGTCTTCTTTTAGTGTATTTGATCAAATATCTATAGCACGTAGTTTTCCTTTATCCTTTATTGAACACTAATTATTGGCAACATTATGGCCTAGAAAACGGTAGATAGACAATTTTTGGTTTCTTTTCTCATTTTGAGATTATAAAATTTACCAATTACAATATGTCGCAAAATAAAAAAATCAACATTAGTATTCCCACTATTTTATTATACCCTTAACCTTAGGTTATAGGTAATAGTAGACAAACCCTCAGAAAATCGAAACGTTTTGCCACACCCCTTTCTGGAACAAATGATACAAATACAAATGAGCGAATTTACCTAAATGATTTTACATACATATCATTTTGTTAGTACACTGAATTCAAACATGTAATAAAAATTTTACTCCGGAATGAATATGTATATCGGCCGACCCCAACTGATTCCTTCCATATATATTCAAACAGACAAATGGAGGATGCTTAAATTTGGTCAGTTTGAAAAAAAAAATTCATTGGAAAAGTTAAAAGTTTGCCACTCTCTGTAGTATTTCCCATAAATATTATGATATTATGATATTCCTATGACATAGATATTATGAATTCTTTGAAATTTTTGTGCGTAAAAGACTCTTTCGGTAACCCATATAAAATTAAATTATGTCTAGAGATATATTATATATATTTTTTTTATATATATTTTCTACATTTGTTGGCGAATTGATTAACACTTTTGGTAAGACTATTTATTGGTCAGTTTATCTGACTGAAATATCTGTACTTGATTTGTTTAATGTATAAATATTTTATATATATTTTTTACCATTGTGTATCAGTTGGTCACAAAGGGGTCTGAAGATGAACTCGTCATGGAGTTCGAAACGCGTCATCCTAGTGCGTGACACACTGAATTTGACCAAAATATTTAAAACAATAAAATAAAAAAACACTTTTCTGATCGTAAGCCGAATTTGATATATCATTTGATACACTTAACGTAAATTTAATATATAAAAACACGATCGACTTAAATTAACAATCAAACAGTTTTAAATACTCTGGCACGGCACGGCCTAAAAAACTAAATGCCTTACTTTGACATAGAAAAAATTTAAAGTAATCTTAGTTTACCAACAAAACCTTGTAAAAAAGCTTAAGCTTTAAGGTAAAAAGAGGAATCGTGGGGAATCGTGGGGCTGGACATTTTCGGCTGATATCTACTTCGCATGTACATGTTTGACATAATTGTAGATAAATATACAGCTGATGATGTACCATTGTGTATCAGTTGGTCACAAAGGGGTCTGAAGATGAACTCGTCATGGAGTTCGAAACGCGTCATCCTAGTGCGTGACACACTGAATTTGACCAAAATATTTAAAACAATAAAATAAAAAAAAAAAACTTTTCTGATCGTAAGCCGAATTTGATGTATCATTTGATACACTTAACGTAAATTTAATATTTTTTATATATTTATAAAAAATAAATGAAAATGAAATATTTACAACTTCGAACGTATGAGTGTTTTATTTGTCAAGGTGTTTTTTTCATTATACCATTTTAAATCTGGCAAGCCTAGTTGAGAGGTAGACGTTAGTTGTAGTCTCTCACATCCATTTTTTGTGTAATTATTTTACTGAAATGTCAAATACACAGATGGATCTGTTTATAAGAGCTTGGAATATTATTATGCAATTTTTAACAGCCAAAAAGGTGGAATTTGTATGGGAAGTGGGAGTAGTTTTTGTCCTACATTTCTCACTTTAGAACTTAACGTCCGCTTAGAGAAAAGCTCTTCACCTCCGCTTAGATGATAGAGACAGACAGACAGACGGACATCTTTATATCGATTCAGAATTCGATGCTGATCATTTATATCTATTTTATATACTCTGCGTGTCATAACTTTTGACGGACATACTATTTAGTTGATAACATAGCAGAAAAACGATATTCGACCCAAATAGCTATCATATTCGTCTGAGTAATCAATATCACATGCGATTTAACAAAAATAGTACATTTTATTATTTATGCTGCGGTGTTTATACCATCACCCTTAGGGATGAGGGTATATATTAGGGCGGGTCGATTTATTTTTCGACAATTTTCCTATGATTTCCGTATTCTATGGGTTATTCCATGAAAATTTGCCCAAGGAACCATACCTCTATCGTTAAAATCGAGTCCCCTACTTTTTGTTGGTAGATTTTTTTCCCAAATTGACGTTCGTATGAAATATTACCTACACGTTCACATCCATAACTCAAAAACTATCGATCGCATTTAAAGTAGGCGCGTTGGAAAGGTGAGCTCGTTTTGATCAATCTACAAAAAAAAATCTCCAACATTGGTCCAACGGTTCAAAAGTTACGGGCATTTTTGTCAAAATTTTGGACCATTTTTCCATTTTTTTTCATGATTTTGTCCAAGAATATTACTTTCATGGCCATTTTTATACCCTTCACCATGCGCATGAACGTAGTGAAGGGTATATTCATTTTGTTCTTCCATTTGTAACGCCCATAAGGAGGCGTGGTAGGTATGACAATATATATATATATAAATGATCAGCATTGAAATCTGAGTCGATTTAAAGGTGACCGTCTGTCTGTCCCCCAATTACAGCCGCAGTTTAAGAGATATCGAGCTGAAATTTGGAATGCACCTTCTATCCTCAAAGCGGAGGTTAAGTTCTAAGATGAGCCCGATCGGTCAAAAACTACTCCCACCTCCCATACAAACTCCCTCTTTTTGGGGTCTGTCCCTGCGATTACAGCCGTAGTTTAAGGGTAATCAAGCTGAAATTTTGTATGCAAGCTCCCCTACACTAGGTCCAAGGTTGAGTAGTAAGATGAGACCCATCTGTCAAAAACTACTCTCACCTCCCATACAAACTCTCCCGTTTTTGGGGTCTGTCCCTGCCATTACAGACTTATTTTAAGAAGCATATAGCTAATATTTTGTACGCAAGATTCTATACTTTAAGCTTAGGCAGTAGCCGAGCAAGGATGGTCAAAAACTACTCCACCTCCCATTCAAACACCTCCTTTTTGGGGGTCTTCGCCTAACTGCCCCCGCGATTACAGCCATAGGTTAGGAAATATCGAACTGAAATTGTATATGCAGGCTTTAATTCTATAATAGGAGCTTACGTTGTAAGATGATCAAGAAACTTCTGGCAACTCTGTAACCTCAAGTTGTGTGTTTTTGTGCTCTGCGAGTTATTTTTTCAAATCAATACTTTTGTCCGTTTATATATTGTGTTACCTATTGGAATAAAAGTTTAACATAAAGCTAAGTACTTTGACCATTTCTCAACATCGTGGTGTGTTTGTTGAGTGCTGTTGTAACTTAGTTTCGTTTATTAAAACTTTTGCCTCTGTTTGGGATATAATAACAACAACAACATTTGTTTTGCTGTTTACTTGTAGAACCTTATTTGTTTGTTGTTGCTTACTTTTTTACGTTCCTTTTTATTCTTGTTTCGTTTATTTCATCGCTTAAGTGTTGTCAATACATCATTTTATTATTTTAGATTCGTTAGTGTTGATCATTGTTGCGATTTTTATTTTTTTAAGCGATTTTTTTTAAGCGTTTTATTTTTATTTTCTTTTTTTTTGTTGTTTATTTATTTTATTTTGTACGAACAACATTTATCTTAATGATGTCATGTTCAAATAAAAGTTGTTGCTGATAACGAACGTTTACTGTCTTCTTGGTTGTGCGATGATTTGTGTCATACAAAATGTGCGGGAATTGTTGCTAGAGTAGCCGACTGTCTTAATGAGGATCGATGTATTCGTTGGTGCTGCACCAAATGTAGAAAGATAGAAGTGAGCTTTTATCGTTTCTTTAAGAGCATGCAGTCAGAGTATTCGGATATGGAAAGGGATTTGTCGGTGATCACATACCGTTTCTCTAAGTTTTCGAAAATGTTCAGTGAATATCCGGAGCTGGAGAAATGTATGAACTCTCCATCTAAATCCTCTCCTAAGCGGAAGAAAACTTCGAAGAAAAATATTCCTTCCATTAATCACCCGGTGTCGCCTTGCTTAATGGAAGTAAATTCGCCCCTCCCTGACAATGGAAAATCTGTTGTTCGTGGGGTATCTGCTCACGTGACTCCTACTACGAGTTCTGACGCTCTAATGGCCAAATCTTCAAACGATTTGCGGCCGCTTGAGATCGGCGTTGAAATGACGATTATTGCAAGCAATTGTTCACTCTCGACTACGTCGAAGCCAGGGCCTAAGGAGTTAACTGTGATTCCGGCTAGGCGAACAATTTTTATATCTCGTTTCTCGCCCGATATTACTGTCGAGGACATAAATTTTTACATATCGTCTAGAGTTGAGAATATGAGTTCTTTATTATGTTTCAAGATGAAGTCTGCTTTTTCGGAAAGGCTTTCTTCATTTAAAATTGTTGTCCCGGAAAATTTATTTTCGCAAATGCTAGACGCCAATTTTTGGCCTGCAAACGCATTGGTAAAGGAATTTGTAAATAGGGGCAATGAGAGGCGTTACAACCTAGCGTCGCTGCCAAAGCCTCAATTATCGGCTTCAAAAAACTAAATTCAGCTATTAATGTTTTATATCAAAATGTTCGTGGACTAAACACAAAACTTTCAACTCTTTACGTTGATAGTTTTGAATTTGATTTTGATGTAATTGTATTTTCGGAAACTGGGTTAAAGCGTCATATTCTTAATTCGGAGATTTTATATAATAGATTTTCCATTGCTCGTAGGGATCGATTGGTCAAAACTGGTGGCTGTGTTTTCATTGCCGTACTTAATTCGTTCAATTATGAAATTGTGCAAACAAACATTGATGACATTGAATTTTTGGCAGTGTCAATAAAACTAAATGTTGCTAAACTTTTTATCACATGTTCGTACATTCCTCCATCCTCCGATTATAGTATTTATGAACGGCATTTAGATGCAATTTCTTTTGTAGTAAATATGACTTCTGATATGGATCGTATAATAGTAATGGGTGATTTTAATTTGCCGTTAGTATCATGGTTGTGTTTGCCTGATACTAAACACTTAACTCCTTTATCGCCTTCCGATTGGTCTTCTGATTTTGTAATGCGTATTGCTGCAAATAATCTTGTCCAGATTAATAACACTGCAAATTCGATGAATAGAATCCTCGATCTAGTTCTAGTTAATGACTCTGATGTTTTCGAAGTATCTCGTGTTGATCCTCTTACTTGTCCTGAGGACTCATATCATCCAACAATCGGAATTCGAAATTCCTATCGAACTGTAAATGTGGGCTTGCGTCAGTCAATTAAGAAAATTTTCTGTTTCTCTCGTGCTAATTATTTATTGCTTAATAGCCTTATCGGAGCAGAAGACTGGGAATCATTATTACTTTGTAATGATCGATTCGGTCTGGACAAGGCTTTGTTAATCTTTTATGATATTATACGGGATTTCATGGATAAATCTGTGCCCAAGATTATTGTTGACCGTGAACCTGATTCAACCCCTTGGTCCTCTAAATATTTGAGACAACTGAAGAACTTGAAAACTAGGTTGTATAAGAATTACCAGAGGTCAGGTAGTGCATTTGATTATTGCAAGTACTCCATTGCCAGGTGTAAATATAACGATATGTCTCGTAAATGTTATAAAACTTATTTGGCAAGGGCTGGAAATAATTTGAGGTATAATCCTAAGAGTTTCTATAAATTTGTGAACGCTAAGCGTAAATCCGCATCAACTACTACAAGAATTGTCATGAATGGTGTTGAGCATTTTGATACACAATCTATCGCAAATTGCTTTGCTGATTTTTTTACCACGGTTTATTCTTCTAGAACATTCCCTAATAACTTTCATTATCCTTTTCCTGTGCGATCATTATAGCCGTTTGGATTTCCTTATCTCGATCAAATATGGATTCGCCAGAATTTGTCATCTTTGAAACCTACAAACTCCTTTGGTCCCGACGGCATTCCGAACTCTATTTTAAAATATTGTTCAAGTACATTGGCAAAACCATTGACTTTGTTATTTAACGCCTCTTTAAAATTTGGATATTTTCCAGCCATCTGGAAGAGCTCGTATATAATTCCTCTTCATAAGTCTGGTAGCACTATAAGGGTGTCGAATTTCAGGGGGATTGCTAAACTCAACGCCATCCCCAAACTTTTTGAAAAATTGGTGACTGATATTATATCTTACAGGGTCTCTTCAATTCTTGATTGTCGGCAACATGGTTTTCGTAAGGGCAGGTCTACTGTCACCAATCTGCTACAATTCTATTCACACGTTATTGAAGGTTTTATTTCGGGAATGCAAACCGACGTAATTTATACTGATTTCAGTAAAGCCTTCGACAAGGTAAATCACAAACTCTTACTGCATAAGTTGATTAATATTGGTTTCGACAATAATATCATAAAGTGGATTTCTTCTTATCTAATGAACCGCGAACAAATGGTCATGTTCGGCAATTCCATCTCTAAGCCTATTCATGTGACATCTGGCTTTCCCCAGGGAAGCCATTTGGGTCCAATTTTATTCTTGTTGTTTATTAATGATCTGCCTAATGCAATAGTGGATTCTAATTGTCTAATGTATGCAGATGATGTCAAGATATATTTATCATATAATAATGCTTCCGATCACGTTCTTCTTCAGAATGATCTTGATCGCTTTAGTACTTGGTGCGACATTAACTTAATGGAGCTTAACTTGAAAAAGTGTAAAAATATGGTATTCTATAGATCCCGCCATTCTTCATCCCAATATAGGTTGGGAGGCTGCACTTTTGAACAGGTTGACTCATTTCTAGATTTAGGAATATTACTTGATAGAAAATTAACATTCAATAGTCACATTGTAACAACAGTTAACAAGGCATATGGAGTTCTTTCTTTTATAAAGCGTTGGGCTAAGGAATTTACTGACCCGTTTATTACGAAGAAACTTTTTACGTCACTTGTAAGACCCATTCTGGAGTACGGATCCGTTGTATGGGATCCACAATACGATGTTTATATCAATATGTTAGAGTCGGTTCAAAAACAATTTCTACTGTTCTGTCTCAGGGAACTTCGATGGGATCCAAACTCCAATTTTCCACCATACGTCAGCAGACTGTCTCTAATTAAATTGCCTACTCCATTTAGTAGGCGAAAAATGTTAAATTCTATTACGATTTTTAAAATTCTCAGAGGTGATATAAGATCGGAATATATTCTCTCACGAGTTTATCTTAATATCCCATTAAGGACTTCTAGATATTTCAAACCCCTCTACATTTGTTTTAGACGCCATAATTATGCCGTATCTGAACCGCTGAGTAGAATGTGTTCAGACTTCATTGACATTTATCAATTTATCGACTTCTCCACATCCCCAGACTCTATTAAGTCTGTTATAATAACTTATCTCAATACTTAGTCTGTAGGAACTTCGTTTTAAATTGTAGTTATCATTATTGTATTCAATTTAATGTAAGATAATAAGTGTATGTTATATACTTTGTTATAATTCTGTTGTTTTTTAGTTTTTTCTATGCTCTTTAGTATGTATGGTACATTTAGCATCGTCTGATGATAGTTAATCTGTAGCCGAATATGAACATTCTATATTGTTCGCTCTCCACTACGGGGGGGATGAGGCCCCCTCGGTCGGTTGGGGCGGGTGTGAGAGGCGGCGATGGGAACGTTCGTAAAAAAAAAAAAAAAAAAAAAGAATCGGACGAATACTTTTCTCACCTTCCATACAAAATCTTTTTTTGAGGGTGTCCGAGGTTAAATTGTAAGATAATCCATATCCCACACAAATTCCCATTTTTGGGGGGTTACAAAATTCATTAAAATATTCTCTGGTCATATAAACAATACAAGTTTTGTATTATATTCAACGCTGCTCTAGGAACGTTATTATATCGTCGTTAAGACTTCTACCTATCTATCTATCTGTCTCCTTCACTCTAAGTCAGGGTTCAAAAATCATACATTTGTTTGACACTTTAGACAAATCAACCACCACTGGACCACGATCAACTACCGGAAAGTTGAGCTCAAAAATTGCTGATTGTGAAAATCTTCCGGTATGTAATTTTTAAAGCTGATTCTTTACCATTTTTCATTCTATTTCTTAGCTTTTATGTTTTCTTTTCAGGTGGTAACCGATTTTGAACAAATCGCTTTGGAAAATATGCCTCCTGGTGATTTAAATCCAGAACAATTATCTACTGATTCGAGGTACTTGATTTTAATGGCCAATGCAATTTCTAATAGTGTGGTTCCTGCGGATTTGTCTCACATAAAAAATCTCTTATAAACTTTAATTGTACGGAAAATACAAATATGATTGATTCAAATGATGATACCATTTTATTCGAACTACCGTTTACGCAAAGTTATTCGTATGAACATTTGGAGGGATATTTAAATTACGAAGTGCCACCGTTCGATGATCCACAAATTCCTTTACACATTCAAGGAACGGAAAGACATGTCCAATTGCTGGCTGCCACTGCTAAACGAGTTGCAGGAAAGAATGTAGAAGGCGCTATGGCGACGACATTAGAGAGCCGTACGAAAACACCCAGACTTGAAAGCAAACAAGACTTTCAGAAAAAATAATGTTTTTTTCACATTTTGTCTTTTCTACACTCAAATTGAATATTTTTTTTTGATAATAGGTTGATAGATACTTTATTATCTCTTAATTTGAATTTTTGTAGAAAAAAAAAATAAAAAGGAAAAAAAATCAAAAAGTTGGTTTTATGTGTTATTTTGTTTTAGCAATATCGCATGAATCAATCAACCGAATTCGATATAAACTCTTCGTTTTGAATTGTAAATTGAATTAAATAAAGGATTGAGCGAAAAAATGGCCATGAAAGTAATATTCTTGGACAAAATCATGAAAAAAATGGAAAAATGGTCCAAAATTTGGATAAAAATGTTTTTGAGATAGTTTTTGAGTTATGGATGTGAACGTGTAGGTAATATTTCATACGAACGTCTCCCAACAAAAAGTAGAGGACTCGATTTTAACGATAGAGGTATGGTTCCTTGGGCAAATTTTCATGGCCCAATACGGAAATCATAGGGAAATTGGTGAATTTTTTCACCCCCTACAAATCGACCCGCCCTAGTATACATATATAATTTGATACGACCCAAAACACATAGAAAGAGTCACTTTAGACCCTTGGTTTCTTTGAACCAAATTCCCCAAAACTACTTACGGTATTGCAAAAAGTAAAGCTGTAGCAGGATACAGTTTTTGAGAAAAAGCTGGAAGTCTAGCCACGACCCATCTGGTACCTCCCAGACACATCTGGTACCGCCCACTTTAGAAATCGATTAATATTATTAATAGACCTAACGCTTTTGTGCCCAAATTCTGTATTTAGTAAATATATAGCAAGATAAAGTTTTGGAGAAAAAATCTGGAAGTATAGACACGCCTCTTCTGGTACCTCCCATACAAATGTACCACTCCGCCGACTTTAAAGATGAAGTAATAATATCAATACACGTGACACGATCGTGCCCAAAATCTGTATTTTGTTAAGTTCCCTACGGGAAAATGAACCGGTACGGGACCGGTTTCCTGGGGTGCATGAAACGGTTCTAGTTCCGGAACTTTTGTATGTAGAGAACCGGTACGTTTTGTATGGGATTGGCCGCTAAAGTGTCAATTGACACCTAACTGATACTTTGTGATGTGTCTTGAACCGGTTCAGCAGTACTAGATCTATGACAGGTTCAGTAAAAATCAGTCGCAAATGACTCTGAAATGAACCGGTTTTAGATGACATCCCCATGAGAATGCCAAAGCAAATAGTATAATCAATTTTAAATTTATTGGGCTAAAAATGAGATCCATATATATTTTTTGATTTTTAGTGTTTATAAATTTTTCAAAAAACATAAATTTTATTTAATTCAACTTTTAAGACTAAAAAATAGTGCTTATTATATATCTATTTCATATACACTTTCACTGCGGTTTTTGTTTATAGGTGAGGTGTTTTTAAGATGGCGGTTTTTGCTAAATATATAGCATTTCTAATATTTCCCCCGACATCAGTTATGGCGGAGTTGGCCCCTACAGCATCTAAATAAAATTAAACTCTGATTATTTATTATTCTCTGATTATTATTATATTTTGTATACAATGTTTTTGGCTCTTACTTTCGATTGCGGCAAACACATTTTTGAAATCTTTTATCCCCTTCTTTCCATGAGTCCCGTCAATATTGAAGTTATTTACCAGATCTTCTGTTATGATTTCTTATTAATCCTTTTATTGAAATCACCTAATTTCACATTTTTTTTTTAAGTTCAAACCCGAAAATTACCCAATTTTTTAAAACTATATGACGGCGACAGTATGATATGTTTTTTGTTAATATGCCCCAAAATAAGACGGAAAAATTAAAAAAAACTTTTTTATAAATTACTTAGTTGCCTAGGGTTGAATTATACATAAATATTTTATATTTTTCTGACTTTTCTACTTATTTAAAAACAACGCCGTTGAAAACATAACGCCGCAGAATACTACATATCAGTCAAATTGACTTTTCTTTAACACTTCAGAACCAGTTTAGTGACACATCCCCTCTTCACCCGTCCTGAGATAGGTATACTCAGGTAAATTAACACCACTTTTCCCGTAGGGTTATTACAGGATAAAGTTTTGGAGAAAAAATTGGAATTATAGACACGCCCCTTCTGGTACCTCCCATAAAAATGTTTCACTCCGCCCACTTTAGAAATCGAGCAAAAATATCAATATAATAGAACATTTTTTGTTTTACTGAGGGTGAGGGTATATGTAAGTCGGGTCGCCCGACTGCAACTTTCTTACTGGTTTTTGTTTAAACATATTGGTGTTGCACACCTATAGACGCGAAATATTCGGAACGAAATCGCAACCATTACGGAATCGAACAGCTGAGCTGTCATTTGAAATTTAACTGTTTAAATATATTAATGCAGTGAACGCAAAGATTTACATTTAGACGATATTATTTTTAAGAAAAAAAATCCCAAATACTGTGCTTAGATAAACAAAAAACAGTTCTTTAAAAAAAATCTTTTTTGTATTTTATCGATATGTCCTTTGAGACATATTTGAAATCGATTTTCGCAGACTATATTTAGGCTTTTGGATATACCGTTTTCGACAAAGTTGTTTTAAATAAACCCAACTAAAGCTTGTCGAAAATTTATTTAAACAATTAAAACACCACTCAAACATTAAAAAAAAATTTATTGAATTCGTCAATGTAACTCAATAAACTAATGATCCAGTTCGATTCCTCGTGCCCGACGTAGGGTAAAACCGTCGTGTCCGTCCTTGTCTTCGAAAATTTTTGTCGAAAACTATCACAGTGTAATTTTCAACATACTTATTTATCCTATAATAGCTTTTGAACTTGGAATGAGATCATTTGTATAAAACAAAATAATTGTTTCAAAGTCTTCACTTCCACAGTTGACGACACAACATGGAAATAGTGGGAGACCTTTGATATTAGACTGCTTATAGCTACACCGAGAAACGAACAGACCTGATTATGAATGTTTAACGCACTTTTACAACCTATATGTTGAAATAAAATCATATTAATTATAATTATACCGAGTTTAAATACATTTATTTATATAGTTTTATCTTACAATTCTCAACTAGCACTTCTAAACAACTTCCGAAATTGATAAAAAAATAAAATTTTAAATTTTGTGGCTTGTTTGGCTTTGGCCCCTGTGGCCACCCCCTGGCTCTGCCTTGCCGCCCACTTAAGAAATCGAGTAATAATATCAATACGCCCAACGAAAATTTAGTAAAGCTATAACAGGATAACGTTTTGAAAATAAAATTGGAAATCTAGCCTCCCATATAAATGTGCCTTTCCGCCCACTATAGAGATGGAGTAATAATATCAATAAATCCAACGTGATGGTCCCCAAATTCTTCATTTAGTAAAGTTATTACAGGATAAAGTATTGCAGAAAAAATTTGGAGTCTAGCCACGCCCCATATGGTACCTCTGATACACATCTGGAACCGGCCACTTTAGAAATCGATTAAGATTAATAATAGACCTAACGCGATCGTGCCCAAATTCTATATTTTGGTAAAGTTCAAGCAGGATAATGTTTTGGGGAAAAAATCTGGAAGTCTAAACACGCTCTTTCTGTAGGGTATCCAGATATTAAAATTGGAAAAACTGTACATTAGTGAACAAAAAACAGTAAAATGGAGGAAAAAACAGTACATTTTAAATTACAACATAAAAATGTATTGAATTAAGAATTAATTCAATAAGCAACAAAGACAATGTTAAAAAAATAATATTACGTCGTAAACGTATTTACACAGAGTACAAACATATTGTTGGCTGAACAAGCAAAGGCTCTAAGAAATGGAGATTTCAGAGCCTTTGCATGTTAAGCCACCGATATGTAGTTGGTAAATCCCGAATCCCGGGAACGGGTTTCCCGGGAAATAGAATTTTCCCGGTATAACCGGGAATCCCGGGAAATAAAAAATTGATTTTTCTTCGCTTTCTTTAGCAAAGATGCACAGAATACCTTAAAATTTTGCACAGATCATAAATAGAGACTTCTTTGAATTCTCCAAAAAAAATATACCATTTGATAGAACGCTGTTCAAACGCCGGTCCGGGAAAGAAGAAATTTCTATTATTATCATACATTTGTATGAAATTATTAAATTTTCCCATCTCCCCCGGACCGGCGTTTTTAAAATACTTACTCAAATGGATCGCGAGTTGGCAATATTGAAGAACAGCATTAGTAGAACATGTCCACGAATTTCTGTGATATTTGATGAAAAACAACGAAAATGTCGGTCCGGGAGCGAAGAAGTTTTTATTATTTTTTTCATTTTTCCCGTCTATCCCGGACCGGCGTTTCTAAAAAACTTTTTCAAATGAGCCGCGAGTTGGAAATATTGAAGAACAGCATTAGTAGAGCATGTCCACGAATTTTGTGATATTTGATGAAAATCTGCAGAAATGCCGGTACGGGAGCGAAGAAGTTTCCATTATTTTTTTCAGTTTTCTCGTCTATCCCGGACCGGCGTTTCTAAAACACTTACTCAAATGGATCGCGAGTTGGCGATATTGAAGAACAACATTAGTAGAACATTATCACGAATTTTTGTGATATTTGATGAAACTGAAAAATTTAAAAAATAATAAAAACTTCTTCGCTCCCGGACCGGCATTTCTGCAGATTTTCATCAAATATCTCAAAAATTCGTGCTGTTCTTCAACATTGCCAACTCGCGACCCATATGAAAAAGTATTTTAGAAACGACAATCCGGAATAGACGAGAAAACTGAAAAAAATAATGGAAACTTCTTCGGCATTTCTGCAGATTTTCATCAAATATCACCAAAATTCGTGGACATGCTCTACTAATGCTGTTCTTCAATATTGCGCGACCCATTTGAAAAAGTGTCCGGGATAGACGGGAAAAATGAAAAATTGCATACAAATGTATTAAAATACAGTCGAGTACGTTTATAACGAACACCGTTTATAACGAACTTTCAGGTTTAACGAACACTTTTTCTGGTTTAAACGGTTTTGCTTCATTTCTTCATATATATCTTTACTGTTATAGCGAACATCGTTTATAGCGAACTTTACGTATAACGAACAATATTTTTTGTCCCATTTTCCAGTATTCATACATTTTTTGACGGTTATAACGAACTCCCTACAATGTTTTTAATTATGTCAGCAACGGTAAAGTAATTTCTTTCAAACACATACTGAAATGTTATTCTGTTGTTTTAAATCCTGAAAATTTGTTTGATTTTTTTTTTAAAGTTGATAGATTTTATTTTTTCAATGTAATAAAATACTGTTAAAAAATATTAAAACTAATAAAAAATAAAAAAATAATTTTGAGTCTATTTTTAAATACCTCGGATATAACGAACTTCGCATATAACGAACTAAAATGCCTAGTCCCTGGGAGTTCGCTATAACCGTACTCTACTGTAATAAAGGGTGTCCCAACAAGAACGCAATTTTTATACCATCACCCTTAGGGATAAGGGTATATATCATTTGATACGACCCAAAAGTGTAACACACAGAAGGAGTCACTTCAGACCCTAGGTTTCTTAGAACCAAATTCGATTCATGACTTTTTAAGTCATTTGAGCCATGTCCGTCTGTCTGGTGGCTGTCCGGCTGGTTCGCACGATAACTTTCGAAAGACGCAACCAAATGTCTTGAAATTTTGCACGCCCCCTCTGGTACCTCCCATACAAATACATCATTCCGCCCACTTTAGAAATCGAGTTATAATATCAATACACCCAAGGGGATCGTACCCAATTTCTATACTTAGTAAAGCTATTACAGGATAAAGTTTTGGAAAAAAAATTTGAAGTCTAGCCATGCCCCTTCTGGTACCTCCCATACAAATTCACCTTTCCGCCCACTTTAGATATGGAGTAATAATATCAATAAATCCATCGCGCTCTTACCCTAATTCGTAATTTAGTAAAGCTATAGCAGGATACAGCATACACACATCTGGTACCGCCCACTTTAGAAATCGATTGATATTATTATTAGAACTACCGCGATCGTGACCAAATTCTGTATTTAGTAAAGTTCAAGCAGGATAAAGTTTTGGAGAAAAAATTTGGAGTTTAGACACGCCCATTATGGTACCTCCCATAAAAATGTACCTTTCCGCCCACTTTAGAGATTGAATAATAATATCAATACACTTGACACGATCGTGCCCAAATTCTGTATTAAGTAAATCTATAACAAGATAAAGTTTTGAAGAACAGATCTGGATGTCTAGACACGCCCCTTCTGGTACCTCCCATACAAATGTACCATTCCGCCCACTTTAGGGATGGAGTAATAATATCAATATACTCGACACGATCGTGCCCCAAATCTGTATTTTATTAAGTTATAACAGGATAAAGTTTTGGAGAAAAAATTGGAAGTCTAGCGGCGCCCATTATGGTACCTCCCATACAAATGTACCTTTCCGCCCACTTTAGAGATTGAATGTAATATCAATACACTTGACACGATCGTGCCCCAATTCTGTATTTAGTAAATCTATAACAGGATAAAGGTTTGGAGAACAGATCTGGATGTCTAGACACGCCCCTTCTGGTACCTCCCATACAAATGTACCATTCCGCCCACTTCAGAGATGGAGTAATAATATCAATACATCCAACGCTATCGTGCCCAAATTCTGTGTTTAGTAAAGCTATAACAGGATAAAGTTTTGAAGGATAAACCTAGAAGTCTTGACACGCCCCTTCTAGTACCTCCCGTACAAATTTACCACTCCACCCACTTTAGAAATCGAGTAATAATATCAATATAATAGCAATTTTTTTTATTTTACTGAGGGTGATGGTATATGTAAGTCGGGTCGCCCGACTGAAACTTTCTTACTGGTTGAATCTGGCAACATTCGAAGTGTCATTGTTTGACATTTGAACAATTGTTATTGTTTGCTAGTAGAAGGTACGAGGTCAGTACAAATGAAGCGCTACATGAATGAACAACGCATTCTCATTGTGAAATTGTTTTACCAAAATGGTGAAAGTTTTGCAGCTACAGTTCGCAAATTGCGATCAATTTGGGGTCACAATAATGCTCCAAAAGAGTCAACTGTAAAGAGATTAATGGATAAATTTTGTCGAAACTTGGTCTGTTAGTGATGTAAAGACAACAACGCGCCATCGACCAGGTCGATCGACCGAAAATGTCGCAGCTGTACGTGATGATGTCGCTCAAGGCAGGTCAAGCGCAAACAATCAATGTTGTTCGGTATCGTGAAATGATAACCAGTTTTTTCTTGCCTCGAATTGAAGAAATGAATGTGGAGGGCATGTGGTTCCAACAAGACAGTGCCACATGTCATACAGCCAGAGAAACAATTCAATTGCTGCATCAGTCATTTCCCGGTCGTGTGATTTCGCGTTTTGGAGATCTGAATTGGACGCCTAGATCGTGCGATTTAACACCGTTAGATTTTTTTCTTTGGGGTTTTTTGAAGTCGATGGTTTAAGCGAATAAGCCGACGACGACTCAAGCCTTAAAAGAGGAAATTGGACGCTGCATTAATGAAATACCGCAGCATTTATGCGAAACGGTCCTTGAAAATTTCATTAAAAGATCGCGTGCATGCCAGCAAAGCCGGTCATCTGCACGATATATTGTTCCATACATAACCTCATTCTGTCTACTTTACGATATAATTAAGTTTCACGATTTTTTTTAAAATATCTGTGTTTTATTTAAAAATTGCGCTCTTGTTGGGACACCCTTTATAAATTTCTTCGTTCCCCGTTTCAATCCCGGTTTCACGGGAAAGGACCGGGAATACCGTCACCCATTGGTTTAAAATTATAAAAGTGTGCCTTGATTTTTAGTTTGTTTTGTTAGAAAATTTTATTTTGCATATTGTGATAAGAAGTGTTATCAATATTCAGAAACAATATCTAAAATAATTAAATTATAAAAATAATTAAAAAATATAATATTTTATGGAAAAAATATATGAATACGCATATAATTGAGTGACAAAATAATTAACAGACGTGTAAATAAAATAAAGACACAAATTTAAGGACATGGCAAGTAAAAGCTTTGTTTGGAGTCATGTCAGAAAAGATGGCAATTATGCAATTTGTTTGGAATGTGAATCAAGAATAAAATGTGATGGTGGGAGTACCAGTGGCATTAAGAGACACTTAAAATCCACAGATTCAACTGAAGATTTGAACAATCGCTTAGTGAAAATGATAGCAATTAACCAGCTACCGTATTCCTTTGTAACAAGCAGAGGTTTTAAGTTATTTGCGGCTGGCATTCCAAATTATGAACCTATTAAGGAAGAGGCTACAAATGATATAGGAAAGACCATACAAGAACATCTCAGTCAATGTGATTATGTAGCATTTACCACCGACAAAAAATTTGCCCTGGACACTGTGGAAATACCGGACCAACATACGGGAGAAATCATCGGGAAAGCAATATATAACATGAAAGAAAAGTGGATCGATAAGTCGAAACTATCGGGCATTGTTACAGACAACGGAGGAAATATGCTCCGCGCGATAAGAACTGTCTATGGTCTAGAGTTCAATGATAAAATTACGTGTGCAGCACATTCATTGCAATTAGTCATAAAAAAAAGCCCTCGATACACAAGAATTAAAAACGCTATTTTCAACTGTGTCTAAGATAGTCGTTCATTTTAAGCATTCCCCTCGAGCTTCTGTGAAACTTAAAAAAAAACAGCAACAATTGTCTATGAAACCTCTTAAGGTTATTCAAATTATAGCCACAAGATGGAACTCAACATTTTTGATGTTAGAAAGGCTAATTGAAAATCGAATTCCAATAGAAAATGTTTTTTCCGACAGAGAGGTAAGTTAACGTTTCTCTTCAGAAAGTTGATAATAAAAATTTATTTGTTGTATTTTAATCCGTTATAATTTCCGATAAAAATATTTCAAAGCGTGTGGCTAATTTTGTTTAAGATAACTTCAGTTGCTGATGCTCAAAAATATGAAATTACAGAATCAATTTAGTTAAAATATTGCGCCCTTTAAAAGCAATTACTGATCTTTGGTGTTCAAATGAATCGTATATTTCAATGGTTCGCCCATTAATCAAAGAGTGGATGAATAACTTTTTAAATGTCCAGGATGATGACTCAGATTTTTCATCACAATTCAAAGATAAAATAAAACAATTGGCAATTAATATATTCTGGACAAATGACTCCATAAATCCAACAACATAAATGCTGGGTCCTTTTTTTGATCCTAGCTATAAAGATCTACAACACGAACACATCGATTATCAAGAAAATATAAAAAACTCTGGTAAAAGAATGTTAAACAATATGCCAGAGGAAAAGCCTGTTGTACCAATTTCTACGACAAATGTGACAGCCAAACAAACTAAGTTTGAGTTCGTATACAAACGAAAAGGGACCTCATCAAATACTGTAGACTCACAATGGTGTAGGTATTTGGTTGAACATCAAATTGAATTTGATATGAACCCATTTGAATGATGGAAAGCAAAAGAGGCAAAATTTCCAGTTATTTCCAAAATGGCAAAAAAGTTTCTTTCTATACCAGCAACATCCGCATCCTCCGAAAGATGTTTTTCATCCGCGGGAAATATTGTAACACACAAGAGAAATAGCTTATCACCCGATAATGTAAATACATTAGTCTTCTTGCATCAAAATAATTCATTAATAAACTAGTAATTTTTTTTCGTTCCATATTAATTTTAAATATGAATTTTGTTTTTTTATTTTAATCTAACAAAAAATAAAAAAAAATATTAAAACAAAATTACCAAAATTAAATTTTCGATTTATTTAGCTACAGTGGAAATGTGTAGTTTTTATTGGATTGGCTTATCATTTCGTACCAACCATGTCCACTAAAGTGACCGCAAAAAGCGAAGTTGGATTTTTGTCGGTCTGGCCCCCAAAAATTATAAGTCATATTTATAACTTGCGACCAGCCTAGTTGTCCACGTGTAGACAAACAAAATTTTAAATTTTAACGCTTCCTAAGATTACCTTCTGTTTCCGCAGTTTTAAAGCAAACGCTGCAATGTGGAAATGTTCTACTATTATTGTTCTTTAATAATGAAAACTCGCGAACCATCTGAGTAAGTATTTTAGAAACGCCGGCCCGGCGTTGACGGCAAACCAACAAGAAATAATATAAACTTCTTCGCTTCCGGACCGGCATTTCTGCAGTTTTTCATCAAATATCACAAAAATTGGTTAAAATGTTCTACAAATGTTGTTCTTCAATATTGGCAACTCGCGACTCACTTAAGAAAGTTTTTTAGAAACGCCGGCCTTGGATTGACTGGAAAGCAGAAACATTTCAAACAAATGTATGAAAAAAATAACAATTCCCTCGTTCCCGGACCGGCGTTTTCGTAGTTTTTAAGCAAACGTCACAGAAATTCGTGGAAGTGCTTTACTTAAGCTGTTCTTCTATACTGCCGACTCGCGATCCATTTGAAAAAGTACTTTAGAAACGCCGGTCCGGGATAGACCGGAAAACCGAAAAATGTCATACAAATGTATGAAAATAATAGAAATTTCTTCGTTCCCGGACCGGCGTTTGGACAGCGTTCCATCAAATGGCATAATTTTTTGGGAGAATATAACCAAGTCTCCGTTAATGATTTCTGCAAAATTTCAAGCCAAATAAAAAAACATTTTTTTATTTCCCGGGAAATATATTAAACCCGGTTTCCCGGGAAAGGACCGGGAATACCGTTTCCCGGGAAATGGGGAGCACTACTAAAAACAATGTTCGCTGACTTTGCAAAGGAAATTCTTGAAATAGAGTTTTTGTCTGGTTTTTTGGAATACGCGAATTTTCTCAAAATATTTATACAAAAGTTTTAAAGAAAATAGCCATAATGAAGATTTTGTTCAGATTATTGATTTGTTTCACCTTCTTAAGAATCCATCTTCTGCTAAACCTTATTTTCCCAAACAGTCTAATAATTTTCAAATATAAATAAATAAGACTACTGTAAAGATGGAATTGATTGAGTTTCAAGAATGCATTTCAGAAGATTTCCGAGACTAACGGACTTGGCAATTTTATAATTCCGGTATTATTGTTCATTCGATCAGATAGTCCAATTGTACATAAATCACATTCGAAAAATTTTACAGGTTGGCATATTTTATACCTGTCTAAAAATAATCTACACAGTAGAATAGTATGTTTTAGTATGCAGGACTATTGACTTTCCCAACTTGACTCCCAACTACATTAACTTTCGAATACTTGCGCCACCGTTTTTTAACAATATTGTCGTAAATAGAACAAATTGCATAGCTGGCAATAACATCATACTCCTAATCTTTACCATCATCTGTAGTGCAATAACCAACACTCATAATATTCATCCTCTTCGTTTCCAACATCTTTAAAAAACGCCCGCGTATTTGTTACTTATACTTGTTTGCTTCTCTGATAACTCCCTGTTCAAAGTTAATATTGAATTTTTATTTTCAGTAGGAGTTTTTGCCCTGCAGCATGCAATTGTCTGTTTAAAAGTTCTCTTTCTGACAACAATAAAAGTTGTATCGAATACGTTTTCCAAGTCGTTCTTCCCACTCCGCTTCTTTACATCGATTATTCATTCATTTAACGTTGGCTGGCTTGGCAATTTCGTCGCCCTTGCTGTGCTTGGGGAGATACATATGACCAGCATTTTATGGATATGATGATACATGGATGCATAGTGATTTATTATATGTTCAATGTAAAATTGTCTGTACCCCGTATGGTAGTCAGAAGCAGTTGATATTGTTAAAAGAACAATAATGAGGTTAAGGTACAAAACGAAAATGTGGGCATTCTAGAACGCAAATGAGAAAACGCAAAAAAGTGCGATAAACGTGGGGGTCGTCACCTTATTTCACGTCAAACTTTTCAATATTTGCGAGGATCCAGGCAATAAATTTCCCAAATGTCGCGATAATAACAAAATGACTGATGTAAAAACATGTGTATATATGGAATGCAGCCAGGGTACTTAGGAAATATATCGTTATGCAGAGTAACTACTGCTCGTTTTCAATCATATAAATCTTACATTATATTATATGAAAATAATATATGTATATAATAGTTTTTTTTCAGCGTTTTACGAATTATATCATATTTTCACCTAACCTAATCCACTGTTGGACAAAACTTATTTCTAAGATAATAAATATACCTATGGCGAGGAGTAAATCTTGGCTAATACACCAATACAAGCAGCAGTTTACAAATAAATACGTCGTCAGCAAAAAATTAAATTAACTCAGTCAAAATTTCATTGTGTTTCAATTTCGATTATTATGACAAAAATCACATTTGACAAATAACTTTCATCTTTCGTTACTGTGAAACGGTGGTATAATGGTATAACCAGATTTATCTTGGTCAAACTCGCTCAAGGACGAATTTCATAAATCAGTTGTGATTTAACACATGACAACAGTATAAGCACTGCTCGAATGTTTGATCACACAAAACTATGATATAATGGGTAGAGATGGTAATATTAATCAAATTTGATTCGAATATTAACTTTTAATTATTAGCTATAATCAAATAATTTTCAAAATCATCAAAACAAAACCAGAAGTGCTATAATTGGAGACTTAATATTGCTTTTTTTTTAGACTCCCAATTCAAATTAAAATTTTACTATAGCAGAGCTTGATCTTAAACTAAAGAGTAAAACTAACGCACAGTGGGGCCGATTGGAAAAAACACGTTAATAACAGGGACTGGAAATAATTGTTATTATTTTTGTTTCGAAAGAAAAGGTTACGATAAAATGAGCTTTATTTGTTTTAGGGAATATTTAACCATTATAGTAAGATATATATTATTTTAGACACCGTAACCATTATAAATAATAAATTTTTTTTTTTGGTTATGAATAACCATTATAGCAACCAAAAATTTTTTTGGCTACTAATAACCATTATCGAAAAAAATATTTTTTTTTTGGTTATCAGTCACCAATTTGATATATAATTTGAAAAGAAAAAAGTGTAACGCATTTAAGGAGACGAGGTAAACCCCTAGTATGCTAAGACCAAATGCGTTTCAGGACTTTTTAAGACGATTGAGCTATATCCATCTGTCTGGCTGGCTGGATAGCTTGTGGGCACGATAACTCAAGTAAACCTTAACTGATCCGGACGAAATTTTAGCAGTATTATAATGTCCAAAAATAAAGTTTGTTAATAACTACATATTATTAATCTAAAATGTATTATATTAATCTAATTGTATGGAATGTAACAGAAGGGGCATTGCTAGACCTCCTGTTTTTCTTAAAAACTTTATCCTTTACTAAATACAGAATTTGGGGGTGCCCGGACATAACCCCCACGGACATAATCCCCAACACGATTTTGGGGCTTATGTCCGCCACGCTCTGCGGACATAACCCCCAATTTGCATTTGGGATTATGTCCGCGGGGCATAACGGACATAAGCCCCAACAAATATAACGGACATAACACCCAAACTAATTTTGCGACTAAAAAATTAAAAGTAATGAAAAAGGTTGATGAAGTTGATGAAATGGGGGTGGGCGGACGCCCACCCCCTAAAAAAAGAGTGACTTTTTAAGTAACTAACAAACTTCGACGTGCCCCCCACCGCATTCGTCTCGTGCTACAGTGAGACAGATTAAGTACGCAACGAGACTAACTACGGCGTATGCGGCGGGGGGCGTGCCCCCCACCGCATTCGTCTCGTGCTGCAGTGAGACAGATTAAGTATGCAACGAGACTAGCTACGGCTGGGCGTGCCCCCCAGCGCATTCGTCCCTCGCTACAATAGCAATATTTAAAATTGTTCTCTTCATATGTTGAAATACTAAAAACAACAACAAATTCGGTCATAATCCCCATTGGGGCTTATGTCCGCAGATTAGTGTCGGACATAATCCCCAATGAAATTGGGGGTTATGTCCGCCAAGTTGTCCGGACATAAGCCCCAAAATCGTTTTGGGGATTATGTCCGTGTGGGGTTATGTCACGGCACCGAATTTGGGCACGATCGCGTTGGGCGTATTGATATTGATTACGCGAAATAACCGATATCTGACGTACGCACTTAATCTACGCACAACAAAACGCATCTCAATTCAGCGCATAACTGTCCGGTAAAGAGCTTTCACTCTAGCGTTATAGCAGTGCTAAACTCAAGGAGAAACCTACCTCTAACTGCAGACGAAAGATCGAAAAAGTAAGTTCAAATTTTTCCTATCACCCGTGAAGAACGTTTAAAACAAACCACGAATAAACTTTTTTCCCTAAATTTTTTAACGGTTTTCTAATAACATATCCCCCCTTCCAGTGCCGTATAAAGTGTTACATTCAGATCAATTGTGAAGCAAGGTAATTTTGTAACTTAATAAATGAAATTTTATAACAAGTTTAGTCCCCGTGTTTTTCTCGCATTCTTCTGAAATTTAAAACATGTAGCCCATTATATCCAATCCCGTAAGTAGTTTTAGAAAAATACTAGCTGACCCGGCAAACGTTGTACTGCCATACAACCTCGGACCTAGCGAACTTCGTGTCGCTCTTAAGCTAATGTCTTCATATAAGGACAGTAGTAAACACTAATAGTTCAAATTTTAATGTGATTTATATGCATTAAATCGAAATCAGTGAAGAGCGATCTGATAAACAATGTTTCTCGATTTGTTTTCCGGCACAAAAACAAACAATGAAGACGGCGGAGTTCCTGGCACATCTAGAAAGTTAAAAAATTCTGTCGGATAGTTGGTCGCCTTATTCTCGTCGGTCACGCTGTCAACGGACTTTAAATTGGATGTGCTGATTCGAAGATGTAAGCTCGCAAAAATTTGCCGGGAACTATTTCAATCCAGTTGAAACATCAACAGGAATTCGCAAGTAGCTGTCTTAAAATTCAATAATTCAGTATCCGATGGTTCATTTTGCGACGTGATTCTCATGTTCGTTGTCAATTTCAACTTTATGACTTGCCGCCACAAAGACGACGATGTCAGGCATGCATTAATTTTATCAGCAGCAGTAGATTTTGGGATGACGGGAAGCGTTTTGAAAAAATCGCATAGCCCCACCATATCGTCAACTGCCTCCAAAGCTCGTTTATCGTAATCATGCATATGGCAGCAATACCAGAGGATGCCACAGCTAACACAATTTGCGACCTTGACCGAAGTTTTACCAGAATCGAATTATATACGTTTGTTTGCTCAGCATTCAACAGCGGCACATTTGTTCGCACTCTTTCAGTCAGCTCATCTCGATCAGAGCCTTGCTCTCGTTGCAATTCGCGATTGAATGCATCATGCATCGAACGAGTTGGCGCTGGTATTCCCAATTTCGACAATAGATTTTCGTGTGAACTTTGTGCAAAACAAAGTGTAATCTTTAAACATAATAATTTTCACAATAATCCGAAATTTCTCAAGCATCATAACGAATTTTTCAACAAAATTTTTCTATTCTAAAGGCATTCCAACTGAAAAAAAAATTTGATCAAAATCGGCCCAGCCGCTCTCAATTGATGAATTACTATAAATTTTTCACACCATTTTTATATATGAGGGGTTTGCAGCAACAGCGAGTTAACTACAATTTTTATAATTGCGTGGAAAATAAAAAAAACTGTTCAAAAATAGAGAATGCATTTAAATCGTCTGTGACTTTGCCTTATTATTTGTCACGTACCACTACATGCTTTGGTCAAATTCCATTAAGATATTCGTCAAATTCGCAATTATAGAGTCAATTTTATTCTGGAGTTAACTCCTTTTTGGTCCAAATAATTGAAAATTGCTTTCTTTTTAAAGTAAGGAAGCATTAAATATGGGCAATCTTATAGAAAATTGGTTTATTTAGTGTTGCCATACGCGCAACTATCAGGGGATATCATAAAGGGTACGTATAAGCAAAGTGGCGAAAATCGGGAAGTCGTTTGATGCAATACGCATTCTTTCCAGCGGATAACTTAAGAACTATCAATGGGAGATAAATCATTGTTGAACCAATCGAAAGAATGATTTTTCCCCCTAAGAAACGGTTGTTAAGTCTATTTGGCCTAAAAATTGAGTTAACTCGTTGTTGCTGCAAGCCCCTCATATATATTAACAGTTTCAAAATAATTGAAAGTGTTTCGTGTAAGTTGTTAAAATTATCGTGCGTACCAGCCGGACAGACGGACTAACGGACATGGATCAAACGACTTAAAAAGCCATGGCTCGAATTTGTTTCAAAGAAACCTAGGTTCTAAA
Source organism: Muscina levida (assembly GCA_964034835.1). Lineage (NCBI taxonomy): Eukaryota > Metazoa > Arthropoda > Insecta > Diptera > Muscidae > Muscina > Muscina levida. The sequence goes on along the minus strand of OZ035883.1, from coordinate 90,514,744 downwards.
GTTACTCCTTCTACGTGTGCAAGTTTTGGAGCGTACCAAATGATATATACCCACCTATCCGTAGGGTAAGGGTATAAAAACAAACATAACATCAAAAATACGATATATTATTGGGTCGAGATTTTTCTCACTTATATTGGTTACGATAACCAAAATTAAATACTTTTCTTCGATAATGGTTTCTTATAACCATAATTACAATTAGTCAATATTAATGGTTAAAAAATACTTTTTCGTCTTATCTCTTATAACTGTTACGTCCCTGGTTAATAATATCACAACTTTTAAAATATTGGTATGATAAATTTAAAATAATTCTGGATTTCAAATTTTTGCATTCAGAGACACCTTGTGTCACCACTGGGCGATACAGGGTGTCAAAGTTGACCAATTTTGTGCTGTTGAAAATTGCAAAGCCTGATACTTATATGCTTTGGGGTCACTTTTAAGAATATACTATGTAAGGCGAACAGAAAACACGCTTGGTGTTGCAGAATATCTTTTACTGCTATTAAGATATTCTCTATCAAAGGTTAAAATTGTCAATTTTTTCATCGGCTTTCTTCAGTGTTTTATAAATAACTCGGCCAATTGAGGTAAACATTTGTAAATAAAATACACTTAAAAAAGTTGCCTCAAGCAGTTTAGAAATGGCGACCTTTCCAATTTTCATTTTCGAGGTTTGCAAAAATATCGCTCAGGGTTTTTTACACATTTCTTATTTTTTATTGTAGATTGAAATGTTCTTAATTGCACGCCAAAAAAAAGATCCTGTGCATAATTGGGCTCAGGAGAGGTAAATTAGTAAATTTTTTTTGGGATTAAAAATCTTGTAGGTTTTTTTACATTTGCAAAAAAAAATTTATAGGATTATATTGACCGTGCTCCGGTTTATAACATACAAAAAGTAAATAAGTTACTATCGATATGTACTTGTCTTCTATGTGGTTTTCTCACAAAAAAATTTTTTCACTAATATTTGTATGATTTTTTATTATGTCATAACAGAGACAGTGACGGCTGCATATGGTAAACGTATATTTTGCATAATGAACACAAGCTCTTGTCTACGCATTTGTCCATCGGACAAAGTGCACGGTCCCAGTGTACAAAAAAATATTTCACATGTTAAAAACTTACAAATATTTGAAAAAAATTTTAAATTATTGATAGTAAACTGTATTAAAAATATTTAAAAAAAATGTTAATAACATTAAAAATATTTAAAAAAAATATTAAGAGTAATACAAATATAAAAATTATTAAAAATATTGAAAATATTCAAAATAGGTAATCATAAAGTATTGTTTGAGTCTTGTAATTCATTTTGTTCAGTGCAAAAAATATCAAAAAAAAATATCAAAGCACCTGCTGAGCACGTGCAATCGTCACTGGCTAAGTGGCAAATAAATGAAAAAGCATAAGTATGTGTGTGAAGCAGTCGTAGTACAATTGTGCTACGAAATGCGCAGCCCTGATCTAAACCAAGGCGACGCCCCATCGTGTGACCTCTTCAAAATAGTGATGGAGATGTTTATGAAGGAAACTGCAGTAAACACCAGTGGCACGACATTCATCAAAATCCACATGCTACTTCCGTACGCAGATGACGTATACATTAATATGGGTCGGTCCCCATACAAAGTCCAGGCGGACACCCCTTACCATTAAAGGTTAACCGAAGACAATTTCAGAACATACATTTTTTTTTATCCGTGCACCCTACGTTCGGCCTAGATATGTTTTATTAAGCTGCCTTGTTATTTGGAGTCCTATCGAAAGAAAACGCATACCGTTGTTCATATTTTGTCAAAGGCTCCGATTTTTTCTCTGATCACTTTTGACTTCGAAGTCAATTTTAACTATTGACTTCCCGTATTTCGTTTCATGTATCCATAAGATGCCCATTTCTTCGAATGTCCATGAAGACCTCTCCAAACCATGAAACTTTTGCTTTGGTACTTTAATTAACAAACATAAAATTTATGGAGGTTCAAAAAAATTTTGGTCACCCTACATTAACAATAACTATTTTTATGAGTTGTGCATCCTAATGACAAAACGTATATCATTGTTCACTTCTAGCTTTTCATACTTATTTTTAACTCCACAAAAATTAAACTGTACATAATGAAATTAAAAACCAGTACAGAAATTTCAGTCAGTTGAACTGACTGATAAATACCATCACCCAATATAAGATATTGTTTAAGTCTTGAGTTATTGAAATTAACCGATTTGTAATTAAAACCAGTTAGAAAGTTCCAGTCGGGCAACCCAACTTACATTTACCCTTACCCTCAGTAAAACAAATAATTTTCTATTATATTGATATTATTACTCGATTTCTAAAGTGGGGGGGAAGGGTACATTTGTATGGGAAGTACGAGAAGGGGTGTGGTTGAGCTTCCAGATTTATTCTCCATTACTTTATCCTGTTATAGCTTTACTAATTACAGAATTTGGGCACGATTGCCTAGACTTCCAATTTTTTCTCCAAAACTTTGTACTGTTATAACATAACAAAATACAGAATTTGGGCACGATCGTGTCGAGTGTATTGATATTATTACCCTATTTCTAAAGTGGGCGGAGTGGTACATTTGTATGGGAGGTACCAGAAGGGGCGTGTCTAGACTTCCAGATTTTTTCTCCAAAACTTTATCCTGCTTAAACTTTACCAAATACAGAATTTGGGCACGATCGCGTTAGGTCTTTTAATAATATTAATCGATTTCTAAAGTGGGCGGTACCAGATGTGTATGGGAGGTACCAGATGGGGCGTCAATACACTTCCAATTTTTTTCTCCAAAACTTAATCCTGTTATAGCTTTACTAAAAATAGAATTTGGGTACGATCACGTTTAATTTATTGATATTATTTCTCCATCTCTATAGTGGGCGGAAAGGTAGATTTGTATGGGAGGTACCAGAAGAGGCGTGGCTAGGCTTTCAAAATTTTTTCCAAAACTTTATCCTGTTATAGCTTTACTAAATATAAAATTTGGGCACGATCGCGTAGGGTGTATTGATATTATTACTCGATTTCTAAAGTGGGCGGAATGATGTATTTGTATGGGAGGTACCAGAAGGGGCGGGGCAATGTAGCCCATTTGCAATACCGTAAGTAGTTTTGAGAAAATAATAACTCGTGCAAAATTTCAAAACATTTGGTTGCGTCTTTCGAAAGTTATCGTGCGAACCAGCCGGACAGCCACCAGACAGACAGACAGACAGACAGACAGACAGACAGACAGACGGACATGGCTCAAACGACTTAAAAAGTCATGAATCGAATTTGGTTCAAAGAAACCTAGGGTCTAAAGTGACTCCTTCAATGTGTTACACTTTTGGGTCGTATCAAATGATATATACCTTCATCCCTACGGGTGATGGTATAATAATATATAAAGATTCATTGTGCTTTCTCAACAGAAGATAAGAATTGCATTGTTGAATACAGTGAAAACTGACGGCAAGAATTTTTGAAACATTGCTGTTACATGTAGAACTCTTAATAGAGTTAAAATAAAGGACTTGAAGACAAATAATCTTTTAATATTCATATTCTTCAAATATGTTACAAAGATGTTTCATTCTTGTGAAGTAAGAAACATTTTAGGAAAAGTCAAGTTTCATAATTGACGTCGGAGTCAAAAGTGTTTAAATGGTGAAAATTAGCGTTTTATGAAACAGGGGTACCAACATTTTGTTTGTGTTTGTGACTGTAGCCTTCTCAGGAATCAGCAAAAATAGATCTAACGTTGATCGAGGACAAAAGAAAGTTATTTGTTTCAACGAGCAAAGAATCTACTCGTTTTGGAAATTGTGTGGTCTTCCTAGGCTCCGCCATCAATAAGAAAAATAACGTCAGCCTCGAAATCCGGAGAAGATTCATGATTGCTTATATATTCTACTACCAGATACTGGTTTTACCTGTCTTGATGTAATGTTCAGAATCCTGTGTTATGACACAAGCGGATGTATTGGTTTTGGCAGTATTTAAAGGATAAAACCCATAATCATTAACGGAGAGAATCGACGTCGTATGAATCATGAGCTGCACGAGCTATACACTGACAGTGGCGTGGTCAGACGCATTAAGGTACAGTGGTTGCGTTGACGAGGGCACGTTGTACGCATGGACCTTCGACAATAAACTCAATGGACGGCGCAAAATAGGGCTATCAAAACTACGTTGGAAAGACCAGGTTTCTGAAAACCTTGGTGTAACTAACTGCAGAAGAAGCGCAGAAGATCTAAGCGCATATAATATTCTTTTTACTTGCGTTATGTAATCCCACACGAAGTCAATTATGTGAAAATCTAAACACAAAGGAGCTCCCAAATTTTTTGTGCCGCATCTTTGGAAAAAGAGATAACCCACACTTAAAAAGGCATTATTTTAACCTTTTCACAAACACAATCTACACTCAAAAAAAATCAAGTATTCCGTACTTAAATCATTCCCAAGCGGTGTCAAAAGTACGGAAGTACGGATTTTCTTAAATCAAGTACAAAATGCTGGATCCGAGAACGCAAAAACCTATCCTGGAATTCTTATTAAGCATTGTGGTGCTTGATTTTTGAGTATAAAATCTATATATATAAAAATGGTGGCAAAAATGTATAGTAATTCATCAATTGAGAACGGCTGGACCGATTTCGTTTAAATTTTTTTTCAGTTGTTCGTAATTGCCAGGAGAAGGTTTATGTGAAAGAAAATTTTGGGAAATTCCTCCGGAAAAGCCGGAAAATTGGAAAAACCGAAAATTGCTTTTTTGTGTGCAATTGTTACGAATGGTTTTTCGAATGGAAAAATAAAAAAATTTGTTGGAAAATTCGGAAAAATTCAAAAAATTTTAATACTATTTTTCGACGAAATTTTGCTTTTGTCGTACGATTTGATAGATTTGAACGATGTAACTTGCGAAAAATTTCGGATTATTATTCCGAAACGACTTTTCGAATGGAAAATAAATAAATTCCCGGTGAAAAACTCGGAAAATTCCGAAAAAATCGGAAAATTTTAATTTTTACGGCATAATTTTTGCCTTTCATCGCCTAATTGGACGTAATCGAAAATTAAATTTTTGTCGGTTTTTGAATAGAAAAATAGAAAATTTTGGTTGGAAAATTATGGCAAATGCCAAAAAAAAGTTATTTTTTTATTCGAAAAAATTTTGCATCTTATCGTATGTTTTGGTAATTTTGGGCGATGTAAATGTGAACAATTTCGAACCATTATGATTTGGATGCCTTCGACAAAATCTTTCATTGTATCGCTTGATTTGATGATTTCAGACGACGTAAAGGTGCAAAATTCGTTGGTGTTGCTGAGAACGTTGGCCCAGTTTGCTCAATCTATTTTTTCAATATTGACAGCATTTTTAATGTCACAAAATTTTGGGAAAATCCTTAGGAAAAGCCGGTAGATTTGAGTGCAATTGTTACGAAATGGCTTTTCGAATGCAAAAATAGAAAATTATTAGCGAAAAGCTCGGAAAATTCCGGAAAAGCCCAAAAATGTTATTTCTTTTGTTCGCGCAAATTTTGCAGTTTTCGCATTATTTGATGTTGGTTGGAAAATTTAACGAGATAAATAATATATATGTATATATATAAAATGGTGTAATAGTAATTCATATAGTTATTCATCAATTGAGAACGGCTGGACCGATTTTGCTGAAATGTTTTTCAGTTGTTTGCAATTGCCAGGAAAAGGTTTTTGTGAGAGAAAATTTTGGGAAAATCCTCCTGAAAAGCCGAGAAATTGAAATAACCGGAAATTGGAATATGGAATTGTGTAAGCAATAATTACGAATGACTTTTCAAATGGAAAAATAAAAAAATGTTGTTGGAAAATTCTGGAAACATTCGAAAAATTTTAATTTGTTATTCGATGAAATTTAGCTTTTTGTCGTATGATTTGATAGCTTTGGACGATGAAACTGCGAAAAATTTTAGATAATTATTCCGACATGACTTTTCGAATGGAAAAATAGACAAAATCTTGGTGGAAAACTCGAAAAATTTGGATTTTTCGAAAAGGACATGGTTGTTTTTAGGGAGAGTTATTTTCTAGGCTAATGCCTCTAATAATGCTAATAATCAAACGCAAAAGGAGCGTGCCAAAAAAATGAATGGAGACGTGCCCATATTGCACAGTTTCGCGCTGCACAATCACCACCTCAAATTCGATAAAATGTTACTAGAAGAAGACCAGTCGTAAATATAGACTTGAATCGCGCTACTTTTGAATACGATTCCACAATCGCCTACAAAGATCTTCACTGCGTTGACATGTTTGTTTACAAGTCATCAGGAAAAGAAACGAATAAAAAGGTAAGCTCAAATAATTTTTATGCGTATCGATCTCAAATTGCTTTAGCTGTTGCACCATCTGCTGCCACTTTGTTGAAAAGTGGTCGAACTGCACACTCCGCTTTGAAGTTGCCGATGAATCTTCTCACAGTTGAAAAGGCATTGGGCACATATCCAGAAGTTCGGCGACAGCGAAATTGTTGCGAGAATCATCATTTGGGATGAATGCACGATAGCGCATCAACGAGCTTTGGAGGCAGTTGACCGAAAGATGAAGGATTTATGAGGTTATTCGAAACGATTTGGTGGGGCTATAATATTTCTGTCTGAAGATTTTCGTCAAACGCTTCCCGCCATCCCAAATTCTACTGCTGCAAAACGACCCATCGGTTACTACACTTTCAAAATATAATGGCCAAATTCCTTTTAATGTTCCAACTGGATTTATGACGTTGCCGTCAAATTTTTTCAAAGGAGAGGAAGTCCTTATCCCTCGAATTTCTATTATTCCAACCAATTTTCCCTTCCAATTCTAGCCAATTTAATTCCCCATTCGACTGGCTTTTGCGATGACAATCAATAAATCGCAAGGCCAATCATTGGAAGTTTGTGGGATCAACTTTAAATTTCTCAGTTTTTCGCGTGTTGGCAAACTGTCTTCATTGTTTGATTTAGCGCCGGGAAACCAATCGGAAAACATTGTTTTACTGACCGCTCTCCACTGATTTCGATTAAATTCAAATAAGTCACATTAAAATTTGAACTATATGTGATTTATTATTACTCTGGATCTTATATGAAGGCGTTAACTTGGAGCGAGACCAAGTTCGCCGAGTCAGAAGTTGTATGGCAGAACAACGTTTGCCGGGTCAGCTAGTTCTTAATAAAAGATGACATTAAGTCTGATGGGGCTTGATTTTTATGTTCAGAATTCTTGAATATAGATGACATTAAGCCTACTGTGGCTTGATTTTTAGTATAGAATTCATGGCATTAAGCATAATGGGGCATGATTTTTAAGTGTAGAATTCTTAATTATAGATGACATTAAGCGTATTGGGGCTTGATTCTTGAGGATAGCTAATTAGATTGTTGATTGTCTCCACGAAATTAATGAGAAGTCAAAACACACTGGTGCGAAAATGGCATCAACGAAGATCACATGTCACTTGATCGCACAAGCTCTTAAGATTTTCATACTTAATTGGAGAACTTATACGCTTAAATTCAAGTACGATTTATACAAAAAAAAAAAGAATTTTAAACTTAAATTTAGAATGTGAATTAATTTTGGGGAGAAAACATTAAACTTTCTCAGAGATTTATGTAATGTATTTATGTAAGATTATGTAAGAATTTTTTACTTGATAGTTGACAAGTTCGTTCCTTATATTCTCCAACTAAGTTCGTACATACTTAATTGGAGAATTTTATTCTTATTTTAATAATTTCTACAGAGGTTAATGTAAGATTTTTATTTTTACTTTAAGTCAGAAAAAACTTGATATTAATTCTAAGAATTTTTTACTTTAAATTTGAGAAGTTCGTTCTTAAAATTCTGTAATTAAGTTCGTACGAACTTATTTGTAGAATTTCATTCTTATTCTAACAATTTGTATGCTTACATTTCTCAACTTATCCCGTTTTGTACTTGATTTAAGAATAATTAGCACTATTCGTACTTAAATACTTAAGTACTTTTTCTGCAAAAATTAAGAATTTCAAACTAAAATTTAGAATGCGTTTTTTTTTTTCTGTGTAAATGCAAAATATATTTTTTTTAAATATGTTTATATTTGTACTTTCGGCGGCCAAAAACTGTAGGGCTAACTAATAGCCCAAGCTCACGTGCTTCAAATACCAACTTTTAAAACCTCAATGACTGCCAGTGCATTTTGGTTGCTGCCATAGGACAAAAATAAAAAAGTAAAAGTAAAAAATTTGTCATCAAATGTGGCATCACTATCGCATATAAGAACTAGCTTTTAAAAGGTATATGTAGATGTTTTTGTTTTATTCGAACCGTTAGAATTGATTCAAAAGAGAGAGCATGTTAGTAGTTATTTTTTGCAGTGTGAACATGTGAAAATAAAGTGAGACTTTAAAGATATTCAAACCATATAAAACAGCTCTGTAAAAGGTATTAAATTTATTTTAAAATAATTTTAATGTCATTAGCATGTTGCGTATTTTTTTTTTAAATTAATATTTTCCCAACGCCATTGTTAGTGTTCACTCGTCTATATAGTTTAATTTTACCTAAAGTTTTAGTTGTGTTCCCTCCGGTTCCTTCTTAGGTGTTTTTTTCTTCTTAATAATAGTGAACATTGCCCCTCTTTGTGTTATCGTCCAATGATCAAAGCGTTCTTGTTCTTTTGGCAACAGCTTTCTGTGGTGTTGTTTTGTTTATTTATGTTTTTTTTGCTGTGTTATTGTTATGTGTTTACTCTTTTATTTTCCATGGGTTTTTAATATTTTTAATATCTAAATTTCATTTAAGGCATGAAATTTAAAATTTCAGGATCATCAGGTCATTAAATCCCGACATTGACCAAATTTTAGATTTAGTCATAGATTGATGCAATCAATGGATATGCCGACTTTGGTGTGCCTACTATGAAATTTAAATTTTCAGGATTTAAGAGAGGTCCTTTAATCCTTTTTCAGATTTAAACCAAATTTTAGAAATTGGTATCATTTAAAGAGACAAATATTATTCACCTATGATTACTCCTTCTATTTTTGGCCGCTCTTTGTATGAAACGTCAACCACTGTGCAGTGTTGCTAAGAAAATAAACATATGTTACACTTTTCTTTTCTCATTTAATTTTTTTAACTTTCTGACAAACAATCGTGTTGGGTCCAGTGTACTCTGCACACTGGTGTGACAATATCAACCATATATATTTTGTTGTAATAAGTATGTATGGTAACTGTTGTGATTGTGGCTAAAGTCATTGTGTGTCACTGTCATGCTGAGCAATAAGCCACTTTTTGAATTGTTCAAACGTCACTTATATTTTAATAGAAAATTAATTTTAAGTATAAATTTCGAAATAATTGTTAAAAATTAATTCAATTACCGGCTTTCCAGTTTTGATTTGCTTTAAAAACAATTTGTGGCAATGATTTGTATTGGCAATTTGTCATCTATTAGCGTTTTTGTCGCATTTTTATCTTGGAATCAAAAACTCATTCAATTTATTCACATCCGACTGTCCTTTCATCTTTCTATTCAACATTGTTGTTGTTAACCATTTTCCTTTTGGCTAAACCATCTGCACTCAACTACCAATCACCCGTATTCCATTAGCATTTTAATGTTCGCATCAACACGAATCTACTTTCTAATTCTCTCTTTCTGTTTATTCTGCACTGCGAGTTGGTTTTCTCAATCACAAAAGTCTAACAGTAGAATTTTGAGTTAAATGGACATAAGTGTGATTGATTAATTGTTTAATTACAATTCCTAACAGATTCATGAATTAGTTATGTCAGGTCAATCTTAAATTGCTGTGGGGAGCATGTTGGGAGGTTGTTGTTTCTACAAAGTAAACATTATTTTAACAAGTGATTGTTTTGACTTGTGCCGATTTTGTATTTAGCATCAAAATGATTACTCCTCAAAGCACTCTCTTCGAATATAATTCATTTTGATTTCGATCAGTTGATAACTTATTGGTCATTTCTGATTCCACAAGTGTCAAATAATAGTCAAAACAAAAACAAATAAAACATATTCAATAAAACATTATACCGAACACCTGATGTTTCTTCTTGATTTATATTCGAATTGTCCTCCTCTCTCTGTTACGAAAATTGTTTATAACAAACGCGAAAAAATGAACCTAAATTTTCATTGCTACATTCAACATCATCCCAACTAGACCGAGTTTACATGAGCGGTATTTAGTGTTAGATGCGAATGAACTTGCGAAAGTGCAAATGCAAAATATTGGCTGTGTTTTTTTGGTATCCTATATAGGATACCGGTATAAGATACCAACAAAACGCTTCGCCGTTAACAAAAAGAAATTACTTGGCAGCACAGTAATTTATGTCAAATAATTATTTGTTTTTTTTTCATTCATTCATAAATATTTCATTATATGGTGTTTTGAATTTTTTTTTATATTTTCGAAAAATTTTGTGATATTAATATAAAAATGATTCACATAGGATCTAATGTGTCGCAGGGACCTTAAGCCACAAAATGGAACTTTTTTCTAGGGTTTGCATAACAAATTAGCTGTAAAAATAAATTTCATTGAAAAAATATCATTCAAATGCAAATTATTTTATTTGACGTTCTCTTTTCATTTTTACTTTTTGTTTACCTATGCAATAACAAATTTGGTCACATTTTTATTTTTACTACTCTTTTGAACAACTTATCCCCGTTTAGCTTAGCATGTAAATTTATCCCCGTTAGCATATATGGGCTAGCATTTGTATGGCTAAGCGGATATAAGTTACCAACGAAACGCAACCATTGTAGCTTATGTTCGCAATCCAACAACAAAATATACAGAATTATAATTGTCACATCATTGCATTTTCGCAACGCTAAAACTGTATAGCGTATTTTGCTACGTGTATTGCGTTTACATCACTAATACTCGAACAATTGACATTTGTAAACAATAATTTTGAATCGTCAAACCAAAAAATTAAAAAAAGAGATAAACCCAAATTTTCACAACCAATAATTCTTTTTATCTGCTGTTATCTTATTTATATCTAAAATTTGCAAAGATTTATTATTTTTGGGAAGCGGCACCGACAAAATTCTGAAATTTGTTTTCCCCCTTAAAACTGCCGATCACCCTAGTGTACACTTCTGAGGTGAGTGTGAAATGGTCTACTGACAAAATAAAACTTTTTTTGTAAATTCGAGAATTTTTTAAACTTATATTTTTGTTCTACATTTCCTCTGCACGATTGAACATGATAATTTCGGCCGGGAAGCTGTCTCGCATCCATTTTTACATAGGTCTCTCCATCTAAAGTGGATATGAAGCGTTCTTTAGATATTGTATTGTTTAGCTCTAAAAAGCCTTTAATAAGAAATTGTATTAATAAACGTTTGTTATCAGTCCTTTAGCTTTACGTGATCCGGTGGCAACGCCAACTATTTTGGTCATTAATGATGTATATTCATATTCGGATACAAAAGCTTTATAATAGGATACAAAACATTTATTTGCACTTATATAGAACGTTATTGTACACGATTTTTTATAGACTACGATTAACATGACGGTAAGAAACAGTTTAAGTAAAAAATTACATACAAAATTGAATTTGTTTTTTCTTGTTGAAATACAAATCGGATACAAATTACATTATTTCCTTGTTTTGATTGTTTATACATCACGAATATTATTTCCTTATTTACAAATAATTTTTGAAGATTTTTGGAGAAATATTTTTTGAAATGAAACTCATGAACGCAAAGTATCTATTTAGATACTTTTCTATGTGCGCAACGATTACGAAGACAATTTCCTACACGACGAATACATGCAACGGATCTTTCCAATATGAAAAATGCCTTAAAACTCAAAACAAAGGTCTTAAATTCATAAATATACAATAAATTGTACAAACGTCAAGTTATAGCATGCTTAAAGTAGGGACAATCCTACTTTTACTTATTAATGATATAAATCGTTTATGAATACTGTTTTTTCGAAATTTGCTTAAAAATGGTTTATAAGCCTCTTACAATTTTTATGAATAAGGCCGATAGAGTTTTGTAAAATTTTGTCAAATAAAGCACGTGTATGTTTTCGGACAATAACTGTAGTTTTTCAGTCTGGTTCGTGTAGTTTATATTTCGAATTTTTTACGCCGCACATAGAAGTATCTAGGCAGCCAAAAAACCAAATCTCACGTTTAAAATGAAACCGATAAATTTATTGGAAAATGTAGGGGAAACTCCGTGTGATGCCTAAAATTTTTTTAAATGGTCCGCAAGTAAGGACCGAATTCAACTGATTTTTTTAGGACATATTTTGTTCAAAAACAGTCAGTCTTGCGACTGATATGAAAACTATTTAGCCTTATCTAAAAAGTTCAGAAAACCTTTAATTAAAGTCCATACCTAAAAAAATCAAAAAAAGACGAAAAAAAGATTGAAAGTGAAAAAAAGCTTGAAATACAAACAAGATTCCGCAATGAAACAGGATTATTAGTGGACATGCCAAAAACAAACGTTGGGAATACAAATGACGGCAATACAAGCAGGAGATTTTTTGAAGATCCGAAATTAGCCTAGGAAATTACTGGTATTATTGATTACTAAACTGATTTTTAGACAAAGTTATTTTAGAGGCCATATGAAGCGGATACAGCAGATCAACTGAAAAATTTAACAAATATGCCGAAGAAACTGCACAACTATACGTAAAATTGTATCCTTGCCACCAGGGCCGTAGCCAGGAATTAATTTTGGAGGGGGCAAAAACCAATTGAAACAAAAAACTAATTAAATTTATTTCGTATTCAGGGTGTCTCAAAATAAAGTTTTTATTTGTTTAGCTGATTATGAGAACACATTAAGTCTGGGAGACGCGGCGAATATACCAATAAGAAGCTTGGCTCTTGGGAATTTAGTCATTGTGGGACGTTTTTCCGGGGAAGATCATGCGCTTCTCTTGAGAGGGATTTAGAAAACGGTGATTCTGCGACTGCATCGCATAGAGGATTCTGCAGAATGCGAGGTTTTGTTACTTAAATGATGCACCAAAGATCCCACTCATTGAAAAAAAAAACTCAAAATCGTTGCGACCAAGGTCATTGAAAGGAAGAAGATGTGAAGAGAGTAAATCAGTGTGTTTCCAGTCTGTTTGTAAGGATTTTTCAATTCGAAAGCGCTTTAAATGTACGTAGATTTTCATGAAACCATATTTAGCATGAAGATCTAAAACTTCAACCTTACAAATTTCAATTGCTTCATGAATTTAAACCCCTGAATGGAAACCTCCCTCCCAAATTGATATCCAGGAAAGGCGACATAAACTGACCTTTATGTAGTTCTAACATAACTCCTATGGACTTTTTCTTGTGGAATTATCTCAAATATAATGTTTAAACAATAAACCGACTTCACTGGTGCATTAAAAAGTAAATATTCAACCATTACGGTATCGAACTGCTGAGCTGTCTTTGAAATTTACCTGTTCGAATATATGAATGCCGTGAACGCAAAGATTTACATTTAGACGAAATTATTTTGAAGGAAAAAATCCCAAATACTGTGCTTTGACAAACAGTTTATTAAAAGAAATCTTATTTTTTATTCTATTGACTCACAAAAATGAAACTTCCTTTTGAGACATATTATAAATCGATTTTCGCAGACTATAATTTGGTTTTCGGATATACCTTTTTCGACAAAGTTGTTTTAAATAAATCAAGCTTATCCGAAAACCCAATTAAAGCTTGTCGAAAATTTATTTAAACTCTTAAAACACCACTCAAACATTAAAAATTAGTATGAAGCCGTCATTGTAACTCAATAAACTAATGTAATGACTATCACAATGTGATTTTCAACAGACTTATTTCTCCCATAATAACTTTTAAAGTTCTAATAAGATCATTTGTTTAAAACAAAACAATTGCTTCAAAGACTTCACTTCCACAGTTGACGACACGACATGGAAATAGTGGGAGAGCTTTGATATTAGACTGCTTAAAGCTACACGCAGAATAAATTTAAATGAACAGACTTGAATCTGAAAGCTTAACACTTTGGCCCCCGTGGCTACGACCTTGCTTGCCACCCAATGATACCTACACTGCATAAAGTACTCATACTGTCTGATTTTGCGTCAAGATTTGCGTTACTGTCAGGATTTTGAAAGAAAATTCTACAGAGAATCCTGCAATCAGGACATCCGAAATAGGCTTCTCTTGAGCTCAGATCCAATTCTTAAAGCCATAACAACTAAAAGTAAAATAAAGTTTTCGCCAGAAGCTATAGAGATGTTTCTCTCAGCTCAACCAAATCTAGCAGCTGTAAGTGAAGTGGACGACGAAATTAGCGATAATGGCGATCGCTATATAAATAAATAAATATTACGTTACTCTTAGCTTAATAAACAATTAACATATTTTTGGCCGCCCAGATCATCAAAATACATCTACCCTACGGGAAAATGAACCGGTACGGTACCAGTCAAGGGACCGGTTCCCTGGGGTGCATGAACCGGTTCTAGTTCCGGAACTTTTGTATGTAGAGAACCGGTACGTTTTGTATGGGGTTGGCCACTGAAGTGTCAATTGACACCTAATTGATACTTTGTGATGTGTCTTGAACCGGCTCAACAGTACAAGCCCTACGACAGGTTCAGTAAAAACCAGTCACCTAACTACGATGTCTGATTTTTGGTAATATGCCCCAAAATAAGACGAAAAATGAAGCTTTTTGATAAATTACTTAGTTGTCTAGGGTTCAAATATATATAAATATTTTATATTTTTCTGACTTTTCTACTTATTTATAAATAACGTTGTTGGAAATACAACGCCACAGATTACTACAGATCAGTCAAATTGACTTTTCTTTAACACTTTAGAACCAGTTTGGTGACACATCCCCTCTTCACCCGTCCTGAGATAGGTACACTCAGGTTAATTAACACCACTTTTCCCGTATGTTCGCCGTGCTTGAACTAGTGCTGTACATTCCGGTTCAATCTTCAGCAAATAACTCAGGATTGCATCTTATACACTAGACCGGGTCACGAAAAAAAATGTCCAAAGTCGAGGGCAAATATTAAAGATCACCTCGAGACAACTTTAAAATAATTTTTTTTTCCTTCCCCACCCCCCGAAAAATAGCCAAAATTGTTTTTTATCGCTGCTTTTTTGTTTGTGGCTCAATCTTAACATACAAGACATCGGCGTATAGGTCTCGACGAGTACTACATTTGTCCTATAGTTGTCGCTGACGTACGACATCATTTTGTAATGATGGCCTCATTTAAAGCTGTTTCTACCCCTAAAAATGTAAAATATTTTTTCCTAGGATTAAAGCCCTTTAAAAACCAAGATTATTTTGCCCTGGAAGTATGTTTACAGTTTTATTCAAAAACAAAAAAGTTACGTATGAAAGATGTATTTACAGTATTAACAAAAAAAAAATTTTTATGTCGTTGCATTATTATCGCAATTTATTGCATACTTTATAGGGCTGACGAAAAACTGTTTATAAGAATGATTCCATACTTTATAACTCAAATTGTTGCATAAGTCTGTTAAAAAGTTGTTATCTTTAATATTTGCCCTCGACCTTGGAAAAAAATAAGTATGGGGACCGACCCGGTCTATTATACACCTATGCAAGGTATCAGAGCGGGCTGTGTTTTTCCTCCGTAGAAATATTTTATTGCCTATACCAGGGACCGGCACACAAATACCACTGTATTTGGTCATTGTATATGTGAGATGAAACTCCCCTTCTTCCTATGCACTGCGAAAAATGTTGAGTTCGACTTAGATACCCACTACGCGGCGTTTTTTCTGTCACACATTGAATAAGAGAAAACAAAATATATAACTGCAAAACGAACATTTCTGAATAGAATAAGGAAATTTTCAAATTTATGTTCAACAACAAAAAAACCATTCTACCCCTTGTCATTCATATTTATTTTTTGAGTGTATGCTAAGCAACAAAGCAACGTGCGGTAAAAGAACCACCACTATCGACTGCTACTGAGAAAGTAAATGATTTTGTTTACTCTTTTTCAATATGTGTGAGCAATGTGGGAGAACAAAAGCACCGTGCAGTGCTTTTGCCGATCTATGGCCTAAACAAATGAACCTACTTTTTATAAATATAATTTTCTTAATGATTAATTACACTGTGCAGCAAAATGTAGGTAATTTTTTGAAGGGTGGATAATTTATTTAGAGAATGCAAGACTTAAGCGAGTATATCAAAAATCCCGGGAGAACCTATCCCCCTAGGTTCACCTTATTTAGTATTCAAATTGAGTTGAAATATAGTTCAAAATAGATTCTTAATCACTATGTTTCTCATTATTTTAGTTCATTTTAAATAGCAGATGTCTTAAATGCAATTAACAAGGATGTTTTTTGTAGAGTATTTTTATTCTCGAATTCTTACGTGTACTTTTCGAGATAGGGTCCTTAAAATGGAATTTAAAATGCCAATGTTTAAGAAAACTGTTTAAAAAATTTTACTCTGGGTGTTATAAAACAAAAAACGAGCTCAGTTACTGAAAATGTCTTTCCTTGGAACATAATATGAAAATAACTAAAATGATGACTTTAGCTTTCAAAAGAGTTCCATAAATATTATAAAAATAGCTTGCGAGACAATATAAACTTAAAAATTGAATATTTCTTGAATTTGACCTAATTTTTAAAACGGAGTTACTACTGTGCTTTACGGCCCAAAAGCACAGTGTTATTTACAGTGTTATTTAAGAAAATATTTTAACACTCAAACTGACTACTCAAGGTCGCTATTCACACAGTACTTTGAAAGGAAACAAAATGATTAGTAACAATTGAAGATATCCAGTATTTATCTTAGAACTCGCCTAGCTATCTAAATTTTCTGAGCATATTTAAATGTAATGTAGAATATTTAAATGTAATAGTCCCATTTTAAGGTACTTTTTGACTTTTATCGAAAGAAGGACGAGAAGTACACGTAATGAGTCGAGACAGAGAATTAAAATGCTAAACTGAAAATCCTCGAATCCTCGTTAAATTTTACTAGAGACATCGGAAAGCGAAAATGTGCTAAAACAAAAAGAAACTTAGTTTTTCAGAATCATTTCAAACTATATTTTAGTTCGAACTGAAACTTCACCAGGCCATAGCTAAGAAAGGTCTAAGTGGCGAATAATTCACCCCCAAAAAGTTGAAGCAGTGTATTATAAGTAAGTATAAGTGTTATAAGATTCTGTTTCTTATATAACGTTGGAAACCGGAGAAATTTTAAGCTATTTGAAACGGCATGACCACCTTCTGAAGTGAAATTATCGTTTTTATACCAGAATAAGGCATAAACATTAGGGTGGGTCGATTAAGCAATCGATAATGTGCCATCGATTTTTCGATAGCTTTTGGCACGAGGAAAAAAAATGTTCCACTACGACATATCAAAACCAGTACAGAAATTTTAGTCAGCAATAAAAAAAAATATAAAATGCTGATCCTGTCTTCTTTTGTTTGATATTTACATCACCATTGTATAACTAAGAGAGGGCATAAAAAATCGAAAAATCAATAAAAAAAAATCTATCGTATTAGTAAAAAAATTGTATGAAACCGTCATTGTAATTCAAAAAACTACTGATGCAGTTCGATTCCTCGTACCCGAATAAGACCGTCCTCACCGGTCTTATCTTAAAATTTTTTTGCCAAAACTATCACAGTCTATTATTACTCGAATTCTAAAGTGGGCGGTATGGTACAATTGTATGGAAGGTACCAAAAGGGGCGCGGCTAGACTTTCAGCGTTTTATCCAAAACTTTATCCTGTTATCGCTTTACTAAATACAGAATTTGGGCATTTTAAAAAATCGGCGGGTTTCTGACTACGGGGAAAAGTTTATTCGGTCTAAAAAAAGTTATATGTGTTCCCATGTTTCGTTGGGTCACATCTAGAAATCGAAATATATCAATTTGAAGTTAGTATGTAGAGACAAAGAGACATATTGAACCAAATTTGCCGACACCGACAACAATTTTTGAAACAATACCCCCAAACATGACAAATTCCCCTATATAATACTAGAGATGGGCACGTGAGTAAATTTGACTCACGTTCACGCACGCTCACGTGATTGAAATTGTCAATCACGCACACTCACGCTCAAAAATGTTTTCGCTACTCACGTTCACGCACGCTCACGTGAGTAAATTTTGTACTCACGCACGTTCACGTGAGCGTGAATCACGACAATCACGCCAAATAAAATACAAAAAAATGATATTGTTATGTTTCTATAATTACACTATGCAACAAATGAAGACTTTTTGCAAAATAAATACAAGAACTTGAGAGTATTTGTTCGATTAGACTGTAGAAGGGAAATAAAACCATATACAGTAAACTACGGATAAGTGCACATCGCATAAATGCAAAAACCGCATAAGTGCAATGGAACTTGAAGCCATTAGCCTTTTTTATACGTTTACATACAAAAATACACGGATAAGTGCAATACGCATAAATGCAAAAACCGGATAAATGCACAACTTTTTCCAACCTGAAAGTACTTTTTTAGTACAACTTTGCATGCATAAATGCACATCTCTTATACTACATAAATGTAGATTATGATTAAGAGAAACTGGAGAAAAAAATATATAAGGTTGGAACAGAAAACACGGTTCAAAAAAAGATTTCAGACTTTTTCAGCACATGTGGTTGAGGTTAATCGAATTGAGTGCAATGTAATATGTATTTTGCAAAAAACAATGGTGCAAAATATGATTGCATAATTCATTTACAGCTCTTATTTTGGCACAGAACTGAATATTTTTAATTTTTTTGTATGAAATATTAAAAACACTAAACCAATGAAATATAAATTTGTGATTTTTTTTACCTTAAACTAAACTGATTTTATAAGTTTTTATAAAAAACCTGTTATGTAATGTAAACCAAATATAAATAAAAACATTAAACAGATTTATACTTTTATTATTTTCTTAAAGTTCCGTC
This sequence comes from Muscina levida, assembly GCA_964034835.1. NCBI lineage: Eukaryota > Metazoa > Arthropoda > Insecta > Diptera > Muscidae > Muscina > Muscina levida. The sequence goes on along the minus strand of OZ035883.1, from coordinate 90,495,701 downwards.
CAAACTGAAGTGGTGTTACAGATGTTTGTATAAATGCAATAAACGTGCACTTATGCAATGTTTGTATATATGCAATAGTTGTGCACTTATCCGAGTGTTGTATAAATGCAAAAACCGCATAAGTGCACAAAAAGTCGCGCGAAAACCGATGTGCACTTATCCGTAGTCTACTGTACTCAGTTTGGCGAGATTGTTGACCAATTTTTTGTATGGACCCCAAAATATTCTCGATGAATAACTTACCTATTTGGTAACCGATTTTGACAAACAGGTATGCGTTTCACTCACGAAAGCATGTATTTTGTGAATAAAATAGTAAACATTAGGGTGTGCTTAGAAAATAGTTGCTACAAACATCTTCAAACTAAAAAATAGTGAAAAAAAAAATTTGCAATTTCGAGGCAAAACAGAACGATATGACGAGACACCAATATAAATATATATATCGATGGAAAGACAACAGTCTCTTTTTTCAAATCCACTGAGAAATTTGAAATCTGTTGATATTCAACCACATTACTGGCTTATATGTGCGGAAAGGTACGAAAACCCGGTCTCATAGTAGTCTTTATGAGCAATTAAGGGTAAGGATCGGATTGTAATGATATGTTAACCAAATGTGGACGCCATCAAATTAATATTGCAAAAAATTAAAACAAAAATAATTTCTTCCTCAATTTTTTTAAAAAATATGCAGAAATAAGTAAAATTTTTGGAATACATTTTTTATAATATTTGTACGCAAAACTCACAGCTACATTATTACCGAATATAATTTAGCGCTATTATGAAGTATCTGTTAGCTGTTGGACAAAAACTGATGACACCTTTATCCAAGAGGCTCACTGATTTTTTAGAATCTTTTGGGGTCCATAAAAAAATTGGATACCAATCTCGCTAAACTGAGTATAATCGAACCTATACATTCAAGGTCTTGTTTTTTCTCACTGTTGCACTGTGTTATGTGCCTTCTGTTATATAATACATTTTAAGTTTTAAAAATATAATAGATTAATATGGAAATAAATAAATTAAAGAACTCATGAATACATAACATCAAAATAAAATATAATAATTTTATTTATTTTATTTTACAATAAAAATTATTCTAAGAATTTTTGTGTAAAAATAAAATTTTTAGCAACATTTTCTTCACTTAAACGACTTTTTTTTCTTCTTATATTTTTTCTGACGTAGAAAATAGATGTTTTAAATTTAGTTATGGATTTTGGTTCACACATTTCTTCTAAGCAAATTTTACAAAGTTTTTCGTACCATAAAACGTATTTGCTTATTGTTGGACTTTGAGCAATTTTTGAAAGGATTTTAAAAAGTTAAAATCTATTATCTTAATAGATTAAAAAAAATATCTTCCATTTTTTTGGGTATCTGAATTGTGAATCCTATAGTTATAAATATCATGATTTCAAATATGTTATCAGATTTTTTTCATCAGGCACAGTTTTTTAGTAATTTGAATTTTGCATATATGTTATAAAAATTGTATTAGATCCAACAGAATCTTTTTTAAATACAATAACCGATACTTGAAGAGCTTAAAACATGTAAAATAAGAAAAACAAATATGTATTTTCTATTATTTAATAATGTTATTTCTTTCTTTTACGCTGAATATCCTAGCAGTCTTCTAAAATATACAAGCAGCAGTTAGCGAGCATAGTAGGCATTTATTTGACTTCGTAACGCTTTTCTAAAGTTAGAAAACCTTTGTGGGACCTTTCACTATATTTACCGGCCATATCGCTGCAGCATTCATGGAAAAAATTAATAAGAGAGTAAGTCAAGATATCGGGGGTGTTATTAAACTTTGGTATATAGGGTCATGTTGTACTCGACCAGACCAACAACATGCACTAGGTCACTCCTCTAGTTCCAAATGACTGTCACATAGTGTTATTACATATATATTATTTATATTATACATATATTATTAAACATTATATTGTAATATTATTATATTTTATTACATATTATTTTATATTATAATATTACAAAGAATAAAGTCTCGATTTCCTAAATCATTCACACAAAAATTTAAATATTTATCAATGTAATGACAAATGCAAATAACCAGTCTTGTGTAGAGTTTCTGTCCCGGGATTTCCCGGGCGGGAATTCCCGGGATTCCCGGTCATTTTTAATTCCCGGTTTCCCGGGAAATTCGTCCGGGATTCCCGGGAAATTGAAACACCTATGGCAGAGCAAATTTTAGAAGCGAATTGAAGAAAGAAGGGACAAGCGACTTTATTCTTTAGTGAAGTATCTTAAAGATCCAACAGTATTTGATAAGAATGCTAATAACTTATTTCAAACTGCTTCTTATACTGCTTATTTATACTCGACGTTAGACGTTATTGACAAAGTTCTGGAATCGGAAGAAATTCCTATTTGTGTCATTAGTACCGAAAGACCATTTGACGATATTTTAACCGATACCATCACAAATGCAAATGTTGCATCAAGTAATAGACTACTTAATAACTCGATAAAAAAGGATTTGCAATTTTACGAAGTAAGTGGAAAAGCAACGGAAAATGTCACCATTTAATTGAAAGCTCTTCCGACAATAAGCCCAACATCAGTTGAATTGTTCATTTAATCATACTCCATGTTGTGTAAAAAATTCATATTAATATCTTTCATACACACCGCATGAGAGCTTTTTATATTCCTCCATTTCGCACAAGTTGGGTGTAAAATGAAAACTTTGAACGCGTTTATCTCGTAATCGATTTTTTTTTGAGTTATGACGGTCTTGTACCAAATGAGCAATATGTACATACTGCAAAATTGAAAAAATTAACATAGTTTGTCTTGTTTTTCTAATGCGCGAAATTTCCCGGGAATTCCCGGGAATCCCGGGAAAGGCAAAAATTTTTCCCGGTTTCCCGGGAAATGAAAAGTCCGGGAAAAAGAGAAACTCTAGTCTTGTGTTAAGCGCATTTTTTTTTGCTTTGCGTGATTAGCGTGAGTAGCGTGATTCACGCAAAGTATGCACTCACGCACGCTCATGCACGAAGATATTTTTGATGCTCACGTCCATGCACGCTCACGTGAGCAAATTTCCAACTAACTCACATTCACGCGTGAATCACGCATGATTCACGTGATTCACGCCAATCACGTGCCGAGTGCCCATCTCTATATAATACTTACTAACTTCAAATCGATATATGTATCTCGATTCCTAGACGTGACCCAGAGAAACGCCGGGATACTTGTTACTTTTTCCGGTAGTCAAAACCACCGCCTATTACAGACCCCTGTCATTTTGTCGCACACTGTACCTGGGTTCGACCCCAGTCACAGCCCGTCACATCTACATTTCTTTGATCGGCGGACCCTAGGTATTACCAGACCAACCTTGTGATAGTTCAGTTAATGGGCATGCCAAAACCAAAGTTTGGATTCATAGTTTCCCTCCAAAACTCGGCACTAGTTTGAAGGTAGTGAAATCAATACTTACTAGGGGACCACCTGTTATTACTTCACAAACCCTAAGCAATGCATTTTATCATTTAATTTTTGGTATGAAATTCCCGCAAATAGGGTCAAATAAATAGTTACTTACATGGGTACATATGTTAGGGGTGGTGATATGAGTTCCCAGAAAAACTAATTTTTCTTTACTGCCCATAAATGAGGTATGGGTAAGCTTCTCGTGTAATTGTGAATTAACATGCTTTCTATTTTTCGATGCACAACAAACGGAACATACTTAAGTAGGACCTCTGCAAAATGTTGGCCCCTCCAGTGCAAATTTTATTAACTATATAGTCGTTTACTTTTAAATTTGTATGCAGAGGACAAAAATTAACTTTTCTTAAAAAAAGAAAACTTTAAAAAATGTATTATTTTGATGCACCCCACAGTGGCATTTCGGTGGAAAAAATAGGGGTTTTAAACTTTTCAATTTAAAAATTTTAATGATTGGGTTTTGTAAAGCAATATTTGAATTAGAAAAATTCATCATGGTTTTTTATGAAAAGTGAAATTTTGTAGTTAAAAAAACTAACAAAAGTCAACGGAAATTTATTCAATAAAATTAGATTAAAATTATTGTCCAAATAAAGTACTTTTTGTGTGTGTACGTTAACAGCTATGGCTTTTGTTTTATTTTTCAGTGAAAATATAGCACTTACTCTTTTATAAGAAAAAAAAATTATTGAAATTGGAAAGGTATACTGATAATTATAATTTATCAAAAATTATACTAAAAAATATCAACTTTTCACTTTTTGATGGAAAAAAACTTTATGTGCTTTGCCTTGCTTAGCCCTCTAACTATAAAAAAATGAAAGGTCCGAGTCTGTACTTTCAATTAAGAAAAAAAATCACCGCCAAATACCGTCCCTTTTAGTAACATCGATTTTAATGCATGCATTTGTGCGACAATTTCGGTGTATTTGAAGGATATTCCCTTCTTTTGTACGGAGACAACACATGTTGACTTTTGAATAAAAATTAAAATTTTTTAACTTATATAAAATTTTCATATGATTCTAGACAGGGAAGAAAAACACCTAAAATCTACAACTTTCGATGTGCGTAAAATCTAAAGTAGGCGTGGCATCCCCAATATGTTTAATTTTTTTTCATAAGGAGAACTCAATTAGGATGTGTCCCAAATTTCGAGTCCCTAGGTCCAAAAACACAAATTTTGGCAAGTGCAGTTATATGGGAGGTGGGTGTGGCAGTAGGCGGTTTTCCAAGATTTTTTCAAAATTTCTAAATTAAGCCCAGAGAAGTGTTTCTGCAAAATTTCATTGCTGTACGACCACTCCTTCTATTTTTTTTCCAAGAAATGTATGGGGCGGTGCCACTGTGCACCCTACCAAATTGTCTTATATGTATATCATATTAAAGGTTATTTCAGTGGCATTTTAAAAATATAAAAACCAATAAAAATATGTTTTTCATTGTTCGGTTTGAGATCTATTTCTATTATCGCTAATAGAATTTGTTTTACAAGAGCTGTGTGAAATGTATTATGTTGACAGCTGGCAGGGCAGATAGCTATTTCGATGGTTGCCAAACCATCATCATCAGTGCCGTTTGCTGTGCCTTCTCCACTCATTATCACAACCTTAAGTGTTAAAAGCTTCACACAATCAATGTGAAGCTCACACACACCGGTGCGAAAATGGTATCAACGAAGACAACGTCAACATAATGCACACAAGCTCTTGTCTATGCTTTGTCCATCGGACAAAATTGCATAGAATTGTTTTTGGCATCAAATGCCAACCCAGTGTACCTCCCGTGTATGTATTCTCTTGTTTGTTATTGTCGATCTATAAAGAATTATGAATATGTTTTTCATTGTTCGGTTTGAGATCTATTTCTATTATCGCTAATAGAATTTGTTTTACAAGAGCTGTGTGAAATGTATTATGTTGACAGCTGGCAGGGCAGATAGCTATTTCGATGGTTGCCAAACCATCATCATCAGTGCCGTTTGCTGTGCCTTCTCCACTCATTATCACAACCTTAAGTGTTAAAAGCTTCACACAATCAATGTGAAGCTCACACACACCGGTGCGAAAATGGTATCAACGAAGACAACGTCAACATAATGCACACAAGCTCTTGTCTATGCTTTGTCCATCGGACAAAATTGCATAGAATTGTTTTTGGCATCAAATGCCAACCCAGTGTACCTCCCGTGTATGTATTCTCTTGTTTGTTATTGTCGATCTATAAAGAATTATGAATATGAGCTTGTGTGCATTATGTTGACGTTGTCTTCGTTGATACCATTTTCGCACCGGTGTGTGTGAGCTTCACATTGATTGTGTGAAGCTTTTAACACTTAAGGTTGTGATAATGAGTGGAGAAGGCACAGCAAACGGCACTGATGATGATGGTTTGGCAACCATCGAAATAGCTATCTGCCCTGCCAGCTGTCAACATAATACATTTCACACAGCTCTTGTAAAACAAATTCTATTAGCGATAATAGAAATAGATCTCAAACCGAACAATGAAAAACATATTCATAATTCTTTATAGATCGACAATAACAAACAAGAGAATACATACACGGGAGGTACACTGGGTTGGCATTTGATGCCAAAAACAATTCTATGCAATTTTGTCCGATGGACAAAGCATAGACAAGAGCTTGTGTGCATTATGTTGACGTTGTCTTCGTTGATACCATTTTCGCACCGGTGTGTGTGAGCTTCACATTGATTGTGTGAAGCTTTTAACACTTAAGGTTGTGATAATGAGTGGAGAAGGCACAGCAAACGGCACTGATGATGATGGTTTGGCAACCATCGAAATAGCTATCTGCCCTGCCAGCTGTCAACATAATACATTTCACACAGCTCTTGTAAAACAAATTCTATTAGCGATAATAGAAATAGATCTCAAACCGAACAATGAAAAACATATTCATAATTCTTTATAGATCGACAATAAACCAATAAAAATTTTAAAAATAACCCTCGTGTTATACAATTTATAATAATTTTAGGAATCTTGAAAATGTAATATCAGTTTTTAATGGAATAAATGTGTAATTAAAAGATCGTTTTTTTTAATTGAAAAAAAGCTGCAACCTTAACATATTTTTTGATATACGACACGTCTAAGCAAAATGGCCTCCTTATATTTATAAAAAAAATTCTTTATTATGAGCTATAATTTTGCTTTTTAAAAACGCGTAGCCTTCTTCGCTAAAACTTGTTTATCAAACAAATTCTATTAGCAATAATAGAATAGCGGCCTTATTCATAAAAATTTATAAGAGGTTTATAAACCATTTTTAAGCAATTTTCGAGAAAACAATATTCATAAACGATTCACATCTTCAATAAGTTAAAGTAGGGTTGTCTCTACTTTAAGCATGCTATAACTTGACGTTTGTAGAATTTATTGTATATTTTTGAATTTGAGATCTTTATTTTGAGTTTTTCGGCATTTTTCCTATTGAAAAGAGTTGTTGCATGCATTCATTGTGTAGGAAATTTTCTTCTTAATTATTGCGCACATAGAAAAATATCTATATAGACACTTTTCATTCATGAATACCATTTTGAAAAATATTTCTCCAAAATTCTTCAAAAATAATTTGTAAATAATGAAATAATATTTGTGATGTATAAACAATCAAAACAAGGAAACAATGTAATCGGTATCCGATTATAATTTTAACATGAGGAAAAGAAAATCAAATTTTTTAATATAATTTTTATTTTAACGTCTTTCTTATCATCATGAGAATCGTAGTCAGTGAAAAATTGTGCTACAATAATGTTTATAGTTATTATAAGTGCAAATACATATTTGGTATCCGATTATAAAGCTTTTGTATCCGATTATAAAGCTGTTTTTGTACATCATTAACGACAAATCAAACCATTGACGTTGCCACCTGAACACATAAAGCTAAAGTACTGATAAAAAACGTTTATGAATACAATTTCTTATTAAAGGTTTGTTAGAGCTAAAGGATACTTTAGCTAGAGAACGCTTTTTTATGAATATGGCCGTAGATCTCAAACCGAACAATGAAAAACATATTAATAATTAAAAAACTAAAATAGATATAACAAAAAAAATCTAATTATTTTTTTAAATTCCAAAATAAACCATACTGATAAAGAAATATTTTATATAAATAAAAGAAGGGAAATTGTACAGATAAGATGCTAATGTTACCTTTAATAATTTAGTACAGTTGCTAAGATGTTTCAAAATTAAAAAAAAAAATATTTTTATGATTAAATTTTTTCAGTTTAAAGGTCATTGTTGTCCGCTTTTTTACAAATCTAAGTAAAAATTACTATATAGCGTAGGGTGGGGCGATTTGAACATCTTAATGGGCGCTTCGCGTTTCTGATTCTTGAGATTGTACTGAGCAAAAAAGTCCACTAGACCATAGGTCTACGGTGAAAATCGAGCTTCCCCATTTTGACTTGAAGTTTTTTCCTCAAACTTTATTTTTTTCGAAAATTTGCAAATTTTCTTGGGCTCATATTTCGTAAACTATTTTAAATTTTGACTTATTTTCAAAAGTAAGGTAATAGCTATTGTCTCGGACTACAATTTCTCTGAACATATTACTTAGAAAAAATTTCGTTTTCATGTAGAAAATTCACCAATTTTTGTCACGTTTTTTTTTAGATATTTTGGCCTATAACAGCCAAACCATTGAGATATTCGATCCAATACTAACACAAAAATTGTAGCCAAGACCATAGTTAAGAACTCTCTAGTACATCGCAGTTTTGGCCTTGTTAAAGTGCATATTTTTCGTGAAAATATTGATAATTACCATTTTCAGTTGTTCAGTTCATAGCGCAAAATCATAAAAATGTTATATTTCTTATTTTTATTCTATTTTTATACCATCACAATTAGGGATGAGGATATATATCATTTGATACGAAAAAAAGTGTAACGCATTAAAGGATACGAGTAAGACCCCAAGTATCTCAAGACCAAATTCGTTTCAGGACTTTCTAAGACGACGGCCGGTCAGCAGGATAACTCGAGTAAACCTTAACAGATCAGTATGAAAATTTACCAGTACTAATATTTTTCAAAACAAATTTATGGGATTGTAAATGGGCAGAAAAGCCCCATCCCTTCTGGTACCTCCCATACAAAATTACGTATTTTTGGATAATTTATATTTCTTTCATACCTTCCAAACGGATGATCGTAGTATATTTAAATTTGGTCAGTTTATTTATCTTGCAAAAGTAGACAAACCCTAAGAAAACCGAAACGTTTGCCACACCCGATCCGGTACCTCCCATACAAATGACCGAATTGACCCTTATAGATTTTCATACATATCTTTTTTCTAAGTAAACTAAATTCACTCAAATTTTGCGTATGATGTTCGCTTATGAAAATTGGACTTAGGAATAAATATGGACTATATCGGTTCACGCCTACTGGTACCTCCCATACAAAATGACCTATTTTTGGAAAATTAATATTTCTCCCATAAGTTCCAAACGGACACTTGGGGGGGTAATGGAAATTTGTCGATTATTTTACATTGTTATAGGAGGCAAAATCCCAGAAAACCTAACTATCTGACACACCCCTTCTGGTACCTCCCATATAAATGACCGAACTCTCCCCCATAGTCTTACATACATTACTTGTTTGTAAGTAAACTGAATTCAAATTATGCGTAAGATGTACGGTTACGAAAATATGAATCAGGAATGAATATGGACTGTATAAATGATATATTATTGGAAAATTTATATTTCTCCCATAACTTCTAAATTCACAACGTTAGTTGTGAATCTAAAAATAGAAAGCGTGTTAATTCACAACAACGCGAGAAGCTATCCCATACCTCATTCATGGGGTGCAAAGGGAAATTAAGTTTAAGTTTTTTTTATGTGGTATTTATCTTGTAATAGGAGGAAAACCACAGCAACCCCTTACTATTATTTGACACACCCCTTCTGGTACCTCCCATATAAATAACCGATATTTTCCCCTTTACATACATATCATTTTTATACCATCACCCGTAGGGATGAAGGTATATATCATTTGATACGACCCAAAAGTGTAACACATAGAAGGAGTCACTTTAGACCCTAGGTTTCTTTGAACCAAATTCGATTCATGACTTTTTAAGTCGTTTGAGCCATGTCCGTCTGTCTGTCTGTCTGTCTGTCGGGTGGCTGTCCGGCTGGTTCGCACGATAACTTTCGAAAGACGCAACCAAATGTTTTGAAATTTTGCACGAGTTATTATTTTCTCAAAACTACTTACGGTATTGCAAATGGGCTACATGGCCCCGCCCCTTCTGGTACCTCCCATACAAATACATCATTCCGCCCACTTTAGAAATCGAGTAATAATATCAATACACCCTACGGGATCGTCCCCAAATTCTGTATTTAGTAAAGCTATAACAGGATAAAGTTTTGGAGAATAAATCTGGAGCCTAAACACACCCCTTCAAGACCTCCCATATAAATGTACCACTCCGCCCAATTTCGAAATCGAGTAATAACATCAATAAAATAGAAAATTATTTGTTTTACTGAGGGTAAGGGTAAATGTAAGTCGGGTTGCCCGACTGAAACTTTCTAACTGGTTTTAATTACAAATCGATTATTTTCAATAACTCAAGACTTAAACAATATATTATATTGGGTGATGGTATTTATCAGTCAGTTTAACTGACTGAAATTTCTGTACTGGTTTTTATGTACGCTGAATCCAGACAAATTTTGGGTAAGCGTTCACTAAACGTTGACTTACGGTTTTGCTCCACAAGCAGGCAAAAAATAATACATAAGTAATTTTATTTCAATAACTCAAAAATAATATTTTATATTGGGTGATGGTATTTATCAGTCAGCTTACCTGACTGAAATTTCTGTACTGGTTTTAATTTATTCTATTTATTTTATTTTTATACCATCACCCGTAGGGATGAAGGTATATATCATTTGATACGACCCAAAAGTGTAACACATAGAAGGAGTCACTTTAGACCCTAGGTTTCTTTGAACCAAATTCGATTCATGACTTTTTAAGTCGTTTGAGCCATGTCCGTCTGTCTGTCTGTCTGTCGGGTGGCTGTCCGGCTGGTTCGCAAGATAACTTTCGAAAGACGCAACCAAATGTTTTGAAATTTTGCACGAGTTATTATTTTCTCAAAACTACTTACGGTATTGCAAATGGGCTACATGGCCCCGCCTCTTCTGGTACCTCCCATACAAATACATCATTCCGCCCACTTTAGAAATCGAGTAATAATATCAATACACCCTAGGGGATCGTCCCCAAATTCTGTATTTAGTAAAGCTATAACAGGATAAAGTTTTGGAAAAAAATTTGAAAGCCTAGCCACGCCCCTTCTGGTACCTCCCATACAAATCTACCTTTCCGCCCACTATAGAGATGGAGAAATAATATCAATAAATTAAACGCGATCGTACCCAAATTCTATTTTGAGTAAAGCTATAACAAGATAAAGTTTTAGAGAAAAAAATTGGAAGTCTATTCACGCCCCATCTGGTACCTCCCATACACATCTGGTACCGCCCACTTTAGAAATCGATTAATATTATTAAAAGACCTAACGCGATCGTGCCCAAATTCTGTATTTGGTAAAGTTTAAGCAGGATAAAGTTTTGGAGAAAAAATCTGGAAGTCTAGACACGCCCCTTCTGGTACCTCCCATACAAATGTACCACTCCGCCCACTTTAGATATAGGGTAATAATATCAATACACTCGACACGATCGTGCCCAAATTCTGTATTTTGTTATATTATAACAGGACAAAGTTTTGGAGAAAAAATTGGAAGTCTAGACACGCCCCTTATGGTACCTCCCATACAAATGTACCTTTCCGCCCACTTTTGGGATGTAGTAATAATATCAGTACACCAAACGCAATCGTGCGCAAATTCTGTATTTAGTAAAGCTATAACAGGATAAAGTTATGGAGAATAAATCTGGCGCCTAAACACACCCCTTCACGTACCTCCCATATAAATGTACCACTCCGCCCAATTTCGAAATCGAGTAATAATATCAATAAAATAGAAAATTATTTGTTTTACTGAGGGTAAGGGTAAATGTAAGTCGGGTTGCCCGACTGAAACTTTCTAACTGGTTTTAATTACAAATCGATTATTTTCAATAACTCAAGACTTAAACAATATATTATATTGAGTGATGGTATTTATCAGTCAGTTTAACTGACTGAAATTTCTGTACTGGTTTATTCTTCTATTGTTTTCAGTTCATTTGACGGATTTTTGTCAGTTTATTGTAAACGATCACAGCATCAAATACACATAAAATTAAATACGCATTTTTAAATATCTGCCGCAAATGTAAGTTTTAGAAATTATTGTTTCGTGTATTAACTGTGCAGTGCCAATAAAAAACATTTTTTTTATTTAAGAAATAGAACATTTTTATGATTTTGCGCTATGAACAACTGAAAATGGTAATTTATCAATATTTTCAGGAAAAACATGCACTTTCACAAGGCCAAAACTGCCTGAAAGAGCGTTCCAATGCTTTTGCGATATACTAGAGAGTTCTTGACAATTGTCTTGACTACAATTTTTGTGTTAGTATTGGATCGAGAATCTCAATGGTTAGGCTGTTATAAGCCAAAATATCTCAAAAACGTGACAAAAAATGGTGAATTTTGTACATTTTCGACTTTTTGACCATGAAAACGAAGTTTTTTCTAAGTAATATGTTCAGAGAAATTGTAGTCCGAGACAATAGCTATAACCTTACTTTTCAAAATAAGTCAAAATTTCAAATAGTTTACGAAATATGAGCACCAGAAAATTTGCAAATTTTCGAAAAAAAATAAAGTTTGAGAAAAAACTTCAAGTCAAAATGGGGAAGCTCGATTTTCACCGGTGACCTATGGTCAACTAGTGGACTTTTTTGCTCAGTACAATCCCAAGAATCAGAAACGCGAAGCGCCCATTAAGATTTTTTCGTTCCATACAAATCGCCCCGCCCTAATATAGCGTCAATATACTTGAGGTTGCCTATAATAATCTATTATTTAAACTGAAGTTGAGTGATTTTTTTACACATTTGTACTGGATTCGTCTACACTTAAGGTCGAGGTGCACTTAAGGTAAGTTTTGTGGATTTTCTGTTTCTATTACGTATATATAATAACAAAAAAACAAACATGGCATCTCTTACGACTTAAAACCTTTCGAATAATTTATTGTCCAAACCAAATGAAATAAATTCAACGACAAAAATTCCATATTTATTAATACATATTACTCAGGTTAATATATTTCACATATTATTCAGTATAGTATAGTATAGATATTATCGACTATACTGAATTATATGTGAAATATATTTAACTGAGTAATATGTATTAATAAATTTGGGATTTTTGTCGTTGAATTTATTTCATCTTATATATAAAAATTATATCTTAGTGACATATTTGATTTCTGTCCTCAGCAGCAATAATATTTAACAATTTCTCCTGTGCCGGTATATTGTTTTTAAATGTCCAAAATCTAATTTTAAATTAACTCTTTTTGACACACAACAAACAAAACAAATCGTGCGATTTTTGGTTTAAAATTGTCGACTGTGGCGCCATTGAAAAGATGTTCTTAATAAGGTACCACCTAAACAAATACAGTAATGTCTCTTTAATCCGAATAATTGATTGCAGACCCCCATTCGGATTATCGAAAAATTATAGCGTTAAGAATGTATGATATTATTGTGTATTGATATTATTATTCGTTTTCTAAAGTGGACGGAATGGTACATTTTTGTGGGAGGTACCAGAAGAATCGTGGCCATGTTGCCCATTTGCAATACCGTAAATAGTTTTGAGGAAATATAAACCAATGCCAAAACAATTGGTTACGCCTTTGGAAATTAACGTGCGTACCAGCCGGACAGACAGACAGACAGAAGGACGTAGCTCAAACGACTTAAAAAGTCTTGAATCGAATTTCCAAAGAAACATATGGTCTAAAGTTACTCCTTCTATCAGTTACACTTTTGGGTCGTATTAAATGATATATACCCTCCTACCCGTAGGGTGAGCTTATAAAAACGATAAATGGGGTTTTGTTGGGAGGCACTTGCTCATTAAATTCCGCTTGAATCAAAATCGTAGCTTATCCTTCTCATTAGTTCTTATGAGTCATTAGTTCCAATATTGTATTCATTACAATCGCTATCATTTAGTACAGCATTTATTTTTTGCTCTTAACCGAAAACACTGTAACTGATTGTTTTAGTTGTATTATTGCATGTTACCTGCTGCCAACCAATTAGTAAACGAGATTACAAGGAAGCGGTTATAATCAAATATTTTATTATATACAAAACTCTCAAAGAAGCCGGACTTTATCTCACACCCAGAAGCCGCCGATCACGGCATAAAAAACAAGCACAAATAATTGTCATTGAACATCATATGCAACTTCATTTAGAATGAAAGTATGTATACTCGTATCTGCCTACCTTGTGCATGTGGATTGTGTAGTGTGCTAAAATATAATTCAAAACATCCCAATAACAACACAATGACGTCGTACAAACAACAATAATACTATGTCAGTCAAGAAGTCACCATTAAGCACAAAGTGTCACATGCGCGGCTCAAAAAAGAAAGAGACCTGTTACTAGGTCCTGGAGAATGTGGCAAATGCACGATATTTTCGAAAGGAGACTAATGTCTAGAGACGAAAAAAGGAGAAGGTCGTATGCCGCCATCGTCACGGTTCTGTATGTGTTTTGGAGTGCAATTATAAAAACCGCCGACAAATGCCGATAAAAATAAGATGACAAAACCTAAATAGCCACAACAACAAACAACTCCAGAAGATGCAATGACAAAAATTGCAAGAAATGATGCGAGGGAACATGCGCCCGCTGCTGTTTCATGTTTACCGCCGTTTATATGCAATCAAAACAAATAAAAAAAATTGTTGAAGAAGCCGGCAGGCCAAAACAATTGAAATTCGATTAAACAAACACCAACAACTGCAGAAATAACAACATCGGCACAACAAGAGAGTATGGGCCGTATAGGGTTTGTGATTAAGGCTATATCAAAATACAGTACGTGGAAGTAGAACAAAACAAAATACATATGAAAGTATTTGTACATTTGTTTGTCTGGCAGCAAAAGCATCTGAGCAAAAAGCATGGATCCGGGAGGGACGATTGCAGGTGACGATTATGGTTATTTTTGTTTAAAGGGATTTAATTTTAACCAAAGGTTTTTTATAACATATAAGTAAAAATAAAGGCGCCATGCAATAAGACCGTATACAATTAAGCCATATGACCGTATTTTACATTTGAAGTGAAATGATACTTATTACTATAATTCTAACACGAAAGTGGATTACACCATATTTATTTTTTATATTTGAAATAACGCAGAAATTGTTATTAACTTACAAGAAAATATGACCATTTTTTGTTTATTATTTATACAAATAAATAGTAAATTTTTTCAAGTTCTTAATTATTTTTATTAAATAGTCAAGTACGTTTATGACGAACACCGTTTATAGTGAACTTTCAGTTATAACGAACACTTTTTCTGGTCCCAACGGTTTTGCTTTGTTTCTTTATATAAATCTACACTGTTATAGCGAACTTTTTTTATAACGAACAAAATTTGTTAACGAACACTCTATATTTTAAATTATTTCAGCGACGGTAACCTCTTTATATATTCGTATGAAAGCAAACGGCTACCCTTACACACGTCAGATGTTCATTTGTAAACAAAATATTAGTGATGGCACAATTAATCGAAAAAGTGGTAATAATCGATTATTTGCTTTCAATTATTGATTTAATTGTATCGTGAATTCTCTTTCGATTAATTGAATTAATCGAATATTCCAAATATTAACACAGTGCAACAGTGAAAAACACCCGAACGTGACTATATAGGATCGATAGTACAACCGGAGTTGAGTAAAACCGTAGCTCAGTTTGGCTAGATTAAACTTTTTGAAATTCCTTGGATCCCTTGATAAATGGTGACATCAGTTTTTTGCCAACAGTTTGTAGAGTTTTTAATCTAGCTCTTTCTCTTCTTAAGCAAAGTTCCCTCGTTTATTTTCAAAAAATTTCGAAACAAATTCAAATTTTTTCACTATTTTGAATATAAGTCGTAGAGAGTCCAGATTTTTTCCATACTCCATTCAGTAAAATTGTAGTTTAGGTAACACCGAAAAACTTCTCTGAACAAACCCATGCAATCTGAACAAGTCTAGGGATATTAAATGGTTCTCAATACACACTATCTATTTTCAACAAATCAGTTTTTTTTTAAGAGTTTTGGGCCATTGTGCAAAGTTTGTACTTGCTATCTTTACCAAAAACGTACTTATTGTATAACTGAACAACTTCTGTAAACAACCAATATGATCGGAATACTCCACCCCTTTAATTGTTCACAAAGAGCGTTATGGTGTTTCTTATATGGCATTTTTTCGAATTTTGTTAAAAATATATATTAATTGCGATGTTAATCATCTAGATAACCAACATCGCAATTAATACATATTTTTTAACGAAATTCGAAAAAATGCCATATAAGAAACACCCTAATGCTCTTTGTGAACAATTAAAGGGCTGAAGTATTACGATCATATTAGTTGTTTACAGAAGTTGTTTAGTTATACAATAAGTACGTTTTTGTTAAAGATATCAAGTAAAAACTTTGCGCAATGGCTCAAAACTCATAAAAAACTGATTTAAGTTTTTAAAGTAGATAGTGTGTTTTGAGAACCATTTAATATCCCTAGACCTGGTTAGATTGCATGGGTTTGTTCAGAGAAGTTTTTCGGTGTTATCTTAACTACAATTTCACTGAATAGAATATGCAAAAAATCTGGATTCCCTACAACTTATATTCAAAATAGAGAAACAATTAGAATTTTTTTCGAAGTGTTTTTTTTTAAATAAACGAAGGAAGTCTAATTTTTTTGGGAAATTTTATTATATCAATTTCTTATGCGGACTATTAGCTTAAACTTTGCTGCAGAGGAGAAAGAGCTAGATTAATAACAGTAGAAACTGTTGGCCAAAAACTGATGTCACCTTTTTTCAAGGGTTCCAAGGGATTTTAAAAAGTTACGAGGGCCAAATCTAGCAATCTAGCCAAACTGAGCTAGGGTTTTACTCAACTCCGGTTGTACTATCGAACCTATATAGTCACGTTCGGGTGTTTTTCAAAAACTTTGATTTTGTGTCATAGTGTAATCGATAGACATCCAGGAACAAAAAAGATTCGCCGCCAACCAACAAGTGAATTCGTTGAACTTTGACGACTGACGACGAAAGACCTAGAACTGCAACCCTAGTTATTAACAGCATTGGAAGCGGCAGTGAATTTGATTTTTGGGCGCACCATAAATCTTTTGGCCACACACGAAGAAGGAAAGACAATGACTCAACACTTCCTCAAGATGAACTAAGCTTCTTTGTCAATGCTCCAGTACTAGAATTAAAGCGCAATGTAATAGACGCATGGGAAGAAAGGAAAGCGGTCTACCCTAAGCTGTACACTCTTCCACAAAAATATTGCTTTTTGATTGGTACATCTGTACTGTAGCGGCTTTTTTCCAAAGTGGGTGTACTAGTAACGGAAAAACGGAACAGATTAACAACGAAACGGCTATCAAACCCCTATTTTTAAATTCTAAATTTAACAAATAAATTTTTTTTAATAAATTGAATAAACTGAAAATTTTGTAATTAATTAAATAATATTTTTTTATTTATGATAATTTTAAATTTTAGGTGAAAATATCGATTAATTGTTTCCAATTAATCGCGATTAATTATTTGTCGTTCAGATAATTCATCACAATCACTACAAACTATGAGTGTGTAATAAAATAACAAAAAGGCAAGCTCATCAAAAAGAAACAGCCTGAATATTACAAAGACAAGTGAAATTTGCCAAATTTAAAAAATACCAAAGTCATCTCTTTCACCGATAATAAAACCAGTACATAAATTTCAGTCAGATAAACTGACTGATAAATACCATCACCCACTATAAGATATTGTTTAAGTCTTGAGTTATTAAAATTAACGATTTGTAATTAAAACCAGTTAGAAAGTTTCAGCCGGGCAACCCGACTTACATATACCCTTACCCTCAGTAAAACAAATAATTTTCTATTATATTGATATTATTACTCGATTTCTAAAGTGGGCGGAGTGGTACATTTGTATGGGAGGTACGAGAAGGGGTGTGTCTAGGCTTCCAGATTTATTCTCGATAACTTTATCCTGTTATAGCTTTACTAAATACAGAATTTGGGCACGATTGCGTTGGGTGTATTGATATTATTACAACATCCCTAAAGTGGGCGGAAAGGTACATTTGCATGGGAGGTACCATCAGGGGCGTGTCTAGACTTTCAAATTTTTCTCCAAAACTTTGTCCTATTATAACATAACAAAATTCAAAATTTGGGCACGATCGTGTCGAGTGTATTGATATTATTACCCTATTTCTAAAGTGGGCGGAAAGGTACATTTGTATGGGAGGTAACAAATGGGGCGTGTCCAGACTTCCAGATTTTTTCTCCAAAACTTTATCCTGCTTGAACTTTACCAAATACAGAATTTGGGCACGATCGCGTCAGGTCTATTAATAATATCAATCGATTTCTAAAGTGGGCGGTACCAGATGTGTATGGCAGGTACCAGATGGGGAGTGGATAGACTTACAATTTTTTTCTTCAAAACTTTATCCTGTTATAGCTTTACTAATAATAGAATTTGATTACGATCACGTTTGATTTATTGATATTATTCTTCCATCTCTATAGTTGGCGGAATGGTAGATTTGTATGGGAGGTACCAGAAGGGGCGTGGCTAGGCTTTCAAATCCTGTTATCCTGTTATCAAAAAAAAAACTTAATTTCCCTTTGCACCCCATGAATGAGGTATGGAATAGCTTCTCGCGTTGTTGTGAATTAACACGCTTTCTATTTTTAGATTCACAACTAACGGCACCTACTTGTTTATCGACGAATGCGAACGTCACTGTTTGAGAAGCTCTTACTAGACACGCCGATTGACTCGACACTTAATACTGCGAAGTTGCTGTCAACAACATTCGAGGGGAGCCGACAATGAAAGAACAATTTTTTTTAGATGAACTGGAGCCAGGTTTGAACATTCGATCTCCCGCATGGTAGTCGCGTGTTCTAACCACTATGCCACCGCCTGTTAAAGCTTTACCAAATACAGAATTTGGGTACGATTCCGTTGGGTGTATTGATATTATTACTCGATTTCTAAAGTGGGCGGAATGATGTATTTGTATGGGAGGTACCAGAAGGGACGGAGCCATGTAGCCCATTTGCAATACCGAAAGTAGTTTTGAGGAAATAATAACTCGTGCAAAATTTCAAAACATTTGGTTACGTCTTTCGAAAGTTATCGTGCAAACCATCCGGACAGCCAGACAGACAGACAGACGGACATGGCTCAAACGACTTAAAAAGTCATGAGTCGAATTTGGTTCAAAGAAACCTAGGGTCTAAAGTGACTCCTTCTATGTGTTACACCTTTGGGTCGTATCAAATGATATATTCCCTCATCCCTAAGGGTGATGGTATAATAAGAGAAACCTTTTCTAATAGTAAAGTGAAAAACACGAATCTAAAAATTTGATTTTCACCAAATCTGCCAGTCTCTGGGCCTTTACAACAAAATCTGCATGGCTGGATAGTTTCAAAAAACGTCATGATATTAAGTACAAAACGTTTTGCGGGGAATCCCAAAATGTACAGCCACACTTGACGGAGGAATGGAAAAACAATACATTACTTGGTATTTTGAAAAGTATGACTGTTCTTCCGATGTCTGCCAGATAATGGCATTCAGAGAAGACACTTGTCATTGGCAAATCTAAAAATCAAAGATGTTTTAAGAATGCAAAACCATTGCCAGTAGAATATACTGCAAACAATAAAGCATGGATGACATCAGAAATTTTTACAGCATGGTTACATAAAATCGTCAACACGTTTTCCATTAATAAAAGAAAAGTGGCACTTATCTTAGATAACTGCACCGCTTATCCATCCATTTCACTTCAAAATGTGGAACTGATTTTATTACCCCCAAACACAACAAGCGTATTGTAGCCGCGTGACCAGGGTATCATTAAAAACCTTAAGCATCCTTATCGTACTGTGATTTTGCGGAAGTATTTGTCGGCTCTAGAGTTAAAAGTGGAATTCCCTAAGATAACTATCTAAGATGAGATATCGCGAAAATAGTCCAAGACGTTGACGGTTGCATTGATAATGATAGCGACGAGTTCGAAGAGAATGAAGATTATTTAGCATCACATAATCGGGCCGTTAGAAAGAATTTAGGGACACTTAAGAATTACCTTGAATGTAAAGGCAATCCATCCGAGTTATATGAACACCTTCATGAATTAGAAAATTTTTTCGAGAAAGAAGTAGTAAGGTTTTCTGTGCAAAAAAAATTACTGACTATTTCCAAACACAATAAACTTAATGCATATTTTTTAATTATCAAAAAGAAATACAAATGTTTTCCAAAAAAAAATATTGAATTATTATTATTCTTTGTTGTTATAGTTCTTAAGTTTTTATTTCCTTTTTATGTACGAAAACTACAGTTAAAAAATATAGAAAACAGAATAAACCTTTTAAAACAGTATATTTTTCAAACAAGTATTGAAATGTAATTTTATTGTTTTTATTTGTGATTTTATATTTTTTTTTAAATTGATTGATCTCGCATTTTTATTGGAATAAAATACTGTTAAAAACTAAAAATAATAAAAACCGTTTTAAGTCTGTTTTTTTATACCCCGGATAAAACGAACTTCGCATATAACGAACTAAAATGCCTAGTGCCTAGGAGTTCGCTATAACCGTACTCGACTATATATATACATATTAGAGCTTCCCAATTAGTTTGATTTTTAAGGCCGTTGACTCACGTACAGATTTAACTGTCAGTTTTATGTCTACCGTTATGACTGTCAGATTTAACTGTGTACTGAGATGTACTCACACGTGCAGTTCAATATTTTAATTTTTAATTGGTTCTGTCTACGCGACACTCTCGGTTGACACAAATTGAACTGAGAACGGTACAGTTGAACCCCCACACACACTCAGTTCAGTTTAAAATATTAAAATTTTATTTTTCTCTGTTAAATTGAACAATTCAGCTGACATGAAATAGTCACAAACGTTAACAGCCCAAGCCACGATCTCGAACGTTAACGTTCGCTTGCGTTTTATGCGGTAAAGAGCTGTAATATGTAAAGCAAATAATATGTAAATAATTCTAACCGCTTCGGTCTTTTGCGCTCCGTAAAAAGTTAGTCACACCAAGTGTATATAACACCTCTTTCACCTGGTCCAGCCAACTAAGTTCAGCTCGCCCCCTCCTGCGCCCCATCGAGTTTATTGACGAAAACCTTTCGAGCTGGAACATTTTCATCCTTTCGTACAACGTGTCCAAGCCAGCGCATTCGGTATATTTCAACACGCTTGGCTATGTCGATATCGTTGTACAGCTAATACAGCTCATGGTTCATTTGACGATGATACTCGCAGGTAACGATGATGGGTCCAAATATTTTGCGAAGTAATTTTCTCTCGAAGACTCCCAGAATAGATTGATCCGCTTGTGTCATTACCCAGGATTCTGACCTGTAAAGCAAGTCAGGTAGGATCAGAGTCTGGTAGAGTTGGATCTTTGTTTCTTCGAGATAGCGCTTTGTCATTAAGTTGCTTGCTTAGCGCATAGTAGCAGCGGTTTGCGTTCAATACCCGATTTTGATTTCCAGGCTGACCATTTTTTTTTATTTATGGCGGAGGCAAGGTAGACAAAATCATCTACCACTTCAAAGTTATAGTTGTCAACGTTCACGCAGCATCCTAGACGAGTGGACTCTTTGTTCGTTGAAACAAATAAGTTCGTTTCGTCCTCATTTATAACCAGACCCACTTCCGCCAACTGCTTTTCTATGCTCGAAAAAGCAGCAGTAACATCCCGCAATCCACAGTCAATGATATCTAACATATATCATCGGCATACGAGAGCAGCATGTGACTTTTGTTGACCATTCCTCTTTACTATCACATTGTCTAAAGCCTCGCTTTGTAGAAAATAGAGATGTCAGATTTTTGCCAATTTTCACTAAAGACTACGTATCAGTCAGTGTCATCCGGCAAAGTCGTATTAGCTTCGAAGGGATACCAAACTCGGCCATAGCATCAAACAATTTCTGTTGAATCGGACTGTCGAATGCAGCTTTGTAGTCGATGAACAGATGGTAGGTATCGATCTGCATTTCTTGGGTCTTCTCCAGGATTTGGCGTAGTGTGAATATCTGGTTGGTCGTGGATTTACCAGATCTACAGCAGCACTGATAAGGTAAAATCAGGGTCGCCAGAATGGGCTTTTGTCTTTCACATAACACACTAGACAGGAACTTGTATGTGATGGGTAAAAGGCTATTCCCTTGATAGTTGGTACACACACTTGGATCGCATTTCTTAAACACAGGACATAGAACGCTCAGATTCCAATCATCGGGCATGCATTCGTTGAGCCAAATAGTTTTTATAAGCTGTGCATTCATGTTGACAGCTCATCACCGCCGATCTGATCTCGTTTTTGCTCGGTCGTGGACAATCTACTCCGTCGTTTATGATTAGTGTGATTTCGTCACTTGTACTGATCGAAAGTGTTCCCTCCAAAGTTGCAGCACAGTCTGAGTGTCCGTAACCAGATTTCCGTGTCTTTCCTCCTTTGCTTTTAGCCTTTTGGTAGAACTTTCGGGCTTCACCTCTATCCCTGTAGTTTTCGATATCCTGTCTCTCACATTTCTTCGACAGACCTCCTCTTCGTATCTTGCAGTTTAACCATGTGTACAGTATCCATTTCCCCAGGCATTTTGCGACATTCAACAACGTGCCTGAGCGTGGTTTTTTATAACCCAGTAAAAAAAACTAAATAAACTTAATTTCCCTTTACACCCCATGAATAAGGTATGGGATAACTTCTCGCGTTGTTGCGAATAAACACGCTTTCTATCTTAGATTCACAACAAACGGCACCTACTCGTTTATCGACGAATGAGAAGGTCACTGTTTGAGAATCGACACTTATACTGCGAAGTTGCTGTGAAAACATCGAGGGGGCCGGCAATGAAAAATATTATATATGACTGGAGGCTGGAATGAAACCCGTGATTTCCCGCACCGTAGTCGCGTGTTCTAACCACTATGCCACCGCCGGTCCAGCGGCTGTGGTCAGAGAATTTGCAATATGCTGCCACTGTGTATCGGGAACGTCTGAACTATGGGGGTTTGTTTGGAGTAATTGAGAGAGTAGGTTGGGGTAGACATTGGCTATCTCGGTGGTGTGTAGCTTTGTGACGTCTAGCTGCCTTTGTGTTTGATAACGAATGTTTTTAGCACTACTTAATTGTGTGCGTATCTTGGTTGAAACTAGAAGGTGAAACGAGTCAATATTTGCACCGGGATCACACGCACTTCCATAACGCTTGAGACATGCCTTACCTTATTACCACGTGATCAATCTGATTTCTTGTATTTTGGTCGGGCGAATTCCAGGTTAGGTTAGGTTAGGTTAATTCGGCAGCCACGTTGAACACAGCTCACTTGGGTCCTAGTATGAGTCCCGTTGTGATACCATTTTATGATTTCCGCACCAAATGTTCCTATTCTAATCGGTCAACGTCGCTGTCAAGCCATTTCGTTGCCCTTATGAAGGCATGGATGTTCCGCATATCGCCTACTGATAGACAGGTATTGTCTAAAAGTGTCCGATGACCAAGTTTTTCGTATCGCAGGTCACCTAAAGCAGGGCAGTGACATAGAAGATGCTCCGTGGTCTCCTCTTCTTCTTCATCATTGCAGCTTCTACAAAAATCGTTGTAGGGTAGTTTCAGCCTCTTAGCGTGTTTACCAACCGGCCAATGACCAGTTATCACAGCTATGATGTTCCTCAAGTGGACTCTGGATAAGATTAGCACAAATCGTGTCCTCTGTATATCCATTGTAGGCCAAATCTGTTTAGTCGCCGTGCAGGTGGGTTCTCTTGCCCATCTCTCTTCAGCAATAAGGTCCAGTTTTCTCGCAATGAGTTGTTTCCCCCTTGTAAGAGGGATCCCAATGAGACCATAAACTTCGCCCGAGTTCACGGTTGTGGCGGCCCTTGCTAGCGTATCGGCCCTTTGGTTTCCATATATGTCCCCATGTCCTGGAACCCATGTTAGGGTAACCGTCGAATGTCTCGCTATCTCCTCCAGAGACGACCGGCATTCTCGAACATTTCTCAAAGTGGTGTACACGTTCTCCAGGGATCTGATAGCCGCTTTACTATCAGTAAGAATATGAATATTGCCGTCCAATATCTCAAGATACTGAATTTTCTCTACGGCTATTCTAATGGCCGCTATTTCGGCCTGAATTATGCTACAGTGATCTGGTAGCCTGATTGATAGACTCAGATTCAAATCTTCCGAAAAGATTCCACAGCCAGCTCTTTCTTTTGATTTTGAACCATCCGTGAAAATTAGGATGACATTCTCCCCAAAGTTTAGGGCATTATCATTATCATCATAGTAGGACCTATCCGGGATGTTCCTTATAAAACCCGTATCGAGTAGAGGTTCAGGTATGGTGTAATCCGTATTGCAGATCACATTAATTAGGTTCAGGATTTTGGCATGGCCATAGTTCCTGTGCATCCATGCTTTTGTGGCGTCTAAACGCATTGCGGTATTCGCTTTATCTAGCGCCGGCCACCAGACTGCTGATCCGTAGAATAAGATGGGTTTAATAACTGATTCGTACAACCAGTTTAAGTTCTTGGGGCTAATTCCCCAATTGAGGCCGATTGCCCTTTTGCAGCAGTATAGAACCGTTGCCGCTTTGCTAATCCTGGTCTGAGTGTTCAGATTCCAATTCAGTTTACTGTCCAATGTTAGCCCGAGGTATTTGGCACTATCGGAGAGTGTAAGTGCGACTCCATTTAATCTTGGTTTGACAAATTGAGGGATTTTGTATCTCCGTGTGAATAGCACCAGTTCTGTTTTACTCGGATTTACACCTAGTCCACATTCATGACACCATTTCACAAGAAGTTTCAGTGCAGATTCCAGTAGCTCAGAGAGTAGTTTTGGATCCTTACCTGTAACTATTAGTGCCACGTCATCCGCATATGCGACGGTTGTGCAGCAAGTTTGTTCCAACTTTCTCAGGAGAGTGTTGATGTTAAGATTCCATAGTAGTGGAGAGAGTACTCCTCCTTGTGGAGTAACGCGAACCGCCACCTTAGAAATATTTGACGCTCCCAGACTGGATCCAATGCGCCTAAATTTTAGTAGTTTATCAACCAAGGCGATTACCACTGGGTTAATCTCCAGCTGTTCCATTGAGTCAATTACAGATTCAGGTTTGACATTATTAAAAGCTCCCTCAATGTCCAGGAATGCAGCAAGATCGTATTCCTTGTAGTTCAGGGATCTTTCGATGAGGCTGGTTATCGAATGTAAAGCAGTTTCCGTGGATTTGCCCTTCGTGTAGGCATGCTGAGCCCTGGACAGGACATCCGGTTTAAGAGATGATCTGATATATGCATCAATTATTCTCTCCATAGTTTTGAGTAGGAAGGAAGATAGACTGATTGGTCTAAAATCCTTGGCTTTAGTGTGGGATGCCTTACCCCCCTTAGGGATAAATACAATTTTGTAGGTTGTCCACCTCGTTGGAATATACGACAGTTTCAGACATGCTTTAAAGATAGTTAAAAGCCAGGGCGTCAATACTTCGGTATTCTTTTGTAGATC
Source organism: Muscina levida (assembly GCA_964034835.1). Lineage (NCBI taxonomy): Eukaryota > Metazoa > Arthropoda > Insecta > Diptera > Muscidae > Muscina > Muscina levida. Next base: position 90,470,294 of record OZ035883.1, on the reverse strand, counting down.
CGCGGGAATAATACCATCGGGTCCCGGTGATTTAAAAGGGTGGAAACTTTTGATAGCCCATTGAATTCGATGTTCGGTAATCGGTATGTCTGAGATATCATAGTTATGGCCGACCGAGTTTTCTATAAACTGGTAGTCACTTTCCCGACAACCTGGGAAGTGTGCTTCCATCAGCACTTCCAGAGTTTCGAGGCTGCTAGTGGTCCATGTACCATCTGGTCCCTGTATGTACGATGGTATTGTTGGATTCGAGGATAAAATCTTGCGTAGCCGACTAGTTTCCGAAGAGCTTTCTACATTACTGCAGAATTTTCTCCAAGACTGCCTTTTGGCCTTCCTTATCAGGTTCTTGAAGATGTTAACTGAAGACTTATATGCGCTCCAGTTGCCATCTGTTTTAGCCTTATTGAATAGTTTCCTGCATTCCCTGCGCTTTGCAGCAATATCTGCATTCCACCAATGTGGCTTAGCCTTGCCTTTCCTGTCAGTTCTGCTGCAGGATTTTTTCCTTGCCTCAGCTAAGACGTTTGTTAGTATTTCGACCGTGGAGTCCAGTGTAGACTTATCATTGATAGAGACCGGACACCTAGGTAACTTGCTCTCTATAACTCCCTTAAAGATGAGCCAGTTAGTTTTCCTTCTATTAATATAGCTGTCTTCTGAATCCACTTCGAGCGAAAGGTCAAAGTCGATATATAGATGGTCAGAAAACGAGCAATCTGTGGTTACCCTCCAGTTACTGACCATATTTGAGTATTTATCGTTAATTAGTGTAACATCTAGGACTTCTTTTCTGTTAGTAACAATAAAAGTGGGTTCGTTACCCCTGTTAACTACTGTTAGTTTGTTCTCAATAATAAAGTTGAAAAGCGACTCACCCCTTAGGTTAATATCTGAGCTACCCCAGATAGTATGGTGCGCATTGGCATCCGCACATATGATTAGAGGAACGTTTTTGTTGTTCAAGTGGGACGTTACCTTTCTTACGGTGGAGCCAGGTGGGTCGTCTACATGGTCGTGTGCCATGTAGCAGCTCATAATCCATGTTACCTGACCATTGTTTTCGACTGCAGCCGTACAGTTGTCCTTATCGCTGAAATCACTTAGAATAAAAGCTTTAAGGGTGTTCCTGACCATTATACAAGCTCTGGTCTTACCTGATCCGGCTGCGTACAGAATACAGTAGCCTTCTTTGTTGAGTCCGCATATACGGTCTTGATTGATCCATGGCTCTTGGATGCAAATTATCTCCTCCGTAGATGGTGTTAGTCGGAGGAGAAGAGCGGCCGACGCCGCTTTTGAGTGGTGAAAGTTAATTTGGGTAACCTTCATTGCAGTTGGTCGCTGTGGACGACAGTTATGTTGGCGTCCTCTGGGTCGTCGTCAGATTCCAGGAGGTCGTCTTCATCTAATGCCACGTTCATCTTGCCAAGGAATTCGCTCGCCAGGCTGGACACCGAGTTTGTTTCTTCATTGGCAGATGAACATGCCATTTTGTCGTCTATGTTGTTGGAGCCGTCTTGCTCTAGGGACTTTTTCCTGTCATCGCTCTTATAGACACGCAGGAAGATGGAGTCGAAACCATAGAACACCCTCCCTTGTGTCTTTCTAAGCGGCAGAAGCGTGTCACTGTTTAGGATGATAGTGGCCTTCCTGCAGTCTTCCACCGCTTCAGTAACCTTAACTACTTTCCAGTCCTGTGTGGGTAGTTGAGGGTTACTGAATTGCAGGATTGACAGGATTTCCAAAGGGTCGGAGGGTTCAGCGGGGATCTTGGCAATAGATCGTGGCCTCTGTGGAACATCAGCCAGATGTATAGCTTCGAGCCTCGCACCAGGAAAAACCTATCCTAGCGACTCAATAGAAGCTTTGTACAGTTGCGCTGAGCGTTCATCTGCACAAGCCACAAGTTTGATGTGTCCCTGATACCAGCCTACATCATGACATTGCGGCGGTGGTCCGGGTCTGGTCCGGGTCCTGATTTCCAATTCCTGGAGGAAATAGTGCCGTCGCTGTTGTTGCGGTCTACGATCGCCCAGATAAGGTGGTCTTTAGCGACATCCTTATACGATCTCTGTAGTGTCCGTGCAGGATTTGGTTTGGGTTTCTTTGATCCCGGAAGGGTAGTATCCTCAGACCGCTGCCGTTTAGGCACTGCGTCAGATGACTTCCGTGTAGTATTGTCATCCTTCGCAGGAGGTACGCTACCTTTTAGATCCTTAATATAGGATTGTGCCCACTGGAGAGAACTCTTTTCCTGCTCCGTGAGCTCGTCGACCGGTTTATCACCGAACCGACTGATTATTCTATAGGCGGAACGCCTGGTAATAAAGGCCCTTCTGGAAGGTGTTTTGTGCCTAGAGGGGTTAGTATTAGTGGTCGAGGCCGTTGAGGCCGAGGGAGATGCTTCGGAGAGAATCGAATCACTCGCCTTTTCTCCTTGCACAGTTGTTGGCACTAAGGAAGCTGACTTAGCGACTGTCTGCAGACCTGTTACTTTGTCAGCACCTGAAGCAGGGGTTTTGACAGGATCACATCCCATCTGGACCTTGGGAGCCTTGGAGGTACCTGGTTTCGAAGAACCACTGTGTACCAAGCTCAAATTTTGACTGCCTTTTGGCTGCGTCGGTTTAGTTTTTAGCGCACTAGTAGCTAATCGACTAGCGGAGCCTGGCGCCACCACTCCACTAGACGAGGTCTCAGTAGCAGACGACGTACTACAGCCTGAAGCCGACACTGTAGTAGTCGGGTCTCCGGAGATTATGAAGCCCTTAACCGGATACGCAGGGCATGATTTTTTATCGGACATTTGGACGAAAATTGGGGGTTGCATTTTATGCCTACCTGCCAGGCGTGAAAAACCTGCCGCTCCTCAGGAGACAGACGCAGACCATTAACCGCTCAATATGAGGACAGACGTTTATGGATTTAAGGTACCGTATTTTGTAAGAGCGATTTCGTAAGAACGAATAAAACGACCCTTACGGATCAAATTGACGTATGTCTCGAAGCCGCCCCGACTGGGGAGAAACAGACGCTAGGAGACAGGAGAAGAATTAATTCTTTATTCGTAACTAGTATAGGTCTCACTGGCAATCGAGATTATGTAGGTAATAACTATAGTCACTACCCCGCTCCTCTTCATGCCAGTGAGACTCTAAGGACTTGTACGAGAATTAAAGATGCATCTTAGATGCGGACAAACTGCCGCTCCACTGGATACAGACACAGACCATTAGCCGCTCACTGTGAGAACAGACGCTAATTGGATTTAATAAAAATACGGACCGACGACCTTAGGGATGATGGTCGAGTGACAGACGTATGTCCCCTAGCCGCCCCACTGGGGAAAACAGACGCTAAGAGACAGGGAAGAGGTAGTTCTTAGTTCGTACTCAGTTCAGGCCACACGGGCATCAGAAATTACGGTATTGACTGACGTCACTGCCGCTTCTCTAGATGCCAGTGTGACTCCAGAACATCTGCGTACTTAAGCCCTGAATTTTCCGAATGCTGAACCAAATCATTTTTCCTTCCTATTTTAGCATTAAAATCTCTTAGAACAATTTTAATGTCATGTGCAGGGCGGCGGTCATATGTCTCCTCCAGGCGCTCATAGAATGCATCTTTAATGTGATCGTCTTTGTCTTCTGTCCGGGCGCTGTGTTCTATGAATAACACAGAGCAAAAAAAAAACAATACCTGGGAAATTAAACTTTTCTTCTGGTAGGTGCTGCTGAGCACAACAAAATCTTTAGTTACGGGTAAAAACCGGTTTTTCGTACCTTCCCAATAGAAACTGTCTGCAAGACATCCTCAATGATAGGTGCATGACCATAGTAAATCGTTGATTACACGTAGGGGACCGTCCATACAAATCGTCGACGAAATTTTCATACAAGTGTCCGCTTTGTCATGCACGACCTGATGAGCGACAATGTCGGTCAAATTGACGTTGATGCCTAAATAAGCGACATGTCGCCCACACAATCATGCATGACATAATGACCGACAATGTCGGTCAAATTGTCGTTACCAGTGCTTAATAATCTAATATAACAAATTGAAGTAGTTTTATTGAAAACGTGCGATACATGAACCGTCTCGCACTGTTGTTTCCAACAAACTGAATATTTTTTACTTCTTCTTTCCTCTTCAATTTGATGTCGTTATTGTCCCGTGACATTGAACATTTTTGATTGATTTTGGTTTAAGCCCTTGTTGGAATGTACCCAGTAGGAAGTATCGTCTTACACGACTTTGTCGTCAACGCTGTCCTCAAGACAAAATGTGAAAAATGAATGTACTTGTCGTCAGAACACTCGGTTGACGACAAGCTGACCGACAAAATACTAATGTTGTCTTGCATCAAACAAAAAAGTTCAATGTCACGGAACAATAACGACATAGAATTGAAGAGAGGAAAGTAGAAGATAAAAAATTTCAGTTTGTTGGAAACAGCAGTGCGTGACGGTTCATATATCGCACGTTTTAAATAAAACTACTTCAATTTGTTATTTTAAATGATTAAGCACTGGTAACGACAATTTGACCGACATTGTCGGTTAGTATATCGTGCATGATTGTGTGGGCGACATGTCGCTTATTTATGCATCAACGAGAGTTTGACCGACATTGTCGCTCATCAGACCGTGCATGACAAAGCGGACACTTGTATGAAAATTTCGTCGACGATTTGTATGGACGGTCCCCTACGTGTCATCAAAGATTAACTATGGTCGCACACCTATCCTTGAGGATGTCTTGCAGACACTTCCTACTTGGTATTAATGTTCTGTTATGTAAAGTAACTTTTGTAATTTTTACGGGGACGGGTATGACACAAAATTCGTATATGTATTTATATTAACTCATAAAAATTTTGTTATACAACATTCAAAGCCGAAATCTCATGAGAGATTTCCCCGAGATAAAAATTTTTACAAGATAAAAGGAATATAGGAAAATATTAATGTCCTGCCGTGGCAGAATGGTTAAAACACGCGACTACAATGCGGGAGATCGCTGGTTCGATTCCCGCCCTCCAGTCATCTACATTTTTCTTTCATGGCCGCCCCCTCGATGTTGTCGACAGCAACTTCGCAGTATAAGTGTCGAGTCAATCGGCGTGTCTAGTAAGAGCTTCTCAAACAGTAAAGTTCGCATTCGTCGATTAACAAGAAGGTGCCGTTAGTTGTGAATCTAAAAATAGAAAGCGTGTTAATTCACAACAACGCGAGAAGCTATCCCATACCTCATTCATGGGGTGTTAAGGCAAATTAAGTTTTTCTTTTAAGTTTTAGTTAATGTTAGTCCTATCCTATAAAGAAGGAGATCAGAGTGTTCATGAGTGCTTATTTCAAACTATTTCCAAGTTGACAAAAATATTTTTTTTTCGATTTGTCCATAACACAGTGCAACAGTGAAAAAAAACACCCGAAGGTGACTATATAGGTTCGATAGTACAACCGGAGCTGAGTAAAACCCTTGCTCAGTTTGGCTAGATTGGCTACCAACATTTTTTTTGCCCTCTTAACTTTTTGAAATCCTTTGCATCCCTTGAAAAAAGGTGACATTAGTTTTTGGTCAACGGTTGCACTATTGAACCTATATAGTCACGTTCGGGTGTTTTTCAAAAAGTTTGATTTTGTGTCATAGTGTAATTGTCGTTCTCATGTGTAGAATTATATTTTGTCCTGGATAGGGCCGCTATATATAAATATGCTAAAAATCACAGAAATTTAATTCGGTAAGTGAAAACAACAAATATCGGTCAAACAGTGTAATTTAGGATTGAATTTACTTATTGGAGTGCAATGATATGTCAACTTGCTTTGTAGAACATTCAAGTTTAAAGGAGTATAGAAAAAAATACAAAATAATACCTTTTAAGAACTTTTATAATATAATACTTGACAAAAGGTGTAGAGTAGACCATTTCATTTTACCAATTTTTTCGAAAAGTCATTGGGATAATATATTTTCTAATTCTACTTAAAAAAACAAAAATTTTGGTATATAAAACTTGAAAATTGATCGACGTTTAGGGGTCGCGCAAAATCGTTTAAGGTTTTTGGCTGCAAAAAGGCATGTTTCAAAAATACTGATTTACTTATATGATTAAAAGTTGTGATACGCTTGACCGATTTTGTCCAGAATAGACTTGTTTTAAAGGTAATAATATTTCACACATTTTCTGTGAAGACATCAAAACATTTCAGATAGTAGTTTAAGTTTAAGAACCCTTCAAACCTAAAAATTTTAAAATTTTAATTCAAAATTTACCTACTTTTGCCCATTAAAAAATTATTTTTTTTAGTTTTGGCTCTAATTTTTCTATATCTTTAAATGCACAATTGACAAACACAACGATACTTTTGATGTATAATATAATGAATAGAATTTTTAATTGTTGCTGAAATTTTTACTATTTCGCTAGTGATGAACTAAATGGATTAATTCAGATCAACATTTTTGTGGTCAAAATTTACGTTCAAAACTGGTTTACGTGTCCCCTTGCAACACAAGCCCCATTAAACGACATTTTGTTGATAAAATCTTAAAAAAATACCGCAAATCAAATGAAATGATAGCAAATGTTGCACTCAAAACTTTTGTGTGGCATTTATAGTATATAAGTGACATCGCGTTCGGCTTTTTTCTTTTCGACCCCACGCATACCGAAGGAACTTTAATTAAAATTACATCTGCATTAAAGCATCCTGGTGACCAAGATTGCGAAGGAAATGTTACAAAAATGATTTCAGAAAATACTATGAAATTCTTCAATATTATTGGAGTAGACAGCAGTTTTCTTGCTATCCACCCGTCAAATTGGCCCAAGAATGAGAATTTTAAACGGATTAAAGAAATTGTGAAAAATATCAGCGTTGTCAACGATTGCTATTGGGTTTATTAAAACTGTGAACAACACTTTGACGAAGGATAATAACCAGCAAAACTAATTAGTACAAGTCATCTAAAAACGCAATAAAACATACAAAAAGAACACAAAAGGTGTTATCGTATCCAATTTGAAAAAAAAATCTTCTTTTTAATTACCTAAATCGTTTTCCTTACTAAAAATATACATAGTACACAGTTTTCGTTTAATTTTTATCACTATTGATTATTATTGCTGCTGCTGAACATATGTCATTTGCATGGTCCTGCCATACATCAAAAGTATCGTTAGAAAGTGTTTGTCAATTGTGCATTTAAAGATATACAAAAATTAGACCCAAAACTAAAAAAAATAATTTTTTTATGGGCCAAAGTAGGTAAATTTTGAATTAAAATTTAAAAATTTTTAGGTTTGAAAGGATATTAAACTCAAACTATTATCTAAAATGTTTTGATGTCTTCACAGAAAATGTGCGAAATATTATTACCTTTAAATCAAGTCTAATCTGATTAAAATCGGTCAAGCGTATCAAAACTTTTAATCATATAAGTAAATCAGTATTTTTGAAACATGCCTTTTTGCAGCCAAAAACCTTAAACGATTTTGCGCGACCCCTAAACGTTGATCAATTTTCAAGTTTTATATACCAAAATTTTTGTTTTTTTAAGTAGAATTAGAAAATATATTATCCCAATGACTTTTCGAAAAAATTGGTAAAATGAAATGGTCTAGTGTAGAGTTTAAAAAGGTAAGTTTCTATTCCGCCTATTTCCCCCTTTCATTTATTTTTAGTTTATATCCTGAAATAAAAAAACTTATATTTTCCAAAATTGTTTTTAGCACTGGACCAAATTTGTTTCGGTTTTTCTTTGATATCAAATCAATATTTTGCCGTTAACTGATCCTTTTTTACAATTTTGCATCATCAGTAAATATGTTATAAACATTTATATAAAAAGTGACCAGAACATGAATGCAACATTGCAATCCGTTTATTCATCATAAAAACTAAGGTGAGTTTTGGACATTTTCATTTATAAAATTTATGTCAACTTTTTATTTACGATCACGGTGGATCTTTCTGTAGAAATGTCCATATATTGTGAAAGTTATATCCTATGATTGTGAGAGATGGTCTTCAATGCTTTGGCCGTTTTTAACCAAATGTTATTTTAGGTATATATTGATGTAGATAAAGGATATGTCGAGTTTGATGTACCTTCTTTTATATTTATAATTTTATGATATAATACAAGTCCTTAAATACATTATTCGGTTTTGACTAAAATCTAGATTTGCGAATAGATTGATGAAAGCAATGGATTCGATAATCCTTCTAAAATATTTATATTCTAAGGACATAAGGGATTTTAACGAAATTTTAGAAATTGCTATCATTTAAAGAGATTGTAGGAAGTGCCACACTTCGTATGGGCAACACTGTGCGGCGTTGCTTTCGGAACACATATACCGTTTTATAGTTTAAACGCTGTTAACAAACGTTAACAGCTTGTGGTAGTTAAGCTAAAGTTAGCTTGATATCCAAATTAGTAATTTGTATAAATAAGGCAGATAGTCTTATATTGTCTCATTTTATATTGTCGTATTTTGATGAATTAGTTATAATAAATTAGTTCACTAGTTTGTAGACGCTTTAAAAAGTAGCAAAAAAAAACACAAAAGTTTCTAAAGAATATATGCCCATTATTGAATGTTTCTTCTTCTTGTTTGACAGATAGCCCAGAAATTCTTCCATCAGCAGCCGCATGTAGAAAATAACTCTAAACGCTTCGGTCTTTAGCTCTCCGCAGATAGCTCGTCACACCGATATTATATAACAGCTTTTTCACCTGGTCCATCCGTTTTGGTCGCCCCTCCTGTGCCGCCAATCGAGTTTATTGCCGAAGACTTTTTGAGCTGGAGCATTTTTGAATGCTGTCAATAATAAATATATCTTTCTACATAATACAAAGTATTTATTACATTATCAAACAACTTCCAACAATTTAATTGCACACAATATAGCAATTATTAATTATTTTAGTTCTAAGTACCCCGAGTTAATTTAATATAGAACTAAAATAAATTAACACAGTTAATTTAATTTAGAATAAAAATAATACATAATTGCTAACATATATTGGATGTACTTGTGTGCAAATGAATGAAAATATGTCTGTGAAAGCAATTTGTCGAAACTCCTGTTTACGGTGATGTTTATATTCAAACATCCTTGAAGTGTTACGTTAACCGTGACACTATTTTTACACAAACCTCGTTCATGTCTTACGTTTACGAACGTCAGGAGAATATCCAACCCAAACAACTTGAGGAATGCTAAGATGTCAATAATGTACAGTGACACCACTTCATCAAGTGGACATAAACTATAAATTACGCATAACCATCGGACCAAACAACCTATGCATCTGCCGGCAGCTACTACAACAGGATACAAGGATCACATCATGGCAATGGTTTTGGCACGTTTTGGTCGTTTAAAGTACATAATGAGAAGTGCTGTGAATGTCCATTTTGGTTAAAGCAGATCTAAGAGCAAAGTACATCAACATCAATGACATGCAAGACAATCAACCCACAAAAATTAAATTACAGAAGCTAACGCAAGGACCGATATGTGAAATGGAATGACTCAAAGATTATTGACAACATCAATGAAATGGAGAAGATACTGGCTACAACAAATATTGATGATGACTGCAACTCGGATAGTGACGGCAAAGATGAGTCTACCCAAAGGGGAGTAAACACCTCTATTTACATCACCATATATTCATGTACGTTTCAGATCAATGCCGGCATGTATAGATACTGTTGTGGTGCTTTAAGTTGGCCGGGGAGAGGAAAAATCAGTACCATTATACATCGCTGATGGTGACAATGATGACGTTAAATGTTCGTTTAAATTTACAGTCACGCCTCTTATGTGGTGATACCAGACATCTGATAGATGCGTTTGCGACATTGTATTGCAAGTGCCACCGATACCTAATGAAGCGAAATTATCTGTGCTAATGGACATCATGGCACTTTACAAAATTCCACAGACCCACCCAATGTACTTACAGTTTAAGTATTTGTGTGGTATAATGCGCGGTTTTATGAGACAAATATGGAAGAATTTAAATACATACATATTTATGGACGCACTTACATCTAGCTTTGGTATAAATAATTTGTTGCTATTAACATAGATTCAACGATCAGCCAACTTATTTTGTGCGGCCCGTGGATGGTTTTGGAAAATGCGACATAATTTCTTAAATTTAAATTAAATACAATTTCTGAAATATTTCTGTATTTTAACGGAAATATTAGAAACACGCACAAAACTGTTGAAAATAGTGCCATAAATTCCAATTTCATTAGAGTTTAGCCCTCTGCTACATACACACAAGCATGCACTCATTTGATTGCAATGTGCACGGATCCGACAAAACAGAATCCGTGGAGTCGGATCCGAAACTGACCCGCTTTGGATCTGACAAAACGCAATCCGTGAAATCATAATTATAGTAAAAATTCTGAAACTTGGTTGAAAATGCATTCATATCATTTTTATATTGTAGAAAGTATAATATAACTGCAATTGGAGTGTAAATATAAACATATATGATATAAGTTTAATTTAGCGAATTAGGGGAAGAAAATACAGTTTTTTTTCTATTTCAATTTTTAAAATCTGGGTTATGTTAGTAAGCACATGCTGCTGCAGCTCGCGTTCAATCCGCATAGAACTATTTGTCATACTATTATTGTTACTGTCATTAGTAAACAATTTACGCGCTTCTATAGGGTAACCAAAAACGACATATTTTCCAGAATTTTTTTTAATTGTGTCAATTTTGAACACTTTTTCATTATATGATTTCCGTTTCTGATCCTTTTTTTAATCCGTTTCGATCCGAATCGGAAATCAGCTTCCGTAGAATCGGATCAATTTCGGATCCGATACTGATGACACACAGGGTATTTATTTTTACTTCTTCTTTGCTCTCTGCTGATGGCCGCTGCAACGATAAAAACCAAATTAACCACAGTTTCAGTGTCATTTCATACCTGCGACTGAGCAACGACAGTAATCTAACAAAACAAAAAGACCTTAAAATACGTACGCATACTTACCAATAACATAAAGTAAGTTCGCTACTGACTCCCAGAACACCTTAAAAACTAAACCAGAATAATTTGGGCGATTTTTTCCTTGTAACCACCATTTTGTGTTTTTTTTTAGCGGTGGTGTTCTTTGCCCTATGATTCCACCATTAAATCGTAGAGATATAATATCTTGTTATATCTTTAATGGATCTTTTCTGAATTTTCTTATCTGATCGTTGAGAAAGATTTCGTTGTAAAAAGTTGTGACAGAATGAGATGTAGGTTTTACTGGCACTTTGCCGGTGGCAATCCATCCAAAGATGGTTTGCTGTGCCACCAGATTATTTGGGGGTAAACATCGCCAACCAAAAGGATGTCGATATAGCGATCCTGTTCAGACTAGTCTGCCATATGTAAGTCGGCGAAATTTGATTCATTGATGGATAGGTACGACTTGTATTCAAGATGACCATTAAGCTTTCTATATCGAGTGGTGATTCTACTGTTATAGCACAGATGTGGGTAGACGCGGTCTGGTAAAGATCTATTGAGACCCATAACCCCCGTCTGGGGATACCTAACAGGCAGAACTAGCTTCTTTTGCAGGGTTTTGAGATAAATGATGCCTCCCATGTCGGGTCAATAACACAGAACAACATTTTTTTGCAAACGAGATCTCAAAACACTTTTCCATAGATTTTGACCTCCTAAGCACAAAAATGATTTTTGAAACATTTTTTTATGTTTCTTTTCTTTTTTACTTATAGTTGCCCCTTTTCCAAAGAAAACAACACTCCAACCATAAAAATCCATGGTCAATTTTAAGAGTTATGAATTTTTTGGCGAAAGACTTAAAATTCGGGTTTTTAAAGATTTTAGTTTTTTTTTAGATTTAACCCCTTACCACTCGATAGTTGTGCTTTTTTCGGTAACAAATCATTGTCTCTCGATATATATTAACATATATTGACGTATTTACATATATTGACATATATCATATATATATCGACATATATTGGCACATACATACATTAGGGTGTTCCTTATATTGGATTTTTGGGAATTTCGTTAAAAAAAACGGTATTATTAGCAAAGTTGGACATCGAGCTCCACCTTCCATTTGTTATTTACAAAATTATGAATATGTTGTGAGAAATTTCGCATCGATAGTTAGATCGATTTTTGTGTTGAAATCAGTTTATCGCCGCTGAATAATTTCCTGTTTTAGATAGATGAACCAGTTATACGCCGTTGAATAGCTAAAGTGACGACCTATAAAAGCATATGTTCGAACTTACCATATCTCTTATAGATATCGAGATATTTGATGCAAAATTGGGGGTATTTTGGAAGAAAAAATTAACAAACATTTTTTAAACTGCTTTACGGATTGGGTTGTAGCAGACCACCATATATTTCCACAATTTAGCATATATCAAGTCAAAGTCTACAAAAAAGTATATGTGCATATTTTCAATATCTCTATCCGTTTCCGAGATATCAGGCTTTAAAAACCGTTTTTTTGACATTGAATATTGTATAGGCTAATGCATCTAAACTTTGATCTCTTGTTCCATCTAAATGCACATTGTGTCTTCTTTCTAATGACACCAAGTTCATTAATATCCTATGCTTTTTTCAGGAGATATTCAACATATTTTGTAAATAACAAATGGAAGGTGGAGCTCGATGTCCAACTTCGCTACTAATAACTCTTTTTTAACGAAATTCCCAAAAATCCTATATAAGGAACACTAGACCGGGTTGCGAAAAAAAATTTCCAAAGTCGAGGGCAAATATTAAAGATCACCCCGAGACAACTTAAAAAAAAAATTTTTTTTCCTCCCCCACCCACCGGAAAAACTGCCAAAATCGTTTTTTTATCACTGTTTTTTTGTTTGTGGCTCAATCGTTAAATCAAAGGCATCAGTGTATAGGTCTCGACGAGTACTACATTTGTCCTATAGATGTCGCCGACATACGACATCTTCTTGTAATGATGGCCTCATTTAGAGCAATTTCTACCCCTAAAATTTAAAAATATTTTTTCTCAGACATAAAGTCCTTTAAAAACCAAGAACATTTTGCTTTGGAAGTATACAGTTTAATTCAAAAACAAAGATGTATTTACAGCATCAACACTAATATTTTTTCCTGTTGTTTGCATTATTACAGAAAACTATTGCATACTTCTTAGCGTTTGGAAAAAAATTAAATACGAGTTATTGCATACTTTTTAGCGCAAACAGTGTTTTCAAACATGCGGATGAAGATATTCAGCGTCACCAATATTCTAGCAACGAAATTATAAAGATATCTGGTGCAAAATGGAAGTATAAATAATAAAATACAGACACTAATATGCACTTGTTTTCTTCCCATGCAATTTGCAATAAATAATAAAATAAATCAGCGCTTGGAATGACTAATCAAAATGAAAAATTATTGCCAAACTAGAGAGTAGTGAACGGACCTTGAGTCGCGCCAATATTTGCTGTAATTACATACATATCTTTGCTCTTTTTGGGATTTTATTTATAATAAAAATTATATTTCATCGGTAACTAGATTCAAAATGAATTATCTTGAGAAAATTTTTAATTTTTTTTCGATGTCTTTAAGAATTATGCAACAATTTGAGCTACAAAGTATAGAATCATTTTTATAAACATTGTGTATCAGCGCTAAGAAGTATGCAATAGTTTTCTGTAATAATGCAAAGAACAGGGAAAAATATTAGTGTTGATGCTGTAAATACATCTTTTCATACGTAACTTTTTTGTTTTTGAATAAAACTGTATACTTCCAAAGCAAAATGTTCTTGGTTTTTAAAGGACTTTAATTCTGAGAAAAAATATTTTTAAATTTTAGGGGTAGAAATTGCTCTACATGAGGCCATCATTACAAGATGATGTCGTATGTCAGCGACATCTATAGGACAAATGTACTACTCGTCGAAACCTATCCACCGATGCCTTTGATTTAACGATTGAGCCACAAACAAAAAAGGATGATAAAAAAACGATTTTGGCTGTTTTTCCGGGGGTGGGGGAGGAAAAAAAATTTTTTTTTTAAGTTGTCTCGAGGTGATCTTTAATATTTGCCCTCGACTTTGGAGAAAAAAAAATTTTGTATGGGGACCGACCCGGTCTAAGGAACACCCTCCTATATAAGCAAAAAAGTCGAAAATTTCTGACACTTCCAACACAAACATTTACAGAAGATATCCAAAGTATGGTCGATTGATATAAAGTGGACTATAGTCGTGTGGAATATGATTGAAAGTACTCTGGACCAGCTGTAGGTGAAGAAGGTATGTTGCCAGTACATGCGGCAGCAATAACATCATTGGGGATCGCTGTGGCCGCTACCAACGTTGTACAATTTAATTTGCCTGACTTCCGAGTATGTTGTCCACCCGATTTCCCTGTCGTATGAAGTAACGAATGGTGCTTTTTGTTACAATATAAACAAAAACAATTGTCATATACAAGTGTATTGCATATAAAACATGTTTTGTACAGGCCATTAGTGATACAAATAATTCACATATGGGTATTTCCACAGAAATGTCAACTGTGATCGAAAAATTTAAGGTTGAAAAAAAAATTCTCATTTGTTTTAGTAAAAACTAATACTTACATTTTATTAAATTAAAATGCCCAAAGCGTATTTAGTTTCCGTAGTGTCGGACTGCAAAATTACAATCTTGTGCTGGTCCCGATTTTTAAATTTTAATATTATAATTACTGATAATGCAAGTCTGAATGCTAGTGTCATAAAATACTAGTAACAACCATAAATTGCTCTGATAATAATAAAAAACGATCAGTTAGCAGCAAATTTTTTATTTTATTTTATTGGCGTTCTAACGTAACATTCGTGTTCAACAATTAGTGGCATATAAACTTTATAATATTCCCTAATATCGCAAATAAAACAATGGCTTAAGCAAACATTTTTTAAGCATTTCATAACTATGGGATATTTTGTCACATAACGTCAGTAAAATAACTTAGGCCTTTATAACCTCGTGGTTTAAAACCGGAGGAACAAATTAGCCCAACAAAAATATATTTTTAAAACGCTATTGGTCTATTTTATTAAATAATTAAGTGCATATACTAGATCTTAAACAACACGCAGATACTAGACAAGAGGTGCTAACGCGGTAAAACTGTTCAACGAACATAGGCAATTGTAGTTTTAGTACACTTTTTGTGGGCAATATTTTGGCTTATTTAATGAAAACAAAAAAGTTTTGAACACCAAAAGGTACAAAATTAAATAAAACAAATGCTAGTCAAACTAACTTGTTTTGAGGCATAAAATTGGGTATTTTTCTTGTATTTTCAAATACGCTACATTGCACCTACGTACGCTTGGTAGTAATTTTTAAAGGCAGTTATCGACTTGGCACCTCTTCTAATGACACAGTGCAGCAGTAAAACTTGAACCAATTGAGACCGCCAAAATCTGAAAGCTTATGATGGTAGAAGAAACCCCCTAGCTGGGTTTTGAATTATTAGCTAAGGTTTTTTTTTTATTCATTTTTGAAAGTTCAAAAATCATGAACTGATTCTTAAGGCTATATCTCGTGAACTATTCAAAATTTTGATGTCTCTCTTTGGTAAAATTTTAGCTCTTAATCAGATCTAAAAATTTAACCTTCAGATAAAATCAAAAACACAACATAATCTCACTCAAAACAACAAAAATGTAAAAAAATCGTAAAATTTCATCATAGATTTTTATTGTTTTTTGATTTATTTCTAGTTTGTATCTATTTCATTTTAAAAAGCATAGCATTTTTAATTTCGTACAATTGAAAGTGATTTCTGTACAGTTTTGCTGTTTTGAGTAAGATGTTGTTGTTTTCTTGATATTATCTCAAGGCAAAATTTTTAGATCTGATTAAAAGCTAAAATTTGCAGAAGAGAGAAAAGCTATATTTGGAATAGTTCACGAGATAAAGACTACTTAAATCTTCTTCTCAGTCAAAAACTTCAAAAATGAATTAAAAGAAAAACTTAGGTAATAATTCAAAACCCAGTTAGGGTTTTTCTTCTACTATCATAAGCTTTCAGATTTTGTGGGTTTCAATTGGTTCAAGAGTTTGAAGTAGGAAAATGTGCTACTGTGTGATATATACTTTTTGTAATAAACTATTTACCTTTTTGTTTCGTATATACTTAGTCCAAAAATAAAATTATATCCGAATTCACTTACAAACCATAAAGTGTCTAATAAAAAATGTTGCTTATAGTTCAATTCGCGATACAATCCGCAAACGGTCTGCATTTTAAGGTGAGAACTAAAAGCGAAATATAATGTATTTGCATTTGCATTTGTTAAACTCGTGGGCCGTTGCCAAGCAATTTGTGCAGCGCTTTTGGAAATTATCAAGGGAAAAACGGTCCTCAACAGGCATTTTGAGAAATTCCGGACATAAACATAGGGGATCTATATCATTACATAGAGAACATTGTTTAGCCTCAGTGTTTTAGCCGCAGTATTCAACCTTTTGTTACCCTGACCTTGGTTGTGCTTGGGAGTGACTGGTTTTGCCCTTTTACTTGATGCAGTCGTAGAAGACTTAATGTTGGCCACAGATTTTAATACGTGGTAACGAGATATTAGAAATGAATCCATATAACTCCAGTTGGGCAATGTGGAATCCTGATGAAGCGATGGCTCCCCAAAGACTCAAGGTAAGGTGAGGAAGACATGTCCAACAGAGGTAACTTATATCCCAATCGTCTGTTTTGACTTTTAGCTCTTTAAGATTGGCAATGCAATCAATTATGTTGCGTTGTAGAGACTATACTAGACTCAGATTCTTTTTTTTATAGCGGTCACACTAAATATAGTCTCGGTTGAGCATTGGTGAGGACTCGTGGATTCTCATACCGCTCGATGAGGGTTTTCCACGCCATCTCAAACCGTCATTTGTAAGAGGACAGGTTTTAAGGTTAGCTCGAGCCTCTCCTTGTGTCTTTTTGAGTAAATTGCAGTTTGGTGCCGACACGGTATTATCATCCGCAATTGTTGATTTACAACTCAATTCCCAGGAAAATATTTTGTTGCAAAGAAACAATTACAGAACAGCTTTTACTCACAAGTAACAAGTTCCACTTTCGGTTGCACAATATATTATTTTTGTTAGAAACATGTTCTTCGGAACCTGTTATGAAATGAATTGCTTCATAACTGAATTACATATGCTGTTTTTTTTAAATTTAATTGGTTTTCAATTAAGTACTAACTCGAAGTATGTGTTAACTCTGATTTTTGAGTTTTTCTCAATAAACACCCTCTAAAAAAATACTTATTTTGAATACCATCGGTTTAACAAGCTTTTACAATGATACGATAGATGTGAAGTTTCATTAACGGACAAATAGAATCTTGTTTTTATGTAATCTAAGCAAAAAAAATAATTTTTGTTAATTTTCTGTTCTACGCAATCTGTGGTGCAACATGTTCTACATAATCGGTTATATGAAACCAGAAACAGAATAGAATGTCGATTTAAAAAGAAACGATTCTAGTATCAATACCATTCGTAACAAGTTCTGAAAAATTTTCCTGGGTACATAGGGTTAATTCCGACATGATGGATTTATTTGATTGTAGTGAGAAGACAGACGCACCAGGCAATTAGAAGTAAGAATGACACAATTAAGTTTATCGACAAAAATTAGAAAACGGTCTAACGCTCAGTGTTACTGAAAGAAACATTTTTCTAAATAGTTTTTTTATTTAATATGTCTTTTAACACTTTAAGTACAAGTTGGATGATATGCCTGAGATAAGTTTAAGTCTATTAAAATGCCGATACGCCCATATCGTCGCCTTCTTCCTTAACCATGTTAGCGCCATTTTTTAAAAATTGACTTTTTTGGTGTTTATGGTAAAAAAATAAAGATTGCCACCCGATTGCAAAATTATATTGACAACTTTTAAAGTCATTTCAAAATTCATAAGCGCCATTCAAAATGACACTTGCATGCAAAATATAATGATTTTTATATTTAAAGTTGGAAGAACCGATCAATTTTTTTGTTGAGATAGAAAAAACGGGTATTTTCGGTTCATTTAGAGCATTTTTGGTGCGAAAAAACAATAACTTCATGCCAAACCTCTATCTCGATATATAAACATGGCATCAGTACAAAAAGGCCTTCTGAGACCAAATTCGTTTTCAGACCTTAAGGGGTTAAAAAATAACCAAAATTATACTTACGCTAAGTTTTGCAAAAAAAAAATGGGTTAAGAAAGCATATTTAAAAAGTTATTCTGCTTTTATCGTTTTCTGAAAATTGAGTTGTTGGCGCTTACGTGGTTAAGGAAGAAACTCGACGATATGTTTTATTATTAATACGTTTCTGTATGTCGAATAATAGCTTTCGTTCGTTTAACGAAAGTCCACTTGGATGAAAATCCCGAATTTGCTTGAGGAACGCCAAAGCAACAAGCAGCTCTAAACGAAAATTTAAAAATGTTTCGCCCGCTTCGTTTCAGCTCTTCAACAAATTAGAAGGATTTTCGCTACTATTGAGGGAAATTGTACGAAAAGTATAAAATTATCAATCTGGCAATACGTTAATGCCAAAAATCCATATGTAAGTTCAGGCGAACTAATGCTATCGAGATATAGAAACCCAATTTGAGTCGAATTCGAGTGACTTGTTTTCGTTCGCCTTGATTTTCGTTCAAGATACAGAATCAGGCTATATATTTCAAAACTCCTTGGTGCGGATAGTAGTTATTCGGTCAACTACATGTTTTATCCGCTAGACCAGTTATCTTTGTCTTCTACCGACTTAGAATTCATTTTCTAATTCGAGTATTTCTCCATACAGCTGTAAGATATATCAGAAAATATTTGTTTCTTTCATTTTGTTTTAGTAAAGATTCCCTCTGATTGTGGGCTTTGCATATGGGTGTACTTCAATTGAAAGAAAACTGCATCACTTGGATGTTCCACTTTTATTTATTTATTTGATTCGCCTACACAAAAGACTGTCTTATATTAAGTATAGGGTATATTGTGTTACATACATATATTTAACAGATAATAAATATTAATATTTTTGGCAAGTTCAAAACGATTAACAGTATAAAAGTTTCTAACAAATTTGATTCAATGAATTTATAGGACATATTTAAAAATTAATTTTTAAAACATAAAACAATTTGTGTATAAGAAAAAGAAAACAAAAATAAGAAAAAGAAAACAAAAATAGAGAAGACAGAAATATAGAAAATATCATGCTCTGAAAAACTGGTACAATGCTAATTTAAATTGCCGGTCGTTGGAAAGTAATTGTACATGGAAGGGTAAATTATTCCAAAGACTTCGAGTATATCGTAACTGAATTAATTGTTTACCTCTCGATGATCTTGCAAATCGAAGACATTCATACAAATACTGGGGACATCGTGTATAAATTATTTTGTGCAAACTTAAGAGGCATATTATTTTTAGATAATTCTTAAATGATACACCAAAAATTTTATTAGAATACTGTGATACGTGATTTCGTCTGCCAAGCCCATAAATATATCTCGTTATATTGTTAAACACCATAGTTAGTCTATTTATTAAATTTCTGTTACAATTTGCAAAAATTTCGTAACCATAAAGTAAACTAGGTAAAATCAACGATTTAGCCAAAAGGAGTCTAATATAAGTTGGTGTATATTTTATTTCATGGTTTTGGTATACTGGTTCACTACCATTTGGAATGGTAAGCGAATTAGTCAATAAATTTATGCCACATTTACTTAAATATCCAAGGTTGGAAGGTTCATTTATAGATGAGATAGCGATCATACCGGACATGTGCCAATATCGCCTTTTCACTAAGATTGGTCCATGCCTCAATGATAGAAACCGTTAAATATTTTATGTGAAAATTCATAACTGCAACCTGTAGATGGTTTAAATAAATTATGTTAAAATTAATTTACACTCAGCTGAACTAAACCAAAACTGGGCATTTTGTGTGGTAGGATTCAATAACATACAACACATAGAACACTAGTTTTCGTGGACAAGCCTTTCCTTGTGGGTACACAACGCTGCGTAGTTGTACGTCCAAGTAAAGAATCTAGATATCAGAAGAAGTCAAAAAGGACCGTTCCAAACAGTACTTAAATAACATAACGCACTTGTCCGTCAAAAGAGTGAAAACTCAAAATTTGAAAAACTAAAAGTGTAACTTTTTGGTTGAGCCTAAAGAAGTTATTCTGAAAACCCAGAGAGGGTCATAACGGTTTTTTTTCGAAAGAGGATACTAACAATAGACCGTTTTTACTTTAGGTAGAGATGACCACTATATGTGGATTTTTTTTAAATTTTATTGCAAAAAATAAAAATTTAGAAATATTGAGTTGTCACTAGTGTTTTTGTCCCGAGAATTCCCGGGACAAAAATCCGGGGAATCCCGACCAATTTTTTGTCCCGGAAATGCGTCCGGAATTTCATTATGCTTATTTACTCTGTCAATATCAAAATGTTAAACAAGTTAAAATCCACTAAAAACATAAATTATTTAGTGTTTCAAATTTTTACCATAAAATTACCAATTGGTGACTATTTTCGTGACCATCACTATCGTATTCCGTCTCTCGATGCATTATATATCTTTCAAATGTGCATTAATATATATAGAAAAATTCGAACGTATTAAATTGTTAAAATGGATCAGCAATACAATGTCCACGAGTTGATGGGTACTTACTTATAGATAGGCAGATATTCTAAAACAATATTTTTAAGCCAATTGACTAATCCAAAAATCAATGAACGCGCGTTAAACCCTATACAAAAAGCATAGGCAGTTAAGTATGGGAAAAAGTTGCGTTCATATTGGACGCGACTTTCGATAAATTGCGATTACTATAAATTCGACTAATTTTGCAATCGAAACCCACCCATAGCACTGCAAATTACATATCCCTATTAAAACAGCTGTTTATCAGCATAAACATAAACATAATTACAGGTTGTTGAGAGTGGTTTGTTAACTTCACGCCGATTGAAATCAATGAATATTGTTCCTCACTTTCATTTCATATTCGTTTTCATTTTTCATTTCATATTCGTTTGTTTGTATTAAAATAAAAAAATCAATTTTTATTTATTTTTTGTTTTGGACCGGGATTTCCCGGTATCCCGGGAAAATGATATAAAAATCCCGATATCCCTGGAAATGAAAAATGCCGGGAATTAAAAAACACTAGTTGTCACCCTTTTGTCTAACAAGTGCGATATGTAGATCGGTACTGAACTGATAGCAAGGTATAAAAAACGATGGAAATAAAGAGGATTTCCACCATTTTCTGATTCGATAGCCACAAAGAAAAATGTAACATTTCATTAGAACTTCAATTTCATAATTTATGTTTTTAATTTTTCCATATTCACATTTTCTAACCTACGCTCTTCTTCTTCCAACCCACCACCGTTTTATTTAATGATATAAACAAACAACGAATGGACTTCTGATATCTATTTTCATTGGTCCAAGTGAATAGTAATACTAAAAACGACTATAAAGAATCATACCTTCCCGCAGAATTAGAGGGAAGTTATGTAACGTAGAGTATTGTATGTAATATAAATGAAATGCTGTTCGTTGGTAATCGTATAATCTGAATAATTTCTTTATTTTGAGAATATTAAAATGTTTATTAACCTTTAACTGACGAGGTGAAATTTTGGGACATAGTTTATGACGTGGTGGTAAATTTTACCCCTCTTAATTTTACTAAAAAAAAATTTAGTAAAAAATATTTTTTGATAATTGTTTGTATTTTAAATATAAGCTACTATATTTTTAATTACAAAAAAATAAAGAAAACAAATTTTTTTTTTATTCGTTTGAACAAATCAGGTACTTTATTTCACAAACCTTTTTTTTAATATAAAAAAAACGACATATAAATAATTTATAAAAAAAATATGAATTAAAAAAAAAACAAAAACTTAAAGGGCATTTTTTCACAGCCAAATGTATACATTTAAAGATATAAAAGAGATCATAAAAAAAATAGTCAGGTGTAAAAACTGCAGGTCCACCTTTTAGGTGGTTTTTTACTCATCAAAATCTGTGTTCGCACAGTGTAAGCATATACGTTTGCTTCATCCCATACACATTGGCTTACTACATTGCAGACAAAAGTGTGTATTTTTTCGCTTTAGCATAGTTATGCATATGTGGCATAACTTACGAGCAACGTGGAGAGGTTCTACTGGAGGCGGAGCTACCGAGTCTGGACCCAAAATATTACTAATTGTGTCTCGTAATACCCGAGGGAGCCTTTGGTTGTGTTGACGTCTTTGCAGATGTGGTAAAATCATTTGTCTTGCAAGCTTTTTCAAAAAGTCTCCTCTGGAGCTGTTATCATAATCCTTTGAAGATTGAAAAATAATGAAAGAGTTGACACCACAAATATCCACAAATCTAAAAAATATGGCTAATGGCCAGCGGCGTGTACGTCGACCGGATGAATAAATCGAACATTTCTTATTGAGCTCATCCACTCCGCCTTTTGTATTGTTATAATCAGCTATCATTGCAGGTTTTAAAGTGAGTGGGTCATCTTCTTTTTTGTGATGCATGGAGGACAATAATACAACAGCATGATTCTTACGAGGCCCGTAGGATAAAATAGTGACATCTTTGGTAAAACCATATATGCAGGATCCCAAGGGTCTATTTTTTTCGGGCAAAAATTCAAAAATTCACATTTAAAAATGTGTAATATAACGTTTTTGAAATAAATAATTTTTTACCAACAAGAAAACAGACGAGTGGTAAAAATAATTCCACGAAAATATTACGTTAATTTCGATGTGGGGTAAATTTGATTCTACTAAATACTTACGCTAACGCTGACGTGGTGGTAAAATATTTTCAAAGAAAAACTTACGTAAATGACGAGGAGTGGTAATTTTTACACCAGCATGTGCGTAACTCCGCTCGTGCTATGTCTAGCTTAGCCAAAACACAACTGAATAACAAAGATCACAATATATGAAGATACCAAGAGAATTAAATTGATTGAGCGCAATGGAAGAGAGAATTTAAAAAAAATGTAAAGATAGGGTAAAATTTACCACCACCTCGTTAGTTAAAGGTTAATGAAGTTTGTTTTTTTTAGTTTGTTCATTATGGTTATTAAAATTGTTGTTAAAGTATACAAATTCGAAATATGCACTCTCGATTAAAACTGACGATAGAAGTAGACGCACCATTATTTTATAAATACCAACTAAGGGGAAAAAGTGCGTTGATTTTTTTTTAGACTGAGCCCAAAAATATGATACAGTGCTAACGCATATTTGGTAGCCATAACACAAATTTTTTGGACCACGGGCCAAGTGCAGTATCTATTAAATGTCGAAGCAACCGTCGACCCTAGATGCCACGTTTTTATACCCTTCACCACGCGCATGAAAGTAGTGAAGAGTATATCAAATTGTTTTCCACCTGTAATGCCCATAAGGATGCGTGGTAGCTATATATATGTATAGTATAGATTGTATACACATAAACAATGGGCGCCGAATTTTGGGTCAATAAAAAGATGTGCGTCAGTCCCCGCTATTACAGCCGTTGTTTGATATCCTTTAAGCGGAGGTAAGTTTTAAAATGAGAAAGATCGGTCAGAAAATACTTCCACCTTTCTGGCCCTATGGTGGTGAAAAGGTGGTAGTAAAGGTTGTACATCTGTATGAGCGCCGACAAAAGCGTCTCAAGAAGGTGCTGCGGGCGGCCAGGTTACCCTGGTGTAGTTTCCTACCTACATTTCCTGGCCAAATGGGTGAAGAACATGAATTTCGAAGGAAATCAAATTGGAAATCTCTTGATACCATACGAGTCTTGCGTCTCTCATTGTGAATCAACCAATCTCTTGATCAAAAACTTATCAAGGTTTTTAGATAGATCCGATGGAAACGAGTTCTCAAAGTTGGATTTAACCATGGCATACCAGCAAATAGAACTGGACAAAAATTCTAAAAAGTCAACCATGATTTCTACATCAAAAGGGCTGTTTAATATAAGCATCTCATGTACGGCTTGGCGTCAGCGCCCGCTATTTTCCAAAAAAATAATGGATTCGAAAAATGAATTTTGAAAGAATTAACAGAGTATTTAATTTTAGCTCATTATAATCCGGAATTTGAAACAAAACTAACAGTGAATGCCAATCCAGTGGATGTGGGCGCTGTTCTATCGCAAATTGATAGTGAGGGAGTAGCAAAGCCCATAGAGTTTGCATCGAGAACAATTTCTGTTACAGGACTCGTTATTCTCAGTAAGATTGGGAAGCGGTGGCCATTTTGTTTTGGGTTAAAAAATTTCATCAATATTTGTACGGCCGTCATTTTGATTTGATAACGGATAACAAGCCCCTTTAACACATTTTTAACCCAAGTAAAGGTATACCGCAAATGGGGTGCGAACATTGACTCCAATCACTAGTTTGCTGCGGCTACGGTACGCTCAAGGCTAAGCATTGCGAAAAGCGTACGCTACCAGACACTACGAAATCTGGACATCGGTAAACTGCGGACCACATAGGTAGCGGACGCCTACTCCAAACACCTAACTCAACTGCTACGGAACGCTCCAACCCCTGATAATATTATCTTGCAGTGGCAACATATAACCGACTTCATAAAACAGACTGCGAGAAGCGTACTTGAATACTCAAAGCCGTCTCAGGAAGATGAATGGTACGATAGTGAATGCCGCTATGCCACAAGAGATACAGATACTCCACACAGGGCGAAATTACAGTCAATGGCAACGCGGGCTGTTCGTAAAGGGATAGAGGTGAGGACCGAAAATTTTACCAGAAAGTAAGAGCAAATGGATACGGTAATGCCCTCCCCACCTGTAAGGACAGTGATGGAAATCTGGTCACGGATACGCAGAGTGTGCTTCACATATGGAGAGAACACTTCCAGCAACTGCTGGTTCCAGAAGGCAGCGCACGTGAAGTTATCACGCCAATTGTCGACGACGGCTTAGATTGCCCACCACCAAGTCCAGCCGAGGTAAGAAGAGCAATATCGCGGCTGAAAAATAACAAAGCAGCCGGTGCCAAGGGTCTGCCCGCAGAGCTCTTCAAGTCCGGTGGCGAGGAGATGATAACGAGCATGCACCAGCTCCTGCGCACGGTTTGGCTTAAAGAGTGCATGACTGACGATTGGAATGTAAGCGTATTATGTCCTGTGCTGAAAAAAAGGTGATCCAAGTGTGTGCTCCAACTACCGCGGGATCAGCCTTTTACCCATCGCATATAAGGTCCTATCGAGTGTGCTATGTGAAAGACTAAAGCTAGTGTTATCCAACCTGATCGGGCCTTATCAGTGTGGCTTTAGACCTGGAAAATCAACAACTGACCAGATTTTCACACTTCGTCAAATCCTGGAAAAGACCCAAGAGAAACAGATCGACACGTACCATCTTTTTGTCGACTATAAAGCTGCCTTCGACAGCCCGATACGGTAGAAATTACTTGAAGCCATGGCTGAGTTTGGTATTCCAGCGAAGCTGATACGTCTTTGCGGAATGACGCTGACTGACACGAAGTCTTTAGTGAAGATTGGCAAGGACCATACGGAGCCATTCTATACCAGACGAGGCCTAAAACAAGGCGACGGTCTATCGTGCGATCTTTTCAACATTGTGATGTGATAATGAGAAAAGATGCAGTAAACCTACATTTGGGCCTAACGGTGAACGAGGACAAAACGAATTTCTTAGTTTCAACGAACAAAGAATCTACTCGTTTGGAAATTTGCGTGAACGTTGACAACTATAATTTCGAGGTGGTAGATAATTTTGTCTACTAGGCTCCGCCATCAACAAAGCAAATAATGTCAGCCTAGAAATCCGGGGAAGAATCCTGCTTGCAAATAAATGCTACTACGGACTAAGCAAGCGATTCAATGACAGAGCCCTCTCTCGACGAACAAAACTCCAGCTATACCAGATACTGGTTCTACCTGTCTTAATGTATGGCTCAGAATCCTGGGTTATGACACAAGCGGATGAATCGGGTCTGGCAGTATTCCAGAGAAAAATACTCCGTAAAATATATGGGCCCATCATCGTTAACGGAGAGTATCGGCGTCGTATGAATCATGAGCTGTACGAGCTGTACACTGACATTGACGTGGTCAAACGCATTAAGGTGCAACGGTTGCGTTGGCTAGGTCATGTTGTACGCATGGACGAAAATGCTCCAGCTTGAAAAGTCTTCGATAATGAACTCGATGGACGGCGCAGAAGAGGGCGACCAAAACTCCGTTGGAAAGACCAGGTTACTGAGAACCTTACAGAACTCGGTGTGACTAACTGGAGAAGAAGCGCAGAAGATCGAGGCGCTTATAATATTTTTCTACGTGCGGTATATAATCCACTGGGATTGCATAGAAGTACCAGCTAAGTAAGTAAGTAAGTTGAAGCCGATGGTCACCCGGCTGAATTGTTTAAGGCAGGTGGAGAGGAGCTGATTAAGAGCATGCTGGCTGGAGAATATCATGCCCAGGGATTGGAGTCTCAGGATGTTATGTCCCATATACAAGAAAAGAGATCGTAGTCCGTAGGTCCTTTCGAGCATATTGTGTGAACGTCTAAAGCTTATTGTAAAAAAACTAATTACATCTGGTAAATCTACGATGGATAAAATTTTTTACTTTACGACAAATCCCGGAAAAAAAACTCATAAAAAGCGGATCGACACTTACCACCTCTTTGTCGACTACAAAGCTGCCTTCGACTCTCCGATAAGGAATAGGCTAAATGAGGCCTTGTCTAAAGCTTATTCGACTTTGCAGATGTACCTTGGAAAACACCAAATCTTTTATTAAGATTGGTAAAGATCACTCTGGACTATTCAACACGGAAAGAGGTTTAAAGCTGGGCGATAACTTGTCTTGTACACTATTTGATATAGTAATAAACAAAAACAAAAAAAGATGATTTTGACGAACAAAGAGTCAACAAAGAGAACGCACCATCAACGTTGGAAATTATTGTTTTGAGGTAGTGGATGAGTTGACCTACCTCGGATCTTTGACCAACCAGAAAAATAATGTAAGCCAAGAAATCATGCAGATAATAGTGCTCGCCAATAGATGTTTTTGCGGACTTCCGCAGTACTTTAGTATTACCACCTTATCTCGGGATACTGCCAGATGTTAATTTAACCCGTTCTGTTGTATGCTGCCGAATCGTCGATGCTCACGACAAGGACATACAAAACCTGGTAGTATTCGAGTGAAAAGTACTCTGAAAAATATATGGAGCCATCGGATGAATCATGATCTGTATGAGCTTTACCAAGACATCGACATAGCAAAAAAGGTCAGAATCCAACGACTACGATGGCTGGGACATGTTGCCAGGATGCATGTAAATGCTCCAGCGAGAAAGGTGTTTGAAAGACGACGCAAAGCAGGAAGACCCATACATCGTTGGTAGGCGACGTGCCACCATCTGGTAATACACAGTGGAGAACGCAGAAGACAGAAGCGTGTCGAATTCTTTTTAACTTCAGTGCTTAAGCAAATAAGTAATCAAATGGCATCTATAAACTACAGCGAATTGCTTTTTATTCAAGCAGTCAAGCAGTAATGTGAAGGTGGACTATTTTTCGAGGTCTCCTTAAAGTTTAGTGAAGACAGATGATGACACGATCGAATTTTTTTGAATTTTGAAACAGTTAAGTCAAGAACACAGTCTGATAAGTTGCTGCGGGAAGTGTTGAGGAATGTGGCTAATGTGTGGCCGGAAAAGTGCTCTAGCGCCGAATTACAGCCATTCTTTCTTAAAATGTGGGAATTGTTCAAAGAAGGTGGATGTTTGTATTAGGGGTATCGCGTGGTCATACCGAAATCCTTGCAGAAGGCTAAATTGGAATTTTTGCATAGAACTCATGTATGGATCGTTAAGATGGTGTGGATGGCTCGGGAGTGTTGTTGGTGGTCTGGGCAGGGCAAGGACTTCGAAGATATTTATGGATCGATGGTGTTTAATAGTTGTGGACAGCTCTAGTAAGTGGTCTGAGTGCATTGACATCGCTAAAATTATCACCAGCCAAGCAGTAGTTACTATGTTAAGAGAGATGTTTGCCCGTTTTGGACTTCCAAGAATAGTAGTATCCGATAATGGCACATCTTTTATTTCAAACGAGTTTTTACAGTTGAGCGGCATTGAACACCGAACCTCACCCCTTGGTAATCCGTCTACCAACGATCAGGCCGAAAATATAGTTAAAACGGTGAAAACTGCTTTGAGACGCAGTCTATTTAAGACACCACGGTTAGAATTCAACAACGCTTTTAATCGATTTTTGTTTGATTATCGTTCGGTACACTCCAGCACTGGCGTGGCACTATATATTGTTATTGTTTAATGGTTAATAACGAGGTTAGATTTTATAAATCCTAGAATTCAAGTAAAAAATTAAGGCATGCTAACCAAATAATAGCTGGTAACAGATATCTCAATATCGTATCAAGTACAATTTCAAATCGATTACAAAAGTTAACATTGGAAACTACTGAAAATGAAAATTGTCAAACAAGCATAGCAATAACTGAATTAAATACACCTAATGTTAAATATAACATAGGAGCAAGGAAGCCTAATTTAAACCAGAGACCGTAACTCTTATAACTTTGATTTATAAAAGTCCCTCTTTAAGAGTTATTTTCGGATATTGATTATATCTCTGAGAAGATAAGATTTATTTTTGATTTATATTTTAATATTCCCAAAATAACAATTATTTCTGATTTATATTTTATCGCTCAGAAATAAGTGTTATTTTTGATTTCTATTTTTAAAATCCCACAATAATAATTATTGAAGACTTTTTGAAATAGAAAACAAAAATAAAACTCATTCAATGAGTTTTTCAAATCGAAAATAAAAATCAGTCTGAGACTTATATTTTTTCTGATGAAATATCAAACTCACTTGAAGACTTTTATTTTTTGTTTGTTCAAATAAAAGTCTTTTGGTTCAATCGATATCCAAACAATATGTATATTCTGTCCAAATTAATTATAGTTGTGGAACGTTCAGACCATATTTAACACATACATAGCCACACAATGCGACGAAAAAACGATTGTTTTATACCATCACCCTTAGGGATGAAGGTATATTTACCTTTATCATTTGTTACGAATAAAAGTTTAACACATTTAAGAAAACGTGTTAGACCCCAAGTATCTTAAGATCAAATTGTTTCAGGACTTCTTAAGACGATTGAGCCATGTCCGTCTGTTTTGCTGGCTGGATGGGTCGTAGGCAGGATAACTCGAGTAAACCTTAACTGATCCTTATGAAAATGTGCCAGCATTAATATTATCCAAAATTAAGTAATGGGATTGTAAATGAGCGGAATTGCCCCACCCATAATGGCACCTCCCATACAATATTACATATATTTGGATAATGAATATTTCTTACACATATTCCAGACGGACAACTAGAGGATATTTGAATATGGTCAGCTTAATTATCTTGTAACAGTAGACAACCCCACTATTACATTTGACACACTCCTTCTTGTACCTCCCATATAGGGTAGCCAGATATTAAAATCGGAAAAACAGTACATTAGTGAATAAGAAACAGTAAAACGAAGAAAAAACAGTACATTTTTAATAAAACATAAAAATGTATTAAGCTTCACATATTTTGAAAATTAATTCAATAAGCAACAAAGACAATGTTAAAAAAATAATAATATTCTATCATAAGCGCATTTGCTGAACAAGCAAAGCCTTAAGAAATCAATACAGAAATTAAGCACTAAGTCCAGTTTATTACATCTTGGTGTAATATCTCTCTATGTCCACCCAATTGACTTATTTCGCCACACTCCGGTCAGTTGATGAGGAAATGGTCTGCGTTATCCATTAAAAAAATATGAGATCAATAGAGATTATGCTAACCTTGGGCAAAGTTTGTACTTACAAACCAGTTATGCATGTAGCAATATGGTGGTAAACTAAATCATTAGTGTGTGAGGTACCAGAAGGAGTGTGGCAAATGTTTTATAACTTTATACTTTTATAAGGTTATTAGTCTGACGATGTTTAAATATCCAGCAGTTTCTCGTTTAAAATTTATAAAAGAAATATAAATTTTTCTAAAATAGGTGATACCAGAAGGATGATAGGCTTGGACAATTTCAAATCCCATGACTTCGTTTAGAAAACTATTAACAGTGTTACATTTTCATAAGGATTAGTGGAGGTTTACTCGAGTTATCGTCCCATGGCTCAATCGTCCTGAAACGAATTTTGTATTAATATATTTGATACTTTCGCGTATCAAATCATATATACCTTTATCCCTAAGTGTGTGGGTATTATTTAATTTTCAAACTTATTTCAAAAATTGTATGCTTCTAAAACAATAACATCTATGGTACAGTGTTTTATATTATCTTTGGCTATTTTTTTAGACTATGTTTTTATCAAATATTGAAATCGATTGTTATATAAAATATCAGTAAATTTAAAAAAAAATAGTACAAAAATAGTAAAAGGTTTGAAAAACAGTACTTTTGCGTACTGTTTTAGGTGTTGTGCATAAAAAAGTACATTAACAAAAAAACAGTACATGTACTGCTAAAAACAGTACGTCTGGCTACCCTACTCCCATATGAATGACCAAATTTGTCCCTTAGTTCTACAGGCAAATCTTTTCAGAAATTACAGTGAATTGTGTCAAATTTTGGACAAGGTAGGTGAATAATTGTGGAATATAAACCTATTTTGAATTTCTCTGTGTATTTGGAAAGGAGAGACTATGGCCTTTCCAAATCTATATATGTATATGTATGTAGGTAACTTGTCTTTTTGTATATTTTTTTAAGTTTGAAGTAGTTTTTAGCCATTGCTTTATTATATTATTCAGAAAGTGCACACTTTCATATGTAAAACGCATACTTGTTTGTAAAAATCGGTTAACAAATCGTCAAGTTATTCATAATTTTCAAGGAACCTGTGGGATAATTACATTGCGTCGGAGAAAAAATGCAATCCTTGACCCCAAAAACAGTAAATTAATAAGAATCCCATTCAAAATGACCCAATGCCCAGAAATAGTTAATTTCTATGCATGAAGACTGTTTGAAAGTATATCTAGCTCACTAGCAATTTCTTCACTTGACTGCAAATTCACCACCGATTAATTTTATATATTAAATCCCTTCTATAAATTAACAAACACAATCGGACGGACAATCGGATTGAAACTGTTTGTGCATGGATTTAGATACTTATAATGTAATGTACTAAGTATGTTTGTATTGGACCAAAAGACAATATTATGCAATACAAATGATTCTTGGTTGAATGAAGAATTAGCTTCAAAGAACAAGAGTTCTATAACGATTTCTACAGTACCTCTGAGCATCCCAAAGAAGCTACGACGCTCTTGTGAAACGATACTGTGGGGTTAACGCGATTAACGCCTTCAAGCTAAAACACCGCCAAATACTTAGGATTGATAAAGCATGCATTTGGTTGCATTTACGAACTTGTAAAACAGTGTTGCGTAAGATGGTATACACACGTCAATTAGCTTCTTTTCTTTCGATGTTATACGATTTTGCATTTTTTAAACTTGACCATCTCATCGAGCTGCTCAAAAACATATATGTATACATTTCTTTTATTACAAAAAACAATAATGCCGATATCAGCAAAAGACTTTTATTTCAGGCCTGAAGAAATAAAAATCTTTAGGTGAGTTTTAAATTTCGTTTGGAAAAATATATGTAAGTCATTGATTGATTTTTAGTTTTTGTTTGGCAAAATAAAACCCACTTCGTAATTTTTATTTCAAAATGTTTTCAATAACTCTTATTCAAAGACTCAAAAAATAAAAATCAAAAATAACTCTTATTTGATGAGCGATATAATATAAATCAAAAATCAGTGTTATTTGGGACTTTTATCATAAAAATCACAAAATAACAGTTTATTGCGAAATTCTATAGAGAGAGTAAAAACCAATGTATTTAAAATAATTTTAGCACATTTCCTTCACATAAATTTTTTTAGGTGTGAAATCGTTCAATAACAGTTGTTTTCGGATCCTGATTTAAACGTTGATTTGGAATTTATCTCAAGCTCAAGACCAGGGATTTTTGAAAGAAATTAGTAGCAGAATGATATTCTCATAATGCCAGGCAGTCTGTACAGCTGTTTCGGATTAAGCTCCGAATCCTCGTCAGCAAACTTTGGTATAAGTGATTGTAAATTGTTTATCCAATCATAAGCACCAGAATCTCACAACAAAATGATTTCTTTAAAAAAATTATTAAAGCCATCTTATATAAAATAAACCCTCAACCCTTAAGGATAAAACTCTGGGATATACAAGCGATGTCTTTTGACACGCAACCTAACATTGACTGAGACCTAACATGATTATTTAAGTTGTAACAGTACAAATATATTGCCAGGGAAATTACATAGTACACGATACGTTACTAGCATATTACATAAAATGTATATCATTTTTTTTCGACCGCATAATGAAATTTGCTTAAAAGTATAAAACTGATTTCTATTTGTTGCATTTATTTGCATATTACAGTTTTTTCCGTGGACAACCCTATACCTTTGGGCACACAACGCTGCGCAGTTGCACATCCAAATGAATTGTTTCTTCCACAATGGAATAGTAAAACGAAAAGCGACTATAAAGGAGTGTAGAGGTACTACATATAGTGTGAAAGGCTCAATTGAGGTGGTAGGTACCATATGTTACCGAGTGTTTTAACCTTCCACCCAGCATTTAATTTACGACATAGTGTTTGCAAATCTTAATTAGACATATGATAAACATTTCGAAACTGTGCGTTAAAGTTTTGTGTGTATAAAATGAGCAAGTGCTTCATTAACTTCTCAGCTTAGCTGGCAAATCTATAGGCTCACATTCTTAACTATCTCTCGCGTGGTTCGAGAAGTTGCATAGTGTGCCATTGCCTTAGAATTGTTTTTTGTTTTCAAGTTTTCTAACATCAGAAGGCTTACCGTCACCATCACATCCAACTCAAGAATGCGAAAGATATGAGGCGTTGTAGGCGCAAAGAAACACGCCAATTATGTTGTCTGGTCGTTGATCGCCTAGCCACCACATCAAGCTGCTGCTGTTGGGAGGCGTTACCTATGAGGCGTTGGTGACGGAGGTAATTTTTGTTGTTTAACAGTGAAGAAATAGACTTCATGCATCGTCATCATCACCGTCCGCCTCATCTGTCTTTCTGCACTCCTTCTGTGCTGATTTGCTATAGATTTGTTAGCGTAAATTATAAGAAGAAAGAGCGAGGTCTTCTTGCAACAAAGCACAACTACGAATAAATTCTCACTTTAGATAAAAATCATGATGTCGTGGAGTTGATTTGTTAAGATGCAAAAACCATTTTGTTCCAGTGGATGCTGTTTGGATTCATGTTGTTTCTTAGGAGCAGCGCATGTTGATGATTATTTGTATTTGTCCGAAGATAATGCATTTTTAATATGTGTTGTAGAATTTCGCAGATTATTTAATAATGTATATTTTTACTGTGATTTTATTTTTCTATCAAAGCAATACTGTTTGCAGCTGTTATACGCAAAACATTGTCATTGAGATCGTCAATGCTATACGTTTACTAAAGATTAACAAGGTACGGGGCGTAGACAACATTTACCCCGAATTACTTAAAGCCGATCCAAATCTTAGCGCATCGATAATAAATCCCATTCTCTTCTAAAAGAACTAATGAGGAAGTCATAATTAAGTTGCCAGAAAAAGCATATCTCACAGAATTTAGAAAATGGGATGATATTATTACAGTCTTAACCATGATCAACAAGGTGATAGCTGTTATAATTCACGCGGGGCTGTCATTTTCACTTGAAGCAGACCTTAGCAAAGAACACGCCGGTTTTAGTCTATGTATCATAGTGAAGCAATCTGAGGAATGACGATGCTTTCTATATCTAATTTTTAAAGACTGCCCTAAAGCGTTCGCTATTATCCACCATCAGGCGATCAGACACGCACCCTTCTTCTTCTTCTTCTTTACTGGCAGCAACAACAGAAATTCATCTATCAGTAGCCGCACGTAGAGAACCATTCCAAGCGCTTCGGTCTTTTGCGCTCCGTAGATAGTTCGTCATACCAAGCTTACTTAACAGTTCCGTCACCTGGTCCATCCATCGGAGTTTTGGTCGCCCCCTCCTGCGCCTCCCATCGAGTTTATTGCCGAAGACTTTTCGAGCCGGAGCGTTTCCGTCCATTCGTACAACGTGTCCAAGCCAGCGCATTCGGTCTATTTGAACGCGCTTGACCACGTCGATGTCGTTGTACAGCTCATACAGCTCATGATTCATTCGACGACGGTACTCGCCGTTCACGATGATGGGTCCAAATATTTTGCGGAGTATTTTTCTCTCGAAGACTCCCAGAATAGATTGATCCGCTTGTGTCATTACCCATGATTCTGCGCTGTAGAGCAAGACAGGTAGGATCAGAGTCTGGTAGAGCTGGATCTTTGTTTTTCGAGAGAGCGCCTTGTCGTTAAATCGCTTGCTTAGCGCATAGTAGCAGCGGTATGTGCTATCAATACTCGTCTTTTGATTTCGAGGCTGACATTATTTTTTTTGTTTATGGCGGAGCCAATGTAGACAAAATCATCTACCACTTCAAAGTTATAGTCCCAGACGAGTGGACTCTTTGTTCGTTGAAACAAATAACTTGGTTTTGTCCTCGTTTATCTCCAGACCCACTTCAGCCGACTACTCTTCAATGCTCGAAAAAGCCGCAGTAACATCTCGCAATCCACGTCCAATAATATCTATATCATCAGCATACGGGCGCAACATGTGGCTGTTATTAAATATGGTGCCATTCCTGTTTACTGCTGCTTTCCGCATGATCATCTCCATTACGATGTTAAAGAGATCGCAGGACAGACTATCGCCTTGTCTAAAGCCTCGCTTGGTAGAAAATGGCTCTGACAGATTTTTGCCAATTTTCACTGAAGACTTCGTGTCAGTCAGTGTCATCCCGCAGAGTCGAATTAGTTTTGCGGGGATACCAAACTCAGCCATAGCATCCAACAATTTCTGTCGTATCGGACTGTCCAATGCAGCTTTGTAATCGATGAACAGATGGTAGGTGTCGATCTGCATTTCTTGGGTCTTCTCCAGGATTTGTCCTAGCTTGAATATCTGGTCGGTGGTGGATTTACCAGGTCTAAAGCCACACTGATAAGGTCCAATCAGGTTCGCCATAAGGGGCTTTAGTCTTTCACATAACACACTAGACAGAACCTTGTATGCGATGGGTAAAAGGCTAATCCCGCGATAGTTGGTACACACACTAGGATCGCCTTTCTTAAGCACGGGACATAGGACACTCAGATTCCAATCATCGGGCATGCACTCCCTGAGCCAAATCATTTTTATGAGCTGGTGCATGCATGTTACCAGGTCATCGCCGCCGGCTTTAAAAAGCTCTGCCGGCAGTCCATCGGCTCCCGCAGCTTTATTATTTGCTGATCTCGTTTTGGCTCGGTGGTGGACAGTCTACTCCATCGGCGATGATTGGTGCGATTTCGTCACTTATGCTGCCTT
Source organism: Muscina levida (assembly GCA_964034835.1). Taxonomy (NCBI): domain Eukaryota; kingdom Metazoa; phylum Arthropoda; class Insecta; order Diptera; family Muscidae; genus Muscina; species Muscina levida. Next base: position 90,434,586 of record OZ035883.1, on the reverse strand, counting down.
CCGGAACGAGAAGAGATTGAAAGTGTTCCCTCCATATTTGCAGCACACTCTGAGTGTCCGTGACCAGATTTCCGTCTCTGTCCTTACAGGTGGGGATCCCTGTTCCAAAACCTTTACTTTTTACCTTTTGGTAGAACTTTCGGGCCTCACCTCTATCCCTGTAGTTTTCGATATCTTGGCTCTCTCTTTTCTTCCACAGACGCTTTTTCCGTCTGAACAGGCGTTTCATCTCCCTACTTTTCTCTTTATAACGCTCCGTCACCGCACGCGTCGCCATTGGATGCAGTTTTGCCTTGTATGCAGCATCCATTTCCTCAGACATTTCGCGACATTCGTCGTCGTACCAGGGCTTGTCTGAGCGTGGTTTTTCATAACCCAGTACGGTTGTTGCGGCAGTGGTCATAGAATTCGCTATATGCTGCCACTGCATGTCGGGAACATCAGAACTAGGGGGATTTGTATGGAGTAATTGAGAGAGTTGGTTGGAGTAGGCATTGGCTATCTCAGTGGTCTGCAGCTTTGTGATGTCTAGCTTCCTTTGCGTTTGATTAAGAGTGTTTTTAGCTCTACTTAATCGTGTGCGTACCTTGGCTGCAACTAGGTGGTGATCCGAGTCGATATTTGCACCGCGCATCACACGCACGTCCATAACGCTTGAGACATGCCTTCCATCAATTACCACGTGATCAATTTGATTTCTTGTATTTTGATCGGGAGATATCCAGGTTGCCTTGTGGATATCTTTATGCGGGAATCTGGTTCCACTCACAACCATGTTTCTTGCCGATGCGAAACTTATCAGTCTGAATCCGTTATCGGAGGTGTTGTTGTGTAGACTGAATTTTCCGACTGCTGAACCAAGAGCATCTTCCCTTCCTATTTTAGCATTAAAATCTCCCAGAACAATTTTAATATCATGTGCAGGGCAGCGGTCATATATATCCTCCAGGCGCTCATAGAATGCAACTTTGATGTCATCGTCTTTGTCTTCCGTCGGGGCGTGTACACAAATCAGCGTAATGTTAAAATATTTCGCCCGGATGCGAATGGTGGCTATACGGTCATTTACAGGGTTAACCGCGAGACCAGGTGTCGAAGTCTCTTGCCGACTATGAAACCACATCCAAATTCGTGTCTTTCTGCATGGCAGCTGTAAAAGATGTCACAGTTCTTCCGTCGTGTGCATCCCTGTCCCGTCCATCTCATTTCCTGTATGGCGGTGATGTCAGCCTTGTATTTGTCGAGGACATCCGCCAGTTGGATAGAGGCACCATCTCTGTATAGAGTTCGGACATTCCAGGTGCATATCCTTAAATCATGGTCCTTATATCGTTTGCGGGGGTCGTCAACATTTGGGGGGGTTCTTGTTTTTCGTTTTCTTCGTGTTTTCATAATAAATTTTTGTTAAGGAGGGTGGCTTATTAGGCCACCGCTCCTGATCTTAGTTTCTTGGGGCTGCCAAAGCCACTAAGAGAGCCTGTGTTGAGCTTCAGTAACTTCTGTTACATAGTTCCTAAGACGCATCGGTGGTAGCATGCCGATTAGGTTACTCAACACGCACCCAATGTAAAGGAATTCAACCTCAATTGCTTGACCACGCCAGAGCATTGAATCAAAATTCAACAAACCGAGTACTGCATGAATGCTTGTTGTCAGGGATAAAGCAACACGCATTAGAAGCGGCATCAAATGTTGTATGATTGGTCGACTGGAAGATCTAGAGTATGCCGATGATATCTGTCTGCTCGCCTACAACTACTCTGATATATCAGCAAAACAAGATCAAGTACACCATATAGCATCCAATGTGGCCGCGCATATTAACATCGCAAGACATAAGCATTATATCCACCGACGGTTTTAATGGTTTAAGTAAGAAAATTCCAAAAAGTCAAACTATTCTTCTGGACCACTGAATAGGGCGGAAATCTCCCCAAATCCAGCTTAAAACTAACCTCTGTCCTTTCTCTTCGAATGTGAAATCTACACCACTAGACGGCTGTGAGTCATGGAATTGCTTTGCATGAGTCATACAATCACTGCAAGACGACCACCGAACGATAAATCTAAGATGGCAATTGATTGGAACCCTCAAGGCAGAAAAAGACTAGGCAAAGCTGCCAACACATTGAGAAGGTTATTAGAATCCGAAAGAGTTTTGTTACGGCTATTTGCTCCAACTTGGAGCTGTAGGAAAAATGTTCTGCAATTTGGAAGCAGTATAAATATTGTCTCCATGCTGCATACATAACGCTCGTATATTTTTTTGGACCAAATACATTACATTTGACTGAAATTTTTTAAAAAGACAGTACATTGATTTGGAAAACGGTACTTTTCGCAGTATATATTTTATTCAATATATAAAAAAAAATAACAATCATTTCCACCGGAATCAGCTTTTGTGGTTGCTTTGTATTTGTCATTTGAAGCAATTTGAATAAGCAATGTCGGCTTCGTTTTGAGGTAATTTTAGAAATCAACGCATTTGTACTTCATATTACATTTGACGGTCAGATTCGCCTTCAATGTTTGCACATCTATGGGGTTTTGTCTGACGTCCGAGTTTTGTTCACTGCAGAGAAGATTCGTTCCACTGATGCTGAAGTTCCAGGCAAACATAATATATATTCAACGATCGTGGCCATTTCTTTGAATTCGCGTTATTGAGATGAATAAATATCTCAACCCACCGATCCACAATCGAAACATTGCCTTCTCTCAATTGCATAATTTTGTCGCTCGTACAATAGTTTTTGATATATCGACATTGGGTGTGCAAATTTATCGCATTTTCATTGGCATTGTACAAATTGTATTCGCTCAACTTGTTCTTAACGGCTTCGACTTCATTCCATGTTGGTGAATTCGCTGTTCGCCGTGTTTATTTCTACTATGTATCGAAAAACAGTATTTTGAGGGAAAAAAGCAGTACGCAGTTTTTGATGTCGAAAAACAGTACAGTACTTCGAAAAACAATACAGATACGAGCCTTATGTATTCACTACTCTTTAGCACTCCTTTTTCATACAGAGTATTGCGTATTTTTTCGATTACTAAGTAAGGGAAATAAATGAATACTCACTTACCTGATAGCAGACATATATGCAGATATTGAAAGCATTTAAAAAAGTTTCGTTTCAACATTAAAAACAGAAATGATATTTGAATGCAGCAATTGGTGATGATTTCGTTACAATCAAGTTATAGAGCGATGTTATAGGCAATCTATCTCGCTTACTAAATTGCAATACAACAATGACTTGCAGAAACTAAAAAGAAAAAATCAGTTTCAATCTAAGTTCATTTATGAGTACTTCTTTAATTATACTTGCTTACTATTTTTACTAATTTTTTACTTCAGAAAATTATTTAAGAATAATTTAAAAATAAAGGATAAATAATTTTTTTACGTTATTTGTTGAAATGCGATAAAAATAAACTTGCTTACAAGTTTTTTCTGCCCTTATAAAATGTAGGCTTTCATATTATTATCAGACTTTTTTTAATTTATTAATTATTTTTAATGAATTTGTACGCGCCTTTTTAAATACGCACTATTTCCGTTGCAAATAATAATGCTCTTTTACAACAACGTGATTTTATTACATTTTAGTTGCAATGTGGGAAGCTTATAAAAAACAAATTGTTACACTCCATTCAAGTTACTATTATCACAGCCCAGTTTTGGGTATATAAATTTGCGAATTTTAGTGGGACATTTCTTTACAAATTCATTAATAACAAATATTTTGTAATGCAGATTGAATTATGTTTAATTTGGATTGTCTTGCCAGTTAACTTCAAACCATATTAATATTAAGTCTCCAAACAATATAGTTTCATCTGTATCTGCAAGCGACAACAACGTTAAAATCAGATATAGAGTTGGACTTTCTAGTTCCTTTTAGTTAACGGAACTGAAAGGAACGATTCGTTCCTTCTGTTCCTTTCGTTCCTTTTGATCTTTTCGTTCACTTATTTCTTTTCCTCACTTCGTTCACGCGTTCAATATGTTTTGATTGTTTTTACATAGTTCTTTTCGTTTTATTAAGTGAACGATTTGCAAACAAATATATTGAAAAATGTAAGAGCTGCTTAAAAGTTTATGAACAAGGGTCGGAAAACGATACTTTTTTTGTTTCTAACAAAAATAAATAACTTAGAAGTTGAAAAATATTTCTCAACACATGAGTTCAATATGTTTTCTAACAATGTTTGTTTGAAAACATAATTCTCATGTTCAAAATAAATAATGAACAATGATGGAAAAACTATAAAATTTTTATTTTCAACAAAGATAAATAACATTCAAGTTGAATATTTTTTTCAACTTTAGAGTTTAAAATCTTTTCGAACAATGTTCGTTTCAAATTATAATAAATATACATTTCTATATATACATGAAAAAACTGACGATGGGTTCTGTAAAGATGCATCAAGTTGATTATTTCACAGTATTCAGCAAAACTCAAAATATCTGGCCTCTGTTATTGGCGATGGTATAGTATCGATCATATCTCATTCATTAGATGTAAGGGTAAATACACAGCTCTAAGAGTTTTCTGAAATTTTAGATTTTCTCCCAAAAATATATGTTGAAATTCTTAAGATGCTGTGTTCCATTTGTATAGTTATGACTTATCTTAATACAAACATATTTCTTGCGTTTAATTTGGTCGTGACAATATTTATGATATTCCAGTTTCGGTACGATATTTAAAAGTTCATTACTTTTTTGTACATGAACGTTAAATATTTTTTTCAACAATGATAAAAAACTTTTTTTTGAACAATTGTTCGTTATTTAGTTTTTTCATCGGTTGAAAATTTTTTATTGAACACAAGAGTTCAATATAATTTCGAACATTTGTTGAATTCAAATAGAACAATTGAAAGAAACATTTGATTTTGAACTTGTAAGTTTGTTTTTTTATGAGGAAAAAATTAAAAAATACCGTATTTTAGTATTAATATCGGATGTCTGTTTATGAAGTATATTCATATTGTTTAAATGGTGTGTTTAAAAAAATAGTAATCAAGGCTTTGTTTGATTTATAAATCAATTTTCATAGCAAAATACAAAAACAATTTGTCGCTGTTTTTGTTGTGGTGATGCCATCACTTTAGAATTGTACATGAACATGTGAACGTAAGAACAAGTGAACGAATGACGGAAAATGTCAAATGAACGAAAAGATCAGAAGGAACTAAATAAGCAAAAGGAACGAAAAGAGCGGAATATGTGGAACTAGTTTCAACCGTTCACTACGTGGAATCGTTCATTGGAACTAGTTCGTTCCGGAACAATACAAGTCTAATCAGATATCGCACAACTCTTCAAAAAAATGTGTGTTTATGCAGAGAAAAAATTACTCGAAGCAAACAAAAATTTCGTTTGAAGTGCATTCTAGGTTTAAGTGGCATCAATAACATCGCTGTATAATGTGTCATTTGTATTTTCTATTTTCCTAACCATTTTGTTAATTTTTCCATAGTTTGCTTTCTTGTTCAATATTTGGACTGCAACATAAACAAAATTTGCATATGTATTCAGGTAATTTATAATGCTACTTCAATGTAAAATATGCGTAACAAAGTTTTTATTTACGCCCGCCGATATTTACGTATTGTTATCGAAATAACCTTTTACCACACAACCGAATATGTAATTTTCTACAATACAGCTATACTCTATATACTCAAGTATACAATGCATATAAAAAGAGTATTCTTTACAAATTAAATTAAAAAGCTTAAAGATACATAAATTATGCGCCACACAAAGAACGACAACAGCTAGTTTATAATGTCTAAATGACCCGTTGACACCTTGCCATGTTATGATTCATAAATGTAGAATAGAAAGAACTTAGCATTTTGAAAGTATTTCCGCTACTGCGTCAGAGAGTTTAACGTTTAATGATGAATCAGCATGAACGTTATTTCATGATGTTGTTTACAACTTTCTTGGTATCGATTGAAGGAGGAATTCTCTCGAAGTACATTAACTTCATTTCCATCTCGATTTTTTTCCTAAACACTTTGTTGATACCAGCGACGAGCTAGATCTGGTGAAAAGCGAATTCCTGGATTTTGGGACGAGGGCATGATGAGCGATTCTTGTTGGAATCTAATGCAGAAAACAGATCCTATACAATACAAAAGGTTCTGTTGGACTGATTAAAGAAATATTTTAATGAATATCTTGAGAACCAACCTTCAAAAACGGAGTGTCTATTTGAATTCAGTGGCCCAAAAAGCCTTTAAAATATACTGTGAAGACTTCAGTAATAAATGTCCACTGTCGTGTAAATTTAAGTATGCAGTAGGTGGCCGGTTGGACCGGCCGTGGCATAGTGGTTAGAACACGCGACTACCATGCGGGAGATCGCAGGTTCAAACCTGGCTCCAGTCATCTTAAAAGAAAAAAAAAAAAGAAAATTTTTCTTTCATTGTCGGCTCCCCTCGAATGTTGTTTGACAGCAACTTCGCAGTATTAAGCGTCGATTCAATCGTCGTGTCTAGTAAGAGCTTCTCAAAACAGTGACGTTCGCATTCGTCGATAAATAAGTAGGTGCCGTTAGTTGTGAATCTAAAAATAGAAAGCGTGTTAATTCACAACAACGCGAGAAGCTATCCCATACCTCATTCATGGGGTGCAAAGGGAAATTAAGTTAAGTAAGTAGGTGGCAAAAGTTTAGTTTTAATTTAATGACACCGTAACAGTTCCCAAATCGATCTGCTTGTTCTTAGTGCAGGCTCTTTTTCACGCATTATTTGTCAGCCCTTTCAAGAGAATACCGGAGCAGCTCATAGAATTTGTTAAGTATTTGTAGGCAGTGATGTCCACTATCACCCCTGCTATTCAACGTATTCCTCGACAACATTATGGCGAAAGGCACATTTATCCGTAGAGGCATTACATGGCGCTAAAAGGTCGTCTAAATGATGCAGACGACATTTGCTTGCCTTCAGCTAATTTTTGCGACATGTTTGAGGGCTTTACATACGCCAGTACGGACCTCGGAGTCCTTTTCATCGAGGGGGCAATATATTGCCATTGCGCGCTAGTGTTTTCTGGAGTTGGAGCATCTCGAAGTAGTTGCGTGAGTTGGTTGAAATAGGCGTTGGCTATCTCGGTGGTCTGCAGTTAAGCGATGTCCAGCTTTCTCTGTGCCTGATTACGCAGGGTTTTCGGCCTGCTTAGCCTAGTACGCAACTTCGCTGCAGTGAGGTGGGGATCCGAGTTAAGTCCCCTCATAACATATGTCGTAGTCGACTTTCGACAACATTCCATTTTTTTAATAAAATTAGTAAATAATCACAGATATGTTTATTGTTGAGAATTTTTCATTATCTGATGGAGAAGACCATGATAGGAGCAAGGACAAGTCGTACTTCCGTCTCACAACCGAGATCAGCGATGCCATATTTAAAAAACGACAAAGATTTGACGTGACTACGATATACATAATCAGGGCTATTCTGCGTGTCGATTACGCCCCCGCATTCCGCTACGCACGGATCGTAAATTGGTATTCCAGCAAAAAACTGAATCGAAAGAAAATGAGGAAGCAAGTGTGTATTCACAATAAGCTGTTTTGTCAGTGGAACGGAAAATAACGAAACAAAACATATAAGCAATTGTGTAAAAATTGTTAAGTAAACTGCAAACAAAGCAAAAACCTAAAGCATAAAGTTTGTTAAAAGGAAAAAAAAGTAATTTTTTTGGAATTAAAGATATCAGTGAGTGTCAAAAGACAAAAAAAAAAGTGAACATAAGAAAGATGTATGTGGCCAAACTAAAACAGTGTGCAGAAGCCGGAGCTATCTTTTCTTATATTTGCAAGATTGCAGCTGAACAATTAAATTTTGTTTATTTTTTTTAAGAGAAATGGAATTGATAGCAGCGGCTTTTTTGTTGGAAGAGGATGACAACGCGGAGCAGTATGCACAGTCAAGGCTGGACAGGCGAAAATTGAGAGACAACTGTAATCCGTTCGAGATGACCGATCAAATGTAAATTAATTGATATGCGAAATTGCATTTAGCTCACATCTATTGCATTTAGCTCACATCGCATTTCTTCCCAAAATGCATGTAAAGCCTCCTTTGGTCTGAAGTGGAAGCCTCCAGCAATATCGGTATTTTTGGCCATGAAAGCCAGCAGCTTCTCGTACTGCGCGGGCGTTGTTGTTTTTGACCTGAAATAAACATCAGAAATCAGTAAAAAGAAATACAAAACATTTATCTACGCAAACTCCGTCAGCTAAATTACAACTTACAAAAAAGTAACTACGTTCGTAATGTAGAATAGCTACAATCGAAAGAAAAGCGGAACGGAATGCAGAATACCAGAGTTGCCAAAACGGAGAAAATCCGTGCGTGATCGAAACGCAGAATAGGGCTGAATAAGGGGAATGTTCGCACCCCTGTAGTGCTATTCGCTAACTTTTAACACTTCAGCAGGTGGTTACTTTAACCACACATTTTGATGTTTGCACTAACCACCATGTGATTCGTTAACTTATTTTTAACCTTGATAAACAGTTTTATCATTCTTTGTATTTAAATTTATATAAGTGGCCAAGCGAAATGTCAAAATAGGAGAAAATAACAAAGATGAATAAAAAAAAAACAAAAAAAAACCTTGTGGTTTGTAAATTTTAAATAGTTTTTTGCAAAGTAAATAAAACATTATAAATTTTTACTATTTCATTAATTTAGTAAATACTTTATGATTTTAAATAGAATTCTTCAGCCAATTCCAGACTTAAATGGAAGAGTTTTTTAAATTCTGTTGCTGCCAACTCAAAAGGATTATCCGTATAAGACTGAAGGAGCATTATTATGTTAACTGGCTTATTCTCCAATAAATTGTAGGCTAAATACTCCAAAGCCATTATATACAACGATTGTATAAATAAACACTCTTCTTAACGAATTAAACCACACCAAAAATGCTGGTGTTAATGAACAACAGTTTGTTTTGTGAAAAATACAAGCTGACTGAAACAGCTGGCTTTAAATGCCACGTTGCGTTTTGAATGTATTTGTGGTCAAATCATGTGCTGCTAATTACCATGTTACTTTCTGCAGAGAAATCAATCTTTCTGATTTTATTTGGCGGTGTCAGTATGCAGATTACATTTTCCGATTGTTGGGCTAAGTAATGGAATTGTAAATATGAAGAATTGCCCCACCCCTTCTGGTACCTCCCATACAAACTGGCCTATTTTTGGGAAATTAATATTTCTTCCATAACTTCCAAACGGACAACTGGAGGATATTAAAGCTTGGTCAGTTTAATCCACTTGTAATAACAGATAAACCATCAGAAAACAAAAACCTTTGCCTTCCGGTACCTCCCATACAAATGACCAAATTCACCCTCATAGCTTTACATAATTTTTTTTTAAGTATGCTGAATTCATTTATATTTTGCGCAAGATATATGCTTAATTAAATTTGACTCATGCTTGTCTTAAAATCTATCTTAATGAATGTTATTAGATATTAGACATACATATTACAACGCTTTGGTCTAACCCCCCTTTACTAATTTACAGTCCCACTTAGGAATTTTTACAGTATGGTTTATAAGAAATGCTTTATTTCAAATGTGTTCATCAGTTTTTGTTTATATGCATATCCAAAATAAATTATACATTAAAAAGCTAAATTAAAATAAAAATGTAACTGCTTACAATTAAACACCTATTCATTGCATGAAAAACAACATCAAAAAAATAATATTGTATACTATAAATTACACAAGGGAACAAGGTATTTGTTGATTAAGAACTGAATATTGTTTTAAAGGTAATTTGGGACGCTGAATACAAATCTGCACGTGTTTTTTTTGTATCAGCTCGACTTTTCACAATATACCGTTATTTCCAAAACTTAAGCACCTCCACTACAAATATTTAAATAACTTGAAAATGGTTCACCATATTCAATTAAAAAAAAACTGAAACTCGTCAACAAATTTATCTTTCATCCGTGCCTACTTTGTTTTTAATTTGGCCTAGTAGTTTCAGGGATATCGGTGTATTTAAAAAAAAAAACAATATTACAAAAAAAAATAAAATTTTGTTTTTTTAAAAATTCATAAAAAAAATAATGCAACAAAAATCACGGTGTTAGTCTTAAAACATTTAGTTTAATATAGTTTGAATCAAACGAGCTTTATTTCATTGAAATCTGTGCACAACTTTTGAATTTGTCAACAATTTACCGAGATAACTAAATTTACAAAAATCGCGATTTCCATTCAGAAATAACATTTATTAATATGTTTGTGAAGGTGTAACTCGAGCAAACCTTAACGGATCGTTATGAAAATTTATCAGTATAAATATTTTTCGAAACGAACTTATGGGATTGTAAATGGGCGGAATAGCCCCACCCCTTCTGGTAGCTCCCATACAAAATTACCTATTTTTGGATAATTAATATATCTTGATAGCTGCCAAACAGACTACCGGAGGATATTTAAATTTGGTCAGTTTATTTATCTTATTTGTTTGCCACACCCTCTGCAGTATCTCCCATAAAATGTACCGAAAACACCCCCATAGTTCTACAAGCATATATTTATTGTTAGTACACTGAATTTAGTAAAATTTTGCGCTAGATAAAAATTTATTGAAAGCTGACTTACGAATACTGATTTCTTTTTTCCGCCCTGCCAGCTGTTGCCTATTCCATTACACACAACTCTTGTAAAACGAAACTCTATTAGCAATAATACAATAGATTTTAAGCCGAAGATGAAAACAAAATCAAATTATTTTTTTATAGAAAAAATAAATGCTATAGAAATATTAACAACTTCTAACGGATGAGTATATTTATTTGTCAACATTTTTTTTCACATTCAAAATATTTTTTGGTGAATGTCAAGAAATTAAAATTTTAAGTATGGCAAGCCTAATTACACGTCTCACATCCCCAACCGCGACCTTCCATATCCAGTCCACCCATACAAAATTACATTACTTACTTAAACTTAATTTCCCTTAACACCCCATGAATGAGGTATGGAACAGCTTATCACGTTGTTGTGAATTAAAACGATTTCTATTTTAGATTTACAACAAACGGCACCTACTTGTTTATCGACGAATGCGAACGTCACTGTTTGAGTAGCTTTTGCTAGACATGCCGATGGGCTGGACACTTATACTGCGATGTTGCTGTCGACAACGTCGAGGGGGCCGCCAATGAATGGAAAATGTAGTTGGCTGGAGGCAGGAATCGAACCCGCATGGTAGTCGCGTGTTCTAACCACTATCCCACGGCCTATTTTTGGATAATTAATATTTCTTTCATAACTGCCAAACGGCGACCGGAGGATATTTGAATTTGGTCAGTTTATTTATCTTGCAATAGTACCCACACTACAAAATGGTACTACTTTGTTTTTAATTTGGCCTCCATACAAAATGACCTCCCTAAACTTCCAAACGGACACTTGGATGGGTAATGCAAATTGGTCGGTTAATTTATATTGTGATAGGAGGCGAAACCACAGAAAACCTAACTATTTGACCTAACTATTTGACCTCACATACAAATGACCGAACTTAGCAAGGATTTTATGACAACAGTTTAGGCTTTATATTCAAGCTTTTGCTCCGTTTTTCCATATTTATATTTAACAAGCTCTCTATTTTGATAATTGCAATGAGATCAAAAAAATTACTATTGTCTAACCGGTAATCCAACCTTTTGTGTATGAAACGTCCGACACGGAAATATCACAATAGTTTGCAACACAACTGCTGAAAGTATTGTCTATTTTAATCTTATTGTTTCCTCTTCATAGATGTTTGCCACTCAAAATTCGAAAGCTGAAGATGCAATTATAAACCAAGTTGTACAACTACATTTTGTGCATGCTGCTGACCGAGTAAGGAAGGGTGACCGAAGCACAAATGTATCCCATAAAACAACATTTTTCACACTGCATTTTATTTTACTTTTTTACTCTTAATAATTTTTAATTATTTAGTACCCAATTTTTTCATTCACATATTTTAAAAAAATTACTTAGATATTTCAAAATTCATAGTTCAAAATAAAAATAATAATGAAGAACATAAAACACGAAAATTTTTTTTTATTGTGATGCAAATTAAGACAATACAGTCGGGAAACCCGACTTACATATACCCCATCCTCAACAAAACAAATATTTTCTAATACATATTATATACAGTAAAATTCACTTAGCTGCCCCTTCGCTTAGCTGGACATTCCGGATAAGAGCACTTAAACTCGTTATGGCTGCATTTTATTGCAGCATTTGTATGAAATTATCTAATTTTTCCGCATTTGGCTTAGCTGCACTTTTGTCCTAGCAGCCTCGATAATTGTGTTTCACAATTCAATTTTCTATAGAAAAAATTTCGTTTACCAACACTTTCAAAATCTGTATCTTATAATCATATGTTTATCGAATATATTATTGTGTAAGTAATTACTAAAGATTAATAATTAATCTTGAGGGCAATTCTGCAAAAAAAAAGATAACAAATTGGGGTAACTGCATCATATATAAAGGTAAAAAAAAAATCCGCATAACTGCCTTTTGTGTACAGGTAAAAAAAATCCGGATAACTGCCTCTTGTGTGCAGGTAAAAGACTTGGAATAAGTGAACATTTCGCTTAAGTGCACAAAAATGTGTGCACCAAAATTCAGTGCAGCTAAGCGAATTATACCGTATATTGATATTATTTCTCGATTTCTAAAGTGGGCGGTTATAGCTTGACTAAATACAGAATTTGGGTACGATCCCGTTGGGTGTATTGATATTATTTCTCGAAAGTGGGCGTAATGATGTATTTGTATGGGAGGTACCCGAAGGGGCGGGGCCATGTAGCCCATTTGCAATACCGTAAGTTGTGTTGGGTTAACTCGTGCAAAATTTCAAAAACATTTAGTTGCGTCTTTTGAAAGTTATCGTGCGTTCCAGCCGGACAGCCAGACATGGCTCCAACGTCTTAAAAAGTCATGAACCGAATTTGGTTCAAAGAAACCTAGGGTCTAAAGTGACTGCTTCTATGTGTTACTCCACACCATAACAATATAACAATGCTTTAACCTAATATTTATTTTTTAATAAAAAGGATTGAAATAAATCTATTAAATTGTATATGGAATCTAATAGTAGATTGCGTCTCGAACCTTAGCGGCAAACAAATTGCAGTAGATCAAAGTAGTAAGTAAAATATTAGTCAAACGAGAGAGAGTCTTGAAAATCAGTGTAACTATCAATGAGACTGTTGAAAATATATATGAAAAGGATTCAATAAAAACAAGGACGTGGTATTGCTGACACATTTTAACAATTCTAACAATTATTTCATTCTGATGCATATATATGAGTTAAGGCCATAGAAAATCCTGGAGCCCTATAAAAAAACAATAGACCAAACGAAACATATTTATCAATAATTTCGAAGGCAGCACGAAGTTAGCCGGGTCGGCTAGTTTAAGAAAGAAGTGTAACATGAACCGACGTTACAATTGTTAAAATAACCGTATGTTATGGACTTGAATGTGGGGTCCAGACTTAAAAATATCGTGCTTTAATAGTCTGGACAGGGATTTACTTGATCTGACATTAAGTAAAGCTGTTAGAATCTGTACTTTGCAAGAGACCAAGAAGCCTGCCCTGCAATTTAACAATGTAAACGCCCAAATAGTCATAATTCTCATCGAAGCAAAATATTGTTCATTACGCTGATTTTAATGGTTTTACGTAACACATGAAATGACCGGCATTTTATAAATTGTATATCGTTGGTAAACTGAGTAAATTGACCAACTTAAGCTTTGGTTGGTCAATCTTTTGATTACAAATTATCTCTTGATACAAATAAGACGACCTAAATGCATACAAATCGATTCATAAATACACTTCCACGAACATTTTAGTTTTTATAACACCCGAGATGACTAACTTTGGAAGGCCACCTAGTGGACACCTCAGCCAGTAGGGACGCACAAATGGCAAGACATCTGAAAAACATCTTAGCTTTAACAGTGTGTATTTATCAGAATACCATTATACCTTCACAAGTTACTGAATTAATTACAAAGAACCGTTATCGCACCACTGTGCAATAACTAAATTGTCATACCCAAAATATTTTATTATTGTTTTTATTATATTTTTAAGAAGTAATATGTTTGGTAATAATGCAATAAAAGCTTAAATATTATTTTTTCATTACAAGTGTTTTAAATCACAAAGAAACCAAAACTTTTTTTCGAAGTCAATTTTCTCATTAAAACACACTTTTTATGACCTAAAGAGCTCAAATCAACCAAAAAATGATGTGCGATGACCTTCGATAAAAGTTGATTTAAGCTAATAATATTATAACAATAATGTATAAATATATATTAACCAATTATTATACGCATTAGATAACTTTCAACAAAACTCACTTTCTAATATTCAATAAAATATGACAATAAAAATTCACAATTTTGGATTTTTCATCCCAAAAATAGACAGTTTTTAAAAATAACGCTAAATTGTTTGAATTTAATTTTAGTATCCTAATTGAAACGGTTTAAGATTAATATATGTTAATAAATTTTATCTGTATATCAATCAATGACTATTATTATTAAAGATTCTCCCTAATTATTAAGATATGCTTCAAAATGTATTAAAATTACCATTTTAGCCAGACTCAATAGTACAATTATAACACAACGACCTTATGTTAGAATGTTCAAGTTATCACAAAATACAACCGGAAGAGGAGGTGGAAGCATTAATTTTTTGCTTTCAAAAGACAAAAAAAAATCCAAATACACACTTCACACAACTACATGTATATTCATTGCTCCCGCACACGATAAATGGGCGAAAAATTGCAATGCTGGGCAAAGCTACATACATAAATTGCACCATGAAACAATATAAGACAGGCTTCGGAGAAACATTCAAATAAATAAGAGGTTCGGTCAACAATTTGAGCAAGCATCACTGCTATAAGAATAACACGCAAAGATAGCATTTGGGGCAAATTTGCATAAATAATAATACTTTCAAAATGTCGCGGAATTGGTTTAACAAGATATCCCCTACTCAAGTGTCGTAGACGTGCGTTTGGTTAGTGGTGTAAATGTAGACTCGGATCACCAAGATACGCCCGAGCAGTGCTACAACGCTCGTAACCAAGCTTGGAAAGCTAGACATCCGAAATCTGCAGGCAAGTCCTGATACGATGAAGATTGTCGCGTATTGTCTGAGAAAAGAATGCTGCATGCAAGATAACACTGCAGCTAATGAAAAGAAGAAGAGTTTGACGAAAGCAATGATCATTTTTGTTACTAAAGATGAGTTTGAACTTGCAAAAAACATTTGTGCAGCAATAAATGTGGATAAAAAGCCGGTTTTATTTAAAACAAAATTATTTCGCCTCCTCCGTAATGGCCTCTTGTATGACAGTGCGAATCGACAAAGACGAACCCACAAAAAGTGGGAGGACGCAGTGCACAATTTTGTATGTGCTGTTGCTGGTACACAATTCCTTACGAAGACTTGTTTGGCCACGAGGCAGTTATAAGAATGAAATCAAGACAGAAGAATTAGTCGGCGGCAGCTTCAACATCACCAGCAAATCAAGTTAAAAATCATTTCGGCCTGAAGGCAAATAGTATGTATACATACATATCGTTGTATACGAGTATGTGTATTTACAGTGGGATTCAGTAATATGGAATACCGGTAATAATCTATAGCTTAAATGTTTTCTGACAACATTTCCTCTTCAAATAAATAATTCGCGTTATTATACTATTATGTACAAATTATCTAAGATATTATATCGTTCAACAATTTTATATACGATTTTCATTTATAAATGACAAACGTGAACAGTTTTAGGAGTTTAATATTAAAGAACCCCACTGTGCATATACCTATTTGTAAGGTGTGTATGAATGCACACTAGGGTGGCAGTGAAAATTCGTCCTTGATGTTTCCAATTTGTCAGTTATATTTGTTTGAGGTCGAATAAATTTATTCAAAGTTCATTTTTTATGGTTATTATGGCATTTGCTTAGATAATAAAAATGTGACATGCGACCTATTAATATTTCTTAAACTTTGGTTATACACCAGGTACTATAGCATCTAACGAAACTGAAACTTTTGAATTCCAATATTTGTTTTTTTCCATACATTTAGTTGCCACTCTAATACACTTACATCCAAATATACGAACTTGATTAAAGTACTTAAGCATTGCAGCTTTCGCTGTGATGGTGATGACGACGTTGGCGATGGGGGCTTAGAACAATTCCTCAATGAATTTTTATGTTAAAAATATTATGGACATAAAATGTTTTTGTGGAAGAAGCAAAAGAACCGATTGGTATTGTTTTGCAGTTGTTTTCCATTACTCTTTCTTTGTTAACCCTATAGTGTCCATCAATAATTCTGAGATATGATACACTAACTGTTAATTCCTTTGCGCACATCATTTACCAACAATACAAGTTATTATGTATTGAAATAACAAACACTCTAACAGCACTAAAATTTGATTGTATGATGTAAAATGTCACAAAAAAACTAAAAATAAATATTTTATTCTGTTAATGCTGTTTTGTGAACATAAAAGGCAATCTCTATACTTCCATAATTTAAGTGCAGATATCAAGATAAATATTTCCTTTTGTAAAAGATACCAGTATTGGAAATTCCCAAAGCTCATTAGTAAAAAAGTCACACATAACATCGTCCCCTTAATATAACAATAGTGTATGCATATTTAGAATCTCCATCATTGATTCTATGCCTGGTCAAAATTTCGAAAATCTACTTCCACAAAGTGCGTCAAAAGGCCATTGGAAAAAATAGTGTATAATTTCTTCTTCGAAAATTTCATAGACATCCGATTTGACGAAAACTTTAAACTCGATTTTCTCAAAACACCAAAACAATTATACACTATTATTTTATTAAGGGGACGAAATAATTCAAGACATAATTTTGATCATGGCAACCGGAAGTGTGCAATTTATTTTTTTTTAGAACTATATATTAACAAATGGTTAAGGTATTTACATGTTTCATGGTCCTACAGTGTTTTGAGACCTATTTGTTAGAGCATTTTTTATTTCGGCTTATTTTGGTTTTAAGAGCATATGTTTAAAAAAACCTCATCATGATGTTTTTAAGGGCACATTTTTTAAAAATATACCTTTTTATGCATATTTTATGTTTTTCACATAAATTTTTTGTTCGTAAAAACACGGAAGTCTTTGCAAATTCGGCTGTTACACCTGACGTTATAGCAGGCGTATTAAGTTCTGACAAGGAAATTTCAAGTAGATGCTCAGTCAATTAAAACTGCAAAAGATGTCCTGACATCTTTTTTTGCAAACACCAAGTTTTACGCCTATTGAGCAAGTTCAGGTGGATTCCGATATTAATATAATAGTAAAAAAAATTGAGTTAAATTACAACAAAAACGTAATGAAAAGTATTTGTAATGAATTGTGTGGATCGGCGCCAACATTAACATCAAAATACGATGTTAAGGAAATACTGTCCCTTAAATTCGCTCCAATTATATCTTTGGATGTTGAAAGATCGGTCTTAATGTACGAAAACATTTTAAATTGTTATATACAAATTTTTTGTTCGATAACACTGTTCTACAAAAAACAAAATATTTTAATATTTCTGGGTACCTGAATTGTGATGCCTGTGGTTATTAATATTAGGATTTCAAACATGTTTTGAGATTTTCTTCGTCAGACACATTTCTTTGTGTTGCACTTAAATAAATTTTGGAGTTTGTTGTAGAGAAGTTTGTTGTAGAGAAGCTGAAGCGACCGGTCGACATAAAATACGTTCCGACATTTAATATTATTTCTGCCGTATTAAGTTTGTTGTAGAGAAGCTGAAGCGACCGGTCGACATAAAATACGTTCCGACATTTAATATTATTTCTGCCGTATTAACATAAAAAAAACACAGTTTAAGTTGGTGCATGTGTATGTTTCTTGAAGTTTAACCTTTCAACATTAACTTTCATTAAGTACCTCGCACTTATTAGTGAATTTTTAAAAAAAAAAAAAAAAAAAAAAAAATCAGTGAACATTTTTTGTGAAGACAAAAATTATAAACATAAATCCGCTCTTTGCAATTGTGAGAGCCCACTCTTTTAAACGAACATTCTTTGAGTGATTACATTGTAAAAACAAAAATATAAACCAAAACAAACATAAAACTGATATATGCAATTGCGAGAGTGCACTCATTTTTAAGAACATTATTTTGAGTGATTACACCACACAAACTAATAAAATAACGAAAAAGAAAAAGAAAGCAAGAACAAAGAATAAAAATAAACAAACTGTTTTTAAGATATGGATGCTGAAAAAAACAACAACATGCAAGCAACAATAACCAAGAGACCAAGAGAATCTCTTCCAATCATTGAGAGCTTGACGAAAGCACCGCGATCACTTCTAACTGATTCACCGTTTCGAGCAATGCAATCTCTTGACAAGAGATTTGAAAAACTAACTCTTGAACTCACAGAGACCATAAAGGCAACAATAACTGCAGAAGTGAGAAAAATAGAGACAAAAATTGTCGAGGAGTTCAACAGTGAGTTAGCAAACTTGAAAGAACAACTCACAAAAGAGATAAATGCGAGTATCGAGGGAATGAAGAGCGAAGTAGGAGCGGTAAAACATCGAATAGATGCGATAGAGGAACAGTGTTCTGATATCACCAATATGGCCGATGAATTAAGTAAGATGAAGTCATCTATCTCTTACTTAAGTTCGAAAATGTCGCAACAGGAAAATGCCTTAGTGGCAAGTGATTTGAGAATCACAGGAATCCCGTGGTATAATGGTGAACATTTACCAGATGTTTTCACTAGTATATGCGGTATGCTAAATATTGAGGAGCCGTATTATAGATACATATATAGGACTAAAACAAAGAGTAACTCGCCAGATTCAGCTATTATAATTAAATTGGACTCTCCCACGGCAAAAGCTTATGTGCTGAAATCAATTAATGATTACAGAAAGAGTAACAAGACACAGCTTCGCTTAAATTGCATCGGAATCGAGTCGGACAGAATTTTTTATGTCAATGAATGTTTGTCTCCGTCTAACTATTCCATTTTTCAAAACGCCTTGCGCTATAAAAAACAAAGTTTGATAGCAAAGGTATTTACTCGTCGAGGAATTGTCAACGTAATTAAGTCTAAAGTCGCAATGCCACGAGAGAGACGGATGCTGCATACAGGGCAAAACTGCAGCCAATGGCAACGCGAGCTGTTCGTGAACGGCACAGGGAGAAGAGACGACAGGCAACTCGTCTTTTTAGAAGGAAAAAGAAGGAGCTGAAGAAGAGGCAGGATGAGTGCACTGAGTTGCTCCGAAGTAGAGGGGAAGCCCGAAAATTCTACAAGAGAGTTAAAGCGAGAATGCGTGGAACAGGGTTGCCCTCCTGCAAGGACAGCGATGGTCAGCTAGTGACGGACCCGGATAACGTTCTGAAGATATGGAGAGATCACTTTAGAAATTTACTGGATACTGACACCAATCCAGAAGACCCCGCTCCAATCCATGACGATGGTATTAACTGTCCACCTCCGAGCCAGAGTGAGATACGTATGGCCATCTCCCGCCTTAAAAACAACAAAGCTGCTGGAGCCGATGGTCTCCCTGCTGAATTGTTTAAGGCTGGCGGGGAGGAGCTGATTAGGAGCATGCATCAGCTCATGGAGAACATCTGGCAAGAGGAGAGCATGCCCGGGGATTGGAGTCTCAGTCTGTTATGTCCCATATATAAGAAAGGAGATCGTAGTGAATGTAAGAACTACCGTGGAATAAGCCTATTGCCAATTGCGTACAAGGTCCTTTCAAGCATATTGTGTGAACGTCTAAAGCCAATTGTAGAAAAACTAATTGGACCATATCAGTGCGGCTTTAGACCTGGCAAATCTACGACGGATCAAATATTCACGTTACGACAAATCCTGGAAAAAACCCATGAAAAGCAGATCGACACCTACCACCTCTTTGTCGACTACAAAGCTGCCTTCGACTCTCCGATAAGGAATAGGCTTTATGAGGCCATGTCTGAGTTTGGTATTCCTGCAAAGCTGATTCGACTTTGCAAATGTACCTTAGACAACACCAAATCCTCGGTTAAGATTGGTAAGGACCAGTCTGAACCATTCAACACGGAAAGAGGTCTCAGGCAGGGCGATAGCCTGTCCTGTACACTATTTAATATAGTTATGGAGAAGGTGATGAGAAAGGCTGGTGTCAACATGTCTGGCACCATATTCCACAAAAGCCACATGCCACTAGCCTACGCAGATGATATAGATATCATTGGCCGAAATCTGCGGGACGTTACTGCAGTCTTCTCATCCCTAGAAAAGGAGTCGGCAAAAATGGGTTTAGCGGTCAACGAGGACAAAACAAAAATAATGATTTCGACGAACAAAGAGTCCTCTCGATGGGGACGCAGCGTCAACGTTGAAAATTATTGTTTTGAGGTAGTAGATGAGTTTACCTACCTCGGATCTTCCGTCAATAAGACAAATAATGTCAGCCAAGAAATTAAGCGGAGAATAGTGCTAGCCAATAGATGTTTTTACGGACTTCGGCAGCACTTTAGTAATGCCACCTTATCTCGGAATACTAAGAAACAGCTTTACCAGGTGTTAATCTTACCCGTTCTTTTGTATGCTGCCGAATCATGGGTGCTTACGACAACGGACATACAAAACCTGGGAGTATTCGAGAGGAAAGTACTCCGAAAAATTTATGGACCTATCTGTGTCGACGGCGAGTTTCGCCATCGGATGAACCATGAGCTGTATGAGCTTTATCACGACATCGACGTAGCTAAAAGAGTCAGAATGCAACGACTACGATGGCTGGGTCATGTTGCCAGGATGGATGTAAATGCTCCAGCGAGAAAGGTGTTTGAAGGCGAACCTGAAGGACGGCGCAGAGCAGGGAGACCCAAACTCCGTTGGAAGGACCAAGTGGTAGGCGACGTGCCACCATCTGGTAGGACTAACTGGAGAACACACGCACAAGACCGAAGCGTGTGGAATTCTTTAGTACTTCAGGCCTCAAACTTATGAACCATGTTTGTAAGTTGTAATGGGCCACCTAAGTAAGTAAGTAAGTAATTAAGTCTAAAGACGATACACCCATCAACATAAATTCTTTGGATGATCTTCATAACCTTTTTCGTTCCTAATTCATATATATTGTTTGTTAAATTAGTTAAAAATCAAATGAAACATCACTTTAAATATTTTACTTCCTACATATTCTTTTTTCAACTCAATCTTTATAATCATGCTCTCTTTAATATATTACACAGGGGAACAAAATTGAACTTTTTGAGTGTTGTTTGGAATTCGATAGCTGTTTTTTACTAATTTGGGGTCGCTGATTTCAAATCTAATCTCCATTTTTCTCCATCAGCTCGAATTTTTAAGTTACAGGTACTAATCGTATTTTCGACTTTTTTCCAAAAAATTATAGTTCAAAAAATCATAATTTTTTTTTCATAAGCCGGATTTTAAAATTTTATTTTTGTATTAAAGATATCGTTGTTACCTTTGAAAAAAATCAAATTTTTTCATATTACAAAAAAAAAATGACTGAGTAAAGGCTGTTTTATTCAAAAAAAAAAAAAAAATTACACAAAAAATTACACATTTTAATTTTCTTCACGCTGAAAGTTAATCGGTTGGGGGCAAATTGTTATTTTTATTAGCTTTATTGAATATCATATTAAGATAGCTTTCTAAAACATGTATGTACATAATAATCGATTGAAAATTGAATGAGTTATGCTAAATTCGGTGATAACAGATTTTTCGCAATTTTTTGTTTTTACCCAAAAAAAATTAAAATTTTGTGTTTTTAAAAATCATGACAAATTTGCAAATTTATTTATAGTTTAATTTTTAGTTTTGCCTCCTATTACAATATTAATTAACAGACCAAATTTAATTAATCGGCAGGTTTCAATTTGGAAGTTAAGGAAGAAATATTAATTTCCCAAAAATAGGTAATTTTGTATGGGAGGTACCAGAAGGGGTGATCCGATAAGGTGCAAATTCATTCCAGATTTATATTTTCATAACCGTAAAACTTCCGCATAGTTTGACTGAATTCAGTGTACTCACAAAAAAGATATGTATGTAAGACTATTGGGGTGAGTTCGGTCATTTGTATGGGAGGTACCAGAAGGGGTATGGCAACGCTTTCGGTTTTTTTAGGGTTTGTCTACTTTTGCAAGATAAATAAACTGACCAAATTTCAATATCCTCCGGTAGTCTGTTTGGCAGCTATCGAAGATATATTAATTATCCAAAAATAGGTAATTTTGTATGGGAGGTACCAGAAGGGGTGGGGCTATTCCGCCCATTTACAATCCCATAAGTTCGTTTCGAAAAATATTAAAACTGATAAATTTTCATAACGATCCGTTAAGGTTTGCTCGAGTTACACTTTCACAAACATATTAATAAATGTTATTTTTGTATGGAAATCGTGATTTTTGTAAATTTAGTTATCTCAGTAAATTGTTGACAAAATCAAAAGTTGTGCAGATATTTCAATGAAATAAAGCTCATTTGATTCACACTATATTAAACTAAATGTTTTAAGACAAACACTGTGATTTTTGTTGCAATAATTTTTTTTATGAATTTTTAAAAAACAAAAAATTTTTTTTTTTTGTAAATTTTTTGTTTTATTTTTTAAAACTACAACGATATCTCTGAAACTACTAAGCCAAATTAAAAACAATGTAGGCACGGATTAAAGATAATTTTGTTGACGAGTTTAAGTTTTTTTTTTAATTGAATATGGTGAACCGTTTTCAAGTTATTTAAATATTTGTAGTGGAAGTGCCTTAGTTATGGACATAACGGTATATCGCGAAAAGTCGAGCTGATACAAAAAAACCAAGTGCAGATTTGGATTCAGCGTCCCAAATTACCTTTAAAACAATATTCAGTTCTTAAACAACAAATACCTTGTTCCCTTGTGTTATCGAACAAATTTTCAGTAATTCTAATTGCCGTCGTTGATTTAATAAATAACATCTTTGAGAACAATGGCGGTTAATAATAATATCCGTATTTCCAAAGACAATTTGTGCTATATGATTCGTGTGCTAGCAAACCGCAAACAAGGATTAAAAATTGTTCACCTGAATGCTCAGAGTATTCGGAATAAAATAGACGAATTACGGTTAATTTTCAATGAATCCTGTGTTGACATAATATGTATATCAGAGACGTGGCTTTGGCCTAAATTTAATGACAATTTTTTTTCTTTAAATAACTATCAATTATTTCGGGCTGATAGAGGCACTCTAGGTGGAGGTGTCGCAATTTACGTGAAAAATGGTATATCATGTAAACTGAAAATGAAATCAAATTTTGGAGATCCTATTGAATTTTTATTTGTAGAAATCTCAAATGGTACGGAAAAATTTTTAATTGGAGCTGTTTATCGTCCATCAAGTAGAGTAAATTATGACTCTTTTATGGAAAAATTAGAAGACCTTTGCTTGGAATACACTAATATTATAGTATGTGGCGATTTTAATTGCAATGTGCTAAGGGACAACACCATTATTTCTGATATGCAATCCGTAGGACTTGATATTGTAAACACATTAATTCCTACTCACTACACACATTCTACTAATACTTTAATAGATCTTTTCTTCGTCAGTTCGCCTCAACATGTCCTACTATATGACCAGCTTTCTGCTCCCATGTTTTCAAAGCATGACATTTGCTTTTTAACTTTTGACTTTAAATTGAATATAACAACTGACATTTGTTATTACCACGATTTTAAAAATATAAACTTTAATATGCTTCACCAGGACCTTATGTCTATAGATTGGAACTATATTCACTATATTTTATCAATTGATGACCAAGTGGAGTTTTTGCAGCATAATGTCAGTACACTCTTTTCCAAACATGTTCCTCTGAAAAGGAATATTGTAAAAAACTCACAGTGTCCGTGGATAGACGATAGTGTCACAAAATTGATGGAACTTAGAAATGTTGCATTCAAACGTTGGAAAAGATTTAAAATACCTGAATTACACCAAGTATTTAAAAACTTGAGAAACAGCGTAATTTCTTTGATTCGGATGAAGAAGAAAAGCTACTACAGCCACAAATTCAGAAATGCTTTAAGCTGTAAACAGAAATGGTCACAAATCCGATCTATAGGCCTAAGTAAACAACGAGTAAATGTCCATGATAATATTAATGTTGATCACCTTAACCATGCATTTGTTAATATTGCCATGCCCGAGCCAAATTATAACTTTTATAACAGTTTTTTCAATGCCTCAAATCACAGCTTTCCACACTTCGAGTTTGGTCATGTAACACAATTAGAAGTTTTGCAATCGATTAACGAAATCAAATCCAATGCGATTGGCTGTGATGGAATGGACCCAAGATTTATAAAGATTATAATTCCTTACATTTTACCTTGTTTGACGCATATCTTTAATTCAATAATTTTGAATTCAAATTTTCCAACTGCTTGGAAACTTGCGAAGATAGTGCCAATACCCAAAAACAATGCAGAGTACCGTCCTATTGCAATACTTCCGTTTTTATCTAAAGCCTTCGAACGATTAGCTAATAGGCAAATAAGGGATTATTTGCAAAGAAATTGTTTGCTGACAAACCTGCAATCGGGCTTTAGAGAAAAACACAGCTGCATTACCGCTTTGCAGAAAGTTTCAGAGGATCTGAGATCGAGTTTAGATAGCAATAATGTTTCAATTATGGTATTACTCGACCATTCTAAAGCATTTGATACGGTTGATCACAAAATTCTTTGCGATAAACTTAAACATTTCTTTAATTTTTCGACTACAGCCGAAAAACTTATAAATTCATACTTGTCAATGCGATTTCAAACATTAGCTGTAAAAGATAGGGTTTCAACACCACTTCCAATTAATAGAGGTGTACCTCAAGGTTCCATTCTAGGACCATTGCTTTACTCTTTATATAGCAATGATTTACCTCATCAAGTTCAACACTGTCGTATCCACATGTACGCTGACGATGTGCAGGTCTATATAAGCTCACCCAAAACTAACCTTAGAAATATTATTCTTCAACTCAACGCTGACCTTGCAAATATAGACTTGTGGGCTAGATCTAATGGATTAAATTTAAACCCCAATAAATCTAAGTGCATAATTTTTAGCAAACGGAATATTACACTCCCGGAAGATACGCAGGTCAAAATCGCAGATACTCTGGTAGAAATTGTAGATAGTGCAAAAAATCTGGGTGTTATATTTGATAGCAAAATAACTTGGTCCAATCATATAAAATCAGCAATCGGTAAAACGTATGGTGTGCTTAGAAACCTTTATGTATGTCAGAAATATACACCAACTAATATTAGACTCCTTTTGGCTAAATCGTTGATTTTACCTAGTTTACTTTATGGTTGCGAAATTTTTGCAAATTGTAACAGAAATTTAATAAATAGACTAACTATGGTGTTTAACAATATAACGAGATATATTTATGGGCTTGGCAGACGAGATCACGTATCACAGTATTCTAATAAAATTTATGGTGTATCATTTGAGAATTTTCTAAAAATAAGATGCCTCTTAAGTTTGCACAAAATAATTTATACACGATGTCCCCAGTATTTGTATGAATGTCTTCGATTTGCAAGATCATCGAGAGGTAAACAATTAATTCAGTTACGACATACTCGAAGCACATCAAATAACTTTTTCTTCATTCATACAATTCGTCTTTGGAATAATCTACCCTTCCATGTACAATTACTTTCCAACGACCGGCAATTTAAATTAGCATTGTACCAGTTTTTCAGAGCATGATATTTTCTATATTTCTGTCTTCTCTGTCTTTCTCTCTTTTTTTGTTTTCTTTTTTTTTTATTTTTGTTTTCTTTTTCTTATACACTAATTGTTTTATGTTTTAAAAATTAATTTTTAAATATGTCCTAATAATTCATTAAATCAACTTTGTTAGAAACTTTTATACTGTTAATCGTTTTGAATTTGCCAAAAATATTAATGTTTATTATCTGTTAAATATATGTATGTAACACAATATACCCTATACTTAATATAAGACACAGTCTTTTGTGTAGGCGAATCAAATAAATAAATAAATAAATAAATAAATAAATAAAAATGTAATGAAAACTTTATTTCATCCCACAGAAGTTTTTCTAAATACAATAACCGATACTAGTAGAGCTTAAAACATGAAAAATAAGGAGAACAAATATGTATTTTCTATTAGTTAATAATATTATTTATTTATTTTATGCTGAAAATCCATGCAGTCTCCTAAAATATTGCAGCAGCAGTCAGCGAGCACAGTAGGCATATATTTTCCTTCGTAACGCTTTCCTAAAGTTGGAATGTCTTTGTGGAACCTTTCACCATATTTATCGAACACGTCGCTGCAACATTCATGAAAGAGATCCAAATGAGAGTGCAAAAAAATCACTTTCAAGGACATGTTGCATCCCCAGTTTACGTAGAATATTAAAAAGATAATAAGGTGATAATAAAATAGAATAGTGCGATGTCTGCAGCCTAACCTGATGTTGCCACCTGTTTCACCTCTTTTTTCGGCATGGCTAGACTTTCAAATTTCTCTCCAAAACTTCATCCTGTTATACGTTTATTAATATTATTACTCGTTTTCTAAAGTGGGCTTCCAATTTTTTTCTCCAAATCTCTATCCTGCTATAGCTATACTAAATAAAGAATTCGGGTACGATTGCTTTGGTTTTATTGATATTATTACTCCATCGCTAAAGTGGGTGGAGTGGTACATTTGTATGGGAGGTACCAGAAGGAGCGTGTCTAGACTTCCAGATTTTTTCTCCAAAACTTTTTTCTGCTTTATCTTTACTTAATACAGAATTTGGGCACGATCGCGTTGGGTCTATTAATAATTTTAATCGATTTCTAAAGTGGGCGGTACCAGATGGGGCGTGGCTAGACTTCCAGTTTTTTCTCTCAAAATATCTATCCTGCTACAGCTTTACTAAAGAAAGAATTTGGGTACGATCGCGTTGGTTTTACTGATATTATTACTCCATCTCTAAAGTGGGCGGAAAGGTACATTTGTATGGGAGGTAACAGAAAGGACGTGGCTAGACATCCAATTAGTTTTTCTAAAACCTTTTCCTGTTATAGCTTTTCTAAATACAGAATTTCGGTACTAGCCGTGGGCGGAATGATGTATTTGTATCGGAGGTACAAGAGGGGGCGGGACCATGTAGCCAATTTCCAACACCGGAAGTAGTTTTGAGGAAATATTAACTGGTGCAACATTTGGTTGCGTCTTTGGAAAGTTATCGTGCGCCAGCCGGACAGACAGACGGACGGACATGGCTGAAACGATTTAAAAAGTCATGAATCGAGTTCGGCTCAAAGAAACCTAGGGTCTAAAGTCACTCCTTCTATGTGTTACACTTTTGGGTCGTATCAAATGACATATACCCTCCTACCCGTAGGGTGAGGGTATAATTAAATTTGTGTATCCTATTATTCTCCTCGGTTAATTATGACTATACGATTAATTGAAAGTATGCGACTTTTTAAAATGATTTTTAAAAAGCAAACTTGATATATGGGTATTTCCAGCGAAAGGACGGATGATTTCATAGTATAAAATTGCTATATTTTTAGCTTTTTGTTTATGTAATCATATAATGAATTCGTTGAAATTAAACAAAACAAACTATATACACCGTTAAAAAGTCTCTTCTTTCCAAATCTTTTAAAAAACTTTAAATCGGTTCTTATTTACCCGCGTTTCTGGCTTTTAAATGCGTAAAGATGCGAAAAACCGGGTTTTACCCGTAACTTAAAATATTGGAGGTTTTGTGAAATTTGAAAAACAGATTCTTGTAGTGCTCAGCAGCACCTACCAGAAACATAGTATAGTTTCCCAGGTATTGTCGGTCTGTGGTATCCATAGAACAATGCGTAAATGCGTTTTTTTTTAATCTAGATAATATAGAAAACTGCAAAAAGTGCATGTAAAAAAAAGTAGATATGAAAAAAGTGAGTTGCACTGTCGTATTAATGAATTAATTTACATATCTTATTAATTTTTAGTCAGCTATTTTATTATCTCTTAAGAAGTCTCAGGGTCTTTAGAGTTACACACACATTTCAAAAGTTTTAATTTAGTTTTTTTCTTGTAAGTTTTTATTTTCAATTTGAAAAACACATAAATAAAATTAAAAAAATCGTAATATTTTATTTTAATACAAGTTTCAAAACGGCCACATCGTGTTTTTAAAAAATATTATGTACTTTATGGTACATGGAATTACTCAAAATAAAGAAAGTTTCTTGGAAATAAGGAAACTTGTGAGCATTATACAATAAGGGAATTGAGCGCTTTGAATAATGTTAACCATTTGTTTATTTTGAACGCTCATTATCGTTTTCAATCGAAAACTAAAAAAAATGTTTTTTGTTTACGCCAATAACGAAAAAAAATAAAATTGTTCTTTAGCGTCATGGGTAACGCTCGTATATGTTTTTTTGACAAAAACAGTACATTTCCCTGAATTTTTTTAAAAAAGCAGTACATCGATTTGGAAAAACAGTACTTTTCGCAGTACATATTTACATAACATATATATTTTATTCAATATGTAAAAAAAATTAACAATCATTTCCAGAATCAACTTTTGTGGTTGTTTTGTATTTGTCGTTTGAAGCAATTTGAATAAGCAATGCCGGCTTCGTTTTGTGGTTATTGTAGAAATCAACGCATTTGTACTTCATATTACATTTGACGGTCAGAATCGGCTTCAATGTTTGCACATCTAATCGGGTTTAGTCTGACGACCAAGTTCTGTTCACTGCAGAGAAGATTCGCTCCACTGATGCTGACGATCGTGGCCATTTCTTTGAATTCACAATCATCGAAACAGTGCAATGGAGAGGCCATTAAATAATTTTGTCGCTCGTTTTTGATATATCTAAATTGGGTGTGCAAATATACCGCATTTTCATTGGCATTGTACAAATTGTATTCCCTTAACTTGTTCATAACGGCTTCGACTTCATTCCATTAGTATAAAAGCATTCAAATCAAAGAAGGCAAAATTACCGAAAAAATCGGGGCGTTAAGCAGCCATCTCAATCGAATTGTATCCATTGTCAATAAGTTTTTGCTTTTCTGCTACTACAGATGGGAATAAAAAATCATCCTCTTGACGCATTTTTAGCGTTTCTTCGAGCTTATTTTTGAAGTAAACAATATTATTGCATGAATTCGCTGTTCGCCGTTTATATTTCTATTATGTATCGAAAAACAGTACTTTGAGGGAGAAAAGCAGTACGCAGTTTTTGATGTCGAAAAACAGTACTGTACTGCGAAAAACAGTACAGATACGAGCCTTAAGCTACGCACAGACGGTTGCCAGATCTTGCAATATTGCCCGAAAAATTTTCAGAAAATGTCCAACAACCGTGTGCACTTTAAATTTTGTATGGCAACGTTTGCAGAAAAATCATTGTAAAACAACAATATTGCCAGACATCTGATAATCGTCTGAACCGCAAAATGTTGCCACCTTCAAATTTTTGTAAGATAATTTCAAACACATTTAATTTGCAGATGTGCGAAGTTTATGCATCTGCAAATTTCACCATTTGCAGAGATTAATTATATGGCAACACTGCCAATGTCAGTACATTGCCGGTACATTAGCAGATTTGACAAAATTGCTATTTCTGGCAACCGTCTGTGCTTAGCTTTAGTTATGGGAAATGGGCATGCAAAATGATGCATTTTGTTAAATAGAAAATGAAAAACCAGTCCATATTATTTTTTGCACTGGCTCTAAATGTGCCCGCAATACGTTAAGAGGTTAAAACTAAAAGACGTTAAATGATCATCGCAATATAAATATTATATCCTTCTGTCTTGCACAAAGGCATAGTGCAACTAGCAGAATGCGCCAAACGAATGCACAGGCACATATTTTAAAACTTGTACATATATATTCTACTGTTTCAATCCAAACAGCTTCTGCATATACAGCAGCTAATTGCATTTATATTCAGGCTAAAAGTCTGGCTTTCAGACAGATTTGTTGTTATTGTTTTGGTGTTTGTAGACCAGCCACATGTGCACTCACCCAGTCCAGTCAAACCAAGACAAGTGTGGCCTTTAGGCTTAAAACGCAAGTGGATAGGTAGCAACTAACAGGCGGTCAGTTATTCAACAATCGGAGCTACACTCATGTCTGCCGATGCGTTAGTAAAGATCTTTACGATAATAGCTCCTTCCATATGTAATAATCAGTTTGAAACGCATTTAATAAAGAACAGAAATTCCAAAACTCACATATGGATCAAGGAATATTCACCCTCTGTTTTCCACGCACTGCACTTCAGATGATGATGATGATGGAGATGGAAACGATGGCAGCGCTGATAGCATGTTTGTGGTACTGTAATCATGATCAACAGCATTTTTTATGCTAAAAATTTCATTGACTGTGGGTATTTGAGAAATAATTTTCAATTTCCGTTGGATAAACACATATAGCTACAGAAACCATATCAACTGCCAAGAACAGGATCAGAAATCGTTTTACCCTCCAATATTTTGGAAAAATGTAATGCAAAAATTTGCAAACCAACATTGTTTAGATCAAGGCATGTGGAGTATTAACATGTAACTTAAATAGTATTTGCTTCCTACAAGTCTCCTTAGACAATAATATAAGTATGTTAAGAGAACTTCCAGTAAAAGAGTAGAAATTGGAAAGCTTAACGGGTTTATTCATAAAAAATACAAAAAAAGTATATAGACACTAGGCATATAACTTTTTTTAATTTTCGCAAATACGAAAAATGGCATAGCATAGTCGAATAGAGCATAAAAAAGTATGAACTCCCATTATTTTATTTTTTTCGAAATTGCAAAAAAGTTTCCGCACCAAACGCAATTACTTTTTTTTCAGATGATATAGCCATTTAAGGTTTTTCTACATATGTTACGTCATCCCATCAGCTGTTTTTGACGTTTTGCTTTGTTGTTTTATTTCTTCGCAAACCTGTCAAAGTGATTTCAATTACAGGGTTGCCAACTCGCTGCAATACATAAATTTTCCACTAGAAAGCTTGACTATATTAACAAATAGTAGGCAGATATAGAGGTGACAGCCCAGTTCTTTCTGACGTTTGTCACGCTTGGAGCGACGCACGGTGGGGTAAATTCACGATCTGGGCGGCCAAAATTCGATTTCTCAAAAACCAATGTTTTTAATAATTTCCGATTGTAGGGTAAAGAGAACAAAATGCTTCACTAGATTCCGTTATTTTTTCATTCCATTTTGCTTACATTCGTTTTTACACGCTGTTAAAGTTACTTGTTGCTAATTGTGCATTTTCTATTTTGTTGTGCTCAGGTAAAGCAACAATTTTAGCAGGCTGTGGGAAGGCGTGTGTTTAGCTTAAACATTTAAGTAAAATGGAAAATAATAAAGCAGGTTAATATTATTTAATACACTTAGCTAAATAAAATTATAATTCAAATTCATACTAGTAAAGCAGCATTGGAAAATATGGTATTTTTGTCAATTTCAATGGGTAACAAAATCGATCTATGGACAAAAAGTTATGCATCACCCCTTTTCACCCCTCCAATCTGTGATTATATATAATCTTTAACATCGTATTGTTCATATGGATAAAAAAAATTTTGCGGGTTTTTGCGGTTTTGTGTGTTTAGAGCCATTTACCTACTGCGGAAGAATAGACCATAATTTCTGCGGTTTTACTGAACCACTTTAGTTAACATACTGGATGTCCTTTATCTCTATGCATTTATAGTTAGAGGGTATCTAGACGAATAAAAAGTAATAGGGAGGTACGGCTCCAAAATGCAACCTTGTGGAGATATATGGGAAATACTTGGAATCTTAAATTTTTATAAAAACCTTTTTTTGTGTTAAAACGGTGGTAACATCTACCCCCCGAATATTAACATATTATCAGCTTTTACGCATCACCGAGTAACTTGTTCACATTCTGCTTCATAAATTTGCTTCAAATAATTTTGGCCGCCCAGATCGTGATTTTACCCCACTGTGCAACGTCTGGTTTTCTGATCATACTTTTTACAAAAATAATTTCGCCACCCTACAAATGTCATCGTCCGGCTTTTATTATTATTATTAGCACTTTAAAACAACTTGACACATATATATATTTATATCTTAGTGCCTAAGTCAGAGGCCGAAATGATCAAAGATTTCCATTCGCTTCGATCTTGTGCGCACCGTCTCCAGCCAGTCCTACCAAGCAGCGTCAGTGATTCCTCCACCTGGTCCTCCAACGTAGTCGCGGTCTCCCTCTTTTGCGCCGTCGTTCGAGGTCTTGATAAAATACCTTTCGCGCTGGAGTTTCCTCATCCATTCTCACGACATGGCCTAGCCAGCGTAATCGTTGAACTTTGATTCGCTTGACGACATCAATGTCGGGGTATAACTCGTACAGCTCATGGTTCATCCGAATCCTAAACTCGCCGTTTACGCAAATGGGTCCATATATTTTGCAGAATATTTGTCTCTCAAACACCGCCAGATGAGCTGCATCTACCTGTGTAAGCACCCAAGATTCGGAGGCGTACAACAGGACCGGTAAAATTAGTACCTGGTACAGCTGGACTTTGGTAGTTATAAAGTGCTCGCGTAGTCCAAAGAAACACCTGTTGGCAAGCACTATTCTCCGTTTTATTTCGAGGCTGACACTGTTGTTTTTGTTCATGGCGGATCCAAGGTAGATAAATTCATCCACTACCTCAAAGCAATAATTTTCAACGTTCACGCTGGGTCCCCAACGGGTGGACACTTTGTTCGATGATACCATTAACTTCGTCTTGTCCTCATTCACTGCCAAACCCATTTTCGCTGACTGCCTTTCAACTGATGAGAAAACAGCTGTTACCTCTCGCATCGTTCGACCGATAATGTCGATATCATCGGCATATGCGAGCAGCATGTGGCTCTTATTAAATATGGTGCCAGGCATGTTAACCGCTGCTTTCCTTAAAACCTTCTTTATCACTATGTTGAACAGCATACATGACAAACCGTCACCCTGTCTAAGACCTCTCGTCGTATCGAATGGTGCAGATAGATCCTTGCCAATCCAAACAGAGGATTTGGTATTCGTAAGGGTACACCGGCAGAGACGAATTATCTTCGCAGGAATACCGAACTCAGACATGGCTTCGTATAGTCGATGTCCGATGGGACTATCGAAGGCAGCTTTGTAATCGTCAAAGAGGTGGTAAGTGTCGATTTGCTTCTCATGGGTTTTCACAAGAATCTGCCGTTGTGTAAATTTCTGATCCGAGGTGGATTTGCCTGGTCTAAAGCCGCACTGATAAGGTCCAATCAGGTTTTCCACAATTGGCTTTAGACGTTCACACAGTATGCTAGACAGGACCTTATACGCAACCGGTAAGAGGCTAATTCCACGATAGTTTTTACACTCACTACGGTCACCTTTTTTGTAGATGGACATAGCACACTGAGATTCCAATCCTCTGGCATGCTCTCCTGAAGCCAAATGTTCTCTATGAGCTGTTGCATGCTTAATACAAGCTCATCTCTACCCGCCTTAAACAACTCAGCTGGAAGACCATCAGCCCCAGCGGCCTTGTTGTTCTTTAGGCGGGATATGGCAGTTGTTATCTCAGCTTGGCTCGGAGGTGAACACTCGATGTTATCATCTCGGATTGGTGCACAGTCTTCTTCCGTCAAGTTTTCACACATCAATAGGCTGCAGAAGTGATCTTTATATATTCTCAGTATTCTCTAGGAGTCGTCCGGCTTTACGAAAGAAAATTAATGTTTTCTCAGTCAAAAAACCATTAGATATTCAAGAAGTTCAGCAGAGCAACATCGGCGAAGGCCGTGCAATTAAAATTATGAAAGACATTTTGTCATTTTGTAAATCATCACATACTTTAAACTTAAAATTTATTTCATATAACAGTTGGAAACATTTGTTTTTTAAAACAAAAATATAAAAACAAAAATATGTGACTTATTTTAGAAATCGCGTTTGGTGCGGAACATTTTTCAAACCAAATCACCTAAAAAGGTGATATTCATTACATGTACAATATTTGCCACCACGTAGTGGTATGCCAAATTTTTCGTAAAAATTAGTTATATGCCTAATAGACACACTTCGCCTTAATGACAAATGGGTTTTTTCATAACTATTTGATATATCTAGATAAATAAATTTAGTATCAAAATATTAATTTTTTGGGAATAATAATAATAAGAGATTATAATTTTTTTTCGGTAAACTTACTTTTGTGCAGAAAAGACTCATTCGAACAGAAGTGTCTTAAAGCTGAAGTCCGTTCGCTTCCAATAAGATATAACACTATATAATATCTCAACGATTTGATGGTGGAATCATGGGGAAAAGAACGCCACTTCTTAAAAAAAAGCACAAACCAGAGATAAAATAACACAAAATTCTTTTATCTTCAAAAAACGAATCAACTAGGATTTTGATTCAAGTGGATTTTAAATGTACAAATGACTCCCAACAAAGCACCATCATTTGTCATTTAGGTGGGGTGTGTGCGAAACGTTCTGTTGGTATCCTATACCGGTCTCCCATATAGGATACCAAAAAAACACGGCCATTATAAGGTAATATATTTGACTATGCCAGCCGTGGCATAGTGGTTAGAATACGCGACTACCATGTGAGAGGTCCGTGGTTCGATTTACGGCTCCAGTCATCTACATTTTCTTTCATCGCCGGGTGTCTTGATGTTGCAGACAGCAACTTTGTAGTATAGTATCGAGTCAATCGGCATGTCTAGTAAAAGCTTCTCAAACATCGACGTTCGCATCCTTAGGGGGTGAAGATGGGGGATATGTATGTTTGAAGAAAATGTTAGGAGGGAAAAATGACTGGCGTCAGTCATACATTTTTCTCCTCTAGGAGCCAAAAAAAAAATAAAAAAAATAATTATGGGGACTACCTTAAGGGTTGGAGATAGAGGGAAGATATAATATGTTTTGAGAAACTATTGGGATTACAAAAATATTTTAGATCGGTCATACATTTGAGTTTTCAAGGGGCACGTTTGGGGCAGTTAGAGCGGTGGGTGCAATCTTTATACAAATTTGATTTTTGATCTATCTCCAACCCTTTTTGGGAAGATGTGGGGTTGCTATGTTTGAGGAAAATGTTAGGAGGAAAAGTGACTAGTGGTCGGTCATAAATGTTACCCCTGTAGGGGCGACTCTGCGCAGCCGGGGGCTTAATATGGATTTTTTCCCTATTCCCCACCAACTGGACCTGTCATTTAACCCCGCCCAACCTCTCCAAAATTTTGGCACAGGCTCTTTTTCCCCAACCACACACAATTAGGGGGTCGTTCGTATCGAATTCGAAAACTCGTGCGTTATACTAACCCTAAAACTCATTTTGCAACCTAGCTCTGGAAAGTTCGATAGCATGTACTTAACAAGCTCGACATGATCGTCAGATTTATTTGTGCCTAGGAAATTACTAAAAGCATTGAATTTGACTTCAGTCAATGATTTGACAAAATTAGGATCTTATATAACCTGTCAAAAAAAACTTTATTTTCCTTTACACTCGATGAATGAGGTATGGGATAGCTTCTCGTGTTATTGTGAAATAACACGATGACTGGAGCCACAATCGAACCATGGATCTCCCGCATGGTGGCCGAGTGTTCTAACCACTATGCCACGGCCGGTCCGTGCATAATCTGTGGTCCATCAAAAATACCAGCTTTTAATTTTTTTGGAAACTTGCGTGAAAGAAAAGTGAAACATTCGCAACTTTTTTGTAAGCATAAATTAAAAATAAAAGCCATTAGAGAAAAACTGTTGCCGTATATAAAAAATTCACGTTAATTTGACATAGAAACAAAAAAATCACAGGAAACATATATTTTTTTTTTTCGTTTTGTAGCCCAGTGTAATTATTGTTCAAAAATACAGTTTATATAAAGGAGTGTTAGAGCTATTATGAACTTTAACTAAAGTTGGCTTTTGAATATAAATCCAAAAGCCATTTATGCATTTTAGCCATTTATGCATTAAAAGCCATTTACGGAATTTAAAGGAACGTTCGTTCCTTCTGTTCGTTATGTTCAATTCTTACCATTTGTTCAGAGGTTCCTTCGATCTTAATAAGTTAGGTAGTTTTGTTTATTGAAATGTATAAATAAATATAAATAAAAACATTGTTAAACATTAAAAATTAGTAAAGGAAAAAAATATGGAACTAAAAAAACAAAATGAACGAAAAGAACCGCGTAAGTGGAACAAATTCCGATGGTCCACCGTGGTGAATCATTCAATTGAACAACTGTACAAACTCGATGATGATTTTTAAGCGCAGGTACATCTTTCATATCTATTCTATATCCATCAGCCCATTGATTGCAAGTAATCATGAACCAATAGTTATTACCAGGGCAACCGGAAATATGCAAATGCATTAGACCGTATCACCTTACAGGCACACAAAAAAAGTAATCCGTACACCAGCGAATATGAAACATTGTTCCAAGGACATTTCAAAAAAATTTTATTTTTGCCGAACGTAGGGGTCGCCTTTTTAGTTTTTTCGTTATATCTTCCATATTAACAGTCCGATCTTAAAGCTTGATATAGCAAATTTGTCATAGCTTCAGTATTTACATTCAGATATTAAAGTATGATATATCGATGTGTTTGTCTGTGGCAGACCAATTTTTTTTAATTCAAAAGTCTTTGACCTGAAGTAACCTTTACATCATATAACTCAAGCTTTAAGAACGGACTGTTAATATGGAAGATATAACGAAAAAACTAAAAAGGCGACACCTACGTTCGGCAAAAAAAAATAAGTTTTTGAAACGTCCTTGGAACAATGTTTCATATTCGCTTTAAGATACATAATTTTTTAAGCATATTTCATATTATTCAGGGGATATTTTTTTAAGGATATCCCATTTTAAATGTATTTTATGTTTTTACATTAATTTTTTGTTCGTAAAAATAAGGAAGTCTTTGCAATTTTGCTTTTTTCAAATGTAAAGCCAAATCTGCAAAGTTATTGCAGCAGATAGCATATTTTAAGTGAAGTACCATTTGGAAAGAGTAAAAATAAACAGACAAAACAATTATCCTTGCCAGACTGTTCCAGTACTCTCAAAAGAACATTATTTTCAGAAAAAACTGTGCCGATCTTTTTTGTGTTTGCTGACATGGAAAATATACGTGCAGAACTAAAAAATCAATTTATATGGATCTCAATAGATAAAACTATAGATGAAATCGGCAGAAATGTGGCGAACGTTATAGCAGGCGTATTAAGTTCTGACAAGCGAGAAATTGTTACTACAGACAGCAGCCTCGACTCTTTGAATGCTTCAAAGGCTATAGTGGCATTTTCTCCGAAAGTGGCACATGTGACATGTATTGTGTCCGGTGTGTCCCCTTTCAGCATTAACTGTTGCGGACTCGCGTCGCCTCTTTCTGGGCGGACCGAGAATATTTCTGTTTGATTGATGGCTTTGCTGACATGCTGGCGTTTGAGCGCGGCTGAAGCTCGCCGGTCGGGAGTGGTCCTTGCCACCCAATCAAATGAAAGACACTGTGGATGATAAATCTAAAACATGCCTATTTGGGTGTTCACATCTGACCGTATCAAACTTAAAAACAAAAAAAATTGGGAACCCGAATTTGAGATCACTACACTGGACTTACCTATCTATATACTCACATTCATTTTATTTGACGCTATACAAATTTTCACGCACCTCTTTCGCCGGCTGGTGTTGTGCCGGAACTCGGCCCTCCCTCACTGAATCGCAACTACCATTCACCATGATACTCTGTGTCCTTTTAGTAGAGTATCCCTAGAATGTAGTTTCTCTCCCTTATTCAATTTTAAACGCGACCACCAAAATCTTTCCTTACAGATTTTTGCCTCATAAAATCTAACAGCTTTAACTTTTAAAATTTTCAACACCAATTTTATTTACAATATCGGTTATCTTAACGACTATTCTACTCTAGCTTCATATTTACAAACCCTGAACATAATACTTAAATGTATACGTTCGCTATACAATTAAAGTTAATTCATTTCCTTCCTTTTTTTGTAGTTAATTTTATGGTTAGATTGAATATTTACTTTACTCTTACTTTTTCAATTCACTCTTCGAAATAATATAAACGATTTTAACTCAAACTCAAATAACTCAAAAAAACCAATCGTGCTAAGCCGTCGGAGTTGGACCTAAATCTAGTTGAGAAAGTCGAACATGGAATATCGAAGTCTAAATTTGTATTTCCCTACCTAACGATATTTCCTGAGCGCTCGTTCTTCTATCGTAGGCACGGTAGCCTCACTTTAGGCTAGCAATTAATCCAATTTGTTATAATTCACCGAAATTAGCCCTGAATCGACAACCTTAACACGCGGATTTTTCTGTTACAAATTTTAAAATTGGCTATAACTTCAGAAATCTTATCAAGTAAGAGCTGAAAAAAAAATTTAATCTCTTAAAACATAAGTATAATTTATATAGATATTAAAAAAAATTTTTATATAAAGTTGGTATAATATAGTGTTATCATATGGTTATATAGGAATTGAATATATAAAGGTAATTCATTATTTCAGGTTAGACTTCAAATAAATTTGTAATGGCTGACAAAGGTTCGTATGTAATTGTTTGATGGGATTTAAAATTTTCATATAAGATTTGAGGTGTCACTTAGTTCTCCTTACTTTGTATTTTCTACTTTATAACAAGAAAATAAAAGAAGATAACTTATCTTACCAGGATCTTTGAAATTATGGTTACTTCAACTAGGTTATGGATACTTGCTATGGCAGGAGATTTGATGGACGTTGAATTATGGACTTTTTGATGACGGACAGACAGAGAGCTGTTGCTGGTCGGTGACTTAATGCCGGGTTGGAGTTTGTCCTCTCGTAGTTCAAAGATGTTGGGGAGTTTACATTGATGTGACGATGTCGCACAAATAGAGGTAGTGTAGTGATGTCGTGCAAACGAGAATTGGTATGGTGTGCTCAGGCCTGAAGGTGGTGTGACGGTGTCGCACAAACGCAAATTTGTGTGGTCTACTTAGACCAAAATGTGTTCGCCAGGAATGGGTAGCTATGGCGTCGGTTACTAATGAATAAACCAGGCTTGAACGCCCGTATTTCACTCTTTCTTCGTTCGGGTGCTACAGTGGGAGCGACAAGACCAAGGCCTCGTCGGCAAGCCGGCTTTGAGGTTATGGCCCCCGCTGCTTTGCAAACTTGTGAGGTTTGAGCGACTGCAGGTATACCCGAAGTCCGAAAGATTTGTTACCACGTGATGTAACCAGTGGGGTTTTGAAAAGCCAAGTAGTAGTTAAACACGATACTTAGTGATGGCAATTAAAAAAAAATAATCGATTAATTAATCATATGATTAATCTAAACGACAAATAATTAATCGCGATTAATTGGAAACAATTAATCGATTAATCGATAATTCGATATTTTCACCTAAAATTAAAATTATCATAAATAAAAAAAAAATAATCTAATTAATTAAAAAATTTTCTGTTTATTCAATTTAATAAAAAGGAATTTATTTTTTAGTACAGAATTTAAAAATAGGAGCTTTGATAGCCGTTTCGTGGTTGGTCTGTTCCGTTTTTTCCGTTACTATTGCATCGGCTTTGGAAAAAAGCCGCTCTGATGGTACAAATGTACCAATCAAAAAGCAATATTTTTGTGCAACAGAGTACAGCTTTAATTCTAGTACTGGAGCATTGACAAAGAAGCTTAGTTCATCTTGAGGAAGTGTTGAGTCATTGTCCTTCCTTCTTCGCCCATAAATCAAACTCAGCATCACCAGCAGAAGACGTTTCACTGCCGCTCCCAATGGTGTTAATAACTAGGGTTGCAGTTCTAGGTCTTTCGTCGTCAGCCGTCAAAGCTCAATGAATACAATTGGCGGCTGGCGACGAATCTTTTTTGTTCCTGGATGTCTATCGATTATTATTTGGAATAATCGATTAATGCAATTAATCGAAGGAGAATTCACGATACAATTAAATCGTTAATTGAAAGAAAATAATCGATTATTACCAATTTTTCGATTAATCGTGCCATCACTAACGATACTGGCATTGCCCCAGTAGGAAGTGTCTGCAAGACATCCTCAAGGATAGGTGCATGACCATAGTAACTCGTTGATGACATTTAGGGGACCGTTCATACAAATCGTCGACGAAATTTTCATACAAGTGTCCGCTTTGTCATGCACGAACTGATTAGCGACAATGTCGGCCAAATTGTCGTTGATACCTAAATAAGCAACATGTCACCCACACAATCCTGCACGACATAATGACCGACAATGTCGGTCAAATAATCTTAAAAAAAAAAATTTCTTTCATTGTCGGCTCCCCTCGAATGTTGTTGACAGCAACTTCGCGGTATTAAGTGTCGAGTCAATCGGCGTGTCTAGTAAGAGCTTCTCAAACAGTGACGTTCGCATTCGTCGAAAAACAAGTAGGTACCGTTAGTTGTGAATCTAAAAATAGAAAGCGTGTTAATTCACAACAACGCGAGAAGCTATCCCATTCCTCATTCATGGGGTGCAAAGGGAAATTAAGTTTTAAGTATTGTCCCGTGACATTGAACATTTTTGTTTGCTGCACGACAACATTAGTATTTTGTCGGTCAGCTTGTCGTTAACCGAGTGTTTCGACGACAATTACATACATTTTTCACATTTTGTCTTAAGGACAGCGTTGACGACAAAGTCGTGTATGACGATACTTCCTACTGGGGCCACTCACTTTCAACTTTTTCCTTTATCCAGGCACCACAATGGGAGCGACAAGACCAAGACCTCGTCGGCAAGCCGGCGTTGAGGTTATGGCCCCCGCTGCTTTGCAAACTGTAACGTCTGTATGACTGTGGGTGCGCCTGAATGCCGAGCTATTTT
This sequence comes from Muscina levida, assembly GCA_964034835.1. NCBI lineage: Eukaryota > Metazoa > Arthropoda > Insecta > Diptera > Muscidae > Muscina > Muscina levida. Next base: position 90,393,423 of record OZ035883.1, on the reverse strand, counting down.
GGCAGTCGGGAGTTTTAGAGTGGTCTTTTGTTCCCAGTCGCCAATGCGGAGGTGTTGCCAGTGGTGGCCGAATGTCGATCCCTCTGATCAAAAAAAAAAACCTAGGTTATGTATCCAACTCCGTTTTTACTTTTCTTTTTTTATTTTTTTTTTTTATTCAATTACTTTTCTGACTTTCTTTAATTTCACTTTAGATTTTCACTGATTTCTCCTAATTAGAGTGTTCAAATACCTCCTTTTTTAAGAAACCCGGTTTCCGAGTTATTCGAAAAATTTATTTTTTAGAAAAATCGGATTTCGAATACAGCATTTGAAAGAAAACCGGTTTAAGCGGATTTTTCGGTTTTTCCAAAAAAGTTAAAAATAAAACAAAATTGGTTTAAAAAAATTTCGCACCGGCGTGTGTGAGCTTCACATTGATTGTGTGAAGCTTTTAACACTTAAGGTTGTGATAATGAGTGGAGAAGGCACATCAAACGGCACTGATGATGATGGTTTGCAACCATCGAAATAGCTATCTGCCCTGCCAGCTGTCAACATAATACATTTCACACAACTCTTGTAAAACAAATTCTATTAGCGATAATAGAAACAGATCTCAAACCGAACAATGAAAAACATATTCATATTTCTAACAGATCGACAATAACAAACAAGAGCATACATACACGGGAGGTACACTGGGTTGGCATTTAATGCCAAAAACAATTCTATGCAATTTTGTCCGATGGACAAAGCATAGACAAGAGCTTGTGTGGATTATGTTGACGTTGTCTTCGTTGATACCATTTTCGCACCGGTGTGTGTGAGCTTCACATTGATTGTGTGAAGCTTTTAACACTTAAGGTTGTGATAATGAGTGGAGAAGGCACAGCAAACGGCACTGATGATGATGGTTTGGCAACCATCGAAATAGCTATCTGCCCTGCCAGCTGTCAACATAATACATTTCACACAACTCTTGTAAAACAAATTCTTTTAGCGATAATAGAAACAGATCTCAAACCGAACAATGAAAAACATATTCAAAAATGCATTTATTTACAAAAAATATGAAATTTTTTTTGTGTTTTTACTTTTTAATACATTTTTGGAATTATTTATTTTTTAAAGTAGTATTTTTGGAAAGGAATACATTTTTGGAAAATTTTTAATTATGTTTTTAAAAATAGTATTTAAGAAATAGTATGCAATTGAAGTGTTAAATGTTGTGTCTATTTTTCCGTTTCATTTTTATAAAGCTTGATACAGAAAACACGCGCTCACTAATTGTGGAAGTAGGATGTATGGACAAAAGAGCGTCTAGAAGGATGTTGAGCTTTTCTTCCTTTTATTAAATCTATCGAAATAGTTGAAATCATCATATATGCTTGTGTCATTGCAATATGTTTTCACTGGTGGATTATTTATTGTCCTGTTTAAATCGTTGCAAATACTACCATTAGGAGATTCCTCCATCTCACAATCTGAACTGTTACTAGACTCTGCCGTTGTTGGGGAAATTGCAGAATAAAGTCTTTTAAAAAGCTCGTTCGCGTTCTCGTTTTCCCTAAATCAAAAAAGCGCATGGTTGACACATGTGTAAATTCTTACAAACTGTTCAATCATTGCAGATAAGAAGCTTCACCGGTGTTTCACATCGACAATGAGCCTTAGTTCTTTATTGTGCTCCTGGAAAACACGGCTTTGCAATTTTCTTTGGTTTCCGTTCATCTTGTTTAATGAATTAATATGCTTCCGCAATTTTGCGATAATTTAAGACACTTTTATGATTTTTCGACATCCACTATTTCACCGCATTCATCACCATCACTATCATCGTCAGTAAGATCCACTTCGACTTGTTGATCCACTTTTTTTTGGCATAAATAACGTCCACAACGCAAAGAAGTATCGCATGATTTATGCACAATTCGGATTCCGGTATTATATAAGCCCCATATTTCTTCATTGTCGCTGTTCCATCATGTGTGGAAGCTACTATATCTTTGTCAAAGATAAGTCCAATCTCGGTAAGTTTTTGTCTACCAAATTTTGAATGTGGGTTGCAGTTCCGGCATGTATTAATTGTTCCAATCCAAGTTTAAAAAGCTCGAGATTTTGTTTTCCAGGATTATTACATCTTAGGGTAACATTTACGTATTTGAATTTTGATATGTCGCTCCATTCATTAACTAAATGCGAAAAACGACCCTTCTTTTCTATTATTGACTGCAGCTTGTTTATCATCTCGCTTTCTTATCCATATAAAAGTCATCTACTAAACCCCATAGCGTAACGTCGCTTGACCAGACCTTTATAGGTCAAATATTCGCCTATCTTCAGCAACGAATCGAGCAATATTTCTCTAAGACCTGCAGCTTTTTTTCTAGTATATTTTCTCAGAGGACTTGTAATATCTTCTGCTATTGTTGATGAGTGCGCTTCTTCTGGAACTTTCCTTTTATCAATCTCGATTTTGTATACTTTTTGCTGATGATTGATGGGGGCGGATGTCGAAGAACCTCTACAACTAAACATTTTAGGACACTGGGAGCATTTTGCCTTATTCAAATCATGTTCCGCCTTTTTTAAATACTTCCACATGGAGCTCATGCTGCAGGAGAAGGTATTTGCCAGGAGATGGTATTTTGCCCCAGGTTGCCTTGTTGAATACGATGACGACGTATCATGAATGGGCACGTTGCGCTCTAAAACACAAAAAAAGAATTTGCAATATCTATATTTTTTATCGTAAAAATTTTAAAATTGAATTTAAAATTAATTTTGGAAAACTTTTTACATTTTGTAAACGAATATTTGTAAAAGCTTTTTTAAGTTTTAAAATTCAATTTCAAATTCATTTAGAAAAAACTGTTTACATTTTATAAACGAAAAATTTAGAATTCAATTTCAAATTAATTTAGAAAAATCTTTTTAGTTTGTATAAATGAGAATGCTTTTATAAGCTTTGTAAAATTTTAAAATTCAATTTCAAAGTAATTTAAAAAACCGAGTACCCGAAGGAAAAAACTCAATTAAACCGGTTATTCGAAAATGGCATTTTTTCAAAAACCGGCATACGGTTTTAAATAAAAAACCCGGTTTACGGTTTTTCGGTTTTGAACACCCTACTCCTAATCCTATGTTCCCTCCTTTACTTTATAGGCGTTTCACTTTTTGTTGCATTCTTACCTTTTTTTTCCTTTTCCGCACGGTCCCTGATGAAATCCTTACACCTTGGTGTGCTTACTGGTATGGGGCTTGCTGCACTTCACTTCACTTTTTTTTATTTTTTTAAAAGCTTGAAGGTGCAGGTACAAAAGAAAGGAAGATGCCTGAAGTTGGTTGCATTTATTGTCGCGCTTTGCAGCTTGCCTTTGGCTTGCAATTATTGGCAGCCCTGCTCAATTCGCCTTACGTAGCCGACTTTACACAAGCCGAGGTGTATGCGAATACTTTTTTTTTGTTATCTGTTTGTTGTAGATGGAGCTGTCGTATATTTAGAACCCATTAGCTATGTTCGCACCCGCGACAATTGCTCAAAGTCATTATCGATTATGTGAATCTATTAGGAATTTATATGAAAACGTAAATAAAGCTATTGCTAATGTCAAGAAGGTATTTTTGAAAGCTCCATATAGAGTGGGACGTTTTAAAGAAATGTTTCCAGATCTCCAGAACCGTTGAGGAACTTGCCTGGAAGCAGTTAATTACTATGCCAAGACATTTCAAAGGTCTTATGTGTATTAAATGATGAAGATGCTTAATCAATTAAAACCGCAAAGGATGTCTTGACAGGCCCCCAAACTAGATCTGACTTGATTTGTATTGCTTCAAATTACGGTTTTATTGCAAAACATATTAAAAATTTGCAAACATCAGGTATAACGCTTTTACACCGGGAACAAGATGCTGCGTACAGGGCCAAACTGCAGCCAATAGAAACGCGAGCTGTTCATGAAAGGTTCTACCTATAAAAAAGGTGACCGTAGTGAGTGTAAAAACCACCGTGGAATTAGCCTCTTGCCGATTGCATATAAGGTTCTGTCTAGCATACTGTGTAAACGTCTAAAGCTTATTGTGGAAAACCTGATTTCACCTTATCAGTGCAGCTTTAGACCAGGCAAATCCACGACGGATCAGAAATTTACACTACGGCGATTTCTGCAGAAAACCCATGAGAAACATATCGACACCTACCACCTCTTTCTCGATTACAAAGCTGCCTCGATAGTCCCATCAGGCATCGACTATAATAAGCCATGTATGAGTTCGGTATCCCTGCGAAGATAATTCGTCTCTCCCGTTGTGCCCTTACAAATACCAAATCCTCTGGATTGGATTGGCAAGGATATATCTGCGCCATTTGATGCGACGAGAGGTCTTAGGCAGGGTGTAGTTTGCCATGCATACTGTTCAACATAGTGATGGAGAAGGTGTTAAGGAAAGCAGCGGTTAACATGTCTGGCACCATTTTTAATAAGAGCCACATGCTGTTCGCATATGCCGATGATATCGACATTATCGGTCGAACGATACGAGAGGAAACAGCTGTCTTCTCATCTGTCGAAAGGGAGTCAGCGAAAATGGGCTTGGCAGTGAATGAGGACAAGACGAAGTTAATGGTATCATCGAACAAAGTGTCCATCCGTTGGGGACGCAGCAGTGGATGAATTTATATTACCTTCGATCCGCCATGGACAAAAACAACAATGTCAGCCTTGCAATAAAACGGAGAAAAGTGCTCGCTAACACCACCCTATCACGAACCACCAAAGTCCAACTGTACCAGGTACTAATTTTACCGGTGCTGTTGTATGCCTCCGAATATTGGGTGCTTACACAGGCAGAGGCAGCTCATCTATTCGGGTATAACATTTGGGCACTTCATTAATACAAATACTTTGCAAAAATATATATTGGTTTAAATTTCTTGGGTACATAAACTTCATATTACGCAAAATGTTTAAATAATTATTAATTTTGTATATATTGTAAACAATTTTTAAGTCTTTGATATGTGGTTATTTGGCCAATGTCATGTAATATCTGTTTCGATGTTTGTTGTCTGTTTGTAAAATTAATAAACATTTTCAGGACAAGACCAAAGTTTGAAACAACATTAGAACGATTTAAGTCCCTTCCTTCATTTGTTGCAAAAAAGGATTTTGAAAAATAATATTGATTTATAATAAAAAATGTAAGTTATGGTAAATTAAATTTACAGCATATAATTAATTTTTATAAATTAATAAATTAATTTTTATGTGAACTTTTGGAAACCTTTTTCAGCTGAAAACGAAAGGGTGTTTTCTACGTCAGGAAGAATATTAGAAGAAAGAAGAAGTCGTTTAAGTGGAGAAAATGTTGATAAATATTATTTTTACTCAAAAATTTTTGGAACTTTTTTTTTTAAATAAACTTTCTATAAATTTACTATATTTTATTTTGTATAATTTTTTTGCCCTTTCGAGATAATGGAGTTTGAAGTTTTTGTGTTAGACATCTGGGAAAACAAACAGGTTTAAGAAACAGGCTATGAGTAGATAACATTCCATAATATACTAAAATAATGGTGAACATGAGTATACACTAGGTAGGGTCGGAAATAAAATTTGCACTTGTCAGCCCTTGGATTTGAAGATTAGGCAATAACGATTCTGGGACACAAGAAACATTTTTTTCGCTCACTCTAAAAACTGTCTATTTAGTTTTTTTCTGCGCTCTGACGTCATTTGAAGTTCGATCGAGATAAAAAATACACAGTTGTTTTTGGTTTTACATAGGTATTTTTTGACTCCAAAGTCAAATTTGACTAGTGACTGATTCCATCTCGATTTCTACCTTTTTTCCGGACATTTTTCATAACTCTCGTAAAGATCATAAAAATTTGTGAATGTTTTCCCACTTTATTCATAAACAAAAAAATTACATATGTTTGAAAATGTAAAACTATGCTCAGAAGTCAAATTATATTAATTATGTAATTTGTTTAAATAACTTAAGTTTGTTATAAACCGAGTACAAATTAATAATTTAATCGTAAAAATTCCTCAATTGAGGGGTTTGCAGGGGTTTGCTCCAATTTTTATAATTGCGTGGAAAATAAGAAAACTTGTTCAAAAATAGAGAATGCATTTAAATCGGCAGTGACTTTGCCTTATTATTTGTCACGTAGCACTACATGCTTTGGCCAAATTCCATAAAGATATTCCTAAAATTCGCAATTCTAGAGTCAATTTTATTCTGGAGTTAACCTTTTTGGCCCAAATAATTGAAAATTGTTTTTTTTTTTTTTAAATAAGGAAGCATTAAATATGGGCAATCTTATAGAAAATTGGTTTATATGTTATCAGGGAATAACATGTAGAGTAAGTATAGGCAAAGTGGGCAAAATCGGGAAAGACTTACTGCAACACGCATTAAACGGCTATAAAAGCGAATGTTCAACTAGCAGAGGGATCAGTCGTTTGGAGGCCGGCCAAGTAACATCGCCACTGTTATCTCTATGCTGTTTTTCGACAATCATTTGGGGAAACAAAGAGTCAGCTACTGGAGTTAACTCCATGTTGCCCCAAACGAATGAAGCAGTTAACTCTTTCTAGCGGACACCTTGAGAACTACTAATGGGAGATAAATCATTGTTGAACCAAACGAAAGAATATTTTTTTGCCCCCCAAGAAACGGTTGTTAACTCTGTTCGACGTAAAAATGTAGTTAAGTCGTTGTTGCTGCAAGCCCCTCTTGTTTATTTCGAACGCCAATACCCAATTGGGTGGCTCGAATTCCAACAAGTAATTCAGATCAAATTCTAAATGTGCGAAAAACTGGCTATGGAATAAAACAATTAAATCGGTCAAGACGTTCTGTCCGTGCATCGAGGTCAAAGTTGGTGGGGACGGAGAAAAAATCTACATCAAGCTCCAAACTGCTCCTGAGTCGCCCCTAGAGGGGCAAATGTAAAATTTTCCTCAAAAATACATGCCCCTTTTTTCACACCTTTAATTTATTTATTTCCATATTATTAATCTATATATCGTTACCTTAATATAAGAAGGCCTCAACTCATCAAAAACACGTTTTACAGGAGAAGGAAAAAACTTAATAAGAGCTGAAATAATATAGCTACACAAACATTGTCAAAAAACTTCTTTATTTAAATTAAACGAGGAATTCAGATTGAAATACATATGTATATATTTGTAATTTTTATGGATGTTATATGAGTTAGGGCTTTTTGTATTCGTATTTTATGAAAGAAATAGTGAGATAGGGCTTTTTGAAAAGAATAATTTAACTCAAAATTGTATTTAAATTCATGGTTTTAAAACAAATTAAAAAAGGTAAAATACATTAAACTGTAAAAATTAGATAGTTGTAGATAGTATTTAGATTTGATATGGTAAATTATCATAAAAGTAATGACAGTCTTTGGGCAGAAACTGTTTAAGATCTTGTAAGTGATCCCACTTCTTTTTCGATATTTCTATTCTTTTGGCGTAAAGTTGACCAGGTGTGATGGTTCTGCTAATGGACTTTTTCCTTTGCGGTAGAGGCTCATATTCGGCACTTATATCGATTTTGTGATAAATATAGCCCAAGTCATCGTATATTACGGCTCGGATCATGTTTACAGTATGGTCTCCAATGCTTCTTCCTGTAATGAATTTAAATATTAGCAACAATTCATATTTACCTTACCGAATTAACAAAGAAGCATATTTACCTGGCCGAATGGACGGGTATCGTTTGGGAATACTTTCGAAGTCCAGGAAATCATCATAGTGCAGTTGGTGCACTTGTAAAGGGCTTGGAGATTTTCGAGCTTCTCTTATAATATCAACCAATTGAGATGGAAGGTATATTTGTTTTTTTTGCTAGTTTTCTCTCAATAAGTGAATGGGTAGCATCACACTCCATTTGCGAATGCCCACTTATTAAATACTTTTGTTCTATTGTTATATGGGTTTCCTCACAAAAAGAGAGTAAAGCATTGGCTAACGTACTGTTTCGGTTCTGGTAAAAACAGCCGTCGGAATAAATGATAATATGGTGAACTTCTGGATGGCGATTGTGAAAATTGTGTAAATGTTTAGTAATGCACGTTGCAAGTTTGCCATCAGTCTCATCCCACACATAGTTATCAGAATCATGGCTGATAGGATTGTAAAATGTGAAATTATGAATTTGTAACTTCATTTTATAATATGCTGCATTTGTGTTTAATTGAGGCATCAATTTGACAGCTTGTGCAATCATACAAAATATTGCACATAAGCCGGACTTTGCGTTTAAAATGTCTAGAAATGCAATGCCTACTTTGTACCCCAGCAGCAAAAAATGGGGCTTTGCATGCCTTCTTACAGGCCTGCAAAGGCAGTCAGAAGCCCTACCCTTCAAATGCAGTCTTCATTTCAAATTAACATAGGGTGTCATAGGCAGGCAAGGCCTGCACCTTCCCTTTCTCATTGAAGGCGTTTTAGTAGGCATGCTTATTATGTCCTGCTTGGAGTCCTAATAACAAGGGCCTTCTATGAGGCATTGCTACTGCAGACCAGCTTGAAGGCCTGCAAAAGAGCATTTGTAGAAGGACTTAAATAAAAAAAAACATATGCGAATAATTTCCATATTAAATGATTTCCTACTTTTTATAAATTTTTAATACAATATTTATTACAATTTTCAATTACAATTTTTTTTTTAAACTCCAAGCAGCGGGAATCGAACTCGCGACCTCAGTACTCATAGTTGGGCATGCTACCTACTCGGCTATCACGTGATATAGTTGTTGTACGATAAATAACATATATGTGGTTTTCATAAACAACAGCATCTGTCTTTCCTTCCCTTAAGAGGCCTGTCCACAGGGCTAATCGGAGAAGTGACAAGTGCATGGCTATGAACGTCAATTCTGCCTTCTACTAATAGGACTGTCAACAGGCCTGTTTAAGGCAAGAAAGTTTGCATGCCCTTTGTGAACATCTATGGTATTTTGTGGGGTACACAGTAGGGCTGCTCACAGGCCAGTTTTTAGAAGGGAAAGAGGCATGTCTGCGGGATCTTTTCTCACTCTAGTAAGAGGCCTCTTTGCAGGTCTCATTTGAGAAGCGAAATGTGCATGGGTATGGAATTTTTTGTTAGGCTTAGTGAAGGACTTATTATAGCCTGTATACATGCCTGGAAAAGGAAGGCGTATTTGAATGTCAACAAACTGCCTTTGAAGGCATGTTTGCAGGCATATTTTTACAATGCCTCGTCTTTTCCGCTGCTGGGACGTTTCTGCAGAAATGTATGAGTCAGTGCTTTTTTGTTTACGAAAAATTGTGTGTATGAGTTAGGGCTTTTCCCAGCAGCAAAAAATGGGGCTTTGCATGCCTTCTTACAGGCCTGCAAAGGCAGTCAGAAGCCCTACCCTTCAAATGCAGTCTTCATTTCAAATTAACATAGGGTGTCATAGGCAGGCAAGGCCTGCACATTCCCTTTCTCATTGAAGGCGTTTCAGTAGGCATGCCTAGAATGTCCTGCTTGGAGTCCTAATAACAAGGGCCTTCTATGAGGCATTGCTACTGCAGACCAGCTTGCAGGCCTGCAAAAGAGCATTTATAGAAGGACTTTAATAAAAAAAAACATATGCGAATTATTTCCATATTAAATGATTTCCTACTTTTTATAAATTTTTAATACAATATTTATTACAATTTACAATTACAATTTTTTTTTTAAACTCCAGCAGCGGGAATCGAACTCGCGACCTCAGTACTCATAGTTGGGCATGCTACCTACTCGGCTATCACGTGATATAGTTGTTGTACGATAAATAACATACATGTGGTTTTCGTAAACAACAGCATCTGTCTTACCTTCCCTTAAGAGGCCTGCCAACAGGCCTAATCGGAGAAGTGACAAGTGCATGGCTATGAACGTCAATTCTGCCTTCTACTAATAGGACTGTCAACAGGCCTGTTTTAGGCAAGAAATTTTGCATGCCCTTTGAGAACCTCTATGGTATTTTTGTGGGGTACACAGTAGGGCTGCTCACAGGCCAGTTTTAAGAAGGGAACGAGGCATGTCTGCGGGATCTATTCTCTTCCTAGTAAGAGGCCTCATTTGAGAAGCGAAATGTGCATGGGTATGGAATTTTTTATAAGGCTACGTGATGGACTTATTATAGCCTGTATACATGCCTGGAAAAGGAAGGCGTATTTGAATGTCAACAAAATGCCTTTGAAGGCATGTTTGCAGGCATATTTTTACAATGTCTCGTCTTTTCCGCTGCTGGGTTTTTTTTTCAGAAAAATTGTGTGTATGAGTTAGGGCTTTTTGTGTTCTGCTTATAACGTCTTTATTTTTTATCTAATTTGCTTGAATTTTTAATAGAATGTGTATTAGCAACCATTCTATAAGAATCAATCAAAAAACGAATTTCCAAAAATAATGAGTTGGGGCCTTCTTATATTAAGGTAACGATATATAAAAATGGTGGCAAAAATGTATAGTAATTCATCAACTGAGAACGGCTGGGTCGATTTTGCTGAAATTTTCATTTGTTCGTAATTGTCAGGAGCAGGTTTATGTAAAAGAAAATTTTGGGAAAAAGCCTCCGGAAAAGTCGGGAAATTCCAAAAATCGAAAATTGCTGTTATGTATGGAATTATGTGTGCAATTGTTACGTATAGATTTTCGAATGGAGAAATAAAAAAATTTTGTTGAAAAACTCGGAAAATTTTATTTTTTTTTCAACGAAATTTTGCATATTTTTGTATGATTTGATAATTTTGGACGATGTAACAGTGAACAATTTCGAATAATTATTCCGAAATGACTTTTCAAATGGAAAAATAGGAAAATTATCGGTGAAAAACTCAGAAAATTCCTGAAAAAAGTCGAAATTTGGATTTTTTTCAACGAATTTTTCCATTGTACCGCAATGGTTTGATGATTTCAGAGGACGAAAAGGTGGAAAATTCATTGGGTTGCTTGGAAGATTTCGGATTATTGTGAAATCTATATGTATAAAAATGGTGTGAAAAGTGTATAATAATTCATCAAGTGCCGGCCCACTTTGCTTAAATTTTGGGTAAATCCTTCGGAAAATCTGGAAATTTAAAAAGTTGGTTTTTTGTAAAGAGTTATGTGCAATTGTTTTTATGAAAAAGCGCAAAAAAAATTTATATTTTAATCAACGAAATTTTGCAGTTTTCGCATGATTTGAAGATTTAGAACGATGTCAAGGTTAAAATTTCTGATAAATGTTGGTTGGAGAATTTAAAGAGATAATTAATAATTAGGTAATTTTTTCAAAAAATTACTTTAAGTCTGAAAAACTGAGTTATCCACATGTATGCGGGCATTCATTTCGTAACGACTTTTTAGTTTTTTACGGAGAGTTAATTGCTTGGCTAATGCCACCTATTAGACGGTCATACCTTCGATTACGTAACCGCTGTGCAATAATTAGTCAGACTATACACAGTTCATCCACGTCAAAGTGTATGCTATCCTTTAATTCCATGCGTACTGTGGATGGTGTTTTGTGCGCCGCATTTCGGGAGGCTTGCCAAAATTCAAAAGCGATTCAAATTCGTACATTGTTTGCGATCATCGGCCGGGTTCAACGGATGACATGTGCGTGCTCATGTGCGGCAATCAGCTGTCAACATTGGGAATGCCAGCGCCAAATCGTTCGATGCAATATGCATTAGATCGGGAATATTGTCGAGAGCGAGACTATAATCGAGACGAATTGACCGAAAGAAATGTGCCGAGTACAAGAACATGTACGATTCGCTGATGAAGGTTGTTGACGATAAAACAGGAGGCATTTCCTTTCTCGATGCTCCCGGTGGGACAGGCAACACATTTTTTTATTGATTCTGGGAACAATTCGGTCAAGATCTCTAAAAACGCTGGCCGCTGCATCCCCTGGCATAGCTGCAACATTATTGGAAGGCAATCGAACTGCAAATTCTGCTTTGAAACTGACGATGAATCTTCTCACGGTTGAAAAGAACTAAATTGGCATCGGCCAAATTCGTGTTGATATCGTTCCCTGCATTTTCGAGTTAACAACGTCAGGAGAGCAACTCATCACATTGCACAAAATTATAAAAATCTCAATTGGATTAATTAACGAGCAGTACTAGCAGCGAAGAATAAAGACATCGAAAGCTTGAATTTCATTTTAGACAGTCAAATCGCTGGAGAACTGTATTCGTACAAATCTGTTTTCCGCGTGAGGATGATGCGACCAACAATCGACCGAATTTTTCAACTCGATTTATGTACCGCATAATTTACAGATGAAGGTGGGATCAATCATAATCATATTGCGGAATCTAAATCACCCGAAATTGTGCAACGGTACGCGGTTGTCCGTCAAGAATCTAATAAACAATGTGAGTTAACCGACGATCATCAAAAACAAATTCTAAGAAGAGGAAGTCCTTATCTTTCGAATCAGGTAATTCCAACTGATCATCCATTCCAATTCCACGAAGACAATCAACAAATCGCAAGGCCAAACGTTGGAAGTATGTGGGATTAATCTCGAATTTCCCTGTTTTACGTGCGATGACCTGGACGTTGCCTTTTCACGTTTTGGAGAACCGGCTTCGTTGTTTGTTTTTGTGACGGAAAACTAATCGAAAAACATTGTTTATCATACCACTCTCTACTGAGTTTATCTAAAGGCATTAAATTGGGGCGAGACAAAGTTCGCCGGGTCCGCTAGTATACTATAGTTTTGAAAATTTTAATGTACTATATAACAGAAGGCAAATATTTATAGAAACATAATAATTTTGTTTTGTAATGTATGTATGTAAATGTATTCCTTTACAAAAAAAAAAATTTTAAAATAAAATGAGAGATTCCAAAAATTTATTAAAAAGTAAAAACTCAAAATAAAACAACACATTGCTTATTTCTTGTAAATAAATAAAATTTTTTAAACCAAATTATTTTTTTTATTTTTATTTTTAACTTATAAGGAATAAACCGAAATAAACCGTTTAAACCGGTTTTCTTCTAATTGCTGTATTCGAAATCCGAATTTTCTAAAAAATCAATTTTTCGAATAACTCGGAAACCGGGTTTTTCAAAAAATGAGGTATTTTCTCTAGTCGTGAGGATGGATAAGGAAACTCCAGCGAGAAAGGTATTCTATCAAGACCACGATTGGTAGGACTGACTGGAGACGGTGCGCACAAGATCGAAGCAAATGGAAATCTCCAATCATTTCAGCCTCTGACTTAGACACTAAGATATAAATATATATGTTGTCAAATTGTTTTTAAGGTAAATAATAACAATAAATTACAAAGAAAAAATTTAAAATAATATTGTTTTGTTTAAAAAGTTATTTGTGTTTTTTTTTTAATTTTAAAGCTGTTTTTTGACATTACATTAAAATATCTCATATTCATATGAAAAAAATTGTGTGACTATGATTTTTTAGAGCATATTATACGATTGTGCGATTGAGGCATATTTCCGGTTGCCCTTGTTATTACAATACAATCACCACGAAAAAAATAGAAATTGCTTCCTCTGGCATAAAAGTTGCGTAAACTAGGGATGTAACGAACGTTCGCATATGCGAATGCGAATTATTCGCATCGTTCTGTACATTCGCTTTCGCATTCGTATAAATATATATTTCAATATTCGCAATCGTATTCGCATTCGCAAAAACATTTTCAGTATTTGCTTTTTCAATCGACATAGAAATACATAGAAAATGTCTTAAATACAGTCTCTCATGCAAAAAAAATTGTTAGCTGAATACGATAAAGAGAAAAAAAATCATATTTCAGAAGATCCCTTATTGTGGTGGAAACGAAACAGCTCGAAATACCAAAAGTTAGTACCTTTGTCACGCCAGTTCTTAGCTACGCCTCCGGGAACTGTCCCCAGCGAACAGTTGTTTAGCGGAGCCGGACTTATCTATGATCCACTAAGAACTAGATTGCATAGCGAAAAAGCGGCGAACCTTCTTTTTGTTAAATACAACTTGGCTCTACCAAACTTTGAATACTGAAAACGTCAAAGTTTTCGAAAGTAAATGAAATTATTGTTTAGTTACTTTAATGACTGAATTTCTGAGAATTATATATATTTTTGTTTTACTTTTAAATAAATATTTTATGTTTAATTACTTAACTGGAATACATATTTTTATTTGAAAAGGCAGACAGTAGGAATGAAACTAAATTATTCGTTTACGTTAACCATTCTTTGACATTCGCTAAACAATTTTGGAATATTCGCTTTCGCATTCGCAAAAACCAAAAATAAGTATTCGCATTCGCTTTCGCAAAAAAAATATTCCAATATTCGCATTCGCTAAAACACATTCGTTACATCCCTAGCGTAAACCGAGGTCATTATTTCAAAAGTTGCGTTGATTAAGTATGCAAAACATTTAATGAAGGTGTTGCGATAATCGAGGAGTTGCGCTTAACGAGTTCTCACCGTAGTTCTTTCATGAACCTCACAACTCAGTACGCGATTGACACAAAATCGTAAAATGGTACCATCGTATTTAAATAAATATAATTTAATACTAATATAATTATTATATAAAATAAAGTTTTACTTGTAGCTGTAACATGGCTTTTTCAAAAAATCAAGTTCTATGCGCCACCTGAAGATGTTAGCTAACAAAGCTGAAATTTTGCTTTAATACATGTTAGACTATGGTTCATCGATTGATAATACAGGAAAATCCAAATTAAAAAAATCACTTTATCCTACTGTGCACAGTGTACATATGTCCAAATTGCTGTGAGACGCGTCGCGACGATGTGTTTCTCTAGCGCATTCAGAATTCGACTACCCTTTCCCACTCTTTCACTTGCCGGGAACGCAATAAGGATATGTAAAAAATTCTTTGGAAACAACATTGTTTTAGTGGCTAGGTGTAACGCTATTTAGTAGTAAAACGTAGAAATAAGTAGAGAAAACAGCAATCGGATTTTGCACATATATTGTAGACATGTGGATAAGAGCGGCCCTTAGGTATATAACAAAATCAGCCTACATACAAAACTGCGAATTTTCGAAGCATGTGTGAAGTCTGTGCTCTGTATGGATGTACAACTTGGAAAGTTACCAGTAGTATTACCAATCGGCTTCAAACTTGGGGAATGATGTTCAAATTTAAAGTCTCAACCCTTATAAATATGCGAATAGGAAAAAATATAAAGTTTTGTGTCAATCTAAAAAAATTTAGAGATGGCTCAAAGCGACCAGTCGACTAGATACCGTGAACATTCTGTGCACGCGTGGCATTAGGTATGTAACACCTTTAAACGACGTTGTAACGCTGAATTCCCATTGGCAGTTCATTCTTCTCCCAACGTCTCCGTCCCACCCCGCCGAGGTTGGTTGGTGCAGCAACCTATTTAAATATGTACAAACGTTTGGTCCACCCTGTATATAATATAAATACATATATCGGCATTTCCGAAAAAATGTCAACCGCGACCGAAATATTACAGATCGGAAAAAATTTGTCTTATTAATATTTAAGTATAGAATTGCTTCTCTTATTGTCTCTTTATATACCATCACCCTTAGGGATGAGGGTATGTATCATTTGATACGACTAGAGTTTCTCTTTTTCCCGGACTTTTCATTTCCCGGGAAACCGGGAAAAATTTTTGCCTTTCCCGGGATTCCCGGGAAATTTCGCGCATTAGAAAAACAAGACAAACTATGTGTATTTTTTCAATTTTGCAGTATGTACATTAAGCCGGGTCGATCTATATGGAGAAAAAAAAATATATGAATGTTACCGCCTTATATGAACAGTCTTATAAAAACAAATTCGGAGGTGCAAAATTTTTATTTTTCTGGGCGTGGCAAAAACGCCGGTTTTGACGTTTTGTCCATAACTTTGTTATTCGCTGTCCGATTCTTAAGTTTTATATATCGTTGAAGATGGATTAACAAGAGCTTTGTTATTAATATAGTCACTTAAAACTATGATGCCATATTCCAGTGGTTCTCAACATTGTATCCTTAAAAACCCCCCTAATAATAAAATTTTCTGATGCAGATTTGAAGCCCTTTAGAAACTATAAAATAATTGCGAAATAAACGTTACATTTTCTTCATAAACAAAAAAGTTATATTGATTTAACATTTCAGTACATATGATAGTTCGAAGTAGATTTGTATACAAAGTTTTATTTGCTCAACCAAAGATTTCCTCATGATCCGATATGGCATTAAGCGTCATCATACTTAATTTACATTGGTCGCTTAAAAAATCTTTGGAAGTTCTTCAGTTAGATAGTATTCCGATAATTTGGTATTTTCGAATATTGATTTTTATTTGTTTGAACTTTATTTATTTTTCAATTGTACACGTTTTATAACAAACGAATGTAATAACCAGTACAGAAATTTCAGTCAGTTAAACTGACTGATAAATACCATCACCCAATATAAGATATTGTTTAAGTCTTGAGTTATTGAAATTAACCGATTTGTAATTAAAACCAGTTAGAAAGTTTCAGTCGGGCAACCCAACTTACGTTTACCCTTACCCTCAGTAAAACAAATAATTTTCTATTATATTGATATTATTACTCGATTTCTAAAGTGGGCGGAGTGGTACATTTATTTGGGAGGTACGAGAAAGGGTGTGGTTAGGCTTCCAGATTTATTCTCCATTACTTTATCCTGTTATAGCTTTACTTATTACAGAATTTGGGCACGATTGCCTTGGGTGTACTGATATTATTAGTACATCCCTAAAGTGGGCGGAAAGGTACATTTGTATGGGAGGTACCATAAGGGGCATCGCTAGACTTCCAATTTTTTTTCCAAAACTGTGTCCTGTTTTAACATAACAAAATACTGAATTTGGGCACGATCGTGTCGAGTGTATTGATATTATTACCCTATTTCTAAAGGGGGTGGAGTGGTACATTTGTATGGGAGGTACCAGAAGGGGCGTGTCTAGACTTCCAGATTTTTTCTCCAAAACTTTATCCTGCTTAAACTTTACCAAATACAGAATTTGGGCACGATCGCGTTAGGTCTTTTAATAATATTAATCGATTTCTAAAGTGGGCGGTACCAGATGTGTATGGGAGGTACCAGATGGGGCGTGAATAGACTTCCAATTTTTTTCTCCAAAACTTTACCCTGTTATAGCTTTACTAAAAATAGAATTTGGGTACGATCACGTTTAATTTATTGATATTATTTCTCCATTTCTATAGTGGGCGGAAAGGTAGAATTGTATGGGAGGTACCAGAAGGGGCGTGGCTAGGCTTTTAAAATTTTTTCCAAAACTTTATCCTGTTATAGCTTTACTAAATACAGAATTTGGGGACGATCCCGTAGGGTGTATTGATATTATTACTCGATTTCTAAAGTGGGCGGAATGATGTATTTGTATGGGAGGTACCAGAAGGGGCGGGGCCATGTAGCCCATTTGCAATACCGTATATAGTTTTGAGAAAATAATAACTCGTGCAAAATTTCAAAACATTTGGTTGCGTCTTTCGAAAGTTATCGTGCGAACCAGCCGGACAGCCACCAGACAGACAGACAGACAGACAGACAGACAGACAGACAAACAGACAGACAGACGGACATGGCTCAAACGACTTAAAAAGTCATGAATCGAATTTGGTTCAAAGAAACCTAGGGTCTGAAGTCACTCCTATGTGTTACACTTTTGGGTCGTATCAAATGATATATACCCTCATCCCTAAGGGTGATGGTATAAAAATAAACAAATGTATATTTCGCATTATCACATGTAATGACTTTTTAAATCAATATAACTTTTTTGTTTATGAATAAAAGTTAACGGTTTTTTCTAAAATCGTTAATAGTTTTTTAAGGCCTTCAAATCTACATCAAAAAATTATATGCTTAGGGGGGTTTTTAAGAATACAGTGATGAGAACCGCTGGAAGATGGCGTCGTAGTTAAAAGTCTTTAACACACTAACAAAGCTGTGGCTAATACCTTTTCAAAGATGCATAGATCTTGACAATCGGTATACAAATAACCATGTTATGGTAAAAACCCCGAATCCGGCGTTTTTGCCGCGACCACAGAAAAAAAATTTTCGCTCCCCCGAAATAGTTTTTACTTAATTTTTCATATAAGGCGGTAACATTGACAACTTTTTTTTTCGACCCGGCTTAATGTACATATTGCTCACTTGGTGCAAGACCGTCATAACTCAAAAAAAAAATCGATTTTTAGATAAACGCGTTCAAAGTTTTCATTTTACACCCAACTTGTACGAAATGGAGGAATATAAAAAGCTCTCATGCGGTGTGTATGAAAGATATTAATATGAATTTTTTACACAACATGGAGTATGATTAAATGAACAATTCAACTGATGTTGGGCTTATTGTCAGAAGAGCATTCAATTAAATGGTGACATTTTCCGTTGCTTTTCCACTTACTTCGTAAAATTGCAAATTCTTTTTTTATCGAGTTATTAAGTAGTCGATTACTTGATGAAACATTTGCATTTGTGATGTTATCGGTTAAAATATCGTCAAATGGTATTTCGGTACTAATGTCACAAATAGAAATTTCTTCCGATTCCAGAACTTTGTCGATAACGTCTAACGTCGAGTATAAATAAGCAGTATAAGAAGCAGTTTGAAATAAGTTATTAGCATTTTTATCAAATACTGTTGGATCTTTAAGATACTTCACTAAAGAATAAAGTCGCTTGTACCTTCTTTCTTCAATTCGCTTCTAAAATTTGCTCTGCCAAAGGTGTTTCAATTTCCCGGGAATCCCGGACGAATTTCCCGGGAAACCGGGAATTAAAAATGACCGGGAATCCCGGGAATTCCCGCCCGGGAAATCCCGGGACAGAAACTCTAGATACGACCCAAAAGTGTAACACATAGAAGAAGTCACTTTAGACAATAGGTTTCTTTGAACCAAATTCTATTCATGACTCTTTAAGTCGTTTGAGCCATGTCAGTCTGTCCGTCAGTCCGGCTATCCGTCTGGTTCGCACGATAACTTTCGAAAGACGCAACCAAATGTTTTAAAATTTTGCACAAGTTAATATTTCCCCAAAACTACTTACGGTATTGCAAATGGGCTACATAGCCCCGCCCCTTCTGGTACCTTCCATACAAATACATCATTCCGTCCACTTTAGAAATCGAGAAATAATAATACACCCAATGGAATCAAACCCAAATTCTGTACTTGGTAAAGCTATAAAAGGATACAATTTTGGAAAAAACTTGGAAGTCTAGCCACGCCCCTTCTGGTACCTCCCATACAAATGTAGCACTCCGCCCACTTTATAAAACGAGAAATAATATCAATATAATAGAAAGTTTATTGCTTTGCTGAGGGTGAGGGTATATGTTAGTCGGGTTTCCCGACCGAAACTTTCTTACTGGTTTTTCCAAAACTTTTTCCCGTTATGGCTTCACTATGAACATAACGTTTGGAAGTTATGGAAGAAATATTAATTTGCCAAAAATGGGTCATTTTGTATGAGAGGTACCAGAAGGGGTGCGGTAATTCTGTCCATTTACAATTCCATTACTTAGTTGTGGAAAATATTAATACAGAAAAATTTTCATAAGGATATGTTTAGGTTTACTCGAATTATCCTGCCTATTCCAAAGGGTGACGTTAAAATTACAAACTTTAAAGCCTGGTAGCGACCCCTAAACTTTTAAGAAAAAAAATCAAAAAAATTCACATAGGGTTTTTTTGTACGTCTTCAATTTTTTTTTCTAAATAGCTTTACTTAGCTCCTCTTATAGCTTTACTTAATACAAAATTTGGGTACGATCCCGTTGGGTGTATTGATATTATTACTCGATTTCTAAAGTGGGCGGAATGATGTATTTGTATAGGAGGTACCAAAAGGGGCGGGACCATGTAGCCCATTTGCAATACCGTAAGTAGTTTTGGGGAAATATTAACTCGTGCAAAATTTCACAACATTTGGTTGTGTCTTAGTTATCGTGCGAACCAGCCGGACAGACAGACGGGCATGGTTCAAACGACATAAAAAGCCATGAATCGAATTTGGTTAAAAGAAACCTAGGAACCAAAGTGACTCCTTCTATGTGTTACACTTTTGGGTCGTATCAAATGATATATACCCTCATTCCTAAGGGTGACGTATAAAAATATATAATAAAAAATAACTTTTCGTAAATTATGTCCCGTACGCGGAAGTTTCATATGTTTTTTTAAAAATTACCAATTGCAATTTTTATTAAGACTGCTTTAGTATTCCACTAGTGGACCCGGCAAAGCTTCGTTATTGCTTACTTAACGACTACTAAAAACATTTTTCCCACTTTCCCTTCTGCCCACCGATCGGAAATAAAATTTTCATCTTCATATTGTTGCCGGCCGAAATTAAATATTTTGTCTGTATATTCATGTATACATTATTATTATTATTAGCCTTTAAAACAACTTGACACATATATATATTTATATCTTAGTGCCTAAGTCAGAGGCCGAAATGATCAAAGATTTCCATTCGCTTCGATCTTGTGCGCACCGTCTCCAGTCAGTCCTACCAAGCAGCGTCAGTGATTCCTCCACCTGGTTCTTCCAACGTAGTCGCGGTCTCCCTCTTTTGCGCCGTCCTTCGAGGTCTTGATAGAATACCTTTCGCGCTGGAGTTTCCTCATCCATTCTCACGACATGGCCTAGCCAGCGTAATCGTTGCACTTTGATCCGCTTGACGACATCAATATCGTGGTATAACTCGTACAGCTCATGGTTCATCCGAATCCTAAACTCGCCGTTTACGCAAATGGGTCCATATATTTTGCGGAGTATTTTTCTCTCAAACACCGCCAGATGAGCTGCATCTGCCTGTGTAAGCACCCAAGATTCGGAGGCGTACAACAGGACCGGTAAAATTAGTACCTGGTACAGCTAGACTTTGGTAGTTCGAGATCGGGTGGTGTTTATAAAGTGCTCGCGTAGTCCAAAGAAACACCTGTTAGCAAGCACTATTCTCTGTTTTATTTCGAAGCTGACACTGTTGTTCTTGTTCATGGCGGATCCAAGGTAGATAAATTCATCCACTACCTCAAAGCAATAATTTTCAACGTTCACGCTGGGTCCCCAACGGGTGGACACTTTGTTCGATGATACCATTAACTTCGTCTTGTCCTCATTCACTGCCAAACCCATTTTCGCTGACTCCCTTTCAACTGATGAGAAAACAGCTGTTACCTCTCGCATCGTTCGACCGATAATGTCGATATCATCGGCATATGCGAGCAGCATGTGTCTCTTATTAAATATGGTGCCAGACATGTTAACCGCTGCTTTCCTTAACACCTTCTCCATCACTGTGTTGAACAGCATACATGACAAACTGTCACCCTGTCTAAGTTTCTCGTCGTATCGAATGGTGCAGATAGATCCTTGCCAATCCGAACAGAGGATTTGGTATTCGTAAGGGTACACCGGCAGAGACGAATTATCTTCTCAGGAATACCGAACTCAGACATGGCTTCGTATAGTCGATGCCTGATGGGACTATCGAAGGCAGCTTTGTAATCGACAAAGAGGTGGTAAGTCTCGATTTGCTTCTCATGGGTTTTCTCAAGAATCTGCCGTAGTGTAAATATCTGATCCGTCGTGGATTTGCATGGTCTAAAGCCGCACTGATATGGTCCAATCAGGTTTTCCACAATTGGCTTTAGACGTTCACACAGTATACTAGACAGGACCTTATACGCAATCGGTAAGAGGCTAATTCCACGATAGTTTTTACACTCACTACGGTCACCTTTTTTGTAGATTGGACATAGCACACTGAGATTTCAATCCTCTGGCATGCTCTCCTGAAGCCAAATGTTCTCTATGAGCTGTTGCATGCCTTAAACCTTAAACAACTCAGCTGGAAGACCATCAGCCCCAGCGGCCTTGTTGTTCTTTAGGCGGGATATGGCAGTTGTTATCTCAGCTTGGCTCGGAGGTGGACACTCGATGTTATCATCACATGCACAGTCTTCTTCAGCCAAGTTTTCACACATCAATAGGCTGCAGAAGTGAGCTTTATATATTCTCAGTACGCTCTCGGAGTCAGTGATGATGACCATCCTTGTCTTTACATGAGGGAAGACCTGTTCCATGTACCTTTCCTTTTATCTTCTGATAGAATTTTCGGGCTTCACCTCTGTTCCTGTAATCTTCAATACACACATTATTCCGCTCCTTATGCTCTCGTTTTTTTCGCCTGAAGAGTCGCCTCCCGCCTCTTCTCCCTATACTTTTCATGAACAGCTCGCGTTGCCATTGACTGCAGTTTGGCCCTGTATGCAGCATCTTGTTCCCGGGTGGCATCGCGGCATTGGTCATCGTACCAGGCATTATCGTTAAAGGGCTTCACATACCCTAGTACGGACCGCGCAGTCCTTTCCATCGAGTGGGCAATATGTTGCCATTGCGCGCTAGTATTTTCGGGAGTTGGAGCATCAAGAAGTAGTTGAGTGAGTTGGTCAGAATAGGCGTTGGCTATCTCCGCGGTCTGCAGTTTAGCGATGTCCAGCTTTCTCTGCTTTCGTCTTTGACCTCGTCACTTTTCTCCTCCGTCGGAGCATGAGCACATATCAGGGTGATGTAGAAAAATTTTGCCTTTAGTCTTATGGTGGCGATTCGTTCACTGACAGGAGTAAACCTAGAGACCAGATGTCGTAGTCTCTTGCCGACCACAAATCCACAACCAAACTCATTCTTTTCCGCGTGGCAGCTGTAGTACACGTCACACATCCTCATCCGCGAGCATCCATATCCAGTCCACCGAATTTCCTGTATAGCAGTAATGTCGGCCTTATACTCTTCGAGGACATCCACCAGTTGAGTAGAGGCACCTGGTCGGTAAAGAGTTCTAACATTCCAAGTGCATATTCTCAAATCATGGTCCTTAAAACGTTTGCGGTGGTCGTCAACATTTTGGGGGTTTCTTTTTCTCTTATTTCTCATTTTATTCACTGCCATTATACTGGTGGCGGGTGGCAAGCCCAGCCCACCAGGTTCTGCATTTAATTCCTACTGCCAGGAAACATTTCAGCCGCTCATTCTGAGGCAGACGCTGACCAGGAAGCCGCCCAATATGGAACAGACGCTATGGATTTTCGCAATTTAGTTTTCGGAAGATGTGGGTTGCTAACCCTCGTATACATAGTATACTTTGCCGTGCACTATAAAGAATCATTTACACCACTGACATCATTGTCAGTGTTTTTCTTAAAAATGTGTCAGCATCGGGCAAATGAGGTTGTTTTGTCAGATTTTATCGACATACTTTTTCTAACGACTCACTGCCAAAATTGCAAAACAGTGCAAATATTCTTTATAATTGTCAGAAAACTAATGTGTGTATATCGTTCGGTTCAAGATCTATTCTATTATTGCTAATAGAATTTGTTTTAATTTGTTTTTTGTAGATAACTATTTCGATGGTTGCCAAACCATCTTCATCAGTACCTTTTGCTGTGCTTTCTCCACTCATTATCACAACCTATAGTGATGAAAGCTTCAACAAACCAATGTGAAGCCAAAACACACCGGTGCGAAAATGGTATCAACGAAGACCACACGTCCTTCGGACAAAATTGAAACACCTTTGGCAGAGCAAATTTTAGAAGCTTTAAAGAAGCGAATTGAAGAAAGAAGGGACAAGCGACTTTATTCTTTAGTGAAGTATCTTAAAGATCCAAAAGTATATGATAAGAATTTAATTATTTCAAACTGCTTATTTATACTCGACTTTTTAAAGAAGACGTTATCGACAAAATTCTGGAATCGGACGAAATTCCTATTTGTGACATTAGTACCGAAAGACAATTTGAGGATATTTTAACCGATGCCATCACAAATGCAAATGTTGCATCAAGTAATTTAATTTACCAAGCAAGTGGAAAAGCAACGGAATATGTCACCATTTAATTGAATGCTCTTCTGACAATAAGCCCCACATCAGTTGAATTGTTCATTTGTTGAGTAAAAAATTAAAACCATGTTGTCAAAAGTGTCAGCAAATAAAATATACTAATATTATAAATTTAAGAAAAAACTCTTCTAGTCCTTGCTCTTTGCTTTAACAACAGTACTTTTTGATAAAAATACAATACAAATAATTGTTGGCACAATAAAACAACTTATTGATAAAATAAAAGTACTTTTAAGTACATTTAAATACTTTTTGGTACAATAAAGGTTCTCTATGGTACAGTTAATTGTTATTTCTGTGTACAATAAAAGTACTTTATAATACAATAAATTGTACTTTTTTGCGTAAAAAATCAATTTTTGTTACATTAAATTGTACTGTTTGGTACAATAAATGTTTTTTTAATTACAATAAACTGTACTTTAAGTACAATAAATTTAATTTTTGATACAATAAATAGTACTTTTTGGTATAATAAATGTACTTTTTGATAAAATAAATTATACTTTGGCATCGAATATTATCTGTATATCAAATATTAGTGTTTAAGGGCTAAAATACAGTTTTGCCAAGCCCTCTTCGGCCACTGATTCAGAATAACAATTTGGTCCGCAAATTTGAACTTGAAGTGCCGAGTACTAACTGTAAATCAAATTTCATCTCTATAGGACCAAAATTCAGTTTTGCCACGCCCCCTTCCCGCAGTGATCGAATATTTATATTTCGTCTGCACATTCATATTAGTGTGGCTAAAATACATTTTTGCCTGGCCTACTCCGCCCACTGATTTAAAATTTCATGTTTGAGTTGTTGGGTACTATTTGTATACCAAATTTTATCTCTCTGGGGCTAAAATACAGTTTGGTCACAACCTATCATCCCACTGACGGGTGTCAAAAGCACGTTTCCAGGCGTCACCATGTGGATGACCTCCGTCCGCATTAGTACCACTAATACGTAGCTCTGTGAGTAGAACTTAAAGTGTAATTGATAAGGATCACTCTGGGATCGCCAAGTTAAATCGATCAGAAGCATTACCTTGCTTCACACTCCCGAGAATAGGCAAAACAAATCTAATTCAGCTTAAAACAGATCTATTCTGACGTGGTTGCAGTAGACTAATTCGGTTAAACTTAAATTAAATTTCCCTTTACACCACATGAATGAGGTATGGAATAGCTTCTCGCGTTGTTGTGAATTAACACGCTTTCAATTTTTAGATTCACAACTAACGGCACCTACTTGTTTATCGACGAATGCGAACGTAACTGTTTGAGAAGCTCTTACTATACATACCGATTGACTCGACACTGATACTGCGGAGTTGCTGTCGACAACATTCGAGGGGGTCGGCAATAAAAGAAAAATGTGGATGACTGGAGGCGGAAATCGAACCCGGGAACTCCCGCATGGTAGTCGCGTGTTCTAACCACTATGCCACGGCCGGTCTCAGACTACTTTGGTTACAAAATCAAAAAATCGGTATTCTGAATCCTCGTTACCGTGTCAATAGTTACAAAAATTGTTAATATGAGTTGTAACAAACAAAATTAAATTATTGAAGTCGTGGATCAAAAAAAACACTTCTAGTCCTTTGCGGTATGGAAATGTAGTAGCAAAAGGTGTGGAAAGAGAACGACTGCCCAGAATCCTGCGGGACAGCAGTGACCAATTCTCTATTACACAGTTATTGTCCAATATTTTCGACTGTCTTTTTAACTTGGGAACTTGTCGGCCCCTTAAATTAATTCAAATTTGTATAAATATCTAATATGGAAAAATATTTTTTTCTTTTCTCTGTAATGTGTCACGTTCGTAGGTCGGGAGACCCCTTCTGTCCGTTAGCTGAAACGATAGGCTGACGGGCGCTGGCTGCTGGCGTTAAAGCTCCGACTAGCATCAGGGTTCGTAACGTTCCGAGACAGACGACAAAAAACATAAATTCAACCAGCCTGAAAATCACAAAAACAAGAATTGGACAAGGACACCGCTTGGGACATTACAACACCTCTTATACTTCTTTCCGGCTTCCTTCGGGCATAAAAGTTTTTGTTTTTATGCCTGCCTTGCCCTCCCCTACCATGGCGATCTTCGGCACGATTATAGGTCGCCCCTTCTCTGACATTCCCTTTTCTCCCCGCTGGGGCGGTGTACACTTACCCTTTTGCCTTAAAACTTTAGCCCATCATCCTGGACGGACAAACAAACATTTAAAATTCTTCAAAACATATTATAAAAATAATTTTTATTAAAACTACTCTCTCTCACTGCATGTTAAATAACAATAAATATATACGTTTCTTGAAAGCAGACAAAGACGGAGAAAAATTCAAGAATCATATAAAAATAAATTCAAATTAATTTAGTTTAACCAGTGTGCATTTACAATAATATCTTAGAATTAACCGTATACTTTCTAGCTTTCAATTTCTATTTCTTTTTCTTTTCAAACATTAATAACTAGATTGTCTTAGATTTTTTACAATTTTCCTTCTGTCCGGCGAAAAATATTTATTTTCAAATCTTTCTGTAATTGAATTCAATAAAAATCTTTTATTTACTTGTTTTTTTTTTAGATTGTTGGCAAATTAAGCTTTTAGCATACCGCCATACTGGAGGAATTAGAACAAGGGCAATTTCTCCACGCAATACTAATAACTACACCTACGATAAAGGCCTGAGCGCTCACCCTTGATCAGAAGGTACTAACCCAACGTTTCTATGGGTATTATACTACTTTTTTCATTCTATTTCCTTCTCCAAAATGCCATCGTCTGCTATTCTTCTATGCTTTTGTTTTAATTAACTTAATTTTACTTTCTGATTTGAAAACAAATTTACAAACTATATAATTTACAGGTGCGTCCGTCTGTCCGCGTCTATAAACCCTCCCTCTACCTGGACACCGACCAGGACTGGTGGTGTTGCGCCACAAAAGCTGCAAACTATGCTCCGACCCACAGCCGTTCCAGAGGTGCTTCCTCTTCCAGGATATCGCCAACCAGCTAGTAAGTAACCTTTAATCTTTTGGTTTTTTGTTCAACAATTTGTGATGTTGGTTATTAGTTTTAAATGTTCAGCCTTGATCAGGTTTGCTTTTAGTGTATTTCACTAGTTGTATTTCCACAGTTTTTTTTTTTAATTTAGTTTACTGTGCAGTTTCTTCTGTCTTTTTTATGTTTGATTTTAAATTTGAATTTTCCTGTATTGTTCTTTTTTTCTGTATTTCTTTCTTATCGCGTTTTAATTTTTCTGTTTTATTTCTTTCTCTGATGATTTAATTATTCTGTTTTATTTCTTTCGTTGCTGATGTCTTTGCTTCATTCTTTTTCTTTATTTAAATAAATGTTCATGTTTTCCCAACGTACAAACTCGAGTTTTACATAACATATCTTTTCAATGCGATATTTTCCTGTCTAAAGCCAATTCGAACTTAAACCCAAACCCACTAGTCATCCTTCCTCTAGCCCGTTAGACTCTGCCACACCATATCTTCCTCCATTTTCCTCAAATTTCCCCAGCCATCCCACTACAACACACTCTAAATCTAAACACAGGGTTGCTTAATTACAGATTTAAATATGACATCCAGAGGGCTGCGGTCTAACACCAAGCGTACACTACATATGTGTTTTAATTTTTTTTTGTTAAATTCAATAATCAGCTGCGAATTGTCAATATTTTACATTTCACCACGAGGTGCTTTTCCTTATTACGAAATTGTAACAAAATTCTGGTGACAAATTTTTGTAACTAAATTATTACAATATGGCCGTAATACAGACGGTTACCAGAAATAGCAATTTTGTCAAATCTGCTAATGTACCGGCAATGTACTGACATGGGTAGTGTTGCCAATATAATTAATCTCTGCAAATGGTGAAATTAAAAATTTTGATAAAATTAAAAGTACT
The DNA here is from genome assembly GCA_964034835.1 of Muscina levida. Lineage (NCBI taxonomy): Eukaryota > Metazoa > Arthropoda > Insecta > Diptera > Muscidae > Muscina > Muscina levida. The sequence goes on along the minus strand of OZ035883.1, from coordinate 90,365,575 downwards.
TTTTGATACAACAAAAATTATTTTCGGCACAATAAAACAAATTTTTGGTACAATAAAAGTACTTGTTAGTACATTTATAGTACTTTTTGGTACAATAAAGGTACTCTGTGGTACAATTAATTGTTTGTTTTGTGTACAATAAAAGTACTTTTTAGTACAATAAACTGTACTTTTTAGTGCACTAAATGTACTTTTTGATAAAATGAATTGTACTTTTTGGTATCGAATATATTAATTAGTGTATTAATTGCGATCTAGGTCTAAAATACAGTTATGTCATGCCCTTTTCGGCCACTGATTGAGAATAACACTTTCGTCTGGAAATTTAAACCTAAAGCGCAGAGTACTTACTTTTATCAAATTGTTATTTCTCTAGGACTAAAATCCAGTTTTGGCAAGCCCCTTACCTGAATGATCCAAAATTAAAATGTCGTTTGAACAATCATATAAAGGTTGCCGTGTGCTATCTTGGTGTATAATTTTATCTCTCTAGGGCTAAAATACAGTTTTGCACTGCCTACTCCGCCCACTGATCCAAAATTTTAATTTCGTATGCATATTAGTGTTGTTGAGTACTATCTCTGTACCAAAGTGTATCTCTCTAGGGCTAAAATACAGTTTTGCCCAGCCCACTCCGCCCAGTGATCCAAAATTTAAATTTCGTTTGCATATTCATATTTGTGTTCTCGAATACTATCCTTGTAGCTAACTTATCTTTCTAGGTCAAAAATACAGTTTTGCCACACCCCCTACGCCCACTGATCCAACATTAAAATTCCTTCCGCATATTCATATTCATGTTGCTGAGCACTATCTGTGTAAAAAATTTGATTTCCCCAGCTCTTAAAAAATGGTTTGCAACGTCAACTTCGCTTACTGGTCCAAAATTAAAATTTCATCTTCATATTCATATTTGTGTAGTCGAGTACTATCTGTGTATCAAATTTTATCTCCCTAGGTCAAAAAAAAAGTTTTGCCACGCCCACTCAGCCCAAAGGGTCAAAAATTAAAAAAATTATAGCCTACGGTAATTTCCATATAGTACTGTCATTGAAATCGGTTCAGCCGTCTAGGCGTGATTGAGCAACAAACAAACTAGTTATAATATTAACTAGTGGACCCGGCAATGCTTCGCTATTGCATATTTGACTAATATTACAAAATGACCTTAATATAATACACAAATATCAATTAAAATTGGCTAAAAGTTATAAAAGCTGTGCATATGTCACTTTAAAACATACTTTGGCATTGTTTCCTTAACTTGATAATAATATGTTTGGCTTGCTTTCTTAATGGGATAATTTTAAGCGTTGATCATTAGCCCGCTAATCGAGTACTATCTGTACACCAAATTTCATGTCTCTAGGATAAAAATATTAAAATTGTCGTCTGCAATATTGTATTTGTAGTGCCGAATACTATCTGTGTACCAAATTCTATTTTTCTAGGGCTAAGATTCGATTTAAACATGCCATGTATATCAAAGCTCTAAGAAAAGTTTTGCCATAACCAATATGCCTACAGGGTCCAAAACTAAAATTTCGTCTGCATATTCATATTTCTGTTGTCGAGTATAATCTGGGTATCAAATGGTATTTCTCTAGCTGAAAAAAAGTTTTGCCAAGCCCACTATGCCCATTGGATCCCAAAATTAAATTTCGTCAGCATACTCATATTCGAGTTGTCGAGTACTTTCTGTATATCCAATTTTATATCCCTAGTTGTCGAGTATTATCTGGGAATCAAATTGTATGTCTCTAGCTTTAAAAAAGTTTTGCCAAGCCCACTATGCCCATTGGATCCAAAAATTTAATTTCGTCAGCATATTCTTATTCGTGTTGCCGAGTACTTTCTGTGCCCATATGGTCAAAAAATATAGCCTACGGTAATTTCCATATAGTATACTGTCTTTCAAATTTTATCCAAATCGGCGTGATTGAGCCGTTAAGGCTTGATTGAGCAACAAACAAACAAACAGACCGACATTCACATTTATAATATTAATAGGATAGGATAGGATTTGTGGACGCTGAACCCAATTAAAAATTTATTTCAAATCGATCAAGTATAAATTTGCAGCAGCCATAAATCAATATATATATATACACTGTGCAACATGTGGTGTAGGGTATACAAAATATACCTTACCTAAACAAACAGGAATATGTACGAGATTTAACGCTAGTGAAATGACAGTATCCGACACAAAACTTTATTTTTTGTTGTTCATAAGCGTGGGTTTCAGTGTTTCATAAGCGTTAATAGTGAGAGTGGACCACAAACGTGCATTCTTTTTCACGTGATTGAATTCATTTTTAAATAATTTTTTCATTGCAGCTACGATTATAAATAGAAAGAATTTAATCATAATGGTTTTATTTGACGTTGTATGTTATAAGATATAGCTAACGTTGCATTACAATTTTATCGTTAAAAAAAAAACATAATAAATTAATTACATCACTTGAAACATTTGTTTTTATTTTAACTAACCCTTTTTGTTTTAGAATTACTAACCCATTAATTCTGTCATGCCAAAGGAGAAACTAAAATTGTTTTACATTAAACTTCTACTTATGTGTCGCAGTTACCGGTATGTTAAATGTCACCAGAACATAACAGATACACAGACAGCAGCAGCAACCATAGTAAAATCAGTTCATAAAGTAAAAATATATAGATGTAGGTTTTTTGTTTTCGTTGTTACAATAAAATTGCGTTGGAGGCGGTGGTCTCAGATAACAAAGTCCTTGATATCTGTCGTTTTCACAATTTTCTGTATGGTTGCTTATTACCTTTTATTGTACTTTTGTAGTTGTAGTAACATAATATCAAAAAATCGATATAGCAAAATTAGCTTAAAGCATAAAAATGCCAAATTAAATTCGACACATGTTATTTTCTCGTTATATGTATTTTTCTTTCTTATATCTTGGTTTAATGTAAATTCCTCCATATTTAACATACTGTTGTTTGTTTTTGTGCATTCGAAAAGTATCATACATCAACCAAACGAACGAACGCAAAATGTGGCAAATTGCATTTGGCTATGTTCCTGTTTCAGCTGAACATGTTGTACCTTGACGTGCAACATGATTTTGTAGGCGATCAATGTGGTAACCGAGCAACAAAACCGCGATAGTATTTGAGATCATCAATGACGGCAAAGGAAAAGGAATGTAACAAATTTCATTGAAATTTGTGAAAGATTTTACGCAAATAGTCATTGAAAATGTGCAGATATATTCAGGTATATTTTACGAACGGCCTCAAGATAAAAAGCAATTTAATCATAACCACTTGTCCATTATAAATTAAATTGAAGGTAATATTACGCAATTATTATGCTCTACAAGCAGTAGCGATTGTCCTAAGATGTTTTGAGACAAAAAACAAAAAGAAAAAGAAGAAAACTAGAATTTCTAACAGAAATAGGGAGCTAATTTTAATCTTAGACAGATAAAATTCTCGTAAGTAATGCCAAAAGGAACCATACTGGTTCTAATGTGCTAAAGAAGCATACATTTGGCTGACGTAAATCATAAAGTGTCGGTCAGGTGTCATTTAGCGCTTTAACGGTCAACCCCATACAAAATGTACCGGGTCTCTACATACAAAGATTCTGGACCATGAACCAGTTAATGCATCCCAGAGAACAGGTTCCGTGACTCATACTGCACAGGTTCATTTTTCCGCATGGTTGATACTTAAGTAGTACTGGACACTATATATCAGGGTGTCCAACTCGCCTCTCCGAAAAATGTGAAAAAAAATTATGTTTTTTAACTAATATTAAATTATAAAATACACACTTTCAACAGTATATACAGTTCTACAAATAATTTCTCACATCTTTCTGTTTTTGCCTCGAAATCGAAATCTTTTTAAGTTTTTTTTACTTTTTTTATGATTGGAGAAATTTTTAGCCAATATTTTATTGAGATACTATTTTTTTGTTTTAGACAGAAAGTGGATGCTGTCAAGTAAAACGCATATTTGCTTATAAAAATTGGTTAAACACTGGTTAAGTTCTTCAAGCTTTTCGAGGAACGAAATTTTCATATTGACTAATAAAATGAGAAAAAAAATGAAAAATTCGAATCTCCACGCCTCCCTAGGAGGGTCTCTAAGCTCTTGCTAGTATAAACTTACTTACTTAGATGGCCTTATCGAATGAGTGCCGTTTAATACAGAGTTCCAGGCGCTTCAGTCTTCTGCGCGGCTACTTCATTTGGAAACTCCAAGTTTTGATAACGTCTCCTCCACTCAGTCCTTCCCTCTTTTTCGTTGGCCTTCTGGCGCTGTATTAAGTATATTTCTAGCAAGAACTGTCTCAGGAATTCTTGTAGCATGGCCTAGCCAACTCACACGATTCATCTTTATATGTTTTACTTCCTCCATGCCTTTGTATAGCTGGTATGGCTCGTGGTTCATACGTTGTCGTTACCCGCCATTTACAACAATAGGACCATCAACTTTGCGTAAGATTTTTCTTTCAAAAACTCCTATGACTGCTTCGTTTGACTGCGCAATAGTCCTGTATTCTGCGCCGTATATTAGGACAGATAGAATTAATGTCTTATACAGCAGGAGCTTTGTTTATTAGTGGGAACCTTGACCCAAAATTACTTGCTTAACCCTTAATAGCAAGGATAAATCTTCTTATTATTTCGATGCTGACACTGTTGTTTTTGCTCACAGCGGACCCAAGGTAAACAAATTCACTCATTATTTCGAAGTTATAGATGTGAGCATTAAAGGATTGTCTCGGATGTTCAATATCACAATTCTTGAAAACGCCGCAGTTACTTCTCTTACATTTCGACCAATTATATCGATATCATCGGCATACGCAAGAATCATGTGACTTTTCTTGAAGATCGACCCAGTTGTGTTTACTGCATCTTTTCTCATTACTTTTTTTACTACGACATTAAATAAAGTACACGAGAGACTGTCACAGACACTGGCATCGTTCTTTTTATATACTGGACACAGTAGAACGATACTCCAATCTTTTGGCAGGTTTTCTTTCTGCCATATCGTGCATTGAAAATGACGCATAAATTTAACCAGTACTTTACCACCTTATTTGAAATGGCAGTCCATCAACACATGCGCCTGTTTTTATGCCGTGATCGGGCAGTCGACACCATCATTTTCAATCGAGTTGTTATCGTTATCTTCTGCGTCCGCCGCTACTAGAAGTATTGAAAAGAGGTATCTCTAAATCCAAAGCACGATTTGACTGTCTGTTACGAATTACATCCTTGCATGACCTCTATGACTTACTTTCTGGTAGAATTTTCGGCTGTCATTTCCAGTACGGGCTTCTCAATCTCCTACCTCTCTCCTATTTTATGCTCTTGTTTCTTCCTTCTGAATATGTTTGTCGCTTCTCTCCGTATTTTCTTGTAGTTTCCTCGACACCTCGCTTTGCAAATGGCTGCAAAGTCGCCATATATGCAGCATCCTTTTCCTTTTCCGTATTCCGAAGCCTGGCATGGATTTTCCTGCTTGTAGCCGTGTCCGAATCTTTGTTGCCAAAAGATCACCCTGGGTTCACCAAATTGACTTTAATACTTACTTACCCCTGATAGAACTATATGAGGACTTATTAATAATTGCCAACTATCGAAATGGACCTTATCAATGCGGCTTTAGACCACGCAAATCCACGACGGATCAGATATTTACACTACGGCAGATTCTTGAGAAAACCCATGAGAAGCAAATCGACACTTACCACCTCTTTGTCGATTACAAAGCTGCCTTCGATAGTCCCATCAGGCATCGACTATAATAAGCCATGTATGAGTTCGGTATCCCTGCGAAGATAATTCGTCTCTGCCGGTGTACCCTTACGAATACCAAATCCTCTGTTCGGATTGGCAAGGATCTATCTGCACCATTCGATACGACGAGAGGTCTTAGACAGGGTGACGGTTTGTCATGTATGCTGTTCAACATAGTGATGGAGAAGGTGTTAAGGATGCAGCGGTTAACATGTCTGGCACCATATTTAACAAGAGCCACATGCTGCTCGCATATGCCGATGATATCGACATTATCGGTCGAACGATGCGAGAGGTAACAGCTGTTTTCTCATCAGTTGAAAGGGAGTCAGCGAAAATGGGTTTGGCAGTGAATGAGGACAAGACGAAGTTAATGGTATCATCGAACAAAGTGTCCACCCGTTGGGGACGCAGCGTGAACGTTGAAAACTATTGCTTTGAGGTAGTGGATGAATTTATCTACCTTGGATCCGCCATGAACAAGAACAACTGTGTCAGCCTCGAAATAAAATGGAGAATAGTGCTTGCTAAAAGGTGTTTCTTTGGACTACGCGAGCACTTTATAAACACCACCCTATCTCGAACTACCAAAGTCTAGCTGTACCAGGTACTAATTTTACCGGTCCTGTTGTACGCCTCCGAATCTTGGGTGCTTACACAGGCAGATGCAGCTCATCTGGCGGTGTTTGAGAGAAAAATACTCCGCAAAATATATGGACCCATTTGCGTAAACGGCGAGTTTAGGATTCGGATGAACCATGAGCTGTACGAGTTATACCACGATATTGATGTCGTCAAGCGGATCAAAGTGCAACGATTACGCTGGCTAGGCCATGTCGTGAGAATGGATGAGGAAACTCCAGCGCGAAAGGTATTCTATCAAGACCTCGAAGGACGGCGCAAAAGAGGGAGACCGCGACTACGTTGGAAGGACCAGGTGGAGGAATCACTGTCGCTGCTTGGTAGGACTGACTGGAGACGGTGCGCACAAGATCGAAGCGAATGGAAATCTTTGATCATTTCGGCCTCTGACTTAGGCACTAAGATATAAATATATATATATATATATATATAGATATATATATTGTTTTAAAGGCTAATAATAAAAATCTATCGAAAATAATATGCCTGTGGGAGGTGGGGACTTGGTATATAGTTCTAACAACAAAACTCCAATTTATTCTGAAATGTACAAAGTACAAATCAACATACAGTTTTATATATTTCTCTCATGCTATGCCGGCATCCTAAAACAAACCGATAGCCAAACTGTGACGCATCTGTAGCCCATGTTATAAATAGATTTAGATCATGCGATCCTTCGGCAAAAGTTGACGGAATTCAGTGTACTTACTGTCTGTGTTCAGATGTGCATATAAAAATATGACGGTCATTTGTGTGGGAGATACGAGAAGGGGTGTGGTAAATGTTTTAATTATTAATATCCTGCAGTTTGCCGTTTGGAATTTATAAAAGAAACTAGAGGACCCAGCAATGCTTCGCTATTGCACACTTGACGAATACTTATGTATAATATATTTGTCTTCTTTTCTTAAAGGGCTAAGGGCTAATAGCGCCAAGTTCTATCCTTATATAGTCCCGGAATTAAAATATTCACCTTCATGTTCCCGCTGACCGAAAATTATTGCCAAATTTTTTGATAAAACAAACTATCACTTTTTAAATAGTCCTCAAACTGTACTGACACAATTCTGAAAAACAAAGCTGAAAGAGTGTCAGCTAAAAAAATTTAACATTATTCTGAAATTTAAAAATTCACAAAGCGCAACTATATGATCAACTTTTAGCGTCAGGTTTTTCGAAGCATGACCTAATATTTTTGTCATATGAGTCTCATGCAATTTTAGACGAACAAATTTATTATTAACACGACTACAGTAAGATAAATCACCAAATTCTGCAGGAAAACTTTATTTATTCTGAATGGAGCAGAGTTTTCATGATGACTTCAACGGATGACCAAGCATCTTTTATAGAGGGTAACATAATTAAACTCCATGACCTGGCTGTCCCACTCAAAACTAGAATAAAACGTTCCACCTCAAGACCCTGGTTTAGTCAAAAAATAAAAATTTTAATACAAAAACGTAACGTAGCTTTTTCCAGATATAAAAGATTTAAAACCGACACATTTAGGAACGAATTCAGATGTGCAAGAAAGGTAGTCAACAACGAAATTAAGCGAGCAAAGAATGAATATTATACAAATCGGTTTAACAGTTGTCTAGATACTAGGAGGACGTGGCAAACAATAAGAGACATCGGACATTGCCAAACTACCGACCACAACGACTTCCCACATAGTGCCAATGATATAAATAAATCTTTCGTTAATATCCCAACCATAAATCCAAATCATGGCTATTATGAAAACGAATTTGAAGTCTCGGGTCAAAGAGAAAGTGCTTTCGATTTCTCTTGTGTGAACCAATATGATGTTTTTTTTGAGCTGCTTGGCCATAAAATCAAATGCGATAGGGTACGACAACATAGATCCGAAATTTGTAAAACTAATTCTACCTCATATTATGCCTTTCATTACGCATTTATTTAATACAATAATTATGACCGGTCACTTCCCACACAGATGGAGGCATGCCAAAATTATACCACTTCCAAAGACGAAGACGGAATTTAGGCCAATTGCTATCCTGCCATATTTTTCAAAAGTATTGGAAAAACTTCTGCATTTTCAATTGAACTCATACCTTATTACTCATAGTTATTTGTCAAAATTCCAATCTGGGTTTAGACCGAAACACAGTTGCATTACGGCACTAATTAATGTAGCTGAGGATTTAAGACGTGACGTTGATGAAGGTAAAATAAATATATTGGTACTGCTCGATCATTCTAAAGCGTTCGACACCGTCGATCATGATATACTGTGCTCAAAGCTTAGATACTTTTTTTAATTGCTCGAATACGGCTATCCAGTTGTTTCGATCTTATCTCACAGGCCGAACTCAATCTGTTTACATGAAAAATGAGATTTCTGATCCACTTAACATAACGAGAGGTGTGCCACAGGAATCAATTTTGGGACCTTTACTTTTCTCATGTTTTGTAAATGACCTCCCACAACGTTTGTCACACTGTCAGGTTCACATGTATGCGGATGATGTACAGATTTATCTAGGAACTACATTAGGGTCTCTTAGGGAAGCAGTACATAGGGTAAATTTTGACCTGCAGAATATCCATACTTGGGCCACGGCAAATGGTCTTTGTCTTAACCCTAAGAAATCAAAATGCCTCATCGTTCACGGTAGGACCAGAAAATTTAATTTTAATATAAATTTGCTCCTTAACGGTCAACAAATTGAAATTGTTCAGAGAGTAAAAAATTTGGGCGTAATTTTTAATAACACATTGACGTGGTCGAACCACGTGAATAGCATTGTGGGAACTACTTATAACAAACTAAGAGCTCTATGGTCAACACAGGCTTTTACGCCCCAACGTATACGAATCTTATTGGCAAAGGCCTATCTAATGCCATCGTTGTTTTATGGTTGTGAATTGTTCTCGTGTTGTGATTCTGTGAGTAGAAGAAGATTAAATGTAATTTTTAATAATATATGTAGATACGTTTTTGCCAAAGGAAAATATGTACATATGTCCACTGTCAGTCCAAATCTATATGGTGTATCACTTGACCACTTGTTCAAAATTCGAGTCCTGTTACTTTTACACAAAATTGTCTATCAAAATTCTCCGTCTTACCTTCTCGAACGTATTAAGTTTGCAAGATCAAACAGAGGAAAAATGATAATTCCTTTTAGACATCGAACTCTTGTCTCAGATTGGCACTTTTATATCCATGCGCTACGTCTCTGGAATAGCTTACCGCACCTTCTTCAGACCACCAGCAACGCTACTCGTTTTAAAAATCTTTTGCGTGACTATTTTTCGCATTAAAAACCACTATATGTCATCGTGGGGACACCAAGTAAATATACATACTGTTTGATCTTTTTTGTTTCAAAATTAATGTAACATATTACCTTTTCTAACATTTTACGTTGATATTTTATTTGTTCGTTGTTTTTTATTTCTTCTCAATTCTAAAGACATGATTTGATTAATTTACTTTGTTATGTTATTTGCTATTTTATTATTGCTATTTTTTCATTTCATTATCATTAACTCAGCTTATTTACTAACTATTATTATTACCTATTACTAATATAAGTCTTAAGTTTTAATTATGATTATGATGATATTATTTCGAATGCACATCTACACTCCTATACTGTAATATTAAGATGTAAATCTTGTTGTATAGGAAGACCAATAAATAAATAAATAAATAAAAACAACCATTGTAGTCCTTGCCTTTTGTTTCCACAACAGCACTTTTTGATAAAATAATAGTAATTTTTGATACAAAAAAAAATATTTTTGGTACAATTGAAAAACTTTTTGGTACAATAAAGGTACTTAGTAGTACATTTTGGTACAATAAAGGTACTCTGTGGTACAATTAGTTGTTTCTTTTGTGTGCAATAAAACTACTTTTTACACAATAAATTGTACTTTTTAGTTAAAAAAATTTTACTTTTTGTTACAATAAATGTACTTTTTGATAAACTAAACTGTACGTTTTCTTATCTGTGTATCAAATATTATCGCTCTTAGGCTAAATGACAGTTTTACTACACCCCTTATTTTTCGTCTGCAAATTTTCAGGTAAAAATTTGCAGTGCCGAGTATTACCTTTGTACCAATTTTTTTGTAGTGCTAAAATACAGTTTGTTCACGCCCTCTTCGCCAACTTATCTCAAAATAAAATGTCGTCTGCATATTTATTTTGCCACGCCCACTGATTCAAAATTTAAATTTTGTCTGTATACTCGTGTGAGCGGGAACTATCTGGGTTTTAAATATTTACTTTTTAGTGCTAAAACATAGTTTTTTCACGCCCGCTCCGCTCACTGATTCAAAATTTAAATTTCGTCTACATATTCATAGCGTCGAGTACTATCTGCGTACCAAAATGTATCTCTCTAGGGCTACAATACAGTTTGGCCACGCCCACTCCGCCCACTGATTGAAAATTTAAATTTCGTACACATATTCATATTCGTGTTGGCGGAAACTATCTGGGATTCAAATTTTATCTCACTTGGGCTAAACAGTTTTGACACGCCCACTCCGCGCACTGACCCAACATTTAAATTTTGTCATTATATTCATATTCTTGTTGTCAAGTGCTATATGAGGTTATAAATATATCTTATCGCAATGTTGAAATGTAACTTGCAAACTTATTTTACAAATTTTATGAATCATAATTTCTTTTTGTCTTAAAAAAATGAATGCGACGTTACAATAACATCTTTTTTTGGTTTTGTATACTGCATAACAAAACGAAAAAAATACGACATCAGTTTACCACTATATTTTTTATGTATTATGATCTTCTGATTACAAAAATAGTAAAGTTTATTTTTTAGAAAAAATTTCCTTTTGAATATGGTGTTTCACAGATTTTGGCATAGCTTTCTAAGATTGTATCAGTAAACTATTTTAAATGAAATTACTCCAAATTCGGTGTAATGTTCTTTTTTACGCCGATCAAAAGTTTTAGAGTTATCTAAAAAGTTATACCGCATAAAAAGCAAGGGAACGAAGGTTCGGATTCGTGGAACAGGCTGTTAAAGTTTTAAAATTCAGTAACAACGGTTTTTTTTAAAAGTTATTACTCCGAAAGAAAAAAATATTTTGTAATATATAATCCAAATTATTACAACCTTTTTTTTGTTTTTACCCACGCCTTAGAAACGAACACAATGTACACAGAAAAACAGTACACATTTGAATTACTCAAAATTAACTGGCGATAGCCAATACTAAATTCAACAACAATTATAAAACTACAAATCACAAAAGATGATTTCATTGAAATTTCCATAAATGTTTCAAAAATTTGATTGATCATTGCTGTCAGATACCTGTTTCGTCTTTCTTGAAATGGGTGTGAAGCCGTCGGTATTTATATAAAAACATTAATTGTCTATGTATCCAATCGCAAGAGGAGCTTAATTTTTTATCACCATACAATAATATGAATAGCAACTGGTCTCAAGTTAGCCATTTTAATTTTACAAAAACACCATTTTGTTATTAAGTTTCTGACAGAACTAAAAACTAAAGTGGCCCTCCTGATGGTTTTCATTATAATTGGAGAGATCTTCAAAAGAAGCCAAACTATTTTTCTAAAAAAAACTTTGGTGGTGGTTCTGTAATGGTTTGTGGTACTTTTTCCTTTGATGGCACTCTGGAACTGCAATTGGCATCATCTTAAATGAAAAAGTATGGATTACGTTAATGCAGTTTAATTCAATTTTTAAGAGAGCACCAACAAAATAATTTAATTTTTCAGCAGGATAATGCTTCTATCCATGTCAATAAGCAAACGCTTGATTGGCTTCGTCGCGAAAAAATAGTTTATCTAGGTTGAAAAGCATGATCCTCCGACTTTATCCCAATCTAAAATCTCTGGGGCATCCAAACTAGGCGTGTGTACACCAACAACAAACAGTACGATACCATTAAAAAGTTAAACGCCTCAATTTAATGTGAATGGGAGTGCTCAATGCCCAATCGCATCTTTCAATACTTAAATGTAAATGGAGCAGTTATTAAATAATAAAAACCGAAAACCATTTTAATACCTAAGATATCTCTTGTGTTCTCTAGTGTTATACTTGAATTTTCTATAATTATGGGCCGCTAGTTTGTATGAAGCACAAAGAGTGTTGTCAAATAAAAACCAAAGTTAGTCACCTCGGGTTTTCCAAAATCTTGAATATTTTCAATAAAAAATTTATTTATCAAAAAAAAAATACTTTTTGACAAAATTTTAATATATTTTCCCAAAAATTTCTTCATCTAAATGAGATAACATATGTATACATGTAAACATGTTTTTAGAAGTTTTTTTAAGTACTATCTAAATGCAAAATATCTTTCAAATCAGTTTATAAATGCACTTTCCGCGAACACTTGAAATTTTTGAAACACCCGAAGTGACCTCTTTTGGAAGGCCACCCAATGTCCTCCTTACCCAGAAGGGAGTCAAATCATCTCGAAAAAACCTTAGCTTGAACTATTTTAAATTTCATTAAGATACTCTTATCCATTCAAATGTTGCCAAATTAATTTAAAAACAGTGTTACCGAAATTAACGTTTATGCGTTTATATTTGTATGGCGAACCGTATATACGTGATGTATATATACATATATACAAGCTGACCCGGCAAACGTTGTTCTGCCATACAAATTCAGACTCGGCGAACTTCGTCTCGCTCCAAGTTAACGCCTTCATATAAGCTCTAGAGTAACATTAAAACACATATACTTCAAATTTTAATGTGACTAATTTGAATTTAATCGAAATCAGTGAAGAGAGGTCTGATAAACAATGTTTTTCGATTTGTTTTCCGGCGCTAAAACAAACAATGAAGACACGCGAAAAACTTCGAAATTCGAGGTTGATCCCACAAACTTCCAATGATTGGCCTTGCGACTTATTGATTGTCATCGCAAAAGCCAATCGAATGGGGAATTGAATTTGCTAGAATTAGAAGGGAAAATCAGTTGGAATAATAGAAACTCGAGGTAAAAGGACTTCCTCTCCTATGAACAAAATTGACGGAAACGTCATTAATCCAGTTGAAACATCAACAGGAATTTGGCCATTACAAAGCGCCAATAGATATTTTGAAAATGCAGTAGCCGATGGGTCGTTTTGCAACGTGACTCTCATGTTCGTGGTTAATATCAACTTCTTGTTATTCCGCCACAAAGACATTAATTTCATCAGCAGTAGTAGATTTTAGGATGGCGGGAAGCGATTGATGAAAATCTTCCGACAGAAATATTATAGCCCCATCAAATCGTTTCGGATCACCCCATAAATCCTTCATCTTTCGTCCAACTGCCTCCAAAGCTCGTTGACGCGCTATCGTACATTTATCCCAAATGATAATTTTGCATTCTCGCAACAATATCGCTATCGCCGAACTTCTGGATATTGTGCCCAATGGCTTGTCAACTGTGAGAAGATTCATCGGCAACTTCAAAGCGAAATGTGCAGTTCGACCGCCTTTCAACAAAGTGGCAGCAGATGGTGCAACAGCTAACGCAATTTGCGATCGATACGCATAAAAATTATTTAAGCTAACCTTTTTATTCGTTTCTTTTCCTGATGACTTGTAAACAAACCTGTCGTTGTATTGACCATCTTTAAATTGTGGTGATATTCACCCTCTCCACGCAGAACATCATTGAAGTGCATCATATGACCGATGAGTCTCCCGACGCATAAGAACAATATCGTGTGATTCCACATTCTCACCCTGCAATAGCTGTGATGCCGTCGATATTCATATCAACAACTTTTAATGCAGTTATCTCCTAACAAAAAAGTTCGATCGCAAAAAGGATACGGTTGGGATCTCATATTAAAATAGATTGGGATCTCACCTCGAAATGAGTAGCAGCATAAGCCGGGAGTTTCCGATTGTAACTTCAGTGCATTGCTATGCTGGCATACGACAGACAATGAACCGATATGAACGCAGCGAAGATCTTTGTAGGCGATTGTGGAATCGTATTCAAAAGCATCGCGATTCTAGTCTATATTTACGACTGGTCTTCTTCTAGAAACATTCTGTCAAATTTGAGGTGGTGATTGTGCAGCGCGAAACTGTGCAATATGGGCACGTCTTCATTAATTTTTTTGGCACGTTCCTTTTGCGTTTGATTATTACGGACGTTCTGACTAATTATAGCACGACGCGTACGTCGTGCAAAGTTTGATTGTCTAATGGGAGGCATTAGTCTAGTAAATAACTCTCCCTTAAAACAACCATGTCCTATTCGAAAAATCCAAATTTTTCGAGTTTTTCACCAAGAATTTATCTATTTTTCCATTCGGAAAGTCATGTCGGAATAATAATCTAAAATTTTTCGCAGTTACATCGTCCAAAACTATCAAATCATACGACAAAAAGCTAAATTTCGTCGAATAAAAAATTAAAAATTTTCGAATTTTTCTGGAATTTTCCAACAAAATTTTTATATTTTTCCTATTAAAAAGTCATTTGCAATTATTGCACACAAAAAAGCTATTTTCGGTTATTCCAATTTCCCAAAATTTTCTCTCACATAAACCTTCTCCTGGCAATTGCGAACAACTGAAAAAAAATTCAGCAAAATAAAAAAAATCAAATTTTTTGCGCATTTCCGGAATTTTCCGAGTTTCTCCCTAATAATTTTCTATTTTTGCATTCGAAAAGCCATTTCGTAACAATTGCACTCAAATTTCCCGGCTTTTCCTAAGGATTTTTTTTAAGCATAAAAAATTCCTGCCAATGTTGAAAAAAATAGAGCAAACTGGGCCAACGTTCTCTCTTGATAAATTACTATAAATTTTTCACACTATTTTTATATTTATATATTTCACAATAATCCGAAATTTTTCAGCAACACAACGAATTTTGCACCTTTACGTCGTCTGAAATCATTAAATCAAGCGATACAATGGAAGATTTCGTCGAAGGCATCCAAATCTTTCGATTTTTTCTGGAATTTTCCGAGTTTTCCAGTTTTTTCTATTTTTCCATTCGAAAAGTCATAATTGTTCGAAAACCGACAAAAATTTAATTTTCGATTATCGAAAAAATCTAATTTTCCGATTTTTTCGGAATTTTCCGAGTTTTCCACCGACAATTTATCTATTTTTCCATTCGAAAAGTGGTTTCGGAATAATTATACGAAATTTTTCGCAAGTTACATCGTTCAAAACAATCAAATCGTACGACAAAAAAGCAAAATTTCATCGAAAAATAGTATTGAAATTTTTCGAATTTTTCCGGAATTTTCAAAAAAAAAATTTTATTTTTCTATTCGAAAAACCATTCATAACAATTGCACACACAATTCCATACAAAAAAGCAATTTTCGGTTTTAGAAATTTTCCGACTTTTCCGGAGGAATTTCCCAAAATTTTCTTTTACATAAACCTTCTCCTGGCAATTACGAACAACTGAAAAACATTTCAGCAAAATCGGTCCAACCGTTCTCAGTTGATGAATTACTATACATTTTTGCCACCATTTTTATATATATAGATAAAAAATGCAGTTTATTGAAAATAAGAAAATTATTGCTATTGTATGGCGAATAGTGATCAGTGCATATCTGAATTACTATTAGAGTGAGAGCATTGAAATTTTGTGTGAGTTACCTTTTAATATATCTTAGTATATTTATTTAGAATTTTTAAGGTCCTGCATTTCAAATTATCCTTGCTGAAAATTGTATTCTTGAAACCATTTAGAAACCATGAATTGATTTTTGATAGTTAGAATATCCGTCTAAGCTGTTATTGTAGGTCTTAATATAAATTTTTTTTCAAAAAGTGCAGATTGCAAAGTTCTTCAGCAAATTTAATGGCACAAAGCTTTGAAACACTGTTTCCCCAATTTCTGTATTTTCGTCATTAACTTGTTTTCTGTGCATTGTCGAATGTGGCTATGTAAAATTTCTATTAACAACTTCAATTAAACTGAAATCGACTCTTAAAGTGTATAAAAAAGTTTGATAAGAAAAACTGCTGAATCTAGGACAACTAACTATATTTTTGGTTTTGTTCTCAGGCTTAAAATATGAAATATAAAAAGTTTTTTGTATCTCCTGTAAAAGGCGCTGACGATATATCACTTTTTGAATAGTATTTACATTGCAAAATGTGGTCTGTGTTTAAGATAACATATTACAATTTATATTTCAACATATCCCCTAAAATTGCTTTGGGGATTATGTCCGCTGGTGGTTATGTCCAGGCACCTAAAAAACAGCATTAGCCGAGAAATTCTGTTTTTAGCAGCTGATTCTTCATAATTGAACGCTGGAGAAGTTTTTCGAGTCAACAAATAATTCTCATTTAGTTTTGAGATATTGGTACATAAGACATGATAAACTTACCACAATCATAGTACCAAGTCTGCTGATGAGAATTCGCCACAAGTTTAAAATAAGCTTAAAGAAAGTTTTCCCAACATGCAACCACACAACTTATTTTCCAAAGAAATACAATCCAACGCTAGTAAATGAAATGAATAAAAATATCAATGAATACTTGATTGTTTCTTTTTTAACTTTTAACACTTGTTGTCAACATTTTGCAACACTATCAATGACAGCTGAATGTAAAGACATATAATTTCAACATACACACAACGCATAGTCAACGTTGGACCGACAGACATCAATTGTCTTTATGTAAATCGCCTAAGCTATAACATGAGCTTTAGAACTACTTACAAGTACCAACGACAAGAACAAATGCAGAACTTCAAAAGTAATTTACATATCTGACAAATCCACTAGCAGAAGCTAACCGGCCTTTCGACAGTAGTGTACATATCAGGGCATAAAAATGAATTTTGGGACAATGATCCGATCACATGTACGTAAGTATAGTGCGAATGTGTGATGACAGTCACTGTTGGTGCCTTGCGGCTTGATTGGGCGTTGAGTAGTTTGGTTAAACGGAGAACTATGGGGGTATGTTTAGATCGAAGAAGTGAGATCTATGAGAGAAATGTGATATTTCACACAATTTATGGTTACAACGTCGTAAACACAACACTGCAACGGCTGCGAATAACAACCACGGCTGCAACAGTTAAACATTGCAGTGACTAGCGACTAGGCAGGCAAAAGATTCAGTGTTGTAGACGCACATTGCATCAGTGTAAGGTGTTTTTTCTCCTGTTATCTCCAGCAAAGGTATGGCATAAAGTGTGTTCTATAGTTGCGAAAAGCAGCTCCCACAGGTTACGATATGTTTACTTTATGTTTCGAGGATAGATTGTTTAATGTGGTGAGATTTCGGATCTTGCATATATAGAAGATAGAAGTACATATGTAGTTCTGTGGTTTGCACAAATAACCTTTTATGCAACTTTCTGTCGATTTTGAGTTAATGATGGCAAAATGCATTATTTTTTACAGTCTTCTAACTGTCTAATTATTTTTTTATTCTAAAAACAACATAACTTCAACGTTTTATAAAAATGTTTTTATAACAACCTGCTACAGAATGGAACAATTTTAAGGAACTTGGGGAGTGACCTAGTGCGTATTGTAGGTCGAGTACAAAATGAATCTGTATACCAAAGTTCGCTAACACTCTCAAAATCTAGACTTAAAAAACCCTGTTTGGAGTAACTTTCCTCACCTGATGGCTTATTACTCAGTCAGTCAGTTTGGAAAGAAGAATTTTAGACCAGGCGTGGCTAGACTTCCAGTTTTTTCTCAAAAACAGTATCCTGCTACAGCTTTACTAAATAAAGAATTTGGGTACGATCGCGTTAGATTTATTGATAATATTACTCCATCTCTAAAGTGGGCGGAAAAGTACATTTGTATGGGAGGTACCAGAAGGGGCGTGGCTAGGCTTCCAATTTTTTCCCAAAACTTTATCCTGTTATAGCTTTACTAAGTACAGAAGTTGGGTACGATTCTGTTAGGTACGCGGAATAATGTATTTGTATGGGAGGTACCAGAAGGGGAGGGGCCATGTAGCCCATTTGCAATACCGTAAGTAGTTTTTGGGAAATATAACCTCATGCAAAATTTCAAAACATTTGGTTGCGTCTTTCGAAAATTATCGTGCGCACCAGCCGGACAGCCAGACAGACGGACATGGCTCAAACAACTCAAAAAGTCATGAATCGAATTTGGTTCAAATAAACCTAGGGTCTAAAGTGACTCCTTCTATATGTTACACTTTTGGGTCGTATCAAATGATATATACCCTCATCCCTAAGGGTGGTGGTATGAATATGACTATAAAAAAACAAAACCCCGAAAATAGTCATAAAAATGGTTAATGACTTAAAAAAAAAAAAAAACTTAATTTCCCTTTACACCCCATGAATGAGGTATGGGATAGCTTCTCGCATTGTTTTAAATTAACACGATTTCTATTTTTAGATTCACAACTAACGGCACCTACTTGTTTATCGACGAATGCGAACATCAATGTTTGAGAAGCTCTTACTAGACATGCCGATGGACTCGCCACTAATACTGCGAAGTTGCTTTCGGCAACATTTGAGGGGAGCCGACAATGAAAGACAATTTTTCTTTTTTTTGTTTCTTAAGATGACTGGAGCCAGGAGTTGAACCTGTGATCTCCCGCATGGTAGTCGCGTGTTCTAACCATTATGCCACGGCCGGATCCAATGGTTGATGTTTAATCCTAAATAAACAAAAAAAACTCTCATACATGATGTGAGATAAGAGCGCTTCATTACCCTCCCAAACCAATATTCTGATTCGCGCTATATTCTACAATCAGCATCCCTACGATACAGTCCTTAACCAGCTTTTACCCCATTACCGACTTGAAAACACTACGATTTCGTTTCACACTTTATTATGTATAATTAACAATTTTATACAAATATTTAATAAATCCAGTAAGAAAGTTTCAGTCGGGCAACCCGACTTACATATACATCAGTACAACAAAAAATTTTCTATTACACTGATATTATTACTCAATTTCTAAAGTGGGCGGAGTGGAACATTTGTATGGGAGGTACCAAAAGGGGTGTGTCTAGACTTCCAGGTTATTTCTCCACAACTTTATTCTGTTATAGCTTTACTAAATACAGAATTTGGGCACGATCGCGTTGGGTGTATTGATATTATTACTCCATCTCTATAGTGGGCGGAAAGGTACATTTGTATGGGTGGTACCAAAAGGGGCGTCGCTAGACTTCCAATTTTTCTCCAAATCTTTATCCTGTTATAACTTAACAAAATACAGAATTTGGGCATGATCGTGTCGAGTGTAATGGTATTATTACTCCATCTGTAAAGTGAGCGAAGTGGTACATTTGTATGGGAGGCCAGAAGGGGCGTATCTAAACTTCCAGATTTCTTCTCTATAACATTTTTCTGCTGGAACTTTACTAAATACAGAATTTGGGCACGATCACGTTAGGTCTGTTTATAATATTAATCGATTTCTAAAGTGGGCGGTACCAGTTGTCTATGGGAGGTACTAGATGGGGCGTGGCTAAATTTCCAATTTTTTTCCGAAACTTTATCCTGTTATAGCTTTACTAATTACAGAATTTGGGTACGATCCCGTTGGTTGTATTGATATTATTACTCGATTTCTAAAGTGGGCGGAATGATGTATTTGTATGGGAGGCACCAGAAGCGGCGGGGCCATATAGCCCATTTGCAATACCGTAAGTAGTTTTGGGGAAATATTAACTCGTGCAAAATTTCAAACCATTTGGTGGCATCTTTCGAAAGTTATCGTGCGAACCAGCCGGACAGCCAGACAGACGGACAGACAGACGAACGGACATGGCTCAAACGACTTAAAAAGTCATGAATCGAATTTGGTTCAAAGATACCTAGGGTCCAAAGTGACTCCTTCTATGTGTTACACTTTTGGGTCGTATCAACCCAGTAGGAAGTTCCGTCATACACGACTTTGTCGTTAACGTTGTCCTCAAGACAAAATGTGAAAAATGTATGTACTTGTCGTCAAAGCACTCGGTTGACGACAAGCTGACCGACAAAATACTAATGTTGTATCAAACACAATCAACAAAATCTAAGGAAAAAAAATGTGAAATATTGATGTACTTGTCCTCAATACAATCGGTTGACGACAATGTGACCGACATTGTCACCCATCAGGTCGTGCATGATTGTGTGGCTGACAGGTCGCTTGTATATGCATCAACGAAAATTTGACCGACATTGTCGCTCATCACGTCGTGCATGACAAAGCGAACACTTGTATGAAAATTTCGTCGACGATTTGTATGGACGGTCCCCTAAATGTCATCAATGATTTACTATGGTCATGCACCTATCCTTGAGGATGTCTTGCAGACACGTCCTACTGGAAACTTTTCAAAAAAAAAAACAAAACCGACTAAGCAAAAAAAACGATTTAAAGCGGTCCGATCATTTTTTTTTAATATTATTTTAAAAGTGTATAAATGATTATTTACATAAGGGATAGTCGATTTTTTTTGCAAAGATTGCCCTTGCAGTATTGTGTAGGGCATAGAAAAATATGAAGAACCGTGTTTCAACGTTTTTGAAATGGCGAAAAAACCTTCCGCACCAAATGCAATTACTTTTACCGAATCTGTAATTTTAATTTTTTGTAAACTTAAGAATTAAAAACCTATTTTTTCGTAGTTAGTTCTTAAAATGGCGTTCTTTACAGAATTTTGGTACATTAAATTCGAATCTGTAATTTGATTGTAGATAGCTCAGTTGGTTGTTGAGATTTAGCGATTATAAAATTTGCAAAGATGTTTTACGAAGAACATCTTTGCAAATTGTGGAAATTTTTCATTTGCTAAAAACTAAGACGGTTTTTTTTGGATTAATTTTTTTTTTTTAAATTATTAGCTTTTTTTAACGCTTAACCTTCTTCGTTAAAATTTGTTTAGGAAATATGTAGTTAAACGTCGAAATAAACGTCAATGACGAATCATGTAAAAATAATTACTTGTAAAATATATATTAATTAATAAATCTACTTACTTCAGTGAAAAGCTACTAATGTTATTTTTAATTTTGTGTATATATTAGTAAAGTGCTGCCAATATAATTATTACTCCACATATGGTGAATTTAGCGAATGCATAAATTTCGCACATCTGCAAATTAAATGTGTTTGCAACTGTCTTACAATAATTTGATAGTGGCAACATTTTGCAGTCCACACGATTATCGGATGGCTGGCAATATTGTTGTTTTACAATGTAATGACAATTTTCTGCAAACGCTGCCATACAAAATTTAAAGTGCACACTGTTGTTGGACATTTTCTGAACATTTTTTAATATTGTAAGATCTGGCAACCGTCTATACGTAGCTTTAGCTACGTCAACTGCAGGGTTCTTATCGATAAATCAACAGTCGCACAATCGTATCTCTAGCATGATAGAAGGCCAGTACTACAAAAACTTGTTATATTCACAAACAATTCCTTCCAGAAGGCAATTTTAAGGAGACCTTGTGAAAGGTTGAATGAGTAACCATATATTTTCATATATATTAGGCCCATTCCTTTGTTAGAGAAGACATGAAAGAAGGACTGCCAATAAAAGGTAGATAAGAAGAAGTTTGTACAACTAAGGTATTGCTACTCTTCTTTTTGATGTGAGAGTTATATTAGGCCCATTGGAAGGAGTTCGTGTAACAAAGGCATTGTTTTTGAAGAGCAACTGGGAGTTCCTCATAGAGTTTAAAAATCTCAAATATGCATAATTGCTTGCAAAAAGGGTAAAAAAAAAAACAAAAAACCAGTAAGAAAGTTTCAGTCGGGCGACCCGACTTACATATACCATCACCCTCAGTAAAATAAAAAAAATTGCTATTATATTGATGTTATTACTCGATTTCTAAAGTGGGTGGAGCGGTAAATTTGTATGGGAGGTACTAGAAGGGGCGTGTCTAGACTTCTAAGTTTATCCTTCAAAACTTTATCCTGTTATAGCTTTACTAAATACAGAGTTTGGGCACGATAGCGTTGGATGTATTGATATTATTACTCCATCTCTGAAGTGGGCGGAAAGGTACATTTGTAAGGGAGGTCCCATAAGGGGCGCCGCTAGACTTTCAATTTTTTCTCCAAAACTTTATCCTGTTATAGCTTTACTAAATACAGAATTTGGGCACGATCGTGTCAAGTGTATTGATATTATTATTCCATCTCTAAAGTGGGCGGAAAGGTACATTTGTAGGGGAGGTACCAGAATGGGCCTGTCTAGACTTCCAGATTTTTTTCTCCAAACCTTTATCCTGCTTGAACTTTACTAAATACAGAATTTGGTCACGATCGTGTCGAGAATATTGATATAATTACTCCATCTCTAAAGTGGGCGGCGTGGAACATTTGTATGGGAGGTACCAGAAGGGGCGTGTCTAGACATCCAGATATTTTCTCCAAAACTTTATCCTGTTATAGCTTTACTAAATACAGAATTTGGGCACGATCGTGTCAAGTGTATTGATATTATTATTCCATCTCTAAAGTGGGCGGAAAGGTACATTTGTATGGGAGGTACCAGAATGGGCCTGTCTAGACTTCCATATTTTTTTCTCCAAACCTTTATCCCGCTTGAACTTTACTAAATATAGAATTTGGTCACGATCGCGGTAGTTCTAATAATAATATTAATCGATTTCTAAAGTGGGCGGTACCAGATGTGTGTGGGAGGTACCAGATGGGGCGTTGGTAGACTTCAGTTTTTTTTCTCAAAAACTGTATCCTGCTATAGCTTTACTAAATTAAGAATTAGGGTACGAGCGCTATGGATTTATTGATATTATTACTCCATATCTAAAGTGGGCGGAAAGGTGAATTTGTATGGGCGGTACCATAAGGGGCGTGGCTAGACTTCCAATTTTTTTTCCAAAACTTTATCCTGTAATAGTTTTATTAAGTAAAGAATTTGGGTACGATCACGTTGGGTGTATTGATATTATAACTCGATTTCTAAAGTGGGCGGAATGCTGTATTTGTATGGGAGGTACCAGGTACCAAGAACGAAATTTTCCACAAAAATTATGAAAAATACTCTAAAAAATTTATGAAAAATACCCCAAAAAATATTCTTCTAAACAAATCTATCATTATTAAAAGACGAAAGCGGTGGGGGCACGCCTCCCGTCGAAGTCAGTATCGCAACTATCTCTCTGTCATATTTTATAAGTCGATAAACAAAGTGAGCCCCCCCCCTCCCCCCTCTCTCTATCATCTGCACCATGCTTTTTTATTTTTTACTATATGGAAAAAAATTGGGGTATTTTTCATACCTTATGTCATTTATAAAAAATTACCCAAAATCAAAAACTGAATTTTACCTAAAATTAAAGAAAAACTCCCCTAAATTTATGGGTAACTTTTCATATGAAAAATTCCCTAATTTTCTATGGACATTTTTTTTGGGTAATTTTTTTTTTTGGGCATTTTGCATTTTGGACATTTTTTATAGAGGCGATTTTTACAGCCTAAGTCACGATGATGAACGTTAACGTTTAATAAGTCCACAAGATTAAAAACTAAGTTTTTGTTTTGGCATAATATACAAATCAATAATTTTTATGTACTGGACATTAAAGACATTTTTTATAAATTAATTGATTTTCAATATATAAAAGGGTTTTCCAATAAGAGGTGTTATTTTGGTATTCAAAGAAAAATTTAATTTTTTGAGAAAAAGAAAATTGGAAGTCGAGCCACGCCCCTTCTGGCAAGGCCGTAGCCATGGGGGCCAAAGCCCGTTAGTTGTGACTCGAAAAATGGAAAGCATGTTATTTCACAACAACGCGAAAAGCTATCCCATACCTCATTCATGGGGTGTAAAGGGAAATTAAGTTTTAAGTTAAATTAATCTTTCAGCAAGCAATTAATAACAAATTTTGAATTTCCTTTATCCAGATCAAGTATCCAAACGGCCAATTCTGAATTAAAAAAAAAAAAGGAAAACTGCGCACTTTCAGATACATTAGGGTGTTTCTTATATGGTATTTTTGGGAATTTCGTTAAGAGAAAGATAGTAGTAGCGGAGTTGGACATTGAGCTCCACCTCACGTTAATTATTTATGAAATTTCGAAAATATTATGTGAAATTTAACATCGATTGTTTGGCTTTAGAGTGGGCCGCATAGAGGTAAAAGTTAGATTTTGTAATAAAATTTAGTTTATCGTCGCCGAATATTTTTGTATTGTAGACAAAAAATAACAAGTCTTATGCCGCTAAAAATACGTATAAAAGTATATCATTGGACTTACCATATCTCTTGTAGATATCGAGATATTTGATGCAATGGAGCATTTGATGGTAATGGTGTCATTAAAAAATAGACACAGTGTGTATTCTGATGAAACCAGAGATCAAAATCTAGATTTATTTGTCATTGCTATATTTAATGCTAAAAAGGGTGTTTAAAGCCTGATATCTCGGGAACGGATAGAGGTATTGAAAATATGCACATATACTTTATTTTGTAGATTATGACTATCATATATGCTAAAATGTTTATTTTTATTTTTCAAAAATACTCCCACTTTTGCCCCAATTATCCCAACATCTATAAGAGATATGGAAAGGCCAAACATATACTTTAATAGGTCTTTACTTCACGGCGTATTCCCAGTTCATAAAAATAATCAACAAAATCGAACTTTGACCTCTTGGCGGCACACTAATGCTAAACAATCGATGCGAAATTTCGCACAAAATATTCGAAATTTTGTAAATTACAAACGTGACTTGGTGTTCAATGTCCAACTCCCCTTTTTAACAAAATTACCAAAAATACCATATAAGGAACACCCTAACATACATATCAGATATATATATGAAAAATTTAATAATTTTTTGTTTCAATTGGTTTTGGCCCCCTCCGAAATTAAATCCTGGCTACGGCCCTGCCTTCTGGTATCTCCCATAGAAATGTACCACTCCGCCCACTTTAGAAATCGAGTAATAATATCAATATACTAGAACATTTTATGTTATACTGAGCGTGGGGGTATATGTAAGTCGGGTTGCCCAACTAAAACTTTCTTACTGGTTTTCTTTTTAAATGTTATGTCTGATGGTCATCTTGCAGGTCATCTACAATAGGCCTACTTGAAAATCCTCCACTAAAGACATTCTGGAATACCTAAACTTGAAGGTTTTTTGCCATCTTGCAGATCTTCCACAGAAGGCTCTCTTGAAAGCCTTCCACGGAATGCATTCTAGAATGCCGAAGTTTTCCTTCATTCAGAAGAGAGATGAGAAGGCCTTGATCGCCAGTATCACACCGTGTAATTTGAAAAGGAAGTGGCAACGTGTTTAGTATGGTTTGCAGAGTATTAAAAAGTCCTAGTGGAGGGAAATAATTTTGCAACTGGGCCTTAATTTTGCGCAATATAAGTTTATTTGAACTATAATTTTTATAATGTTACAATAAAAAAAAATTCCTTGCTTTTTGTCCTTTTTTTGCCTAACCCTTCACAAATCTTACCAATTTTTTTGAAAATCGAAAAAATTAGGACAAACTTAATGTACATTAGACCGGGTCACGAAAAAAAATTTTCAAAGTCGAGGGCAAATATTAAAGATAATCTCGAGACAACTTCAAAAAAATATTTTTTTTCCTCCCCCACCCCCCGGAAAAACAGCCAAAATCATTTTTTTAACACTTCTTTTTTGTTTGTGGTTCAATCGTAACATTCAAGACATCGGTGTATAGGTTTCGACGAGTACTACATTTGTCCTATAGATGTCGCTGACATACGACATCATCTTGTAATGATGGCCTCACTTAGAGCAATTTCTACCCCTAAAATTTGAAAATTTTTTTCCTAGGATTAAAGTCCTTTAAAAATCTAAAATATTTTGCTTTGGAATTATACAGTTTTATTCAAAAACAAAAAAGTTACGTATGAAAAGATGTATTTTCAGCATCAATACTAATATTTTTTCCTGTTGTTCGCATTATTACAGAAAATTATTGCATACTTCTCAGCGTTATCGAAAAAAATTAAATACAAGTTATTGTGTACTTTTTAGTGCAAACAGTGTTTTTAAACATGCGGATAAAAATATTCAGCGTCACCAATATTAAAGCAACGAAATTATAATAATAAAATATAGACTTAATTTTGCACTTGTATTCATCCCATGCAATATGCAACACTCAACATTTGTGCGAAATGTAAGTGAATCAGCGCTTAGAATGACTAATCAAAATGGAAAATTTTTGCAAAACTAGAAAGTAGTGAACGGAACTTGAGTGGCGCCAATATTTGTAATTACATACATATCTTTGCTCTTTTTGGGATTTTATTTGTAATACAAATCATATTTCGTCGGTAACTAGATAAAAAATGAATTATCTCAAGGAAATATTTAAATTTTTTTTCGATGTCGTTAAGACTTATGCAACAATTTGAGCTACAAAGTATGGAATCGTTTTTATAAAAATTTTCCGTCAGCGCTAAAAAGTATGCAATAATTTGCGATAATAATGCAAACAACAGGAAAAAATATTAGTGTTGATGCTGTAAATACATCTTTTCATACGTAACTTTTTTGTTTTTGAATAAAACTGTATACTTCCAAAGCAAAATGTTCTTGGTTTTTAAAGGGCTTTAATTATAGGAAAAAATATTTTTAAATTTTAGGGGTAGAAATTGCTCTAAATGAGGCCAACATTACAAGATGATGTCGTATGTCACCGACATCTATAGGACAAATGTAGTACTCCTCGAAACCTATACACCGATGCCTTGGATTTAAAGATTGAGCCGCAAACAAAAAAGTAGCGATAAAAAAACAAATTTGGCTGTTTTTCCGGGGGTGGGGGGGAAAAAAATTTTTTTTTTTGAAGTTATCTCGAAGTGGTATTTAATATTTGCCCTCGACTTTGGAGAAAAAAAAAATTTGCATGGGGACCGACCCGGTCTAATGTACATGTGTTGTTAAAACATACAAAATGCCACAACGCTTAAATTTTTTCAAAATTTAATGTTGGTTACTTCTTAAAATAATCTTTTAAGAATATCACACAATTACACTGCTCGGTTTTGTTTTTATATAATTTTACATTGAAAATCATCTTTCGCTCGGTGTACTTGTAAGACGTGTCGTCAGTATCCTGCAAAAAGGTCTAAAGTTCACTTTCTTGTGAAATGGAGTTAATGTTGCAAATGTGTTCCAAAAATCAAAGTATAAGTCCTGTAAAGAATCCTATATTTATTTCAAATAGTTTTGTAGTTATTGTGTCAAAAGATAAATCATCAATCTCAGAAACATAAAAAATCGACGACGTTTTTGCAGATAACTAACGATATAGTTAATAATGCATTAAGTAAGTTTTCAAGCTTTTAAGATCATCAATGTTTATAAATATTTTTTAAAGTTTTTAATACATTTATAGCAATGTACATATTTTCTATAATATTTATTTTATTTGTTCGAGTTCTTTTTACAGACTGAAAAAATATACAAAACTAGCTGACCCGGCAAACGTTGTTCTGCCATACAACTTCTGACTCGGCGAACTTGGTCTCGCTCCAAGTTAACGCCTTCATATAAGATCCAGAGTAATAATAAATCACATATAGTTCAAATTTTAATGTGACTTATTTGAATTTAATCGAAATCAGTGGAGAGGGGTCAGTAAAACAATGTTTTTCGATTGGTGTCCTGGCGCTAAATCAAACAATGAAGACAGTTTGCCAACACGCGAAAAACTGAGAAATTTAATGTTGATCCCACAAACTTCCAATGATTGGCCTTGCGATTTTTTTGATTGTCATCGCAAAAGCCAATCGAATGGGTAATTAAATTGGCTAGAATTGGAAGGGAAAATTGGTTGGAATAATAGAAATTCGAGGGATAAGGACTTCCTCTCCTTTGAAAAAATTTGACGGCAACGTCATAAATCCAGTTGGAACATTAAAAGGAATTTGGCCATTATATTTTGAAAATGTAGTAACCGATGGGTCGTTTTGCAGCAGTAGAATTTGGGATGGCGGAAGCGTTTGACGAAAATCTTCAGACAGAAATATTATAGCCCCACCAAATCGTTTCGAATAACCTCATAAATCCTTCATCTTTCGGTCAACTGCCTCCAAAGCTCGTTGATGCGCTATCGTGCATTCATCCCAAATGATGATTCTCGCAACAATTTCGCTGTCGCCGAACTTCTGGATATTGTGCCCAATGCCTTTTCAACTGTGAGAAGATTCATCGGCAACTTCAAAGCGGAGTGTGCAGTTCGACCACTTTTCAACAAAGTGGCAGCAGATGGTGCAACAGCTAAAGCAATTTGAGATCGATACGCATAAAAATTATTTGAGCTTACCTTTTTATTCGTTTCTTTTCCTGATGACTTGTAAACAAACCTGTCAACGCAGTGAAGATCTTTGTAGGCGATTGTGGAATCGTATTCAAAAGTAGCGCGATTCAAGTCTATATTTACGACTGGTCTTCTTCTAGTAACATTTTATCGAATTTGAGGTGGTGATTGTGCAGCGCGAAACTGTGCAATATGGGCACGTCTCCATTCATTTTTTTGGCACGCTCCTTTTGCGTTTGATTATTAGCATTATTAGAGGCATTAGCCTAGAAAATAACTCTCCCTAAAAACAACCATGTCCTATTCGAAAAATTTTTCGAGTTTTCCACCAAGATTTTGTCTATTTTTCCATTCGAAAAGTCATGTCGGAATAATTATCTAAAATTTTTCGCAGTTTCATCGTCCAAAACTATCAAATCATACGACAAAAAGCTAAATTTCATCGAATAACAAATTAAAATTATTCGAATGTTTCCAGAATTTTCCAACAACATTTTTTTATTTTTCCATTTGAAAAGTCATTCGTAATTATTGCTTACACAATTCCATATTCCAATTTCCGGTTATTTCAATTTCTCGGCTTTTCAGGAGGATTTTCCCAAAATTTTCTCTCACAAAAACCTTTTCCTGGCAATTGCAAACAACTGAAAAACATTTCAGCAAAATCGGTCCAGCCGTTCTCAATTGATGAATAACTATATGAATTACTATTACACCATTTTATATATATATATATTATTTATCTTGTTAAATTTTCCAACCAACATCAAATAATGTGAAAACTGCAAAATTTGCGCGAACAAAAGAAATAACATTTTTGGGCTTTTCCGGAATTTTCCGAGCTTTTCGCTAATAATTTTCTATTTTTCCATTCGAAAAACCATTCGTAACAATTGCACACAAAATTCCATACAAAAAAGCAATTTTCGGTTTTTCCAATTTTCCGGCTTTTCCGGAGGAATTTCCCAAAATTTTCTTTCACATAAACCTTCTCCTGGCAATTACGAACAACTGAAAAAAAATTTCAACGAACTCGGTCCAGCCGTTCTCAATTGATGAATTACTATACATTTTTGCCACCATTTTTATATATCGTCGTTCCGAAGTTATCTTCACGTATCTCCAGAAAATTTTTTTGTGGGAAATTGGTTCTAAAGTTTCAAAACTTAATACAAAAAAAGTTGTGTGAAAAAAGTATTTCAATATTTTTGTCAGAAGTAGTGCTTGAAATTCTACATATATTAGTGTAAAAAAACCATAGCCATGGAAACTATTTTCCGAGTTATAGCTATTTTTACATCAAATTATTTTGTCACATTTTGTTGTATACGCCACTTTTTGGGAAATATTTATTTTTTTATGGCACATACGTGAAAATAACATGAAAACCCGCGTTCATATGTTTTTACTCCGAAATTATCTTCACGTATATCCACTATACATTCAGTAAGTTGCAAGTAGGCAATTGATCAATAACAACGTGAAACATTTGCGCATTCTGTGCAACGTGGCACTAAATTTTACCGAAATGGGTTATAAAGTCATTAGAATAGAAATATATATGTATCGTCACCTGGAATGTAAAAAAAGGAGGAGAAGCAAAAAACTTTATAACATGAAAAGTATTAAAGTTTTGGACACGAATTACTCACAGATTCGCTTAAGATCAACAATATATTAAAATATTTTTGGAATTTTTTTTTTTTAGAATTTCTGAAGTTGTTTGTGTTAGTCTTTTTTGATTGTTTATGCAATAAAACCGTTATTTTTGGACATTTGACGGGACGTGTAGAATCGCCTAGTATGCCATATATAATCCAAAAAAGAATTTTTAATTTTTTGAATTTACGGTTTTTGCATTTCCATTGATGGTATGTCGAATTGTTAATTGTTTGTTTCGAAAAATTTTATTGATAACACACTGCTACAGTATGGAAAAAAATTAAGGAAATTGGAGGAGTGACATGTTGTAAGTGTGATTAAGAAGAACATGTTTCTGTAACCCATATTTCGATAACACCCTCAAAAACCTGAATTACGGGTAAAAACCCGGTCTCCACTTCAGGGCTTATAACTCAGTCAATTTTTTACCGTGTTTAGTTGCTTTAATAGTCTGAAAAGAAGAAGAGACTACTGTCTTTCAAGCGATGTATATATTTAAATAAATAACTTGTCAGATATGTCTGTGTTTGTCTTGAAACCGCAAACTTGTAGGATTTGAAAGTGACGTTCTTCGAAAAACTTCAATAATTTAACCACTGTGTAAACAATTTTATGGGCAAATATGCGTTGTACTCGTAACTGAATGCAATTTCTTAATAAAATAATAAACATTAGAGAATCCTAATAAAATATAGGATAAAAACTTCTTCTAACTTAAAAAATAGTGAAAAATCCAAAAAGTTTGCGGTACCAGGGCAAAAACAGACATATATGACAAGTTATCTATATAAATATATGTATTGTTGCAAAAGCCGAGTCTTTTCTTTCCAAAACCATTAAGAAATCTAACTTTGGTTAGAAATTGACTGAGTTATAAGCCTTCAAGTGAGGAAAGTAATGAAGAGTCGGTATTTTTACCCGTAAGTCAGGATTTTTGTAGTTTCGGGAACTTTGGTA
This sequence comes from Muscina levida, assembly GCA_964034835.1. NCBI lineage: Eukaryota > Metazoa > Arthropoda > Insecta > Diptera > Muscidae > Muscina > Muscina levida. The sequence goes on along the minus strand of OZ035883.1, from coordinate 90,334,203 downwards.
TACAGGTTATTGTTGTACTCGAAATGACATACAACATGCACTAGTTTACGGTCTAAGTTCTCATTGACTGTAGCACGGTGTAATTTATTTTTCAAAATATGTCACATTTTTCTGGCACATACGTGAAGATAACTTATTTTTTTTATAATTCGAAATTTTCATATATTTTTTATTGTATATCCACAACAATGGTTCATACGGCATCATAACGCAAAAATTTTTTCCCATAAGTGGATATACAACAAAACGACTGCTCAATATCTCAGAAACTATAAGAGGTAAGGACCTGGGGATTCAGATCGATAGATCTAACAAATTTATCCAAGGAAATGATCTTATCTCAATTTTTTTGATTTTGTGATATACGTGAAGATAACATCGGAACGACGATATATAGATTTTGTGACAAATCTAAATTCGATATAGTAGATGGAATTGAATTACACTATGACACAATTTGAGGGTCATTGTCTCGGGGGTGAACCAAACCAATTTCAAACGATAGCATTTGACCTTAGTAACAAAACCCTAAACTCCATTTTGCTCCACTACGTCACAATTTTTTTTACAGTGGTTTGAAGTTTGAATTTTTTGGTCAAAAGTCGTTTCAAAGAATACGAAAAATGATCTATAAAAGTACTTTTGGGGTATTTCATGTTTTCGAAGACCTATACCAAAACATTAAGGGAAATATTTCCTCGGAACATTTTAACCCTCTAGCTGCCACCCGTGTGGGACATTTTTGGCCCAATTTTGAAAAACTGTTCAGATATCAACTGTGGAAGGAGGTCAAGGCTTAGAATCGTCGATAGAAATATTCTCTGGAAAATTTCACTAATAGTCACCAAAGATAAATAGCATCTACGAGTCAAGGGTTATAAAATAAAATCAAAATGAAATGTTAAGAAGGCTAATTTGAGCAAAGAATGCATAAACCTTTTTCGGGAGTGAACCAAACTAATATCAAACAGTAGCATTTGACCTCAGTAACAAAACCCTAAACTCCATTTTGCTCCACTACGTCACAAATTTTTTAAGTGGTTTAAAGTTTTTTTTTCGGTTTTCATGCGCTACCTCAAGATAATGTCGTAGAATTTTAATTTCTTACACAAATGACGGTATGAATTAACAACAGGAGAAGCAAAATTAATCCGCCCTAATATTCATATCTTATAACGAAATACGGGGTAAATATGTTCCAAAATTCTGAATTTTGTACTAAAATGGCCACACTGCCTTTGTTAATGGCAGGGACGTTGAAATACGTTGTGATTAAGTAGTCTACATATGTGGTCAACAAATATATATTCAGCTTGCTGCTCGGCACTATGCGATATCAGAAATTTTTTTCACAATCGGGTTATTTTTGTGTTCTCTTTCCTGGGAATCATTTTAGTGAAATGACATAAATTTGGCATTAAATGCATCTATATGAACATATCTATGAGAAAAAATAAAGAAACAGCCACTTCCCAAAAGAAATTTTTTTACAAACAAGGAATATAGTCGCAGTTTTGCAAAAAAAACATAAAGGCATTTTTTTTTTTTTGGAATTTTTACTTGCGATTCTTATATCTTGTGATCAGAGCATCGTATTTGCATTATTCTTTCATTCAAAATTGTATTAGCAATCCAACGATATAAATTATCTCTCGGCCTAAATGATATAACATATACGTGAAAGCGTGGTTTTTGAAGGTTTTTCGAAGCACTATCTAAATGAAAAAATCTTTTAAATCATTTCATAAATGTACTTTTCACGAACATTTGAAATTTTAAAACACTCTATTGACCAACGTTTGAGGGCCACCTAGCGGCTCCCACACCCTGTTGGGAGCCAAATCATCTCGAAAAGACCTCAGCTTTACTATTTTAAATTTCATCAAGATTCCATTATCCGTTCAAAAGTTACAGAAGTAATTAAAGAAAGCGTTTTGGAACCATTGTGCGCTGCAGAAAAAAACATTTGAAAATTTGATTTAAAGTATTCAATTACGAATTGATAGTATCTTACTAAATTTTTTAGTGACGTTCGCATTCGTCTATAAACAAGTAGGTGCCAATAATTCACAACAAAAATAACCTAAGAGATTTTTAATCCCAATCAAATCTTTTTTGAAAATTCGACTATTTTTACATATTTAAAAAAATGAAAAATTTGTTCAAAAATTCATTTTCAAGTGCATTTTGAAATGATCATAATTTTATATCAAATGTATTTTCCAAAGTCTTGTATTTCAGAAAAACTTAAAAATTAGTTAAGGCTTGTAAAAAATTGTTGAACAAAATTAAAGGAAATACTGAATATAAATATATGGTACCTTTTCGTGAAAATATTGTGTTTTATAAAGGTTGAAAAATGTTTCAACTTTGAATGATTTGCATATCTAAGCCGGTTGAGGTATCGTACAATTATTTAAGATGTTGTTTTTTACGAAGGTTCTCTTAAATTGTTGGTGTTTTCAAAAGTTTTATTTTACCTCAAATGCCGTGTTATTAACAAAAAAGTGAAAAAGTCGATGAAAAAATTTTCAATATTAATCTTTGATTAAAATAAAGTAAAAGATATTCCACAACACTGAGCGTGTTTTTTGTTTGTCTTACATAGTATATTCTAAAAAATTAATTAAAGCCTGACTCCTCCTCTACAAATGTTCATTTCAAAACGATTGGAACAATACTTAAAAAGTTGTAATATTATAACAGGGTATTTCTAATCGGCCCCACTGTGCACTGCCATGGTCTGCAAGGATCGGCCTCTCAGGAACTAGAATGTGATGCTTTTTCATCCTCCAAATTCACTAGGAGATTCTCCTTCAGCCACATATAACGCAGTTATGGAAAGATATACATACTAATTTAGTAAAGCCCAATAAAAGTCTAAAATATATTACGTGCTTATGGTCCGAACATTCGAAAAAGAAATTCAGCTTGTTATGTGCATTATATATACCAAAATTGAAAACATTAAAAGTTTGTTTGCAAAAACGAATTCATTATTATCATCCAGGTATTTCAAGTCAAATTACATTTAGTTTGTCTTGTTTGCTATATTATATGCACTATTGTTATTTTTATAAAAATATTAATTTCTTTACAAATGTTTGGTTTATTATAATTGCCTTGTTAACATGAATACGTAATTCTGACAAGATTTTCCTGTATTTACAGGTACATCGATAAGATTTTTAACGAATAATTCAAAGCATGCAAAACACTTTATTTGTATTTTATTTACAATTCGGATTCGGATTACAGCACGTGCTGTTCCAACTAACACCATTCAAATGTCCATCAAATACTTTTGTCTACACAATGCCTGAGTACTTTATGTTTAAATTCAATAGCACAAACAAGAAAATAATGGTGAGGCGAAAACGATAATATTTAGCGTTACTTCAGGTTGGACATTTTACTGCGATGCCACAAGAATTTTGTTTAGTGTGATTCGTTTTGTGACACAGAAGACGTTCAACAGAAGCGTAAGGCATTGATATGTCAATTGGTTTCTATTTCGACCTTCTACAAAGTGACACCACAGCATTACGCTGAATGTGATAATCTGATTACCCAGCAACAAAATTAGAATTTATTCGGAAGGAATTGAATTTCCTTCACATATATAAAAATAGTGTATAAAACATGCTTCCACAGATACTATGAAAATAATAAATAAAGGAGAAAAACTCAGAAGAACTGCTGCTAAATATAATCTAAATTCTAACACTGAGTACGCTTCTTATTTACTTATTATACCATCACCCTTAGGGATGAAGGTATATATCATTTGATACGACACAAAAGTGTAACACATAGAAGGAGTCACTTTAGACCCTAGGTTTCTTTGAACCAAATTCGATTCATGACTTTTTAAGTCGTTTGAGCCATGTCCGTCTGTCTGTCTGTCTGTCTGTCTGTCTGTCTGTCTGTATGTCTGTCTGGTGGCTGTCCGGCTGGTTCGCACGATAACTTTCGAAAGACGCAACCAAATGTCTTGAAATTTTGCATGAGTTAATATTTCCCCAAAACTACTTACGGTATTGCAAATGGGATACATGGCCCCGCCCCTTCTGGTACCTCCCATACAAATACACCATTCCGCCCACTTTAGAAATCGAGTTATAATATCAATACACCCAACGGGATCGTACCCAAATTCAGTACTTAGTAAAGCTATTACAGGATAAAGTTTTGGAAAAAAAATTGAAAGTCTAGCCACGCCCCTTCTGGTACCTCCCATACAAATTCACCTTTCCGCCCACTTTAGATATGGAGTAATAATATCAATAAATCCATCGCGCTCGTACCCTAGTTCTTAATTTAGTAAAGCTATAGCAGGATACAGTTTTTGAGAAAAAAAAACTGAAGTCTACCAACGCCCCATCTGGTACCTCCCACACACATCTGATACCGCCCACTTTAGAAATCGATTAATATTATTATTAGAACTACCGCGATCGTGACCAAATTCTGTATTTAGTAAAGTTCAAGCAGGATAAAGTTTTGGAGAAAAAATCTGGAAGTCTAGACACTCCCATTCTGGTACCTCCCATACAAATGTACCTTTCCGCCCACTTTAGAGATGGAATAATAATATCAATACACTTGACACGATCGTGCCCAAATTCTGTATTTAGAAAAGCTATAACAGGATAAAGTTTTGGAGAAAAGGTCTGGATGTCTAGACACGCCCCTTCTGGTACCTCCCATACAAATGTACCACGCCGCCCACTTTAGAGATGGAGTAATAATATCAATATTCTCGACACGATCGTGCCCCAATTCTGTATTTCATTAAGTTATAACAGGATAAAGTTTTGGAGAAAAAATTGGAAGTCTAGCGGCGCCCCTTATGGGACCTCCCATACAAATATACCTTTCCGCCCACTTCAGAGATGGAGTAATAATATCAATACATCCAACGCTATCGTGCCCAAACTCTGTATTTAGTAAAGCTATAACAGGATAAAGTTTTGGAGGATAAACCTAGAAGTCTAGACACGCCCCTTCTAGTACCTCCCATACAAATGTACCACTCCACCCACTTTAGAAATCGAGTAATTTATTTTATTTTACTGAGGGTGATGGTCTATGTAAGTCGGGTTGCCCGACTGAAACTTTCTTACTGGTTTTTCCAAGAGTTTAAAGAACTTTGATTCCCTATATCTTTGTGTTAAACAATATTTAATATTGAATTAGAGTTTTAAGTTTCCAAAAAACAAATGTCCGATTACAAAAACTGCTTCAAATGTAACATATGTTGTATCCTAGAGCAACCCAAGAACAATGCACAAGTTTGGAATCAGCTTTTCACTGCTGGGTAACTTTTTGGTTAAAAATATTAAAAGGTTTTCCAGTTACGTAGGCTGTGATAGCGCTACACTAACTAACTAAATATAAGACACATCAACCGACTTTTAAATTTCTTATTTTTGTCGAAATTAAATGGTTTATGTTTAAATTTGTATAACAAAACGATATGTGATAAATATCACTTTTTGGCAAACATTTTCGAAGACAATGCCGGAGAGAACGGTTTCATCCTAATACAGGTACGGGAAATCGAGCTGCCTCATTATTTTTTTTTGAGCTACAGCGACGTCTTCACACTTTTTTTTTGGTTTTGGCTAGTGCAGTAGATTTTTATTTGAATTTTTCGATTTATTATGCATTCCTCTTAATTTAACAATCGTGTATGGATTTCAATTAAAAGAAGACAATCTCAGCATTATACTATTTTTCTATTTTGACTTTTTATACCCTCACCCTACGGGTAGGGTGTAAAGCTATTATTGGATAAAGCTATTACAGGATAAAGTTTTGGAGAAAAAAAACTGGAAGTCTAGCCCCGCTCCTTCTGGTACCTCCCATACAAATGTACCCTATTTAGAAATCGAGTAATAATATCAATATAATAGAAATTTTATGTTTTACTGAGGTTGAGGGTATATGTAAGTCGGGTTGCCCGACTGGAACTTTATTACAAGTTAAGAGGTATTTAGGCAAATTATGTCCTTTCGAATTTTATCCGTGAATAGCCTTGAAAACTTGCATTAAAAAAATTTGGGTGGATTCTATGGCATTCTTCTAAACATACTAAAATTATATAATTCTAGCTTTATTAGATTAGTGTTAAACAATTCTTAAAAACTTTATTTTAAACAATGCACAGTGGTTCCTTTTTGGTTTTTTTGGAATTAATTCTGTAACTTTTGAACGGATAACGCTATCTTGATGAAATTTAAAATAGTTAAAGCTGAGGTGTTTTCGAGATGATTTGGAAATATTCGGCTCCTGAGGTGGTGTGGGGGCCACTGCGTGGCCCTCCAAAGTTGGTCACCTCGGGTGTTTCAAAATTTCAAATGCTTGAGGAATGTGCATTTATGAACCGATTTGAAAGATTTTTTGCATTTAGATAGTGCTTCGAAAAACCTTCAAAAAACATGCTCACATGCACATGTTATCTCATTTAGGTCAAGAGATATTTGAGAAAATAAAAAAAATTGTGTCATTTTTGGACGAGGTTGATTTAGTGTTTTTAAGGGTGTGAGCTCAGTTTTTCTTTGATTTTAAAGATATTTATATCGTTAGTTAGCTTATAAAATTTTGAATGAAATTGCTGAAAACATAATTCAAATATTTTGTTCCAATCAAAAGTTATAAGCATCGCAAGTAAAAGTTTCCAAAAAAAGGCATATTTTTACTGTTTTTTTGCAAAAAGGCGACTACATTCTTTCGTTTGTAAAAAAAATATTTCTTCCGGGAAGTGGCAATTTCTTTATTATTCCTCATAGAAATGTTGATGCAGATGCATTTAATGCTAAATTTGAATCAGTTCAGCAAAATGGTTCCCCGGCAAGGGAAGTCAAAAATACCCCACCTTTGAAAAAAAAAAATTTTTGTTTTTGAAAATTCTCAAATCGCAAAGCGCCAACGAGAAAGCTCATTATATATTTTTTTGACCACGTATGTGGGCTAGTTAACCGTAACGTATTTCAACATCCCTGCCATAAACAAAGACAGTGTGGCCATTTTAGTAAAAAATTCGGAATTTTGGAACATATTTTCCCCGTTTTGGGAATTTGGGTAGTTTGTTGTAAGATATGGCAACATATTGTTATTCGTTTTTTTAAGGACAATTTTATGTACATTATTCCAAAATTCCGTTAAGATATTTCAGTCCGTTTGGGTTTTACGCTATTTTTCATATAAGATATTATTTCTCCAAAAAATACGTTTGACCAAATTTTATATTTGACTCAGAATTATGTCCAAAATAAAATGAGCTTTTAATTAATTTTTGTAAATTATTTAACTTTATGTAATTCCCTTTCCATTGATATGCAATACTTGTATGTCAAGAGTTTATTTATTCTTTATATTTATAATCAAACTTCACTACCTCCGTAATAAATGTATATATCGTGAAACACACATATATATGGGGGCTATATCTAAATCTGAACCGATATGCTTAGTTTTGTTACCACATCATAATAGTGTAAAAAAACTAAGATGTGTAAAGTTTTGTTAACACCAGAACAAAAATTTTGTTTTTGGCTACAATAATGTATAAAAGGTTATGCTAATTTGTATGGGAGGTACCAGAAGGGGCGGGGCAAGCGGACCCATTATTTCAGTATATACTACACGCTGTCAAATAATAATACCATCCAAATTTTAGCTTCGTAGAGCCCTCCATCAGGAAGTTAGTGACAATATAGTGGTTTTAGTGAAATAGGTAATTTTGTATGGGAGGTACTTGAGGGGGCGTGGCTATTTCGCCCATTTTCCAACCAACATTACGGCTAGTGAATTTTATGCCCCTGGTAAATTTCTATTCAAATTGATTAAGAACTACTCCAATTATCGTCTTAACCATTTTCCCAGCCGGCCAGACGGACATAGCTTTATTGGGTTAAGAAGCCCCGAAACTTATTTTTTCTGAAGGAATCTAGGGTCTCAGTTATATGCACTGATGGGCTTAACTTCTTCCCGTATAAAATTATATATTTCCTCTTCGATGTTACTGAGATTATACAAATTTTGTTCAAAATTTGTTAAAAATGGTAATAATAACAATAAAAAGCAGCAAAAACATATGAATATTGCATTAAAGATCAAATATATAACTTTAAAAATAATTTTGCTGGATATGATTATGCAATAAGAGACATTTTTCGTAATTTGTCTCTCATTCCTGTGTATAGGGATTTATAAATCATAAATAACTTAATTAAAGAGTCTATGGGCTTGTAACTTTTATTAATAAGTAACGACTCCATAATAATTTGTTAGTCTCATGTGTACCAAAAATTTCTCTTATTGCATAAATATTTTAAGCAAAATTATTTTTTTAGTTATTAATTTGATTTTTAATGCAATATTCATATGTTTTTGTTGCTTTTTATTTTTATTATTACCATTTTTAACAAATTTTGAACAAAATTTGTATAATCTCAGTAACATCGAAGAGGAAATATATAATTTTATACGGGAAGAAGTTAAGCCCATCAGTGCATATAACTGAGACCCTAGATTCCTTCAGAAAAAATAAGTTTCGGGGCTTCTTAACCCAATAAAGCTATGTCCGTCTGGCCGGCTGGGAAAATGGTTAAGACGATAATTGGAGTAGTTCTTAATCAATTTGAATAGAAATTTACCAGGGGCATAAAATTCACTAGCCGTAATGTTGGTTGGAAAATGGGCGAAATAGCCACGCCCCCTCAAGTACCTCCCATACAAAATTACCTATTTCACTAAAACCACTATATTGTCACTAACTTCCTGATGGAGGGCTCTACGAAGCTAAAATTTTTATGGTATTATTATTTGACAGCGTGTAGTATATACTGAAATAATGGGTCCGCTGGCCCCGCCCCTTCTGGTACCTCCCATACAAATTAGCATAACCTTTTATACATTATTGTAGCCAAAAACCACATTTTTGTTCTGGTGTTAACAAAACTTTGCACATCTTAGTTTTTTTACACTATTATGATGTGGTAACAAAACTAAGCATATCGGTTCAGATTTAGATATAGCCCCCATATATATGTGTGTTTCACGATATATACATTTATTACGGAGGTAGTGAAGTTTGATTATAAATATAAAGAATAAATAAACTCTTGACATACAAGTATTGCATATCAATGGATAGGGAATTACATAAAGTTAAATAATTTACAAAAATTAATTAAAAGCTCATTTTATTTTGGACATAATTCTGAGTCAAATATAAAATTTGGTCAAAACGTATTTTTTGGAGAAATAATATCTTATATGAAAAATAGCGTAAAACCCAAACGGACTGAAATATCTTAACGAAATTTTGGAATAATGTACATAAAATTGTCCTTAAAAAAACGAATAACAATATGTTGCCATATCTTACAACAAACTACCCAAATTCCCAAAACGGGGAAAATATGTTCCAAAATTCCGAATTTTTTACTAAAATGGCCACACTGTCTTTGTTTATGGCAGGGATGTTGAAATACGTTACGGTTAACTAGTCCACATACGTGGTCAAAAAAATATATAATGAGCTTTCTCGTTGGCGCTTTGCGATTTGAGAATTTTCAAAAACAAAAATTTTTTTTTTCAAAAATGGGGTATTTTTGACTTCCCTTGCCGGGGAACCATTTTGCTAAACTGATTTAAATTTAGCATTAAATGCATCTGCATCAACATTTCTATGAGGAATAATAAAGAAATTGCCACTTCCCGGAAGAAATATTTTTTTTACAAACGAAAGAATGTAGTCGCCTTTTTGCAAAAAAACAGTAAAAATATGCCTTTTTTTGGAAACTTTTACTTGCGATGCTTATAACTTTTGATTGGAACAAAATATTTGAATTATGTTTTCATCAATTTCATTCAGAATTTTATAAGCTAACTAACGATATAAATATCTTTAAAATCAAAGAAAAACTGAGCTCACACCCTTAAAAATACTAAATCAACCTCGTCCAAAAATGATACAATTTTTTTTATTTTCTCAAATATCTCTTGACCTAAATGAGATAACATGTGCATGTGAGCATGTTTTTTGAAGGTTTTTCGAAGCACTATCTAAATGCAAAAAATCTTTCAAATCGGTTCATAAATGCACATTCCTCAAGCATTTGAAATTTTGAAACACCCGAGGTGACCAACTTTGGAGGGCCACGCAGTGGCCCCTACACCACCTCGGGAGCCGAATATTTCCAAATCATCTCGAAAACACCTCAGCTTTAACTATTTTAAATTTCATCAAGATAGCGTTATCCGTTCAAAAGTTACAGAATTAATTCCAAAAAAAACCAAAAAGGAACCACTGTGCAATGTTGATCAATATTACTTTTTTTAACTCTAAATATTTTAACATAAATAAGGTATGTGTTTTCTTATTAACAATTTTCAGGTATGAAAATATGAAAGGACGTTGTTTGCAAAAATAACTTCTGAAAATTCAAAACAAAATAACCCGACTTACATATACCATCACCCTGAGTAAAGCAAAAAAATTTATATTTTATTGATGAAGTGGGCGGAGTGGTACATTTGTATGGGAGGTACCAGAAGGGGCGTGTCTAGACTTCCACATTTTTTCTCCAAAGCTTTATCCTGCTTGAACTTTACTAAATAAAGAATTTGGGCACGATCACGTTAGGTCTATTAATTATATTAATCGATTTCTAAAGTGGGCGGTACCGGATGAGTATGGGAGGTACCAGATAGGGGGTGGCTAGACTTCCAGTTTTTTTTTTTTTTTTGTTTTTTTATTTATATTTCAATATTATATACACATTTAATAATTATAGCCCCAGCGCCTTATTGGCTTTATAGGAGCAAACTGGCAACTATTATTAACATTATCATAAAATCTGATTCTCACAAAATTTATAAAAAAACAAAAATATAACAATTAATAAAATATATTGATTTTATTACATAAGAAGTATTTCAACGTTTTCTAAAAGATATTTTTTTATTTCTCCTTTAAAAACTGAAATGGCAAGAATATTTTTTAAATAAACAGGCATGTTATTGTATTCGTTAGGTCCAGCAAAACCAATACGTTGCTTTGTTACATCTAATCGACATCTAGAAATTGTAATATTGTCAGCTTGTCTCGTATTTCTACCTGTCCTTGGTCGATTTCGAACAAACTCAACAGATCCCTCTGATATGCCTAGATCAGACTTATGCATGTATACTAACAGTTGTCGCTTATAAAGACCTTGTATTGGCAAAACTGTCTTTGCCTTATGTTTGTACAAATTGATCGAACGATATGTTAATGGTAGATTATAAACTATCTTCAGTGCTTTATTTTGTGCGGATTGTAAAGCTTTCAATGAGCTGCATTTCTTATCTATATATATAAAAATGGTGGCAAAAATTTATAGTAATTCATCAATTGAGAACGGTTGGACCGATTTTGCTGAATTTTTTTTTCAGTTGTTCGTAATTGCCAGGAGAAGGTTTATGTAAAAGAAAATTTTGGGAAATTCCTCCGGAAAAGCCGGAAAATTGCAAAAACTGAAAATTGCTTTTTTGTATGGAATTTTGTGTGCAATTGTTTCGAATGGTTTTTCGAATGGAAAAATATAATTTTTTTTTGGAAAATTTCGGAAAAATTTCAATACTATTTTTCGATGAAATTTAGCTTTTTGTCGTACGATTTGTAGTTTTGAACGATGTAACTTGCGAAAAATTTCGTATAATTATTCCGAAACGACTTTTCGAATGGAAAAATAGATAAATTGTCGGTGGAAAACTCGGAAAATTCCGAAAAAATTGAAAAATTAGATTTTTTTCAATAATCGAAAATTAAACTTTGGCGGTTTTCGAATGGAAAAATATAAAATTTTAGTTGGAAAATTATGGAAAATTACAAAAAAAAATTATTTTTTTATTCGAAAAATTTTTGCTTCTTATCGTTTGTTTTGGTAATTTTGGGCGATGTAAATGTGAACAATTTCGAACAATTATGACTTTTCGAATGGAATAATAGAAAAAACTGGAAATTTTGGAAAATTCCAGAAAAAATTGAAAGATTTAAGTGCCTTCGACGAAATCTTCCATCGTATTGCTTGATTTTATGATTCGTTGATTCGTTGCAAAATTCGTTGTGTTGCTGAAAAATTTCGGATTTTTGTGAAATATATAAATATAAAAATAGTGTGAAAAATGTATAGTAATTTATCAAGAGAGAACGTTGGCACGGTTTGCTTTATTTTTTTTCAATATTGGCAGGAATTTTTTATGCGTCAAAATTTTGGGAAAATCCTTGGGAAAAGCCGGGAAATTTGAGTGCAATTGTTACGAAATGGCTTTTCGAATGCAAAATAGAAAATTATTAGGGGAAAACTCGGAAGTTTCCGGAAATGCGCAAAAAATTTGATTTTTTTATCGACGAAATTTTGCAGTTATCGCATGATTGGATGATTTTGATATTGGTTGGAAAATTGAAAGAGATAAATAATGTCTCTATATTTATATAAAAATGGTGTTATAGTAATTCATAATTCATGCTGAAATTTTTTTCAGTTGTTCGCAATTGCCAGAAGAAGGTTTATGTGAGAGAAAATTTTGGGAAATTGGAAAACCCGAAAATAGCTTTTTTGTGTGCAATAATTGCAAATTACTTTTCAAATGGAAAAATATAAAAATTGTGTTGGAAAGTTCCAGAAAAATTAGAAAATTTTAAATTTTTTATTCGACGAAATTTAGCTTACTGTCGTTATTATTCCGACATAACTTTCTGAATGAAAAAATAGATAAATTCTTGGTGGAAAACTCGAAAAATTTGGATTTTTCGAATAGGACATGGCTGTTTTTAGGGAGAGTTATTTACTAGACTAATGCCTCCTATTAGACAATCAATCGTCGTGCTATAATTAGTCAGAACGTCTGTAATAATCAAACGCAAAAGGAACGTGCCAAAAAAATTAATGAAGACGTGCCCATATTGCATAGTTTCGCGCTGCACAATCACCACCTCAAATTTGACAGAATGTTACTAGAAGAAGACCAGTTGTAAATATAGACTAGAATCGCGCTGCTTTTGAATACGATTCCACAATCGCCTACAAAGATTTTCGCTGCGTTGATATGGGTTCATTGTCTGTCGTATGCCAGCATAGCAATCCACTGAAGTTACAATCTGAAACTCCCGGCTTATGCTGCTACTCATTTCGAGGTGAGATCCCAATCTATTTTAAGATGAGATCCCAACTGTATCCTTTTTGCGATCGAACATTTTTGTTAGGAGATAACTGCATTAAAAGTTGTTGATATGAATATCGACGGCTTCACAGCTATTGCAGGGTGAGAATGTGGAATCACACGATATTGTTCTCAAGCGTCGGGAGACTCATCGGTCATATGATGCACTTCAATACCCGTTGATGTTCTGCCGTGGAGAGGGAGAATATCACCACAATTTAAAGATGGTCAATACAACGACAGGTTTGTTTACAAGTCATCAGGAAAAGAAACGAATAAAAAGGTTAGCTCAAATAATTTTTATGCGTATCGATCGCAAGTTGCGTTAGCTGTTGCACCATCTGCTGCCACTTTGTTGAAAGGCGGTCGAACTGCACATTTCGCTTTGAAGTTGCCGATGAATCTTCTCACAGTTGACAAGCCATTGGGCACAATATCCAGAAGTTCGGCGATAGCGATATTGTTGCGAGAATGCAAAATTATCATTTGGGATAAATGCACGATAGCGCGTCAACGAGCTTTGGAGGCAGTTGAACGAAAGATGAAGGATTTATGGGGTGATCCGAAACGATTTGATGGGGCTATAATATTTCTGTCGGAAGATTTTCATCAAACGCTTCCCGCCATCCTAAAATCTACTACTGCTGATGAAATTAATGTCTTTGTGGCGGAATAACAAGAAGTTGATATTAACCACGAACATGAGAGTCACGTTGCAAAACGACCCATCGGCTACTGCATTTTCAAAATATCTATTGGCGCTTTGTAATGGCCAAATTCCTGTTGATGTTTCAACTGGATTGATGACGTTTCCGTCAATTTTTTTCAAAGGAGAGGAAGTCTTTTTACCTCGAATTTCTATTATTCCAACCGATATTTCCTTCCAATTCTAGCAAATTCAATTCCCCATTCGATTGGCTTTTGCGATGACAATCAATAAATCGCAAGGCCAATCATTGGAAGTTTGTGGGATCAGCCTCGAATTTCTCAGTTTTTCGCGTGTATTCATTGTTTGTTTTAGCGCCGGAAAACAAATCGAAAAACATTGTTTATCAGACCGCTCTTCACTGATTTCGATTAAATTCAAATTAGTCACATTAAAATTTGAACTATATGTGTTTTAATATTACCTTGGAGCTTATATGAAGGCGTTAACTTAGAGCGAGACGAAGTTCGCCGAGTCAGAAGTTGTATGGCAGAACAACGTTTGCCGGATCAGCTAGTAAGCATATATAATCGAAAGATACGTTAAATGTTAGTGTATAAGAGATTCATAAACCATCATTTTTATTTCCCTGCTTAGCTTATTTTTGAATTTATATAATATCCCAGTGGCCGACGAAATTTTAGCTTTTACCTCGTTAATATGAGCATCCCATGAAAGGTTATGACTAAGAGTCATTCCCAAATATTTTACACTTTGAGATTCAGATATAAGCGAGCCGTCTACATGTATTGACATATTTCCATCACTCGCGCACACACAAGGTTTAAATCTTATAAATTTTGTCTTGCTGGTGTTTAAGACTAGTTTATTTAAACGTGCAAATTCAGCGAATATCGCTGCGTCATATTCGATTTGAGTTCGGAGAACCGCCTCATGTTTGTAATCATAAAGAATCAAATACTGTAACCTGCTATAGCTTTACTAAATACAGAATTTGGGTACGAGCTTGGCTACTCTTTCATTTTTTTCTCCAAAACTTTATACTATTATAGATTTACTAAATACAGAATTTGGGTACGATCCCGTTGGGTGTATTGATATTACTACTCGATTTCGAATGTGGGAGGAATGATGTATTTGTATGCGAGGTACCAGAAGGGGCGGGGCCATGTAGCCCATTTGCAATACCGTAAGTAGGTTTGGGGAAATATTAACTCGTGCTAAATTTCAAAACAATTGGTTGCGTCTTTCGAAAGTTATCGTGCGAATCAGCCGGACAGCCAGACAGACATGGCTCAAACGACTTAAAAAGTCATGAATTGAATTTGGTTCAAAGGAACCTAGGGTCTAAGGTGACTCCTTCTATATGTTACACTTTTGGGTCGTATCAAATGATATAGTCCCTCATCCCTAAGGGTGATGGTATAAAAATTATAAAATGCAGAGATTGTCTACTTTTATTTGCTAACCATACCACCATTATAAACTATACAACTATGAAAAATACTGAAATAAATTGTTTAAATTGAATATCCTTTAAAAAATTAAGTCTTTTAATAAGGAAACCTGTGGATGAATATGCAGTTTTACTATACATGGTCACTACTTTCAATTGTATTTTAGAGTTACGGTTTGTTTCCTATGTTACAGTTGAAGCCCAAAACGTTTGGAACAACTTTGTTGATTTACTAATTGTTAATATAGAGGGTATATATTATTTGATAAGAGAAAAAGGGTATCGCATTAAAGGAGACAAGCTGGGCGCCAAGTATCTTAAGACCACATTCGTTTCAGGTATTTTTAAGACTATTGCGTTCGAAAATTATGATTCTTATGATAATTAAAATTTACCACCATTAATAGTTTTCTAAACACAAATACCCTTTTGATACCTCCCAAACAAATAATTTTTGGATACCACTATTTTTTATGATAGAGGAAGGGTTTCTAATTAAGAAAACAATTTAAAAAATATTTTTGTGGAGAGAATTTTTTTTTTAAATTTCTAAATTTTTGTTTCTTCATAATGTACCTATTTGTTTTGACCTATCTTTCATGTTCTAGACGGGCAGTCAAGCCAAAAGGCGTACCAAATTAAGTGGAATCAAATGGCCAACAAGAATTATGCCACTTAAACTCAACAATTTGCAGAATTTTGCTGTACTGGTTGAATACATTTGAATCTATGTACTGGTTAAAAAGTGATGGCCTCTGAAATTTGGCATATAGAAAATAAGTTTTTATAAATACTTGAATTTTTGCCTTTGGCTAAAGTGCAGAATATGGAGCGGGGAGCCCACAACAAAAAAACAGTAAGAATGTTTCAGTCGGGAAAACCGACTTACATATACCCTCACCCTAAGTAAAACATAATTTGCTAGTATATTTTGTTATTACTCGTATTTTATCCTAAACTTTATCCATCTATAGATTTACTAAATATAGAAATTACGCACGATCACTTTGGCTGTATTGATATGATTACTCAATATTTAAAGTGGTCGGATTGTTACATTTGAATGGAAGGGACGTGGCCATGTAGCCCATTTGTAATACCGAAAGTAGTTTTGGAGAAATATTAACCCGTGCAAAGTTTCAAAGCATTTGGTTGCGTCTTTCGAAAGTTATCGTGCGTACCAGCAGGACAGACAGACACACATGGCTCAAACGACATAAGGTCATGAATCGAATTTGGTTCAAAGAAACCTAGGGTCTAAAGTAACTCCTTCTATGTGTAACACTTTTGGGTCGTATCAAATGATATACACCCTCCTACTCGTAGGGTGAGTGTCTTGGTCCCCAAACCTCGAAATGGTAGTTCAAAATGAGAGCCGGGGCCCATGGCGCCCTTGGGGGGTCAAGAGGGGGTTTTCTTAGATTATATGATGACCCCTTATGTGCGGGTACTCAAATGAAAGATATTTCCCCCAATCAGGAACCTGTGCTCTATCATAATTATAAAGTGGTATCCAGAGACCAAAATGGCTATAAACTAGTGTAACCTTTCTAAATGCATATATGTGTAAGTTGACAGAATTCGGTCAATTTTGCCCAAGGATAGCATAATTACTATTGATCTCATGTTTTTTTAAGCATTATTAACAATTTATTTTTTTTAATGGGTTCGCCATCTAACTTTTTTTTCAACTAGTGCTTATTTCGTGAATGGTAACACTTAGCTCATGTCTGATTTGACAGATAATTAGTTTTATCCTTCCGCTGAACGAATATGGTTGTGTATACGCTTGAACAACGCTGGGAAATATTGCGACATTACTTTGAAAATCATGGTAATGTTGCAGACAAAAAAATCATCTTTTCAGATGAAGCTCATTTTGATCTTGGCGGGTATGTAAACAAGCAAATTTGTCGCATTTGGGGCACAGAAAACCCGCACGCCTACATTGAAAAGCCGATGCACCCAAAACGAGTCACTGTTTGGTGCAGATTTTGGTCCAGAGGCATAATTGGGCCATTTTTTTCGAAAATGAGCAAGGAGTGGCCGTTACAGTCAATGGCGATCGTTATCGGGCCATGTTGAACGAATTTTTGTTCACAAAAATTGAAGAGGAGGATATTGGCGCTGTGGCGCTACGTCTCACACATCCGCAGAGGTAATGTCGTTTGGCCACCTTGGAGCTTCGATTTGACACCGTTGGACTATTATTTGTGGGGTGCCCTCAAAGATAAGTGTCACGCCGACAAGCCAGAGACAGTTGACGCTTTAAAGGACAATATTCGTGATGCCACTGGTGAAATACAGCTGCACACAATCGATAATGTGGTTAAAAATTGGACCGATCGTGTAGGCTACTGCATGGCCAGCCGAGGCAGCCATTTGAATGAAATTATTTTCCTTTTAACCGGAAGGATTGTACTTTCAAATAAAAAAAGAAACTTGAGAAAATATTCAGTAGTTTTTTATAGCATTTAAAAAAAAAAAAAAAGTTATTTTGTGGAAACGTTATATTTTAAGTGCTAATTATACCATAACCCTTAGGGATGAGGGCATATATCATTTGATACGACCCAAAAGTGTAACACATAGAAGGAGTGACTTTAGACCCTAGGTTTCTTTGAACCAAATTTGATTCATGACTTTTTAAGTCGTTTGAGCCATGTCCGTCTGTCTATCTGTCTGTCCGTCTGGCTGTCCGGCTGGTTCGCACGATAACTTTCGAAAGACGCAACCAAATGTTTTGAAATTTTGCACGAGTTAATATTTCCCCAAAACTACTTACGGTATTGAAAATGGGCTACATGACCACGCTCCTTCAGGTACCTTCCATACAAATGTACCTTTCCCCCCACTTTAGAGATGGAGTAATAATATCAATACACCCGACACGATCGTGCCCAAATTCTGTATTTAGCAAAGATATAACAGGATAAAAAATTTGGAGAACAATTCTAGATGTCTAGACAAGCCCTCTCTGGTACCTCCCATACGAATGTACTTTTCCGCCCACTTTAGAGATGGAGTTATAATATCAATACACTCGACACGCTCGTGCCCAAATTATACATTTTGTTAAGCTATAACAGGATAAAGTTTTGGAAAAAATATTGGAAGTCTAGCCACGCCCCTTATGGTACCTCCCATACAAATGTACCACTCCGTCCACTTTAGAGATGGAGTTATAATATCAATATACTCGACACGATCGTTCCCAAATTGTGTATTTTGTTAAGTTATAACAGGATTAAGTTTTGGAAATAATATTAAAAGTCTAGACACGCCCCTAATGGTACCTCCCATACAAATGTACCTTTCCGTCCACTTTAGAGATGGAGTAATATTATCAATACACCCCTCGCGATCGAGCCCAAATTCTGTATTTAGTAAAGCTATAACAGGATAAAGTTTTGGAGAAAAAATCTTGAAGTGTAGACACGCCCCATAAAGTTTTGGAGAAAAAACTTGAAGTGTAGACACGCCCCATAAAGTTTTGGAGAAAAAATCTTGAAGTGTAGACACTCCCACTTTAGAAATCGAGTTATAATATCAATATAATAGAACATTTTTTGTTTTACTGAGGGTGAGGGTTTATGTAAAAACGTTTTTGACATGATATTATTTTTTAACATTTTATTTGTTACTTATTTAATTAATTCTCACAATATGTTATGTTTAATTCATTGTTATGTTTTCATTAAAAATTTACTGTTTTTTCTTCTTTGTAATGTATTTTATCTACTAATGCGAATGCGAATGTGTCGGGATTAGAGGCGTTCACAGTAATTGCAAAGTTGGTTGGAATAGGCAGTGAATACGTCTACATCAACAAAGTAGCGGTCAGTTGAAGTGGAAGCACAGAAATAGGGACGACTTCCAATCTGGCGCCATGCCGGAGTTCACCTCAACTATTGACCATGTCAATACTTAGTTTTGACTCCCTTCGACCACTACACATCCAGGATCTGTGATTATACTAGGATCGTCCATACTCAGAGTCAACTTTTCAAGTGTTTCCCAATTTACCGAGGTGAATTCCCGTCGGGGTCAACCACTTGAAGAGAAGGATTAACTCCCAAGCTTGTTAGTTTCCTTGGTTGTTTCGCACTATTGATGGGTTCGTCCCCAGAGCGAGCCCTTTTAATCTTTTTAATCGCACGGTTACACAGTAAGTTACAAGACCGCCGATACGCGTTACGTTCCTTCTGCTACTTAAACCGCTTCCTTTTCCCGCCAGTTAAATTGCTTCCTTTTGTCTCGACCACATTTCCCACAAAGATTTCGACCTCACCTCTCAAGTTGTCCTTAATGGTTTTGACCAAGTCCGTATAGGTTAACGAAAAGACTGTGGCGTTTCGGCGCGTCAAGAAAGTTTTTTCCACCGTATTTGTGCCAGTTTTCGTGTCACAGTCTGGTTGTGACTCCTTTGGAACTTAGGGGGTGTCCAATAGAGAGACTACATGATCGTATCCTCAATGATCTATCCGACAGGGGAGAAACCGGACTGGTTCCACTTACCAAACATCCGACTACAGGACAATCTCATTTTGTACACCATTATTTTGGACTCCTTCCGAGGTCTTTGGGGCAAGCTGCAGCATGAGTTCATCATGTTGTTACTGTATAGAAGCTTGCAGCTCAGCCAGATTGATCACAGTTGGTTGTGCTGCAAGCACATTTGGCTTCCATAGTGGAGTAATCTGTCTCACTGTCATCACGACAAGGACTTCGTAAATAAGCCTGTTACTCACTAAGGCGCTCTGGTAAATTAGTGTGGTTCCGTTAGAATACAGTCGAAAAACCATGACTGCAAACAATCCGATGAGCACGGTACACATAACAATCCGAATTAGGGGGTTCGATAACCTTAGGGTATCCTGCTTTTGCGCATTAAAGCTACAATGGGTCTTAAAATATGCATTTTGTTGTAGCCGTAAAGTTGCCCCCCAGCGATTCACAAGACAGCATGTAAGCCTCAACATCTCGACAAGATAGTTACCTTCGGTGGAGGCACTTATAAGTCCGTACCGTGGTTGAACGTTGCATGGATGTACTCCATTTGCTGATTTTGAAATACAATTCACAGAAATAACGAGCAAACAAATGAAGAATATAGGAATTGGCGGCCTTATATAATACTTACGTAAAAAACTTATTTCCCTTTAGACACATGAATTAGGTATGAGATTTACTGATGTTAGCAGAAGTGAAACTAGTTATCTAATTAATGAAAATAATATAAAGCGTGCGGAATGCAGGACTGTAATTTTTAGTCAAAGAAAGGAATAACACTACTACGCACATGGTTGGCGATCTTATTATTTATTCTTGAAAGATATTATGATTCCACATGGTGGTAGTAGTGATGTTATTTTCTGTTATCACAAAAACTTGTATTTGTTCATGAATGATGATACGAAACTAGTTTTCTATCAAAATGAAAAAAAAAATAACAAATGTTCAAATGTTATGGATATATCCTGCAAAAAAAATCACCACCCATAATGAAATATCAACACCCTTTATTACATAACCACTCCTAAACTAAGTGCGCAATTTTCGATTGCCTTTTGTTCATGAAATCCTCAAACAAGCACTCCTAAAAGTTTTCTATTCACGTGTGATCTATAGCAACCACCCATTTCAAGGACGACACCACATAGGTTATTTCACAAAGAAACTCTATTACGGCTGAATTAAACAGTATAATGGAAAACTTAAAAGATGTTGAACTGCGTAGGCAAGATTTGTATGGATATTAAATAGACAGCTGCGCGCCCGATATCACATTAAGATGTGGCGCAGTTAAATAATTTCGTCATAGCAATCCGAAAGGTAACATACAAACAAAAAAACATTTATTGTTACTCAGTAAGTACTATTTACACAGCGCAACAGTTTGCTTAACCATTTCAGTGAC
The DNA here is from genome assembly GCA_964034835.1 of Muscina levida. Taxonomy (NCBI): domain Eukaryota; kingdom Metazoa; phylum Arthropoda; class Insecta; order Diptera; family Muscidae; genus Muscina; species Muscina levida. The sequence continues at coordinate 90,312,942 of OZ035883.1, read as the reverse complement.
CACGTGGATTTTGTTGGGCTAGTCGAAAGCGACACAAAATGGCAAGCAAAATTTGCTAACACTCTGAATCTTTTCACTTAACGGCTGCTTTTCAAAGAGGATATAAAGGGTCCTCCATCTAACTTTTTTTTTTCAACTAGTGCTTATTTCGTGAATGGTAACACTTAGCTCATGTCTGATTTGACAGATAATCAGTTTTATCCGTCCGCTGAACGAATATGGTTGTGTATACGCATAAACAACGCTGGGAAATATTGCGGCAATACTTTGAAAATCATGGTAATGTTGCAGACAAAAAAAATCATCTTTTCAGATGAAGCTCATTTTGATCTTGGCGGGTATGTAAACAAGCGGTGCGGATTTTGGTCGAGAGGCATAATTGGGCCATTTTTTTCGAAAATGAGCAAGGAGTGGCCGTTACAGTCAATGGCGATCGTTATCGGGCCATGTTGAACGAATTTTTGTTAACAAAAAGTGAAGACGAGGATATTGGCGCTGTGGCGCTACGTGTCACACAGCCGCAGAGCTGATGTCGTTTGGCCACCTCGGAGCTTCGATTTGACACCGTTGGACTATTTTCTGTGGGGTGCCCTCAAAGATAAGTGTTACGCCGACAAGCCAGAGACAGTATTGTGTCCCGAGCTTAAAAATAGGTACGCAAGAGTGTAGATCAAATGTCGCGGGTTTAATCTTTACTAATCGTGTGTATTCTGTAAAGTCTGTCAAACTAATACTGTCTTAGAACTGGTAGAGCAATAAACGATTATTGTTAACGGAGAATATCATCGTCGTACACATCATTCACTGTTCAATACATCGACGCACAATCCGTCCTCTCATTATCAATTTGATTGCACATTTTTTTAGTTATACCGGCCGGCCGGGACATGTGGTTTCCGTGGTTCGATTCCGGCTCCAGTCGTCAAAATTTTTTTTTTCATTGCCGTCCCACTTGATGTTGTCGACAACAACTTCGTAGTATAAGTGTCAAGTCAATCGGTATGTCTAGTAAAAGCTACAACTTCAAACAGTGACGTTCGCATTCGTCGATAAACAAGTAGGAGCCGTTTGTTGTGAATCTAAAATGGAAAGTGTGTTAATTCGCAAAAAACGCGAGAAGCATCCCATACCTCATTAATGGAGTGTAAAGAGAAATTAAGTTTAAGTTAAGATGTCCATGCACAATTTGTATTTGCGTATATAATCCGCAAGAAGTATTTCAGAAGCTTCTGTCTGACAGTTTGCAATTTGGTCTGTTGTAGCGAGATCGAAAATATGAATTTAACCCAAGATGTGTCCAATCCTTATGATAATATAACACATATTGTTGAATAATTTTGAGTTATTCAAAACAAAAATTAACAGCCCACATGTAGTAAAAAATAGGCATATATCATGTTTATTTTTACAAATTTATATGTATCAATATAAAATGCCAAATAGCAAAAAATAAGTGGAAATGGATATGCCACGCGCTACGAAAACCAGTGGACAGCATCATCAGAACGGCACTGGAATGGAACACCCAAAGAAGCCGACACATTAGGCACTTGGCGCGGAACATTAATATATGATTTAAGACCACAAGACCTCACGTCTTATTGATACTAGCGTACGAAGGAAGTGGTGCATTTCTTAATTAATATTTTAAAAATAAAATAGCCCAATTCAATTGTAAATATCTATATGGGTCGACATCGCGAATATGGTATGGTATTGGTATGATTCACTCCCGAAAAAGTGTGTTGCACTGTTTGCTCAAAAATTGATTTTTTAACGTTCCATTAACATTTCATTTTGATTTTATTTTGGAACCTTTGACTCATGGAGGCTATTTGTCTTCAGTGACTATTAGTGAAATTTTCCGGAGAATATTACTATCGAAGATTCTAAACCTTGACCTCCGTTCAAAGTTGACATATTAAGAGTTTTTCAAAATTGGGCCAAAAATGTCCAACACGGGTGGCAGCTAGGGGGTTAAAATGTTCCAAGGAAATTTTCCCCTGAATGTATTAGTATAGGTCTCCGAAGACATGAAATACAACAAAGGTACTTTTATAGGTGATTTTTCATATTCTTTGAATCTACTTTTGACCGAAAAATTCAAACTTTAAACCACTGTAAAAAAATTTGTGACGTAGTGGAGCAAATTGGAGTTTAGGGTTTTGATACTGAGGTCAAATGCTATCGTTTGAAATTGGTTTGGTTCATTCCCGAGACAATGACCCTTAAATTGTGTCATAGTGTAATTTAACGTTTAAATCCAATCGAAAATTATACACATTGGGACTTAACGCTCGTCCAGGAGACTGTTTCTGCCACAACGAATCAAATTCGTACATCGTTTGCGATCATCGGAGTCACATGTCATCCTTCGAACCCGACAGTTTAGTGGGACAAACACAAGGACGAGATGGCTGACGACATTTTGCACAGAATTCGCACAACACTTTAGAATCTGTTTTTGAAATTAATGAAGATATGCGCAACGAAGCATTAGTTCTGATTCAAAAAATCTGTTGTCGACAGCAAGACTATAATCGAAATGAGATGGCCGAATGAGTCCGGACAAGTGTGACGCTGTTGAATGTCGAGCATAAGAACGTGTACTGATGAAGGTTGTAGACGATTGATGGTACCGGTGGGACAGGCAAACCATTCCTTACGTTGTTTCCAGCAACAATTTCGTCAAGATCAGAAACTAAGTTGGTCGCTGCATCCTCTGGCATTGCTGCCAAGATATTCGAACTGCAAATTCCGCTTTGAAGAAGCCGACGAATATTCTAACGTTTAAAATTTGTTAAATTGAAGTTCACAATGACCAAGAATTCGGCGACAGCGATTTTGATGCGAGAATACAAAATCAACATTTGGATACGCGATGGCGCATAAACGAGCTTTGAAAGTAGTTAGCTTTGGAAGTAGTAGAGGTGACTCGAGACGATTTGATGGGAGATTCCCGTCATCACGAGATCTAATGCTACCGATTTACTTAATGCATGCTTGAAATTGACGTTATTGTCAAGAAGTTGGAATTGACCACGAACATGAGAGTCGCTTTGCAGAACCTCCCATCGGCTGCTGAATTCTCGAGACAACAGCTGGCGCTTGGCGGTGACAACATTTCTGTTGATGTTTCGACTGAAATGATATCGTTCCCTGCTAATTTTTGCAAGTTCGCATCGTCTAAGGAGGGACTCATCCCCACAGACTTCCCCGGCATATCTTAATTTTGGTTTGTATTGTTACCAAAGAAAACCAAGCCGATACCCCTTCATCGGCAGCGACGACAGAACTAGCGGCTTTTTAAGCCGACTTATATATTTAGCAAAATAAAGTCAGCGGTGGCCGATATAAGTGACAGGTAAGCGACGCACAGTGGGGTATGGGACCCAAAACGGAGATTAATTAAAAAATTTAAATTGCGATTTCCAAATAAAATTTTGTGCTCAATAATTGTACACAGAACACTGATTCAATAGATACTAGAGTCAATTACATATGTTGTTTATTTAAAGTTCTATGCTCTCTCAAACTTCGGAAATTTTTTCGACTTTTCTACGTGTTAGCGAAAAGTGAAATATCGATATTTTGGAGTGAAAGTTTTTGCTTTTTAGTCATTTAAAAATCTAATTTTTGTTATGGCTCATTCAACGTCAGCTATTGAAGAACAGGAATAACAATAAGTTGTATACAATAAATATGTATAATAACTTTTACTTATTTTTGAAAAAAATGGTCTAAATTTAAGGTATTTTTGAAATGAATGTAGATTTTTAAAATGGTTCCGGGTAAAACCGTGTTGAAAAATTAGCATAATTGTAAAATATAACATCTGTACTTACAAAATCAAGAAAAACATTTTGCGCGTTTTTGCGCCAATTTGTTTTATTAAATAAATTGTGATGTTAGACACTCCTGCGAAAACGGTGGAAATTTTGTTTGGTTTGATTTGGCCACATTTTCTTTGTTTTTGCTGTATTGCAATTTGTTGCTGAACATTAATTTTAATTATACCCTACATAAGACAAAATATATGCTTATTTGCCTTCATAATATTCAAATTGAAAATATGGTTAAATTACATTATTTCACAACAACTCTAGATTTTATAACCGTCACAGCAATTTTTTTCAAAACGTTAAAATATCAACATATTTGGAAAAGCTAATTCAGAGATTACTAAGAGCAACCACTAAAAATAGTTGTTCATGCTAAATTCAGAGAAATACCTTCTAAGTTTATTTTATAAAATGTGAGTCATTTCGAGGTTTGTTTTTTAAATGGTTTTATTTTCATTTCATTTAAATGGTTTGACTGATGGCAAACTGATATTTGACAGGTGTTTAATATTGTTTGACATTTTGTCATGAAGTAACTGAAATGGAAATTGTTTTTCGAGCCCTTCGCTCAACAAATAGTGTGCGTAATAGACTATCTATCAATATCATTCTCAAATGTTGGCCTCAGTGTACGCTACTGTATAATACGCAACCAAAAAGACCACTTCCATCCGACATAGAGCAGAAGGTTGCGTCTGTAGCAGAGACCGTTACTAAAGATACCGACCAGTCGATTAGACACCTTGAGTATTCTGTGCACGCTTTGCATTAGATATGCAACAACTTGGAATGACGCTATAATGATGAGTTCCTATTGGCAGTTATTTCCTTTCCCAACGCCTCCGCCCCACCCCGCCGATATTGCTTTATGCATATACTAATTCAAATGTATACAGCTTTTTGGTCCACCCTGTATATTAATACATAAGTGTGTTTACAAACAGTTTAAACATAAGTCAATATCAAATTTCAAAGAGATCGGATACAAGCCGTAGTTTTTATAAAGGTTTGATTCTACTGCAGTATATATAGATTTAAGTATATACATGGGGACTATATGTATATATGGACCGATTTCTTAAAAACTTCAAACCAATCGATCTTATATCAAAAGGAACATCTGTGCCAAATTTGGCAAAGATCAGACGCTTCCTTGAATTAATCTCCGTTTTGGGTGTTCAATACCCCACTGTGCGATGGCATTAAACCAATGATTGCAATCCGATCGGCAAGGTTCGGCGAGTGTCAACTTCCGGTTTGCAATTAAGTGTTACATATGTTACGTAAAACAAAGATAAACTAAAAGTTGTTGGTGTTGGGTATTAACAAAAGAGTAGCAAGTGCATTGCTGTATATTTTGTTGGTGTAAAGTAAAAATCGTTAAATAGTAGCCCAATTCACAATATTGTGCATTAAAGATTGCAAATGTATGCAATTGTAAATATTAGCTTTTTGGTTTAATTTAAATGCTTATTGCGAAATAGGAAATTCACAGCTGACTTATAAAAAGCCGATAAGGCTGAAACACATAGAAAGCCTGGCATTCCTGTCATGCTTTCTTTGCAAGCATCAGCCTCGCTTTTAAAATTTCTAAAACACATAAGCGGCATACTCTATACGCTTATCCAATCATATGTTTGTCGGTAAACACAATATTGGACATCAGTTTAATTGTTTATGCAATGTTTTCCTGAAACATCATTAAATTCATATAATTTAATAATATTTTTTTTGTTCTTTTGCCTGTTTGTACAAAATAAACTACACAATCAGCTGTTTTCAAATGTCAATGCCTGCGATGCCTACAAAATTTTTAATTTTTGTAAACTTTGCGCCTCGCTTGCGCCTGATGCTTTAGAGAATGCTTTTTATGTGTGCGCATTCGTAAGAACGCATGTAATAAAAAAAATTTGACATATGCTTGATGCGAGGAAAGAAAGAAACGCTTTCTATGTGTTTCAGCCTATACCCCTTTATCGGTGGCGGCTTAGCATTTAAGCGAACTTACTCAAACTCGGTGAGAGGAAAACGACGGCGTTTAGCCACCGATAGCAAGCCGATCGGCTTGGTTCGATGACTGATGACTGAGTAAGTGAATGGTAATGGTTGTAAGTGTTGCATATTAACAAAAGAGTAGCAAGGACAGTGCTGTATATTTTGTTGGTGTAGAGTAAAAATGTACTACATATACCATTTTACAAATGCTAAGATGCAAGACCATTTGCACAACATTGTGAATTGGGCTAATGTATTGATTTGAATATTTCAGTAGTCCACTTGAAAATTTCGCTAATTTAGAAAACAATAAAAATTCTGTAAAACTCACAATTTTATTTGTTTCTTAAAAGCCTCCCTAAGCCCTTATCAATCTCGTTTGAAACTCGGTAAGTTTCGTGTAAGTTCTGTTTAAATATTCAATACTCCTGCAAAACTCTCTATATTGTTCGGCGGTTCACTTTCAAATAACTTTAAGTTACATATAAACTTTCAAAAGTTGTCATGTAACTTTTGGAAATGCCGTCATCTTGACAGTTAGAGTCAGTTCGCGTGCTTATTGTTGAATTACAAACGTACCTAATTAAAATAACCATTTTTATTCATCGTCAAACAAAATTACTCAGGATCTATTTCTATTAAAATACCGTACAGCACGAACACCGAAAAAACAATGGAAAAGAAAATTTCAAACAATATATTATTTTATACCAAAAAAAGTTGGGAAATCCAATGGAAAATGTCAAATTATTTTAAAGAAAGTGTGCCAGAAAGCGTTTACTGCTATTTTGGGAGTATCTAAGGACCGATTACAAAGAATTTATAAAAACCATTTAACTTCAAATAAACTCCCGAAAAATAGAAGAGGTGGTGATAGAAAATCTCTGCAGTATTCTGAACGTTTTAAATCGGTTAAGGCATATATGAAGGGTATTAAAGCTATAGAATCACATTATGTGCGAGGAAGATCTACTGTGCAATACTTATCTAGCCACCTGAATATAAAAAAAACTTCAAGTGATTTATAATATTCACAGTGGCAGCATATTGCGCATTCCATGAGGAACAGGATGCCGCTACAGCCTATTGTAACCCGTGCTGCTAGTGAAAAGCACAAGGAGACAGTAAAACAGGCGAGACTGCTATTTAAGCGAAAGAACCATCAGATGAAGGAACGGGAGAACGAGGATATAGAGCGATACCGGGATAGAGGTGAGGCCCGCAAATTTTACCAGAAAGTAGGAGTCAAAAGCTACGGTAATGGCTCTCCTCCTGTAAAAACAGGGATGGAAATCTGGTTACAGATACGACGAATGGGGGGCATATATGGAGAGAACACTTCCAGCAACTGCTGGTTCCAGAAGGCAGCGCACGTGAAGGTATCACGACAATTGTCGACGACTGCTTATATTGCCCGCCACCAAGTCAAGCCGAGGTAAGAAGAGCAATATCGCGGTTGAAAAATAATAATGCAGCCGGTGCCGGTCGGTAGTAAGGAGCTGGTAACGAATATGCACCAGCTCGTCGACGGCAGCTTTATAGCCTTCGACAGCCCGATACGGCAGAAATTAATCGATGCCTTGGCTGAGTTTGGTATTCCAGCCAAGCTGATACGTCATTGCGGAATGACGCTGACACGAAGTCTTCAGTGAAGATTGGCAAGGACCTCACGGAGCCATTCTATACCAGACGAGGCCTAAAACAATATGACGGCCTATCGTGTGATCTCTTCAACGTAGTGATGGAGATGATAATGAGGAAAGCTGCAGTAAACACGAGTGGCACGATATTCAACAAAAGCCACAGTCGAAAACTGCGGAATATGACTGCAGCCTTCCCATGAGATACAGAAGGAATCACCGAAAATGGGTCTAATGGTGAAAGAGGACAAAACGAAGTTGTTAGTTATAACGAAAAAAAAAATCTACTCGTTTGGGAAACTGCGTGAACGTTGACAACTATAATTTCGAGGTTGTAGATAATCTTATCTACATAGGCTCCGCCATCAACAAAACTTATAATGTCAGACTCGAAATCCGGAGAAGAATCCTGCTTGCCAATATATGCTATTACGGACTAAGCAAGCGATTCAATGACAGAGCCCTCTCTCGACGAACAAAAATCCAGCCATAGCAGATACTGGTTCTACCTATCTTGATGTACGGTTTAGAATCATGTGTTATGACACAAGCGGATGAATCAGTTCTGGCAGTATTTGAGAGGAAAATACTCCGTAAAATATATGACGGCCCATCATCGTTAACGGCTAGTATCGGCGTCGTATGAATCATGAGTTTTACACTAACATTGACGTGACGTCTGACAATGAACTTGATGGACGGCGCAGAAGAGGGCGACCAAAACTCCGTTGGGAAGACCAGGTTACTGAGGACCTTACAGAAAATGGTGTGACTAACTGAAGAAGAAGCGCAGAAGATCGAGGCGCTTATAATATTTTTCTACGTTCGGTATATAATCCAAAGGGATTGCAAAGAAGTGCCAGCTAAGTAAGGAAGTAAGTATTTATAATAATTAAATTTACGTTAAAGTGTATCAAATGATACATCAAATTCGGCTTACGATCAGAAAAGTGTTTTTTTATTTTATTGTTTAAATATTTTTGGTCAAATTCAGTGTGTCACTCACTAGGATGACGCGTTTCGAACTCCATGACGAGTTCATCTTCAGACCCCTTTGTGACAAACTGATACACAATGGTACATCATCAGCTGTATATATATCTACAATTTATAATAATAATACAGCAAATGTTCCAGTTAAGTATGCATTTTCGACGTATATTTCACAAAAACATTAATTTAAGTTTTCAAACACCGGCTACAGATGCCTGCTCAAAGCATCCAGTTAAAGGAGGCTATTGCAAGTAAAAGGCTAAATGGTTTAACACTAAACTTAAAAGTTCTCAAGATAACGAAACTATACTATCCTTCGATTGTCATAAAAATTGAGTATTGCCTACAGTTCCCGACCAATGCGCATACTTTAGCCGTCAGCTTTATTTATATAATATTGTGAATATTTCAAATACATTTATTTACACTTGGCAGGTATCAGAGTCCTTGAAAGGATCCAATCAAATAGCATCTGCATTATTTCATCGTCTAATGAATACAACGTTTGAATCATTTTGCGATGGCTATGGAGGTCGAAATTAGAATTCAATACTATTGGGAATGCTCGCCTATTGGTTAAAAACTATGGCCACAAATAATATCAAAAATATTACAATAACATTCCCTATATTAGGGCATTAATTTTTGCCTCCCGACCGTATTTTTGGGCATATCGAACGAGCAACACGGCCGCTAGAAGTGTTTGCAGAACCAGACACATATTTTGATATTTTCGAAAAAATATGCCACGGTACTTAGACTTGGCAGAGACTTCAATTTTTATGATTGGAAATCAATTACAAGAACCGTAATTAAATTGCCTGTATCCTCGCATTTCTAATTTAATTCTTCGAAGAGATTCTTTCTACGGCAATATTTGTAAAAGAGGTAAATCGTATAAACATATTGAACCAGCTTTGATCAATGTAGGCGTTTCTGTAAAATCAGCAAAATTAAATGATGTGACTAGCCTACTCGTGAAACATTATGGAGAGGATTGGCCTACTTTCTCCAAGAAGACCTGGATGAGGTTGCATTAGAAGAAGCAACTGACACCTAAGAAACTTTAATGGATGATGAAGACAAATCATGATTATAATTGCATTTTATATGTAGTACCGATTCAAACTCGTTATGTTATTTTACACAACTGTATAAATTGTCTATGTTAAAAATAAATTTACAAAACTAGCTATGTTTAATTTAAAAATAAAAAAAAGATTTCTATTAAAGCGTGATTTTATTTATTATAGGAAAATCACTCCCTGTGACAATACGTTTCCATCATATGTAGTAATAAAAATTTCCATAACTCCACTTCAGGACTAGAAGTTTTAATAGATTTTCTAAGAATTTCGTGCTTTTAACAAAGCGGACTTTGCAAGTGGGCTATTCGTTTTACAATACCACGAAAAAAAATCACAAAATTCGAATTAATAACAATAAAAATAAAATAAGATGCGATTTGAAATAAGGTATGAAATCAATATAATGCAAAAAGACGGATAAGAAACAATTCAAATTTCATACTTCTTAAATATATATAACCAAAATATTTTAAGCCATTGTAAGTACCCAGCGGTAAAAATACCCACTACTTAATCGCTGATGTCAGCTATATTTAGCAATCAGTGATGATTTTCTCGCTTATATTCCCCCTTAAATTTTGGATAGGAGTGTCATAGACCGTTTAATCGGAGCGCTCTCGCTTACAAAGTAACCCACTATGTCAGTAAGTGCCATTTCAATTGCAAATAAGTTAAAAGCGTAGTTTTAAGTGAGCTTGATAACTCGTTTGATTACGAAGTAAGTGACGATGTCAGTAGGTGTCATTTTAATCGGAGTTATAATAAGTGGACGATATTTTTACATTACACACGCGGGTAATCGCTCGCTTACAATGTCATACTGATATCATGGATTACTAAATTGGACTTCGTTCCATTTACCGCTGGGTAACTAAATATTGAGTAGAACGATCTGTCTTTTGAAAAGCTAAACTTCCTAGCCTCTTCCAGGTCATTGTAACCGTTGTAGTTAAATTCAAAAGACTCTGATTTTTTGTTGGGGTATTTGGTATATATAAATGATTTAAAAGTCCATTGCTTAAACGTACAAAATGCGTATGTTCGTATAATTTTATATCATTTTAAATATAATTGTTCGTGGTCAATGGGACGTGGTGGGGAATTAACTGATAATACCACACAGCCGGTGTTTTACGTCGGCGGATTTTTTTAGTGATAAATGTTTTCTACGCACTGAAATAACAGAATAATGCCAGAAGACTTTCAAGAGCGTTTAAATGTAAATATGAATGGATTTTATGTATTTATGGGCTTATACATATTTTCTTCTGCTGACGTTTTTTCTCGCTGCAAATGCAAATTTAATTGCTTAACTTATTCATGAATATACATTAGGGTGACTACCAATTTTTTCTTTAAAATGTCTAAGCTGCAGGGGTTTAGAATATATCGAATATCACTATTTGTTGTTGTTGTAACAGCTGGTGGTTAGCTGGGGTGATATTTCGATTTTTAATTTATCGGCACTCGATCGGGCATATAATCCGATTATCAAACGATTATTGTTGGCAACTTTGTTTCGTTTCTTTGTGTATAACAAGGTTTGTGTCAAGAATTGTTAGGTGTTGTTGTTGTTGTGAGTTTTAACCGCCAAACTCCACCAGAGATGGCGCCAGCTGGCTTGTTGATTTATATGGGATGTTGATGAATCATTTTTCTTTTTCCTTGGTCCTTGCGCAATCTGGATTTTTGTAGTGGAAGCATCTAGGATGAGTTTTGTTGGCTGGAGAACTCGAAAGTATTTGAAAAGTAATTAATTTTTCATCGATGTCGATTTGGCCAGTGCCCCGGCCGGGAATCGAACCCGGCACCTTCGGATTGCTAGTCTACGTCGCTTTAGCCTAAAATTTTTCTTCGGTAATATTTTATTCACTTTTATTTTTTTATGTGGATAAACCGAAATATTAAGTAAGACATTAAGATCACACATCAACATACCTAAATCTACATGAAAATCTGTCTCTTGTTTTCTTTACTTTGGAAGATACTTAAATTTTAAAATTATTCTTATCCGGATTTGGCCAAAAGACATATCCAGTAGGGCTCTAGTACAGCAATAAGGGGAATTGGAAAACTTATATATGTGGCGGGTTTAGTTCAAATGTCTTCTTCTTAACTTGGAAGGAAAACAAATTCTTTGCGCAATATTTAAAATGGAAATGTTCTCAATTTCTGAAAGCTTTTCTTAAAAATATTTAGGTTTCTAAAGATACTGAACAATATGTACAATATAGCAAGTCAACAATTTAACAAAAAAATGTAATCCAAATAGAAACTTAAAAAAAAACAAACAACAAAAAAATAATTTAAAATATAAAACATAGACAAATAACATATGAATACAGGTGCAAACTTAACTGCGGCCCGAGAGTTTCCTTGGAAATTAACTTTGGGCCGCAAACAAAACTAATTGAAAATCCCTCTTTTTGAGCATAATGCTGTGTAGAAGTCGTTTATGTACCATGTCGACAGCATATATTCAAAATATGCTAAATCAAATTTGTTCAAAATGGTTTTCTGATGGCAAATAGCTTCCATATACAGTACCCATCTGTGGTATTAACTTCAACGCAACAAAATAATTTTCCATCGTTTTATGCACATGTTTGTTATTCTGCTTTTCAAATATCCAATATTTAAAAAAAAATTAATTTATTATAAATCTACATCATATTGCATTCGAAATGTTGAATACAAATTTGGTAAAGATTTTATTATCCAATGCCTACTTTTCAAAATACATATTGTAATTTTTACCATATTAGTACATAGTGGTTTCAACTGGAAAAATTGGCAATATGAGCTAGTTATAGAGTTTTCTAGTTTCCTTAACTTAATTTTTCCCTTTGCACCCCATGAATGAGGTATGGGATAGCTTCTCGCGTTGTTGTGAATTAACACGCTTTCTATTTTTAGATTCACAACTAACGGCACCTACTTATTTATCGACGACGTCACTGTTTTGAGAAGCTCTTACTAGACACGACGATTGAATCGACGCTTAATACTGCGAAGTTGCTGTCAAACAACATTCGAGGGGAGCCGACAATGAAAGAAAATTTTCTTTTTTTTTTTCTTTTTTTTTTTTTTAAGATGACTGGAGCCAGGTTTGAACCTGCGATCTCCCGCATGGTAGTCGCGTGTTCTAACCACTATGCCACGGCCGGTCCCTATTAGTTTCCTATTCTGTGATATTAAGTTGTGTTTGTGATTATAACCACATAGGTCAACAGTAAAAACTCTTAACCAACCACTATATAGATTTGATGTATCATGGCTACCTAAGTACAAAAATTTCCAAATTGTTCATTCTAAATTACAAACCCGTGTGTTGGGGCTTTTAGATGGTTTCTTGTAGCTGTTAACACTTAAGGTTGTGATAATGTGTAGAGAAGGCACAGCAAAGGGTGCCGATTAGATAGTTTGGCAACTATCGAATAAGCTATCCGCCATGCCAGCTGTCAATATAATCCATTCCACACAACTCTTGTAAAACAGATTCTATTAGCAAAAATAGAATAGATCTTGAACCGAACAATGAAACCAAACTCATTATCTACATACATAGATCAACAATACAAAACAAGGACAAAATTAAAATTTTTAAGTAAAATTTTCAATATTTTGAGACTTTTCTCTAATTATATTGTCATGACCTAAAAACGACTTGTCCGATTTTCTTAAACAAAATTTACAAAAATTTAGTTTTACAAGATCTTAAATGATGTATACAATTGTTTTAAATGCGATTAATAGTTTCAAAGTTATGAAACTAATTGTTAGGCAAAAAATTTGGAAGAATTCGATGACTCCAAAAAGAATTAAATTTTATTTATTTATATTCAAGCATGTGAATTAAATTAGATATGGATCATGAAAATCGAAGTATGTTTTACGTTTTTATTTACAATTAACTGAAGATATCTAATATTTACAAGCACTGTAGTAAATGGTATATTGAAAATGCAGAACACGAGAAAAAAACTGTAACGCATTAGAGGAGACGTGTTACACCCCAAGTATCTTAAGTCCAAATTCGTTTCATGGCTTTTTAACCTTCATGTGCTCGGGATTGTAAACTTACGTGGACGGTCGGATGACTACAAATGTAGCAAACATGGATTTTTAAGTAAAAAATGCATATTTTCTTTAAAATTAGTGGTTAATTTATTTTGTTTTAAGACAAAATAATGTATCTTACTACAAAACTAAATAGTTCTGGAAAAATAACATCTTTTGCCATGTTTGTATGTAGAAAAATGGATAACGCACACCAGGATTGGACTAGGTGAGCTGAATTTATGTATGTCATTAGTAACATCAGAAAAGCTTCCAAAGTTGTATATTCAGTACAGTAATCATATTTCAGATGTATATCCCAAAATTTTTGGAATGTAAATGCTCTGTTCCATTAGAGACATGAAAAGCTATTATGCGCAGCTCCGCCGGAAGTTTCGCTTCATGCTTTTGTCTTGAATTTGGCTATGATTTTCCAAATATATAATGACTAATACGTTTATATCAAGCATATTGTAGAACATTGCCAAATGCAACGCCAAGTCCAACTTTTCTACGCATGCTTTGGTTTTTTTTGCAATCTAATAAGTATTTGGAATTGTTTTTTCGGAACTGCAGACTTTGATAGAGGGACACTTGAATGTATTATAGCTGACCTTCCATTTTCTATATTGCACCTAGCTGCTTTGGTTTTTATGGTCTAAGTAAATATAGTTCGGCTTTAGTGCTGTCTAGTCAAACTGATAATGTAAGGTAATTGTCAAACCAAGAGGCGTCCCCTCTCCATACTCTTCCCATTATATTGTTCCGCCACAGTACTATATTCACTCATTTGTATGTTAGAAGGAGTGGGGCGTCCTGACGCTTTGTCTAATATGGTAAGATAAATATAGTGATCTCTTTTATATGGGAGGTACCAGAAGGGGTGTGACAAATGTTTCGGAATTCTGAGGATTTGTCAACTATTTCAAGATAAATAAACTGACTAAATTAAAAAAAAGGGAAAATTGTATGGGAGGCATCAGAAGGGATAGCTTCATTTGGACATTGTAGCAGAGCTATAATATACATCGTTTTAACTGCACAATGCATCTTATTGATTTATTGACGCTTGCTAGCAATATAAGTTCAACGAACGCTCTCAGTTCTCTATAGGTTAGATACCTGATTTCATATCGTCTGCTTTGCAGTATATAGTTCTTTATTCGACATTTGGAATAATTTAATGACTTTTTTCTACTTTGCAACTATTGCACCATGACGCTGGCGTGTAATGGCCTCATGCTCTGCAACCAAGTTGTTCTGAAAGTCTTAAAATTTAGCTACGTCGTTCTCTTGCGGTCTTCTCCCAGATCGTACACAGCAAGTATAATTTCGTATTTCGCGTTAGTTCTTTAGAACTGATTGTGAAGAAACAAAATCAATACTTAAAGTACACGTTTCAAAAAAACGGTAACCAAAAAAAATTGATTTCTGTTGAAAATAAAGTGAATTTCCATACATTTTATATGGTGACTACATTTGTAGTCAGCCGGCCAGGGGATGGTCATTTTAAAATTATGATGTGGAGGCAGCATAAGTATTTTTTATTATTGGTTTTATAAGTTAAATCTGGTAAAAACACTTTTTTAGGAAGCTACTGAAAATTTCGTACCATTCCCTTTTGTAACAAAAAAGTTACAAGAGTTATATTTCAAAATTTCTACAAATGTAGTCATCCGAGCACATAAAGGTTAAGACATTTGTCTGTCTGGCTGGCTGGTGGGATGGATAGCTCAAGTAAACCTTAACTATTATTATTATTTTTCTCATTTTTTTGCTATTACATGTGGCTTTGCGATAAAGCAATAATTTTAAAAATTTTATCCCGCTTACGATTTTTCATGAGTTTTTTAAGAGAAAAAATTTGCTATTTTCATGTAAAAATTATTTTTTTTTGCCTAAAATTAATATATCTCCGAAAATTGCAGCGCGATATATAAACGGATTAAAGGTTATGTAAATTTTAATTGTTCTAAATTTATTCAATAATATCGGATTTACACTCTTTGAGTTATCATAAATTATGTGGAGAAACATCTAAAAATAGTTATATATAAATACATATATATAATATAAATTTCCTCAAACGGATTAAAGGTTATGTAAATTTTAATTGTTCTAAATTTATTCAATAATATCGGATTTACACTCTTTGAGTTATCATAAATTATGTGGAGAAGCACCTAAAAATAGTTATATATAAATACATATATATAATATAAATGTCCTCAAAATATTAAAAAAAAACCTCTCCATAAAATTCAAAATTTGGATCATATTTGTACTACTGGAACCGCAATACATCAAAAATGTATAGTGGGTTTTGAAGCGTTTAAATTTGGTTGCCCTGTGTTATTTATTAAAAAATTATTACAAATTTATCGTTTTTCATGTTAAACGTAAAACTAACTGTGATAATTCTAGTAGAATGTAATTTTCATATACAATACGAAACCATTAATGATGTCAACATACCTTGACGAAACGTTGTTTGAAATTGGTAATTATATGAAGTTTTAATTACAAAATTTCACGATAGGTCAAAATAGATTTTTACTTTTATATCTATTAATAAAATATTTTACAAAACAGTTAAATAATAAATATTTTTAAAAAAAATATAATTTTCCGACAAGAAATGCTATCTCTGAAAAAATATTAGTTTTGGTCGGGATCGAAAGCATTATGGATAATCGATTTTCCTGGTAAATTGAGTAAACAAATAATAATAATCGAGACATCACTGAACTGAACAATTCTATCTTACGCAAAAAGGGGCAAAATATTTATTTTGCGAAGATATAAATTAGTAAGTTGACGGATGCATAAAATTTTCAAAAGTTAAATTTTAAATTTTGAAAGTTTTATTCCGATATCACTACTCTTTTTTTTTTATTTTTTAGCAAAAAATAACACAAAGATGGTCAGATCTAGTCAGACCCTCTACTTTTATTACAATTTATCTAACGTAAATTGTGATACAAAATATTTTATCAACATCGTTCAAGCCGTTAAGATGAATTTTAGTGAATAGCACAGGTATAATTAGAAGACTTATATATGTATATTAAGAAAGATAGGGAAACAAAACTTTTGCTACGGACTCTGATCAAAAATAATATATTTATATCTGTAGTGCTGCGAATCAAATTTTATTTCTTTACGACTAAAATACAGTTGTGTCACACCCCACGCCCTACTGATCGAAAATAAAAATTTCTCTGTTAATTTACATTTGTAGAGCCATGTACTTTTGGTGCCCCGGATTTTACAGCTCTGGGAATAGAACTACTTTTGCTGCGCCCTTCCCCCCACTTATTAACCTGCAAGTACTTTCAGCGAATTGAATTTTATAGCTTTGTAAATAACAAGTAAACATGACACACTTATGCCGTCCTCTAGTCAAAAAAACGTTTAGTTAGTATATTCATACTGGAGTGCCTAAGCATTTCCTTACATCGAATTTACCTCGCTGGTCCTGAAATATACGGTTAACAATAGTTTTTTTCTACCTGATTAATTAATATTATTTCTCTATAATTTGTACCTTTGAAAATTTTTATACGTAAAATAATCGATATATATAAAAGGCTTGGGTGACTGACTGATCATTCCCCAGGCCTTTTATGACGTAGGCGAGCTAAGAAGGGATTTTTGGAAATTCGGACTGCAAGGGGGTAAGATAGGCGTGGCGCTGTCTCATACAACTCTAAATTTTAATGGCTGTATTTCATAAACCGGGACCGGGACCGGCCGTGGCATAGTGGTTAGAACACGCGACTACCATGCGGGAGATCGCAGGTTCAAACCTGGCTCCAGTCATCTTAAAAGAAAAAAATAAATAAAATTTTCTTTCATTGTCGGCTCCCCTCGAATGTTGTTTGACAGCAACTTCGCAGTATTAAGCGTCGATTCAATCGTCGTGTCTAGTAAGAGCTTCTCAAAACAGTGACGTTCGCATTCGTCGATAAATAAGTAGGTGCCGTTAGTTGTGAATCTAAAAATAGAAAGCGTGTTAATTCACAACAACGCGAGAAGCTATCCCATACCTCATTCATGGGGTGCAAAGGGAAATTAAGTTTTTTTGTATTTCATAAACCATTATAGTTACGAAGAGGGCGGTGCCACGCCCTTTTTAAAAAAATTATTATATCGGCCAAATAAGAGGACCGATTGCAATTATATTTTCTTTGTTTGATACTATCCATAGGGCCTTTATTATAGTCTACATAAAATCATAGATAGACAATGGGGCGTGGCACCGCCTAACAAACTGAAATTTCAATCGGTAATATCTCACGAGCCATTAAAGGTATGAAAATGAGATTTGCTACATAGGTTACGGAGTTAAGGAGGTATGCGTCCCGCTGGGAAATGGGCGGTACCACGCCCCTTGGAAAAAATCGTTATCGCAGCAAAATAAATGGACCGATTGCAATAAAAATTTCACTGTGTGATACTATGTGTGGGGCCTCTATCATAGACTACATGGTAACATAACTATACAAAGGAGCGTGGCTCCGCCCACACAAACCAAAATTGTAATCGGGTATATTTTACGAGCCATGAGAGGTTAAAGATAAGATTTCCTACAAATGTAACTGTAACGTCTCGTGGTGTCACGCCCTTTTTAAAAATATTGTCATGTCGGTCATATTTATACAACGATTGTAATAACGTTTTCATAATCTATATATTTAAAATTGCTTGACTAACTGATTGGGTGAAATGGCTGTAGATAGGATGATGAAACTTGGGGTGTTTGTTCCCATTTTCGTGTAAATGTCAGCTAAGAATGGATTTTTGGGAATTCGTACTTTTAGGTGTAAAAATTACCAATAAGGGATAAAATTTGCACCATCACACAGACCAATTGGCTAAAGCTTTAATCGCGAAAATTTATATGGGCATTCTTACTACCAAATTTGATTGACATTTTTTTTAAATACAATATTTCCGGGTAAAAGTCGAAAAGGGATATAATCAATATAATTTATATGGGCTTGCTCCCTGTAGAATTATAATAAAGCAAGGATAGTTTTCGAAAATCGTACTTATTATGTGTAAAAAAGGCCAAAAAGGGATAAAACTGATACTAAACGGCTACAGGTATAGTCGAAAAAATTGAGGTGAATATTTTAGTTGTGCGATGTAAAGTAATTTTTCGAAATTCGCTCTTTAGGTGTAAAAATACCGAAAAAGGGATACAACTGGTACTATCCCCCGGACCAAATGCCTAAAGGTAGAGTTACGAAAATGTATTTAGCAATGCTCTCTATAGAATTAGAGAGCTGCCAGATGGGGTTTTTAGAAATTCGAACATTTAGGGGTAAAAAAGCCGATAGAGGATGAAATTGGTACCATCACCCAGCCCAAACGGCTTAAACTATAATCGTATATGGGCACTGGGGGTACCAGTCCTTTGCAGTTTTGCGATACGAATGTATCTTTCGAAAAACGGATTGAAGCGGATGAGATAAAGCTTCAATGACATTAATGTGTTGTCCGTTCGTTTTATGAAGCGTTTGCATTTTACCTGTATTGATGAAATTCTTTGTAAGTACGGGTGATGCAACGCGAGCCGGGAAAGCTAGGAAATAGATATTGATGGCTCAATGACAATTACAAATTATGAATATTATAACCTTAACGCCACCTATTATATCAAAACATACATGCAAAATGTTCTCCTGTCCAAACATACATACATTTTGATTTGGGGCAAAATCAGACCATGAATATATTAATTTTAAAAAAAAAGTCCACTCCATAATCAAATAAACATACTTTTAGAATTTAAGTTAAATTAATCCATATATTAAAATTTTCCATATAAATCCACCCCAGCTCCACCAATTCTCTTTTAAATCAAATTACATTATTTTAGTAAAATTCTACACTGTTTGGCTTTCGTAAATGTAGTTGCCACCCTAACATACATTTATGTTTATATATAAGTACATGTGTAGGTAGGTATGATCAGAAGCAATAAAAACAAATTATGATGATCTGACTGGATGGCACATCCACTGAATGGGTTTTTGCTGGTGCTGTTGCTGCTGATGATAATGGGGGACGATAATGAATACCTTTTGTCTCTACGAAATACATCACAAAAAGCGGCACGCAATTTAAGAGGGCGTGCCCGGGGGCATATGTGTGTACAGCTATTAACCACGAAGCCAATCCGGCAATGAGTTCGTAAGACGTTAAATGTTCACATTTATTGTGAGCGTTATGTGAGCAAATGCACGCAAACGTCGAGTGCGGCGAATATATATATTTTTTCTAAGACATTTGGAGATATTTATATTTGAAAAAAATGAAATGATATTTTTGATATGTTTGTGAACAGTATAAGCATTCTACTAATTCAATATTTAAATCAATTTGAAAACTGTAAATTGTTTTTATAAACAATACTGTTGGGATATTGTATAAATGGCATTGAAGAAAGTGTAGATTATTTCTAAAAAGAAAAGGAATGCACAAATCGCCGTTTTTGTGCCCTCACATCTAGGGATGAGAGCATATTTTATATGGTACGGCAACATATTTGTGGTGAAAAGGAAAAACAGCTTAAGTCTGATTTTGTAGGAGAGCACTTTCCAAGTTTAAACCATATTTTTAAAAACTAATGGTGATTCTAGTATCGTGAAGGCTTAAGAGATATCGAGCTGAAATTTGGAATGCAAGCTTCAGTCAAAACTACTCCCACCTCCCATACAAACTCCCCCTTTTTGGGGTCTGTCCCTACGATTACAGTTGTAGTTTAAGAGGAACCAAGCTGGAATTTTTCCCTAGTCTAAGCGGAGGTTGTGTATTGAAATGAGACCGATCGGTCAAAAACTACTTCCACCTCGCATACAAAATCCCACTTTTGGGGAATGTCCGTATATCAGTTCCCGCGATTACAGAAGTAATTTAAGAGCAATCAAGCTGAAATTTTTTATGCAAGCATTGCTACCCTAAATAGAGTTTGAGTTCTAAGATGAGCCCGATCGGGCTCCCTTTTTTGGGTGTGACCCTGCGATTGCAGCCGTATTTTAAGATGTACATATCTGACATTTTGTA
This sequence comes from Muscina levida, assembly GCA_964034835.1. Classification (NCBI taxonomy): domain Eukaryota; kingdom Metazoa; phylum Arthropoda; class Insecta; order Diptera; family Muscidae; genus Muscina; species Muscina levida. Next base: position 90,292,251 of record OZ035883.1, on the reverse strand, counting down.
CGCAGAGACCAGAGGCTAAGCGGAGGCTACTTTCTAAGATGAGCAAGGTCGGTCAAAAACTACTCCCACCTCCTATACAAACTTCCCCTTTTTGGGGTGTGCAGTAGTTTGAGAGCTATAGAACTGAAATTTGATATACAGGCTTCTATATTCTAAACAGAGGTTAAGTTCTACGATGGGCAAGATCGGACAAAAACTACTCTTACGTGCTACACAAAAGTCTCCCTTTTTAAGGGTATCCGGCTGTCTGTTCCTGCAATTACAGAAGTAATTAAGGAGATATCGAATTGAAATTTGGTATGCAAAATTGTTTTCTTTATCCGCCAGTTATGTTCTGAATTGAGTAAAATCGGACAAAAACTACTTCCACCTTCCATACAAACTCCCCCTTTTTAGGGGGAGGGGGCGTAGTTAAGGTTAAGTTATAAAATGGGCAAATTCGGACAAAAACTACTCCCACATCTCTTCGCTGGTTAAACATTTCATGACAATATTCTCAGCTCATACAAACAATTCAGTATGAGTATTTAACATTTCTTCTTCTTCTTTACTGGCAGCAACAACAGAAATTCATCTATCAGTAGCCGCACGTAGAAAACCATTCCAAGCGCTTCGGTCTTTTGCGCTCCGTAGATAGTTTGTCATACCAAGCTTACTTAACATTTCCGTCACCTGGTCTATCCATCGGAGTTTTGGTCGCCCCCTCCTGCGCCGCCCATCGAGTTTATTGCCGAAGACTTTTCGAGCCGGAGCGTTATCGTCCATTCGTACAACGTGTCCAAGCCAGCGCATTCGGTCTATTTGAACGCGCTTGACCATGTCGATGTCGTTGTACAGCTCATACAGCTCATGATTCATTCGACGACGGTACTCGCCGTTCACGATGATGGGTCCAAATATTTTGCGGAGTTTTTTTCTCTCGAAGACTCCCAGAATAGATTGATCCGCTTGTGTCATTACCCACGATTCTGCGCTGTAGAGCAAGACAGGTAGGATCAGAGTCTGGTAGAGCTGGATCTTTGTTTTTCGAGAGAGCGCTTTGTCGTTAAATCGCTTGCTTAGCGCATAGTAGCAGCGGTTTGCGATCAATACTCGTCTTTTGATTTCGAGGCTGACATTATTATTTTTGTTTATGGCGGAGCCAAGGTAGACAAAATCATCTACCACTTCAAAATTATAGTTGTCAACGTTCACGCAGCGTCCCAGACGAGTGGACTCTTTGTTCGTTGAAACAAATAACTTGGTTTTTGGTTATCACCAGACCCACTTCAGCCGACTGCTTTTCAATGCTCGAAAAAGCCGCAGTAACATCTCGCAATCCACGTCCAATAATATCGATATCATCAGCATACGCGAGCAACATGTGGCTTTTGTTAAATATGGTGCCATTCCTGTTTACTGCCGCTTTCCGCATGATCATCTCCATTACGATGTTAAAGAGATCGCAGGACAGACTATCGCCTTGTCTAAAGCCTCGCTTGGTAGAAAATGGCTCTGACAGATTTTTGCCAATTTTCACTGAAGACTTCGTGTCAGTCAGTGTCATCCCGCAGAGTCGAATTAGTTTTGCGGGGATACCAAACTCAGCCATAGCATCCAACAATTTCTGTCGTATCGGACTGTCAAATGCAGATTTGTAATCGATGAACAGATGGTAGGTATCGATCTGCATTTCTTGGGTCTTCTCCAGGATTTGTCGTAGCGTGAATATCTGGTCGGTGGTGGATTTACCATTTAACATTTCAGTGAAAAGTTATTTACGAAAAAATGGATGCGAGAGGATTGAAGTAACTTCCACCTCTCATACTTTTTTGCGGTTAAACGTTTAATAGAATATAGATGAAGTGCAAATAACAAGCTTTAGCTTAATTTTTACAAATGGTGAAGGGTATCTGAACTTCGGCATATCCGAAGATAATTACCGTACTAGTTTCATTGTTGCACTGTGTTATAGACACTTAACAATACATTTTCTTTTACTTTGTATTTGGCGTGATTGTTGTGATTCACGCTCACGTGAATGTGCGTGAGTACAAAATTTACTCACGTGAGCGTGGGTAGTGAAAAAATCTTTGGGCATGAGCGTGCGTGACCATGATTAATCGTGTCAAAAAATTAACTGGACATTTTAATAATTAAATTTTTCGAATAACGATTAACTCGAAAAATTCAGAGTGATGAATCGATTAATCCATCTTGAAACACTCCTACAATACGCCAACTCATATGACAACGATTTTCGAGTAGATTTCATAACATTAGGAACATTTCGAACAGATTCGATAGTTTGTTGACAGAAAACGTCTTTTCATTTATGACCCAAAAAAAAACAATCTCTTTTATCCGAAACCTTCAGAAAATAAGGTTTCGGATTTTTCTTCGAAAATGGTCCACCAAATGAGCTCTTGATTTATATCAGGGCTCTAAAGAGCTTATAATTTACGCTCAAATAGAAACCCTTTTTCGGAGTGCTTTGAAATTGCTCTTAAGTAGAACTCTTTTTTGACTCCTTTTTCGAAACGTGAATTGTACCTTCAGTTTATATAATCAAAAAAACCCCAAAAAATGGGTACCATAGTAGGAACCTAAGGAACCAAGAGTAATGATATTTCTTGTGTTCCTCCCTCATAGGTCGCACACCAATACCGCATCCCTGAAACCGTGCATGGATGTTACAGTAAGTTTGATACGCGTTACGCGCCTCCTGCTCTTTATTTTCATGCTCAAACAAAAAATTCATACAAATGTTTATGTTTTCGAAAAATTTTATAAATTTTGCTGCATTGTCTTAGGGCGCTAGATAATGCATAAAAATGCAACCATATCATTCACTACCCATTTGTTTTATTTATCTATCAAACGTTATACTCAAATTAATCAATTACGCATTTAAAATATTTTAACAGTAATAAATAAATACAAATTAAATTGGGGCAAAGATGTATTGGACTAAAAATTACCTAATAAATGTTACCAGCTGTCACATCCCAGTGTGCCATCCGAGTCAGTTTCGGATCCTATACTGATCCGATTCTACGGAAATTTTATCCGAAAAATTACTTGAATTCGTTTGAAACTCCTTTTGAAAAACGGACCGTTTTTTATCCGCATTTGAAAACGGTTTAAAAAAAGGATCCGAAACTGATAACATATAATGATATAGTGTTCAAAATTGACACAATTAAAAAAATTTCAGGAAAATATGTTGTTTTTGGTTACCCTATAGAAGCGCGTAGGTTGTTTACTAATGACAGTAACAATAATATTATGACACATAATTCTGTGCGGATTGAAGGCGAGCTGCAGCGGCATGTGCTTACTAACATAACCAAGATTTTAAAAATTAAAATAGGAAAACAACTGTATTCACTAAACTAATACTATAGATGTTTATATTATACACTTCAATTGCAATTATATTATACTTTCTACAATAAAAAAAATTATGTGAATGCATTTTCAACCAAGTTTAAGAATTTGTACTATAATTATGATTTCGCGGATTCCGTTTTACTGATCCGAAACTGACCCGTTTCGTATCCGGCAAAACGGATACGATTCAAAACGCGGACGCGGATTCGAAACGGGTCAGTCTCGGATCAGTAGAACGGAATCCGTGAAATCGGATCCATAACTGACCCGTTTTGGATCCGTCAAAACGGAATCCGTTTTACTGATCCGAAACTGACCCGTTTCAAATCCGCGTCCGTATTTGTGCACATTGGGATAATCCATCTCACAACTCTTGAATAATAAACTGTATTATACAGGGACCGGCCGTGGCGTAGTTGTTAGAACACGTGACTACCATGCGGGAGATCCCGGGTTCAATTCCTGGCTCCAGTCATCTAAATTTTTCTTTCATTGCCGGCCCCTCGATGTTGTCGACAGCAACTTCGCAGTATAAGTGTCTAGTGTGTCGGCATGTCTAGTAAAAGCTTCTCAAACAGTGACGTTCGCATTCGTAGATAAACAAGTAGGTGCCGTTTGTTGTGAATCTAAAATAGAAACCGTGTTAATTCACAACAACGCGAGAAGCTGTCCCATACCTCATTCATGGGGTGTTAAGGGAAATTAAGTTAGTTTTTTATTATACATGGCGTCTCAAAAGCAAGTTTTTATTTGTTTAGCTGACTATGAGAACACATTAAGGCTGAGGGGCACGGGGAATATGCCAGTAAGAAGCCTGGCCCTTGTGAATTTAGTCACTATAGAGCGTTTTTCTGACTGTACTTGAGAGAGTTTTACTAAACGGTGATTCTGTGACTAAATTGTAAGAGGATTCTGCATAATGTGAGGTTTTTATCATTTTACGATGCGCATCACTCTCAGTGGAAAATGTGTCAACAGATTTGGAGAGACCAGTTCAACACTACAAAACTTAAAATCGGGGGCGACAAGGGCCATTGAAGAGAAGAAAACGTGAAGAGTGCAAATCAGTCTGTTTGTTAGGATTCAAAATTTTCAATTTAAAAGAATGCAATTGCTTTAAGTGTGCATAGATCTTCATGAAACCACATTTAACATAAAAATCTAAAGCTTTACCCGTACAAATTTCAATTGCTGTAAGAATAATAACCCAAGAATAGAAAATTCTCTGACAAATTTATATCCAGGAAAGGTGAAATAAACTGGACTCAATGCATTCTTGACTACACTCCTATGGACTTTTTACCTACGGAATTATCTCAAATATAATGTTTATAAAAATATACGACTTCTCTGGTGCATTAGAAAGAAAATATTTGTAATGAACTTGCAGCCGTTACGGCTTCGCCCTTCTGAGCTGTCATTTAAAATTAAACTGCTCAAATACATGAATGCCGCAAAGATTAACATTAAGACGATATTATTTTTAAGAAATAAATTCCCAAATACTGTGTTTAGGTAATCAAAGATCAAAGACATCTTATTTTTTATTTAATCGACTCACAAAATTTATAAATTTTTTTTTTGAGACACCTTTTACTAAATTATCGTCAAAAGTACATTATACCATCAACCTAACTATAAAACGATATCATATTATATAAAGATCAACAAAAAATACATTTTCAAGATTCGTTAGTAAAAAGTTTAATATTTTATTTGCTATTTCCATTGCAAAATCAGTATACTTTTTAATAAATTCCATTAATTCAGTTGCTTTTGGAAATGGTAAAATTTATTTGGCACTCACTGATATGATTAATTTGGAAAGAGCTTCTGCTAATTCGTACCACTTTGTAAAGTTATAAAAAAAATGTTTTAATTTTCAATTATAACATAGAAAATAAAGGCGTGAAATCACTTATCATACGTAATAATTACACAGTGACAGAAAATTAACTTTCCTAATAGGAATGGAATGAAACCAGAAGCAAATGAAAGTTCACATTAAGTTTAGTACAAGATTTTTTTTAAACGCATTTGAAGTTAGTGATTTTGGAAAGCTCTACGGTGGTTCCGCCCATAGGTCAAAAATCAAAAAAACTGATCACAAAAGATTCAAATAAAATGTAAACAAATTGTCTCTTAAATGTCCGATATTTATAATGGCAAACCGGAGAATCTATGGAATGGTTAAAAAGAAATGGCCTCTGAAAGTTGGCATACAGATATTAAGTTTTTGCCTTTGGCGGAAGTGCAGCAAATGGGGCGGGAGCCCAAACATCAACAAAAATATACAATTCACTTCGTTTGGTTCCTAAACATCGAAATGGTATGGCAAAATGGGAGCCGAGGCCCATGGCGCCCTTTGGGGTCAAGAAATATGCCTATGTGGGAGTACTCAAATGAAAGATATTTTCGAGACGAATCCAATGGCGTATTTTTTGCCGCACCCCTTATGGCCCCTCCTATACCTTATTTAACGTAATATTTCTAAACGCATATCTTTTTTGTAAGTACTGAATTCTACGCAAAATATTTGGAGCCATCATCGTTAACGGCGGTTACCGTGCAGAGAATGAAAAAAATGTATACTCAGAGTACTAGTGAAGTATTAATGTCCAAACTTGTACATGTGCAAAGTGTAAACGATCAAACCATGCCCATACCCGCACACACTCTTGCATTGGTTTTGATATTTTGCACGAGTTAATATTTCCCTAAAGCTACTTACGGTATTACAAATGGGCTACATGGCCCCGCCCCTTCTGGTACCTCCCATACAAATTTATCATTCCGCCCACTTTAGAAATCGAGTAATAATATCAATACAACCAACGGGATCGTACCCAAATTCTGTACTTAGTAAAGCTATTACAGGATAAAGTTTTGAAAAAAATTGGCAGTCTAGCCACGCCCCTCCCATACAAATGTACCTTTCAGCCCACTTTAGAGATGGAGTAATAATATCAATAAATCCAACGCGATCGTACCCAAATTCTTTATTTAGTAATGCTATAGCAGGATACAGTTTTTGGAGAAAAAACTGGAAGTCTAGCCACGCCCAATACCTCCAATACACATCTGGTACCGCCAACTTTATAAATCGATTAATATTATTAATACACCTAACGCGATCGTGCCCAAATTCTGTATTTAGTAAAGTTCAGGCAGGATAAAGTTTTAGAGAAAAAATCTAGAAGTCTAGAAACGCCTCTTCTGGTACCTCCCATACAATTGTATCACTCCGCCCACTTTAGAAATCGATTAATATTATTAATACTCCTAACGCGATCGTGCCTAAATTCTGTATTTAGTACAGCTATAACAGGATAAAGTTTTGGAGAAAAAATCTAGAAGTCTAGACAAACCCCTTCTGGTACCTCCCATACAAATGTACCTTTCGGCCCACTTTAGAGATGGAGTAATAATATGAAAACACGCAACGCGATCGTGCCCAAATTCTGTATTTAGTACAGCTATAACAGGATAAAAGTTTGGAGATTTGGAAGTCTAGACAAGCCCCTTCTGGTACCTCCCATACAAATGTACCATTTTAGAATTCGAATAATAATATCAATATAATAGATTTTTTATGTTTTACTCAGGGTGATGGTATATGTAAGTCGGGTTGCCTGACTGAAACTTTCTTACTGGTTGTAAACTATTGTTTACCGTTAGTCGTTGGTGCGACACAGTTAAACATTTTATCTATAGTTTCGAAAACAATTGAGTGCAGTTCAACATATGTATTTCGTCGTACGGTGTTTTTATAAAATTATAACAATTTTACAAAAAAGTTGTAATGGATAATCTTACTCATAGTAAGTATTTAAATAATTCCCGATAACAAGTTTGAAAAAGAAAGATAAATAGGAAAAAATTTACCTTGTTTACATGCATCTTTAATTTTATAATTTTCCACTTCTTTCAAATTGATTTAAAGTTTAAAAAAGAAGTCCAAGTTTGTCCAGCATAAAATTAACTTTCAAAAACAACATGTGATCTGCTCAACCATATTATTTAATTACATCTTGCATATACTTGCGATTATTAAATGTATATACAATTTTCTATAATCGCTTCGCTGTAAAAATCATGAACTATTTCAAATTTGGTTACTAAGTGGCAACAAGGAAAAGAAAAAGGAAGCTCTTTTAAACGTTGTTCTATAAAAAAATGGAGAAGTAAATCCGAAGAAGTAAAACGAATTTAACATGGGAATGCCATAGGAGGTATCCTATCGCCACCCTCTCTCTTACCATCCCATGACGAAAACACTAATGGTAATTCGTAATAACTTTCGTCGATACCAAGTATATGATGAAAAAGATAATGAGGTGGTTCGTTTATAATTTATAATATTCTACTACAGAATGACAAATTTGAAGGAACCTGGGAAATCACCTAGTGTATGGTGTAGGTCTGGTCGAGTACAATATGAATCTGTATACCAAATTTTCGTAACACCCTCAAAATCTTGACTTACGGTTAAAAAAACGGTTTTAAAAAAGAATTTTAGACATTTCTAACGATATATATTTATATATCGATATCTTTCTATAACTGGTTTAGCCCCAATTAGAATACCCTAATGTTGGTTTTGCTATTTATAAAGAGCATGAATTTACGACTAAAGTGCATATTTGTTTGTAAAAATCGGTTAACAAGTTGTTAAGTTATTCATGCATTATGAGGAATGATACTTTCATATCCCATACTAAACAGAAACGTCGGAGAACTTTACATACAAACATGAAAAACTTTTAACACAATTGTTGACTTGACACTTGTAGATCAAATAAAAGTTAATTTGTCATTTTGAAAATACTTTTTTAAAACGGTTAATGGTTTATTAATGGTTTCATCAGACAGTCTGTTTCTAATTCTATTTACAAATTGCCCTGTTGTTGAAAATTTTCTCTCGCTTTCAACTGATGTTGACCTTATTGTCAGAAGATCATTCAATAAAATGGTGACATTTTCCTTGTTTTCCACTTGCTTGATGCAACATTTGCATTTGTTATGGCATCGGTTAAAATATCCTCAAATAGTCTTTCGGTACTAATGTCACAAATAGGAATTTCGTCCGATTCCAGAACTTCGTCGATAACGTCTTCTTTAAAAAGTCGAGTATAAATTTTTTCAGCGTACGCGATCACATTTTGATTTGAAGCAGTTTGAAATATGTTATTAGCATTCTTATCAAATACTGTTGGATCTTTAAAATACTTCACTAAAGTATGTAGACGCTTGTCACTTCATTCTTCAATTCGCTTCTAAAATTTTCTCTGCCAAAGGTGTTTTAATTTCCCGGGAATCCCGGACGAATTTCCCGAGAAAACAACGATCTCTTTAGCGTTGACGAACTTTTTAATATTTTTATGTCGACTCTTAACGACTTACAGCAATGTACAACTAAGATACAACAAATACAAGTTGTAATGTCAATGGTGAAATATGCTTATGGATTACCATAAACCAGAACATTTTAAACTTCTTCATTGGAATGCGCACGGCATTTCAACCTTCGCACAAATGAAACAATTTGAATTTTTGCATGAGAGCCAGAATATCGGAATTGCTTCATTAAATAAAACCAATTTAAATGAGACACACAAACCTTATTTAAGAAACTATTTTATCTATAGAAACGATAGAGAAATCGCAAGAGGTGGAGGTGTTGCTCTTATTATCCGCAAAAACATACATCACAAAATTTTAAATGTGTCAAATACAAAACATATAGAAAATCTATCTGTCGAAATTATCTTAAATAATAGGAAAGTTATTATAACAACTGCCTATTCACCTAAATACAACAAAGAATTTAAAAATGACATCTTGCAGCTAACAGCGCTTAATAAACAATTCATTATGTTAGGCGATTTAAATGCGTAACATTTGTCATGGAACTGCCTAACTTCAAATGTGGCTGGAAATGTGCTTTTTAATTTACAATTAAGACACAATTTTTTTATATATCACACAGTAGAACCAACATTCTACCCCTACCAACAAAACCGAAATCCGTCTGTTATAGACCTTATGTTAAGCAATACTACATTTGATATGTCACTTGATATTGTTGATTACGAAATGACTTCTGATCATCGACCAATTTTGTGCACGTTAAAACAATCTTCTACCCACAGTACCGATGTCAGTTTCTATGAGTATAGATTAACAACTTGGGCTGTTTACCAAAACTTTATTGACGGCAAAATAAATTTAAATACTACGAACTACTCTGAAAAGGCATCGATCGATTCTGATATCGACAAACTAATAAACCTTATCTTACAAGCACGGGATAATTCAACACCAAAAATTATCAAGAATAATAAAAACGTATTTTCGAAAAGTATTGTTAAACTTATTAAGACAAGACGTTATTTGGGAAGGAAAAGAAAAAATGCTGTTTCACAAACTGAATCAAACTTATATTAGCAGTGCATTAAGCTTATAAGCAAAATAATGGACGATAACATTTGCTTAGAAAGAAATGACAAATGGTCAAGATTTTTATCAAAGCTTACACCGGGAGATAAGGCATTCTGGAAAATAAGTAGAAAGCTTAGAGGCAAAAATAGAAGAAGCATTCCCTATTTAAAAAACGGTGTAAACAAAATAATATATGAAACGGAAAAGGCTCAACTATTAGCAGACACTTTTCAGGCTGCCAACAACCTAACATCCACCTTTAAACACTCAGTGGACAAAACCGTTAATTCTAAAACCAATTTTTTAAAAAAGCAGCCTCCTACTACAGAAGGTGCAGTTTACACGAACGTCGACGAACTGGGTGCAATAATTCAAGATCTGAAGAGTTCAAAATCACCAGGTTTAGACAACATAACAAATTTATTAATAAAAAAGTTACCACTCAATGCACTTAAACTTCTCGTGATGATGTTTAACAGCTGTATTAAATTAAATTACTTTCCCAAAAATTTAAAAACAGCGAAAGTAATAGCTGTGCCGAAACCGAATAAATCTAAGACGGATCCGAATAGCTACAGGCCAATAAGTCTTTTGAGTACTTTGGAAAAGCTGTTTGAAAGAATTATTTACAAAAGAATTAACGATTATGCTATAGAAAAGAACCTTATAACTGAAGAACAATTTGGCTTTAAAAAAGAACACAGTTGTATACACCAAGTAAACAGAATAAAGAATATTATTAAGGAAAATAAGCTCAAAAGACTTTCTACCGGACTTATTCTACTAGATGTGGAAAAAGCATTTGACACAATTTGGCACAAAGGCATGATCTACAAAATGATTCAACTGGACATTCCAAAGTACCTATGCAAAATTGTATTCGAATTTTTAGAGGAACGACGATTTATTGTTCACTCAAATGAAGGACGTTCTGAACCAAAAACTATTACAGCAGGATTACCACAAGGATCCGTACTTTCACCCCTGTTATACTCCCTATACACTTCTGACTTTTCGGCACCTTGTTTTGTTAAAACCGCTTTCTATGCGGATGACACCGCCTTGATATCATCGGGTAAACTTACGTCAGCTCTTCTGAAAAAGATGGAGAAAAGTCTCACAAGATGTCAGAAATATTTTCATAAGTGGAAAATAAAAATGAACGCAACCAAAACTCAAGCAATAATTTTTCCCTTCAATAAGTCCCCCAAGCGGATCCCAAACAGAAATATCATATTTGAGAATGGGGAGATTCAAATACTTCACGAAGTAAAGTATCAGGGTGTTATACTTGACAAAAAATTTAACTTTTGCAAACATATCGAGGAGACTGCAAGAAAGTGCTCTAGAACATTGAAATCTCTATGGCCAATAATAAATTATCGTTCTACATTAAACTTAAAGAATAAAAATCTAATATTCAAAGCCGTGATACGTCCAACATTGACATTTGCTTGCCCTATTTGGTATAAAGCGGCAAAAACACATATCCAAAAGTTACAAATTATACAAAATAAATGTCTTAAAATAATTTATAATAAGCGCTGGAGATATCCGACAAACCTTCTACATAGTAGGAGTGGTTATGAGAAAATTCATGAATTTATCAATAGACTTAACCATAGTTACTTTACTAGAAATATAAATTCTTCTTATCCACTGATAAGAGAATGTACAGAAGTCCAATTATGAATAAAATATACGCTATTAAATTATCAAATTGAAAACTTTTGTATAAATTGCTTACTTCAACGTAACCCTTTTTATGCTCTGCAGTTTTTCTATAATATTTGAATCCTCTAAATGTAAACTCAAATAAAGGTTTATCCTAATTTTTCCTTTAAAACAAGTCACAGATATAACAACTCTACAAAAATTAATCAGACAACAAAAACCTTATTTGTAGTAATATCTAAGATAAAATCTCAAACTGTGTAAATATGTATAAAATTCAAATGTTAATAAAGACGATTTTATAAATTGAAAAAAAAAAATTGAAATTGACCGGGAATTCCCGCCCGGGAAATCCCGGGAGAGAAACTCTAATAATAATGGTCATATACAGATGTTATGAAGATATGCTATAAGTACGCTTTTGGTAAAGATTGCAAGTAATAACATTGAATACAGGCCCAAAACTACTAAATAACTGATTTTTTAAAATAAATAGTGGGTTTTGAGAGATATTTAATACCCCTAGACATATTAAGAATGAATGCGTTTGTTCAGAAAAGTTATTCGTTGTTACATAGATTATAATTACACTGAATAGAGTATGTATAAGTATAGTATTCCCTATGACTTATACTAAAAAAAGTGAAAAAATTAAAACAAGGGAAGTCTAATTTTTTAACGAGGTTATTTAGCGTTTAAAAGAAAAATTTGCCCAAAATGTAATTACATTTTAACATCGCGGTAAGATACATTTATTCCCTCACAATTATTTGATACGCGAAAGTATCAAGTATCTAAAGACAAATTCGTTTCAGGATCATCTGTCTGGCTTAGATAATAACTCAAGTTAACCTCTACTACCTACTGTTAATAGTTTTCTAAACGAAGCCACCGGATTGTAAATTGGCTGGGGCTATTTTTAAAAAAAACTTTATTTCCCTTTGTTGTGAAATAACACGCTTTCTATTATTAGATTCCCAACTAACGGCACCTACTTGTTTATCGACGACTGCAGACATCACTGTTTGAGAGGTTTTTACTAGATATACAGATTGACTCGACACATACACTGCGCGGCGCTTTTGCTCTCTCGTATTGCTCACACATATTGTAGAGGAGCAAACAATATACAATGACAAAATATTTGTGTGTCTGTCCCTACTCTAAACCATTTTTGTAATAACTGGTGCAATTAAAATGGATGTACGAAATACATATCGTTGGCTTAACATGCAAAGGCTCTATGTTTATACTTTAACATTTTATAGGAGTGACGAAAATTATTCGAACGCTCAAATAACCTCATCAGCTGACCGGAGTGTGACGAAATTTATGAGGTTATCTCATTTGCTTATAAAATATATGAAATTGCTGAAAGAATAATGCAAATATTTCGTTCCAATCAAAAGTTATATGCATCGCAAGTACATATTTAAAAAAGTCTATTTTTAATGTTTGTTTTGCAAAAAGGCCACCACATCCTTTCGCTTGTTTAAAAAAAACATTTCCGGGAGGTGGCAATTTCCCGTTAGGAGAATTCGGGTATTTAGTTGTAAGATATGGCAACATATTGTTTTGAAATTTTACATTTTGCTCACCCTAATGCCCAAAATAAAATGGGATTTTAATTAATTTTTGTAAAAAAAAAAACGTTCTTTAGCTATTGTATTCTTTAGCTCTACAAAATCTTAAATAAGAAATAGTATTCATAAATGTTTGTTATCAGCTCTTTATCTTTATGTGATCCGGTGGCAACGCCAACTATTTTGGTCATTAATGATGTATAAAAAGTAGCTTCATATTCGGATACAAAAGCTTTATAATCGGATACAAAACATTTATTTGCACTTATAATAACTATAGAATGTTACTGTAGAACGATTTTTCATAGACTACGATTAACATGACGGTAAGAAACATTTTAAGTAAAAAGTTACATACAAAATTAATTTAATTTGTTTTTCTCTTGTTGAAATAATAATCGGATACCAATTACATTATTTCCTTGTTTTGATTGTTTATACATCACGAATATTATTTTATTATTTACAAATAATTTTTGAAGATTTTTGGAGAAATAATATTTGGAATGGAATTCATGAATGAAAAGTGTCTTTTTAGATACTTTTCTATGTGCGCATTGATTACGAAGACAATTGCCTACACGACGAATACATGCAACCGCTCTTTTCAATGTGAAAAATGCCTAAAAACTCAAAACAAAGATCTCAAATTTATAAATATACAATAAATTGTACAAACGTCAAGTTATAGCATGCTTAAAGTAGGGACAATCCTACTTTAACTTATTGAACTGTTTTCTCGAAATTTGATTAAATATGGTTTATAAGCCTCTTAAATTTGTTCTATCTTTATTTCTATATTCACAGAAATTTTTGTTGCTTCTAAAAAATATGTTTCGGAAAAAAATCGTAAAAAAATAGTTCGCATTATTTCACTACTTCAAAACTCATACAGTCGGTAAAAAAGACATATAAGAACAAGCCTACAAAATTAAAAAAATATAACAAATGTAACCAGTTTGAAAATCGAAATAAATGGATTAAAATTATACAAACTTAAAAAAATGCTATGGGTTTATACCAAACCGTTTTAGTATTTTAGAAATAGTTGACATTACCTTCAAAACAAGGTATAGCACACTAAAATCGATTAAGTTCACGAGTTACGTGAGACTGAATGATCACCCCTCTTTGAAAAAATCGCCACATCACCAAAGTTCAATTGGTCACAACATTTGAAAAAAAAATTATTTTTTGAGATATGGCCGATTGAAATTTCGGTTTGTGTGGGCGGTGCCACTCCCCTTTGCCTTATTATATTTTTATGTAGCCTATGATAGAGGCCCGATGGACAGTATCACATATAGAAAATTAAATTTTAATCGGTCCTCTTATTTGGCCAATATAACAATTTTTTAAAACATAGTATTTTTTCTCAAACGAACGATATACGTAACAAATCTCGACTTCGTACCAATAATGGTTTAAAAGATACAGCCATTTTAAAATTCCAGTTGTATGGGGCGGTGCTACGCCCATTTTACCGCCTTGCAGTCCGAATTTCCAAAAAATCCCTTCTTAGTGCGCGCCTACGTCATAAAAGAAACATATATTCTATATTTCACGGTTCTAGCTTCAGCCGTTTGGGCTGGGGAGTGATCAGTCAGTCACCCAAGTCTTTTATATATATAGATTGTAGCCAAAAACCAAATTTTTGCTCTGATGTTAACAAACCTTTGCACATCTAAGTTTTTTTAGACCATTATAATGTGGTAAAATAACGAAGCATATCAGATTTATATATAGCCCCCATATATATGTGTGTTTCACGATATATTCTTTTTTTTACAGAGGTAGTGAAGTTTGATTATAATCAAATAGAATAAATGAACTCTTGACATACAAGTATTGCATATCGTAGGAAAGGGAATAACATAAAGTCTAATAATTTACAAAAATTAATTAAAGGCACATTTTATTTGGGCATGAGTCTGAGTAAAATGTAAAGTTTTGTCAAAACGTATTTTTTGGAGAAATAATATCTTCTATGAAAAATAGCATAAAATTCAAACGGACTGGAATATCTTAACGAAAATGTATATAAAATTTTCCATAAAACAACGAATAACAATATGTTAAATGGTTAAAATGGTCACACTATCTAGGTTTATGGCGGGGATGTTGAAATACGTTACCGTTACCGTTATTTTTCTCAAAAATCTGGTATTTTTGACTTCTCTTGCCGGGGAACCATTTGCTGAACTGATTCAAATTTGTCATTTAATTATTTCTATATTTACAATCGAAAGAATATAAAAAAAAACATTTTTACAAAAAAACATTACAAATAGGCCTTTTTGGAAATTTTTACTTGCGATGCTTATAACTTTTGATTGGAACAAAATATTTGCATAATTCTTTCAGCAATTTCATATAGAATTTTATAAGCAAACTAACGATATAAATATCTTTACATAACTGAGCTCACAACCTTAAAAATACTAAATTAACCTCGTCCAAAAATGACACAATTTTCTTAAATGTCTCTTGACCTAAATGAGATAACATATATATGTAAGCATGTTTTTTGAAGGTTTTTCGAAAAAATCGGTTCATAAATGCACTTTCCTGAAACATTTGAAATTTTGAAACACCCGAGCCGAATATTTCTAAATAATCTCGAAAACACCTCAGCTTTAACTGTTTTAACATCGAGATATCCTTATCCGTTAAAAAATAATTACAGAATTATGTGTATTTGTTTTTTGTTAGTCGATCTTACAGTACATTATATTAATTTACGTTAAGTGTATCGAAATGATACAACAAATTCGGCTCAAGATCAGAAAAGTGTTCTTTATTTATTGTTTGATATTTTTGGTCAAATTCAGTGTGTCACGCACTAGGATGACGCGTTTCGAACTCCATGACGAGTTCATCTTCAGACCCCTTTGTGACGAACTGATGCACAATGGTACATCATCAGCTGTATATATATCTACAATTATACCAAACGTATGCATGTGAAGTAGATATCAGCCGAAAATGTCCAGCATAGTTGTGAATTTGACCATTCACAATCAAACATTTTCGGACATTTTCGGCTGATATCTACTTCACATGCATACGTTTGGTATAATTGTAGATATATATACAGCTGATGATGTACCATTGTGCATCAGTTCGTCACAAAGGGGTCTGAAGATGAACTCGTCATGGAGTTCGAAACGCGTCATCCTAGTGCGTGACACACTGAATTTGACCAAAAATATCAAACAATAAATAAAGAACACTTTTCTGATCTTGAGCCGAATTTGTTGTATCATTTCGATACACTTAACGTAAATTAATATAATGTACTGTAAGATCGACTAACAACAAACAAATACACATACACTGGCACGGCACGGCCTAACAAACTATATATGCTTAGTAGTTAGTAGTGAGCAAACACTGTATGCTCAGTAACAATAGTAAGCTTAGTTTAATTACAGAATTAATTTAAAAAAAACACCCGAAAAGGAACCACTGTGCGCTGGCTAACAAGAAGAAATCATTAAAATAATGCTTATTTATTTTAATTACCCTGGAAAGTTGTGGTATCTTACTGTTTGGTTCAGTACTCATGTATTCATTTTTAGTATTTATTTTTATTTTGGAGCTTCGCCTATTCTATCTGTCCTCTTAGATGAAGTTCAGTTCTAAGATAAAAAAGTTTTTGTCCGATCATGCTCATCTTAGAACTTAACTTCCTCTAAGAGTATAGATAGAGGATAGATAGATTTCAGCTCTATAACTCTTAATTTACGGCTCTAATCGCGAGGACATCCTAAAATAGGGGGAATTTGTATGGGAGGTGGTAGAAGTTTTTAACAGTCCATGCCTATCTTACAACATAAACTCCGCTTAGAGGATAGAAGCTTGTATGGCAACTTTCAGCTCGATAGCTCTTAATTTATGTCTTTAATCGCGGGGACAAATAAAAATGCAATCATATATAATAATAGGCACCAAAGCGCCCAGTGGCGGCGCTCAAAAATAAAAATAAATACCAAAAATGTATTCATCGACCCCAAAAACAGTAAGATACCACAACTTTCCAGGATAATAAAAAAGCATTATTTTAATAATTTTTTCTTGTTTAACAGCGTTCCAAAATAACCAACTTCAAATGCGTGTAAAAAAATCTAGCACTAAGCAAAAAAAAACTTGAGGGTTATGTCATGCAAAATGTGAACTTTAATTTGCTTTCGGTTTCATTCCGTTCCGATTTTGGTTTTTAATGCCTATTTATTTCAGTTTTCCTTAATTGGCAAAATATCTCTGGACAGTGATCTCAGATATCAATGGTTTCATAATATTGAAACCTGCTCAATAGAATAAATTGCAATAATTTTGTGTATTCCCTATATATTTACTGTACATAATTTTATGTACTCACATTCATACATTAGGAAAAGATAACTAAAAAAGAAATGCTGAGGTAAATAATCCATGTTTTCAATTACTTCCTCCAGTTACACTTTGATCATTAATGACGATAAACAAAGTTTACAATCCACATCCTGTTAAATTTGAAGTATGTATTTTGTTTACACTATGCAACATTGTGATACACTGAACTACAGTGTCAAAGGATAACAAAACGAAGACAAACGCAGAGGAAAATAATTTTGCACTGTTTGTTATTCGATAGGTTTAATAAAGCAAATAATGTGTTCATATGGACATTTTTTTACACTACCTTGCATAATTTTGTTAAAATATAATGCTATCACAGAAATTAAATGCTCAAGTTACAGGATAATAATAATCATCATATAAAAATGTTTTACTATCAAAAAGGTTATGTAAAATAATAACTGCAAAGAAACCTTTTAATAAACCGAAAGAAAACTTCCGCAACGGATGTTGGAATTTTAATCAAAGTCATATAACACAATTACCTACACTCGTCAAAGGTGTTAAATGTCACCAAAAAAATCCAATGAACTGGGATACGAAATCAGATACTTTAATGAAATTCCAAAAAACTCCCACCACAATCTGCCAGTCAGACAGAAAAAAAAAACAAAATTGAGCGCCAAAATTGTGTTAGCACTCGTGACAAAAGCCATATGATGAGCGTGGAGTAGAAGCAGCCGTCAGTACAATAAAAATTCTATACAAATTGACGCATGTACGACAATGTATGCACAGGACACGAGCTATGAGACTTGAACCTGGGGGTGCAGCGCATATTGGATAAAGTGGACAGACATGCACACTCAGAGTTTGCTTGGCTTGTATCCTGCATCTTTGGCCTAATGATCAGTAACGCAATGCGTTTTGTTAACTACCACCTATTGTCTTAACCATTAGATGTTCTTTCACTTACTATTGCATGAGCAGCGTACCAAGATGAATCTTATTTGTTTAGAGATTTCGATTATATTCAAGACGACCTGCACCATTGAAACATTGTTACATTACGTCTTATAAATCCTCCTGTGCATAGAACAATGTTCATGTTCAGCTGTTGTTCGGAAGCATCTTTTGTTTTGAGTAGAGAAGTAAAAAAATATGCTCATCTTTCACATATGTATACATACAGAATGTAGGGTTGAAAATCTGTGTTTTCGATACCGGGTGTTCCACATTGATGCTTTAAAATTGGTCTACAAAACAAACGTCTTTCATTGTAGTAATAATAACATATGACGAAAGATCGCACGGATTATTGAAAAAAAAAAACAGGCATGTTTTAAATTTATGTGGGAGTTAAGGAAGATTTTTTTACAAACAGTCTGCGAGAATTATCGATCACAAGGAAATGTCCCCAAAGCCGAAAAATTTCTAAATTAAACTATTGCCGAAGAGAAAAAATTAAATTTGGCTAAAAAATAAATTTAGTAAAAAAATTTAAATACAATTATGTCAGATTGCTTATGTTCCAAACGGTATCTTTTATATTTAAAATACCTGTTGCATATATGAAAGTTTTGCATATATTTATGAAACCCAAAATCGATACCAAATAAATTAGGGTTCATGCCTCAAAGTTCAAATAATAAAAAATTTTAATGGAAAGAGAAAGCAATAGAAAAAAATTGTTTTCGGCCTCATATATATGCAAAGAAATTAAAATTTACGATCAGTAGGCTGGGGAATGGCAACCATGTTTTTATCCTCGGAAAAATAAGATTTTATACACAGTACTCGGTATGCAGATCTGAATATTCATATTTATTTCCGATAAGTTGGTAGGGACGCGTGACATATTGAGTTTTGTAGGCCCAAAGGAATTAAGAAAGGCATCACATTGTTTTGTGGCCCCAGAGATATAAAATTTGATAAACAGATAGTAGTTGGCACTAAAGATATTATATGTGCGTATTAGGGTGGGGCGATTTGAACACCTTAATGGGCGTTTCCCGTTTCTGATTCTTGGGATTGTACTGAGCAAAAAATTCCACTAGACCATACGTCTACGGTGAAAATCGAGCTTCCCCATTTTGACTTGAAGTTTTTTCTCAAACTTTATTTTTTTGGAAAATTTAAAAATTTTCTTGGGCTCATATTTCGTAAACTATTTGCAATTTTAACTTATTTTCAAAAGTAAGGTTATAGCTATTGTCTCGGACTTCAATTTCTCTGAACATATTACTAAGAAAAAACTTCGTTTTCATGGCCAAAAAGTCGAAAAAGGAGAAAACTCACCACTTTTTGTCACGACAAGACAATAGTCAAGAACTCTCTGGTACATCGCAAAAGCATTGGGACGCTCCTTCAGGTAGTTTTGGCCTTGTGAAAGTGCATTTTTTTCCTGAAAATATTGATAAATTATTATTTTCAGTTGTTCATAGCGCAAAATCATAAAAATGTTTTATTTCTTAAATAAAAAAATGTTTTTTATTAGCACTACACAATTTATACACGAAACAATTATTTCTAAAACCCAAATGTGCAGATATTAAAAAATGCGTATTTACTTTTATGTGTATTTGATGCTTTGATCGTCTACAATAAACTAACAAAAATGGGCCAAATGAACTAAAAACAATAGAAGAATAAAAAATAAGAAATAAAATAAATATAATAAAATAAAACCAGTACAGAAATTTCAGTCAGGTAAACTGACTGATAAATACCAGCGTACATAAAAATTATATGTATTTAAAGGTGAAAATATCGGTTATTTATATGGGAGGTACCAGAAGGGGTGTGTCAAATAATAGTAAGGGGTTGCTGTGATATTGCCTCCTATAACAATATAAAATATTCGACCAATTTTCATTACCCCCCAAGTGTCCGTTTGGAAGTTATGGGAGAAATATTAATTTTCCAAAAATAGGTCATTTTGTATGGGAGGTACCAGTAGGCATGAACCGATATAGTCCATATTTATTCCTGAGTCCAATTTACATAAGCGAACATCATACGCAAAATTTGAGTGAATTTAGTTTATTTAGAAACAAGATATGTATGTGAAACTATAAGGGTCAATTCGGTCATTTGTATGGGTGGCACCGGAAGGGGTGTGGCAAACGTTTCGGGTTTCTTAGGGTTTGTCTACTTTTGCAAGATAAATAAACTGACCCAATTCAAATATCCTACGATCATCCGTTTGGAAGTTATGAAAGAAATATAAATTATCCAAAAATACGTAATTTTGTATGGGAGGTACCAGAAGGGGTGTGGCTATTCTGCCCATTTGAAATCCCATAAGTTTGTTTTGAAAAATATAAGTACTGGTAAATGTTTATCCTGATCCGTTAAGGTTTACTCGATTTATCCTGCTGACCAGCCAGACAGACGGACATAGCTCAATCGTTTTAGAAAGTCCTGAAACGAATTTGGTCTTAAGATACTTGGGGTCTAACTCGTCTTCTTTAATGCTTTACACTTTTTTCGTATCAAATGATATATATCCTCATCCCTAAGGGTGATGGTATAAAAATGGAATAAAAATAAGAAATAGAACATTTTTATGATTTTGCGCTATGAACAACTGAAAATGGTAATTTATTAATATTTTCACGGAAAATATGCACTTTCACAAGACCAAAACTGCCTGAAGAAGCATTCCAATACTTTTGCGATGTACTAGAGAGTTCTTAAGTATGGCCTTGGCTACAATTTTTGTGTTAGTATAGGATCGAAAATCTCAATGGTTTGGCTGTTATAGGCCAAAATATCTAAAAATAAAACGTGACAAAAAGAGGTGAATTTTCTACAGTTGCGACATTTTGACCATGAAATCGAAGTTTTTCTAAGTAATATGTTCAGAGAAATTGTATTCCGAGACAATAGTTATAACCTTACTTTTGAAAATAAGTTAAAATTTCAAATAGTTTACGAAATATGAGCCCAAGAAAATTTGCTAATTTTCCAAAAAACTAAAGTTTGAGAAAAAACTTCAAGTCAAAATGGGAAAGCTTGATTTTCACCGTAGACGTATGGTCTAGTGGATTTTTTTGCTAAGTACAATCCCAAGAATCAGAAACGCGAAGCGTCCATTAAGATTTTTTTCCTTCCATACTAATCGACCCACCCTAGTGTGTATACAGAAAATTTATTTCTGATCAGTGGTCGGCGGTCAATTGCGCCTGTAGAACAAGTGACGTTTGCAAAAATCAAAATTTTCAAGTACCCCTAAAAAATATGGAATATTTCTATTTAACAGAAAATTGTCCAACGATTTCAAGTATGCTACTCTTATTACAATCACATTTTTATACCATCACCCTTAGGGATGAGGGTATATATCATTTGATACGACCCAAAAGTGTAACACATAGAAGGAGTCACTTCAGACCCTAGGTTTCTTAGAACCAAATTCGATTCATGACTTTTTAAGTCATTTGAGCCATGTCCGTCTGTCTGTCTGTCTGTCTGTCTGGTGGCTGTCCGGCTGGTTCGCACGATAACTTTCTAAAGACGCAACCAAATGTCTTGAAATTTTGCACGAGTTAATATTTCCCCAAAACTACTTACGGTATTGCAAATAAGCTTATTTAAAGTAATATTACATTGTTGCTGTAATATAAACATTTTCTACCAATAGCAATCTTATGTATTACAAGGGAGAGGGTGGAGTTCGAAATACGAAAGTACTAAGAGTGTGGTTCTACTTACTAAAATTATGTTTTCTGTTTCTTTCTTGATTTTTTTTGGCGTAGTTAAAAGCTTGAGAATGTTGCGTCCGAGTCACTGGGAGATGCCCAATTGCCTGTAAATTTGATTTATTGACTTCATTTATAAACATCGTCATATTCTTCCGATAGGGATATATATAAAACTACTCGGTCGGGTTCTGTGAATAGGCTGAAAGTAAACTGGAAGTTTGTCCAGATTTTTATCGTCAAATCATCTTTAGCGATGAAGCTTTACGGTTAAGTATACAAGACGAATTGCCATTTTTGGATAGGACACACACAAAATATAACAAATAAAATAGCAGAGAAGGAGATATATGCCAGTAATTTATTACAATTTAATAACTGAGAAGATCGTGTTTTCGTCCACAAAAGTTAGAATTTCAGATTTTTCATCCCTGTAAATATTTTTCATCTGGTATATAAAACCATTTTTAAAATATAATTGGGACAGAAAATACCTTACATACAACAATTGATACTTTACTTTACCGAAACGTTAAGTAAACACAAAATTTCTCCTAAGACGATTTGTTTGGGGTTCAATTACATGCAACGCAAATACAGAAATTTACAATTGGAAACTAAAATGTTGATTTGTTTGAAAGACAGCTGCAGAAATACCTTTGTATAGAAACAAGAGAGAACGACACACATATTGCAGAACCCTCAAATAATTTCCAATAATAATAAAGGTAAAGAAACTTAAGAGAATAACAAAAAATTCGCCTACGCAATATGCCATAGAAATGCAGTCTGTTATTTATCTCTATGACTACAGATCTATGAAATGGCTACATATCTATGAAATCCTACACTACATTTATGCTCACGAAACACTTGCTTGTCAATGTTAGATGTGTAAGATCACAGTACAAGCAGGTAACTGATGATTCTTTTCAGATCATTTGAACACAGTTCTTGGCCAGCCACAATCGTTTGGAATGTATTAGGTCGACAGACCGTGGTGTTAATTATGGCAGCGGAAGCTATTATGTCATGTAGATCTATGATCATGCTGTTACTGTGGGAATACATCCTTGATACTATAGGGAATTCAATCGAATTAATTGCAGATTCCCCGTAATTAAAGGATTTACTCGAGTTTCTCAACAAATGTGGTAACAAGTGTCTTAGAGTACAGGCGAACCTGTATATGCGACATATGGACATAATAAGGATACAGAAGATGTACTTAATCATCATAATTACTGTAAACATTCCTGAAGTAATTTCTTTAAGGTGTCGCTCATGACTTTCGCGAACAAAACATGGGTCTTGATATGTTATCTAATCTATAGTGTTATAGGTTATCAGGGAAGGTGGGACTCACATATGATGGCAGACTACTACTCGACTTTACAACGAGATCTACCTTAACGCATCTATTCAGGGAAATCTTATAAAAGATCACTTGAAAGTGTTTCATAGAAATTTTGTTAACATATTTATTAAATTTATTGTAATTTTATACCCTCAACCTACGGGTAGGAGGGTCTATATCATTTGATACGACCCAAAAGTGTAACACATAGAAGGAGTCACTTTAGACCCTAGATTTCTTTGAACAAAATTCGATTCATGACTTTTTAAGTCGTTTGAGCCATGTCTGGCTTTCTAGCTGGTAAACACGATAACTTTCGAAAGACGCAACCAAATGTTTTGAAATTTTGCACGAGTTAATATTTCCCCAAAACTACTTACGGTATTGCCTTCTGGTACCTCCCATACAAATTCATCATTCCGCCCACTTTAGAAATCGATTAATAACATCAATCGTACCAAAATTCTGTGTTGTATTAAATTTTTGGGTAAAAAAAATTTGAAGTCCGCCCATTTTAGAAATCGGTGAATAAATAAATGGACCTAACGCGATCGTGCCCAAATTCCGTAATTAGTAAAGATTTTAGATTTTGAGAAAAAAATCTGGAAGTCACAACACGCACCTTCTGGTACCTCCCATACAAATGTACCATTCCGCCCACTTTCGAAATCGAGTAATAATATCAATACAACCAACAGGATCGTACAAAATTCTGTATTTAGTAAAGCTATAATAGTATAAAGTTGTGGAGAAAAAAATGAAAGTCTAGCCACGCCCCTTCCGACCACTGTAGAGATGGAGTAATAATATCAATAAATCCACCGCGATCGTACCGAAATACAATATGTAGTAAGGCTTTAGATGGATACAGTTTTTGAGAAAAAAACTGGAAGTCTAACAACGCCCTATCTGGTACCTACTATACACATCTGGTACCGCCCACTTTAAAAATCGATTTATATAATTAAGAGACCTAACGCGATCGTGCCCAAATTCTGTATTTAGTAAAGTTCAAGCAGGATAAAGCTTTGGAGAAAAAATCCCACTTTTGAGAAAAAAATGCCCACTTTAGAGATCTAGAAATAATATCAATACACTCGACACGATCGTGCCCAAATTCTGTATTTTGTTAAGCTATAGCAGGAAAAAGTTTTTGAAAAAAAATTTAAGTCAAGCGACTCTACCATACAAATGTACCATTCCGCCCACTTTAGATATGGAGTAATAATATCAATACACCCAACGCAATCGTGCCCAAATTCGGCATTTAGTAAAGGTATAACAGGATAAAGTGTTGAGAAAAATTTAGAAGTCTAGACACGCCCCTTCTGTTACCTCCCATATAAATGCACCTCTCCGCCCAGTTTGGGGATGCAGTAATAATATCAATACCCTCGACACGATCGTGCCAAAATTCTGTATTTTGTTAAGCTATAACAGGACAAATTTTTATAGAAAAAAAAACTGGAAGTCTAGCCGTTCCCCTTCTGGTACCTCCCATACAAACACTTTAGAAATCGAGTAATATTATAATATCAATACAAAAAAATTTGACGTTTTACTGTCGTTGAGGGTATATGTAAGTCGGGTTGCCCCCGACTGAAACTTTCTTTATGGTTTTAATTTTTACGATAAAAATTAACAAATAAAAGTAAAGAGCGTGAGCGAGTTGAGAGTGGGCTCATCAATAAAACGATTCGGTTAAGGTTTTATATTTAACGATTTTAATATTTATTCCGCTTTATTAGTACAAGAAAATATATTTGGAACCGTCCTAATTTTGGTAAGGTAGCGGTGTCAGAAATAGTTTCTAGTTCAGAAGTTGAATTATGACTAAATTTATATGGCATGTGAGTCGCCTTTTATAGGAAAATTTGCAAATACACGAACTTTTCATACAAGTGACCGCTTTGTCATGCACGGCCAGATGAGCGACAATGTCGGTCAAATTTTCGCTGAAGCCTATTCATGCGACCTGTCGCCCACACAATCATGCACGACATGATGTGTGACGTGGTGTGCACGTACTATAACAATTTGCCAAATGGCATATGGCAACACCCCACTGACCGTATACAGTACGGTCGAGTACGACTGTGTGCGAAACAAGTGGAATGGTAATTTCGCGATAAGGCAACCCGCCAATATAAAATATTAGCAACTGACGTGATTTGCAGCAATTTGTAAAATCACCAGCAACAGCGACAGCAGCAGCAGTAGCAGTGAAAAGTTTTTTTGTAAAAATCCAAGTAAAGTACAGTTTGAGTAAGCTTTTGTGAATCAAGACAAGAAAGCCACAAGAGGCATTCTTAATTTGTGCAAGTTCTAGACCAGCGTTCCAGTATGTAAGTATGGAACACATCCACATGAGTGCACCTGTTCTGATACCCATGGGGGTGGTTCTTCTTGTTGCGTCGTTTAGCATTTTACCAGCCGAAGCCTGGAATAACGGCGTTTTGTGTAGCGATCCCACGATCCAGTGGTCACCAGCTCCAATCAGCGCGAAGGACTGCCCCTGCACCGACAGTTTTTGAACCTCAACTACAGACAACATTGTGTGAAATCTTTTGTCCGTCCAGCGACACCAGCATTAACATCATTCGTCCAGTTGGAAGCAGGCACCGGGAGACAACACCACCGGTTTCATCATCGATCACCCTCATCACCTCACTCAATTGTCACCCCCCATATAATTTAAAGGAGTTATAAGGTACTGTTTTTATATTTTTGTATGAGTAGCAGTAGTCATACGACGGACTGTGACAAGACGCTTTGGAGTATTGTGCAGACCGAAGTAGTAGTGAGGTCGCAAACCCACTTGACACGAGTTTTTCTGCGGTCTCCGCTGAGTCTTCATTGGCCACTGGTCATCGGCTCATGGGTGGTAGAGATTCTAATGTCAAGGGGGCTTTGTGCCTTCCCACTGCTCGGTGTTAGCTACGCTAGCACATAACCTCAACGGCAACACACATAACCGCGATTATCTACGGTAAACCATAGTCAGAAATATGTACGGTGACACATAACTTCAGTTAAGTACAGCAGCATATGGTCACCGTTAGCTACGCCAATATATATAGCCACCGTTAGCGACGCCAATACATAACTACAATTATCTACAGTAACACATAGCCACAAATATGTGCATCAACACCTAACCGCAAATATACACAATATCTAACCTCACATATGGGTTAGTACATATGTAGACACCATTTTAAAAGCTTCAAATAACCTCACCTATGGGTTGGTACATAAGGTAAAAGTGAGATCGAACGAATTTTGTTAACAATACCTAACCTCACATATGGGTTAGTACATATGTACATATATGTCATAAGGCACCACCTAACCTTACTTCTGAAAGTGGAAACATAACCTAAAGGTGAACCTAACCACGTGTTTAAAAAAAACCGTCGCCATCTTTAAATTGCCGCTAAGCGCCATTGAGCCTATGTTTGTATACATACAGGCATACATAATCTGAAACCGTTAATACAAGGGCGAGCATAAATATATAAATACATATGTACAATCGGCATAGGGAAGAATTTTTTTTGTTTTGGAGTAAAATTTTTTTTGAGACCATATTGGTCAAGATTTTCAGCCACGCCTTGGAACACGCTTACTAAAATTAAATCAAAGAATTATGTTTAATCCTAATCTTGCTCATGAATTATATCGTAATTTTTAAGACGAATGTTAGTTCCTTAAGCAATAATGAATAAAACTCAAAAGATTGTAATGTTGTCAAATACGCGGCTCTCTATTATGAAATAGACGGTAGGCTCAGGTAAGTAGTAGGAGAGGGTAGTCTTTTTGGGGCGTCCAATTAATTAAGCCCATGGACGTGGCATAACATCGGCCCCATGAAGAGTATCCAAACCCAGTACTAACACCCGACTAACAGCTGGTGTGATTTATTTTTACCGAGTGAGGCGTCAGCGCATTGGCAAGGACCACCCTGTCCGGCGAGATATTGCCCGGCATTAGCGAGCACACCAGCGCACAATGGTTCCTGCTAGTGTAAGAGCGTAGATAAACTCAAAATTTAAAGTGTTTGCAAGAAACTTTTTTTTTATGTTTTTTAGTAAAAATATGTCCAAATTAACATATTAACGACATTTATCAATAGATTTAATTTTTATTTCGAAATATCATTGCTTAAAGTTGCCATATATGTGTAATCCAAAAAGATGACGTATAACACCTACAAGTTTGAAGATGTATAACTTTAAGAGTATAAAAGTCACACTTAAGTATCATACATCGCTAAAAAGGTAATTTTATTGCAAATACAACAGTGTTAAATTCTTATCAAAATTGTTTAAAAAAAACAAAAAATTCCAACCAATTTTTTGATCCATCTTAAAATTTGAAGAATTTGATTTTAAGATGGAGCTACAGTTTTGCCTCCACTCCCCTCCACGAAGATATTAGTACACACATATTGCCACATGTCTCACTTACTTGCCCTAAAAATTTTAGCTAATACCTGCTAACCTGCAATATATGTACAAAATACTTTAACAACTATATTTCGGAATATGCATTTTTTCAAGTTTTTCCAATAAAATTAAAGATTTTTTTTTATGTCAAATATTATCATTCGTAATTATTGTGTATATAATATTTAAATGTCAATTTAACATTTTTATTTTTGTCGGACGTTCACATGTATGTATATATACAGGAGATTTGCTTTCCTATTACTCGATCTGAAGCCTATGACTTAAATGTTTATTTTCAAAAGAATGTTATATTTCTTCCAAACAGCATTAACTTTATTAAGTATATTTTATTTCTTAATGTTTATATTTTGTTTTACTATAAATAATGTTTTTTATTTAAATTTACTTAATTTCATTTATTGATACATTGTATGGAAATAGGTACCTACATTTGAAGCATAGCCGCGAATAACGCTTAAATCAACACAATAGAAATTGTTCAGAGAAATTAAAAAACGTTTAATAATAATAAATTTAATAATAATACTTCTTTAATAAATTATATTTAAAGTGTGTAAAATCGTTTTATGCCCAACAACTCATTAATCCATAGAGAAAACGATTGCATGTTTTTCGCAACGTTCTTTCTCCGAGTACCACTTTCTAACATTTTCACACCTTTTTCACATTACCAATATTGAATATTCTTTGTACAGTGAGGTCTTAAAACTCCTGAAGTGATGTTATTTTTGCACTATAGTAAGTTATTTCAATTGCATTAGGGGAATGGTAAAATATTTTTTTTGCTTCCAAAATTTTTTTGTGTTGGCAATATTAAACACAAAATTTGCTTTAGTATATTTCTCAAAAAAATTTATTGAGATTTCGAAAAATCCATTTCAATATAAACACTCAAAGCTTCATCATTGGAACAATCTTCCTCATTGAGCATTTTAAGAATTTGTCCCTTTTTTCTCTGCTGGCCGATCTTAATAGCACTACTATTTCTGCTTCGTCTGGTTCATAAATAGCTCTTAATCCTTGCATATATGCACTGCGCAATTGATCAAGACCTGTTTTTTTAATCAAAGCCGTGTTTTTCTTTTTCTTTGTCAGTTTTACTTCTTCGAAATATGAAGATGGTCGACTCCTTTTCACTGAAGACGAAGAAGATGCCTGAGAATCTGCGATTTCTACGCAAAATTCCTCATTCATCCAATCCTCATATCTTCTTAGGAAAAACGTGGTTACCTGATTCATTACATGATTGATGGACTTTTCGCATAGACTCAAATGGTCCTCTATGTAAATTCTTATTACAGAATCAGTTTTATTGCTATTTATATAAGACAAAATAAAATAATTTTTTTACACTTAAATTCTTTCATTCTTTGAGCAGTTTATTTATGTTTATTTTATTTAAGAGAACAGATAAGTAGTTATTTGTTTAATGAAGTTTCTGGCTTAAGACGAACTGATTAGGTTGATGATCTGACCAGAATTGACAGCCGTTGGCAAACGGCCACAAGTAAGAGTATAGACCTATTTCAAAGTAATAACTATACTTATATAGATCAATTTCAAATGTAGCTACCTATTTCCATACAATGTGTAAATTAACAAAAATCAGTAAATTTAAAGAAGAAAACATGTAAAAAATATAATAAATAAATTTAATGATGATTTTAGATATAGTATGATGATGATTATACATGTTGTTGACGGGTTAAATATATAAGTATGTTAAGTACTGGAAAGATTAAAATGTTGAATTAAATGGTGATAAATAAACAAAATTTGTTGAATTATAATGCTAGTACGTTTATGAATCTGTTTTATAAAAGATTGCAGGTAATTTTTATTTGTTACATATAAAAAAACAAAAGAAAAATTACTTGGAAGTAAAAATAAAAAAAAAAATAATATTTAAACTTTAATAACTTTAAAAATAAATTAAGTATCAAGTTAATTTTTTGCACATAACTACATTATATACTCAATAATGTTCCCTCCAAATTTCACAACAATCGGATAATAAACAACAATGTTACAGATTTTAGCTACGCAAAACCCAAAAAGGAACCACTGTGCAGCGCCGCCTGCGACCTGACACAAAGTGGAAACCTTTTCTTCGGTTGGTATGGATAACTCCTCCGGTCCCACCTACAACCCTCGGCGAAGGTAGTTATACCATCACCCGTAGGGATGAAGGTATATATCATTTGATACGACCCAAAAGTGTAACACATAGAAGGAGTCACTTTAGACCCTAGGTTTCTTTGAACCAAATTCGATTCATGACTTTTTAAGTCGTTTGAGCCATGTCCGTCTGTCTGTCTGTCTGTCGGGTGGCTGTCCGGCTGGTTCGCACGATAACTTTCGAAAGACGCAACCAAATGTTTTGAAATTTTGCACGAGTTATTATTTTCTCAAAACTACTTACGGTATTGCAAATGGGCTACATGGCCCCGCCCCTTCAGGTACCTCCCATACAAATACATCATTCCGCCCACTTTAGAAATCGAGTAATAATATCAATACACCCTACGGGATCGTCCCCAAATTCTGTATTTAGTCAAGCTATAACAGGATAAAGTTTTGGAAAAAATTTTGAAAGCCTAGCCACGCCCCTTCTGGTACCTCCCATACAAATCTACCTTTCCGCCCACTATAGAGATGGAGAAATAATATCAATAAATTAAACGTGATCGTACCCAAATTCTATTTTGAGTAAAGCTATAACAAGATAAAGTTTTAGAGAAAAAAATTGGAAGTCTATTCACGCCCCATCTGGTACCTCCCATACACATCTGGTACCGCCCACTTTAGAAATCGATTAATATTATTAAAAGACCTAACGCGATCGTGCCCAAATTCTGTATTTGGTAAAGTTTAAGCAGGATAAAGTTTTGGAGAAAAAATCTGGAAGTCTAGACACGCCCCTTCTGGTACCTCCCATACAAATGTACCACTCCGCCCACTTTAGAAATAGGGTAATAATATCAATACACTCGGCACGATCGTGCCCAAATTCTGTATTTTGTTATATTATAACAGGACAAAGTTTTGGAGAAAAAATTGGAAGTCTAGACACGCCCCTTATGGTACCTCCCATACAAATGTACCTTTCCGCCCACTTTTGGGATGTAGTAATAATATCAGTACACCCAACGCAATCGTGCGCAAATTCTGTATTTAGTAAAGCTATAACAGGATAAAGTTATGGAGAATAAATCTGGAGCCTAAACACACCCCTTCACGTACCTCTCATATAAATGTACCACTCCGCCCAATTTCGAAATCGAGTAATAATACCAATAAAATAGAAAATTATTTGTTTTACTGAGGGTAAGGGTAAATGTAAGTCGGGTTGCCCGACTGAAACTTTCTAACTGGTTTTAATTACAAATCGATTATTTTCAATAACTCAAGACTTAAACAATATATTATATTGGGTGATGGTATTTATCAGTCAGTTTAACTGACTGAAATTTCTGTACTGGTTTTTTTTCTTCGGTTTCCAAGTTCTCAAAACTCGGCACGGCAGTGACAATGTCGGTTAAATTGTCGTTGATATAAGCGACACCTCGCCTACACAACCATCAACGACCTGATGGGTGAAAATGTCGGTCAAATTGTCGTTAATGCGTATGTATGTCATAAATTGTCATTCAAGCCATATTAGTATAACTTTATATATACATTGTACAAGTACACAAATTTTTCACATATTTTCTTGAGGACAGCGTTGAAGACAAATTCGTGTATGACGGAACTTCCTACTGGGGGGTTATAAACTTATAAGTGAGAAAAGATCCAAAACCCGGTTTTTTAACCGTAAGTCAATATTTTGAAAACAGGTATATAGGATCGTGTTGTACTCAACCAGACCTACTACATGCACTAGGTCACTCTCCAAGATCTTTTAATTTTTTCTATTTTGTCACAGTGTGTAATTATTCCAATACCGCAACAATTAACTCTTGGTCTATGTTGTCGACATTATGTAGTTGACTTAAACCAATATGAGAGCGTCGAAAATTACCTACATGACACCTCAACAATAAATGTTTTTAAAAATATGGTTGGCGTTGTTTACATGTTTCAGTTTATTAATATAGAATCGGAGTTCATTTTTTCCCATGACTTTGTCTTCTCCATTTTTATCTTTAAATATTTTCTGAAGAACTCATAAAATATTAGGAATTACAAACAATAAAAAAGAGAAACAGTAAACTTTGTTCATAAAAACAACCTACATCAAATAAAACACAAATTAGCTTCCGGTTAAGACACCGGCTAACAAACTAGCTGCAACTACAACTGGTGAGAGAGAGAGGATGAAAGAGAAAGTATTATGTCTCTTAAATTATACACCATCAGGCAGCTAAACTGCAGTCACCAGTTTAGCATATTTTGTGCTTATGTAGCATTTTTTTTGCCACTGAACTTTTGTTAGCTTTTATTCTTACTATATTCTATTTCTCTAGAGTAGTAACGTAAGTATCCTAAATTTTTAATGATTCGATCTGTATGTTACGGTAAATATCCCAATAAAAAATAAAACAAAACAATCGAGTGTGTTATTACAAAAATTTAATGCAACTGATTCCGTAGTATATTGGCGAATGGATCGAGTAATCTTAAATACATATCTGCATTTCTTCTTTAGAATGCATACATAACGCATACATAAAAATTGGCAACGTAACGTATTTTTTCATTAGATATTTATCGATAATTTCATTAGATTTTTATCGATTTTTTTAAAGCTGCACAGCTGTGAACTGCCAAAGTCAACATAGTACCAAAACGCGCACATTTTTGATTATGGCAGTCCTAGTCAGATTGGATAACTGACTCAAAACATTTTAATTTATTAAAAAACAAATTAAAAAAAAAGATTTTAATAAAAACATTTTTTCGTTAATTGCTTATTGCGATATTATTTCAAACAATTAACATTTTGACGAAAACTTTATAATTTAACAAGTTATTAATTTCGTTATGTCAGATCTGGCAAATTGAGCACTGTGCGGTCTGGCATGATGGTTAGACCTCGCGATTACTATGTGTTAGATCCATGGCTCGATTTCTCCCTTCAGTCATCTACAATTTTCTTTCATCGCCGGCCCGGTTCTCAAACGGTGACGTTCGCATTCGTCAATAAGCAAGTAGTTGCCGTTAGTTGTGAATCTAAAAATATAAAGCGTGTTAATTCACAACAGAGTGGGAAGCTATCCCATAACTCATTCATGGGGTGTAAAAGGAAAACAAGCAAGTAGTGATTTTAATGGTGTCATTTCCATAATAGTGTCATTTTAGCGTGAAGAAAACAATTTGGAGAACTTACATAACAGTAAATTTTATGAATCTTTTTAAGTATCTCGACTCAAAATTATTTTTATTAATTTGTTTTGTAATTAAATCTACAGTTTCTAAAATCAAAATAACACAACACTAACTTGTTAATAGATTTCCATATAAAGTTTTTAACCTATCACTGGTATAGAGTTTCGGTTATCCGAATACAAATATTTAATTTATATGGAAGGTGCAACCTAGGGCGTATCCAGGTAGTGGCAAGGTGGCATCTGCACCACACCCCTCCCTATACAGCTGAGTAAATATGGTCAAAATCCAGAAATTATTATTCGTTATATTTATGTATATAATTTTGTAACACAGTTACATTATTTAATTTATACCTACTACATGGTGTAGGAAAATATGAAAATTAATTTAAGCCAGTATATACACTTCAGAAAGGCGAACTGATTCATAAATACTAGGGTGGATATTATTTTACTCTGATTTTAATTGATTTAAGTAAAAGTACAGCATTAACTGTTTGAGATAGGACATTTTTTCGTATGGTCAGACATTTACTGACAAGTACCAAAACAATAGATACGACAAAAGTGTTAATAAACTCACAAACACCCAGCGGCTGAAATCATGAGAAGGAAGGGCTTTTTTCCAGAGTTTGAAGGGCTTTTCTATCCGGTATGCCTTTCCTTACCTTTCTTCTTTTTTTACATTGTGCGACATTGGAAAAAAGGCTTTTTATCGCCGTTTTCCATAATAAGGCCTTATGGATGTTTTCTATAAGAAGGCCTTTAGAAAAAGTTCCACACGATGGCCTAAAGTAAGCCTCTCTGAAGAAGGCATTATGTATGCCAGAAAGTAGGAAGCCTTATAATTTACATATTCTGAATTTATTTATTGTTCGACAAATAATACAAAAGCGTGAAATTACTTAATTTTTACACTAAATGTCTTAAATTTTATCTGAATAATAAAAAAAATATAAAAGATGAAAATTAGTTCTAAATTCATTTTTACACTAAATTTTATATATCGTAAATGCTATTTTTTATATTACTTAATTTCATAAGATGGACATTAATTATAAATTAATTTTTACACTCAATTTTATGTATCGTAAATACTATTTTTTATATTATCTACTTTCATAAGATGGAAATTAATGTTAAATTCTTTTTACACTAAATTGTATATATCTTAAATACTATTTGTTATATTATATAATTTTATATTTACATTGTATTATCTACATTCTCCTTATTTTCTCTTAACTTTGCTGCAATCCACTTCACTTTATACAATTTATCTTTTGCCAATTTAAATGATTGTTTTACAGTATTTTTTGGAATCATTATAAGAACCTATACCTGGCTTTAAGGCTTTACAAAATCAAATCATTTATATTTATAAACGATTTAAAAGAATTCTTCCCAAGAAAACTGTCATATTTAAAATTTTTAATGACATTTTCACCTAACAAATTTGCAGAGTTTTTGATAAATCCACCGCTTTTTATTATTCTTTTAACTAATTAAAGAAATTCTTCATTGTCCAGCTCTTCTAAATGAGTATCAAGTTGTTCCATTTCACTCTCCGTTTTTAGAGGAAATATTTTGTATATGTTCTCGTATTGTATTTTTTGTCCTAACAGATTTTTCAGCAGAGTTTTAATTTCCGACCATTCTCCAGCAATTTCCTCGTTTTGATTTTGTATATCGCTCTGTATATCTTTTATTTTCAACAAAACATTTAACAAGTTTTAAAAGCTGGTGCATTTAGTCTTAATGGTAATAGGTACCAGGAGAGACGGTGCTTATAATAATGTTTTCTTTTCTTCGGCACATTAAACCTTCAAAGCTGTGTGGAACATTTATATTTTTGGAATTTTAAATATCTAGCAATCCATTTACACTTCTTCTTGTCGGTTTATATTGTCGATACCATTTTATTAGTTGTCCTTGAAGTGTCATATCATCAGAAATGGGAAGATTTTCTGTCATTTCAACAACTTTCACATTGTTTTCACTATCAGAAAAAACAAAACTATTATTTTCCGATGTAATTGTTATTTCCCGTTTTTTTACGTCACTGCATTTAAATTTCGTTTTTTTTTTCAATCTAATTTGCCCTTTTTGTATTGATCTATTATTCATTTTAACTTACATGAATAATAAACTTTCTTCACAATCACTTTACACAACCATTTACTACCGTCTTGATTAAAAGCACAATATCAACTGAGAGTAGGTACATAGTGCGCTCCCTTTATTGGAATTTTATTACGGGATTTGTCGTTAAATTTTTGCAGGGGCTATGGGGGAGAAAATATAGAACTTAAAAATAAAACAATAAAAACAATACGATGCATGAGTGACGAAATGCTTTGAAAGCAAACATATAATATTAACAATTATTTCCATTTAGAGGACATCCAAGAGAGTATGTGTATGAAATCCTTCTGCACTTTTTTAAAGATCTGGCAGGTCTGACCATATTATGCCTGATGCAAAAATCATGCCCTCAGCATTCCTTATTTGAGAATTTATTCCAAAATAAGGACTACTGCATGCATTATATAAGGAAGGCCTCTATAATTCCGCCGCTGCACATATGGGTAAATTTACGATTCTATGTCTCAAAGCCCAATGTTATTAATAGTTACCGATTGTAGGCTAAACAGAATATATTGCTTAACTAGGTTCCGTTATTTTTTTCATTTCTTTTTGCTAACATTCGTTTCATACCCGCTGTCAAAGTTCCTTGTTGCTAATTGAGCATTTTCTATGTTGTTGCGTTCAGGTAAAGCAACAATTTTAGCAGGGTGTGTGAAGGCGTGTTGGGACCGGCCGTGGCATAGTGGTTAGTGGTTGGCTCCAGTCATCTTAAAAGAAAAAAAATAAATAAAATTTTCTTTCATTGTCGTCTCCCTTCGAATGTTGTTGACAGCAACATCGCAGTATTAAGCGTCGATTCAATCGTCGTGTCTAGTAAGAGCTTCTCAAACAGTGACGTTCGCATTCGTCGATAAACAAGTAGGTGCCGTTAGTTGTGAATCTAAAAATGGAAAGCGTGATAATTCACAACAACGCGAGAAGCTATCCCATACCTCATTCATGGGGTGCAAAGGGAAATTAAGTTTTTTTTGAAGTGTGAAGGCTGAACACACGCCTTTAAACATTTAAGTCAAATTAAAAATTCTAAAGCAGGTTAATTTTATTTAATGCAATTAGCTTAATCACATTATAATTTATATCCTACTAGTAAAGCAGGGAATGGGGAAATTTGTAATTTGAACCTTTCTGGTTGTTATTCACTTGGTAATAACCAGAAGCTCTCTTTGAATGTTCCAAAGCAGCTCACAACGGCCGAGCGATCACGTATTCCCCGGGCAATGCCACTGAACGGATGCACAGTGGTTCCTTTTTGTTTTTTTTTTGGAATTAATTCTGTAACTTTTGAACGGATAATGGTATCTTGATAAAATTTAAAATAGTTAAATCTGAGGTGTTTTCGAGATGATTTGTAAATATTCGGCTCCCTAGGGGGTGTGGGGCCAGATATTTATATCGTTAGTTAGCTTAATGAGCTAAATGAAATTGCTGAAAACATTATGCATATATTTTGTTCCAACCAAAAGTTATAACCATCGCAAGTAAAAGTTTCCAAAAATAAGGCCTATTTTTACTGTATTTTTTTGCGAAAAGGCGACTATATTCTTTTGTTTGTAAAAAAAAAATTCTTCCGGGAGGTGGCAATTTCTTTATTATTTCTCGTAGAAATGTTCATTCAGCAAAATTTTTTGTTTTTGAAAATTCTCAAAACGCAAAGCGCCAACGAGAAAGCTCATTATATATTTTGTTGACCACATATATGGACTAGTTAACCGTAACGTATTTCAACATCCCTGCCATAAACAAAGACAGTGAGTAGGATGTTCAAAACCGAAACCGAAAAACCGTAAACCGGTTTTTTTGTTTAAAACCGTATGCCGGTTTTTGCAAAAATGCCATTTTCGAATAACCGGTTTAACCGAGTTTTTTCCTTCGGGTACTCGGTTTTTTTAAATTAGTTTGAAATTGAATTTTAAAGTTTTACAAAGCTTCTAAAAGCATTCTTGTTTATAAAATGTAATGTTTTTCTAAATTAATTTGACATTTTATTTTATAATTTTCCAAAGCTTTTAAAAAAAATCTCGTTTATAAAACGTTAAAAGTTTTTTCTAAATTAATTTAAATTTTACAAAGCTTCTAAAAACACTGGTTTATAAAATATAAAAGGATTTTTCTAAATTAATTTGAAATTGAATTTTAAAATTTTACAAAGCTTCTAAAAACATTTTTGTTTATAAAATTTATAAAGGTTTTTCTAAATTAATTTGAAATTGAAAATGAAAACTTTAAAAAGCTTCTAAAAACATTATCGTTTACAAAATTGAATAACCTTATTATATGTATTAGGACCGGAAAATATCCTACAAGACAATCCTGTGTAAAGTAGTCTAAAACGATGGAATTTGCTAACGAGCTTTTTAATAACTTTATCCTGCAATTTCCCCAACAACGGCAGAGTCTAGTAACAGTTCAGATTGTGAGCTGGGGGAATCTGCTAATGGTAGTCTTTGCAACGATTTAAACAGGGCAATAAATAACATCCAAAATCCACCAGTGAAAACAAATTGCAATGACACAAGCCTATATGATGATTTCAACTATTTCAATAGATTTAATAAAAGGACAGAAAAGCTCATCCTACTTCTAAACGCTGTTTTGTCAATAAATCCTACTTCCACAATAAGTGAGTGCGTGTTTTCTGTATCAAATACTATTTTAACCAGTAAGAAAGTTTCAGTCGGGTAAGCCGACTTACATATACCCTTACCCTCAGTAAAACATATAATTTTCTAGTATATTGATATCATTACTCGATTTCTAAAGTGGGATAGTGGTACGTTTGTATGGGAGGTACCAGAAGGGGCGTGGATAGACTTAAAGTTTTTTTCTTCAAAACTTTATCCTGATTTACCTTTAATAAATACAGAATTTTGGCCCGATCACGTTGGGTGTATTGATATTACTACTCCATCTCTAGAGTGGGCGGAATAGTACATTTGTATGGGAGGTCTCAGATGGGGCGTGGTTAGACTTAAAAACTTTATCCTGATTTAGTTTTACTAAATACAGAATTTGGACACGATCACGTTGGGTGTATTGATATTATTACTCCATCTCTGAAGTGGACGGAATGGTGCATTTGTATGGGTGGTACCAGCAGTACGTGGCTAGGCTTCCAAATTGGGTCTCAAAATTTTATCCTGTTTGAGCCCTACTAAAAACAGAATTTGGTCACGATCGCGTTGGATAGACTAATAATATTAATCGATTTCTAAAGTGGGTGGTACCTGATGGGTATGGGAGGTACCACATGGGGCGTAGCCAGACTTCCAGTTTTTTCTCCAAAACTTTGTCCTGCTATAGTTTTACTTAATGTAGGATTTGGGCACGATCGCATTGGGTGTATTGATATTACATACTAAATTAATGCATTTTTTTAAACCAAATAATTTTTTTTTATAAATATTTTTAACTTTTTAGGAAAAAACCGAAAAAAACCGGTTAAACCAGTTTTCTTTCAAATGCTGTATTCGAAATCCGATTTTTCTAAAACATCAATTTTTCGAATAACTCGAAAACCGGGTTTCTAAAAAAAGGAGGTATTTGAACACTCTAACAGTGAGGCAATTTTAGTAAAAAATTCGGAATTTTGGAACATATTTTTATATTTTTGGATATTTTGTTGTAAGATATGGCAACATATTGTTATTCGTTTTTATAAGGACAATTTTTTGTACATTATTCCAAAATTTCATTAAGATATGCTAGTCCGTTTGAATTTTACGCTATTTTTCATATAAGATATTATTTCTCCAAAAAATACGTTTTGACCAAATTTTATACTTGACTCGGAATCATGCCCAAAATAAAATTTAAATTATTAAACCTTATGTTATTCCCTTTTCAATGATATGCAATACTTGTATGTCAAGAGTTTATATATTTTTTATAATTATAATCAAACTTCACTACCTCTGAAAAAAAAGGATATATCATGAAACACACATATATATGGGGGCTATATCTAAATCTTAACTGATATGCTTAGTTTTGTTACCACATTAGAATAGTGTAAAAAAACTAAGATGTGCAAAGTTTGGTTAACATCAGAGCAAAAATTTGGGTTTTGGCTACAATAATCTATATAACGTTATGCTAATTTGTATGGGAGGTACCAGAAGGGGCGGGGCAAGCGGACCCATTATTTAAGTATATACTACACGCTGTCAAATATTAATGCCATCCAAATTTTAGCTTCGTAAAGCCCTCCAACATGAAGTTAGTGACAATATAGTGGTTTTAGTGAAATAGGTCATTTTGTATGGGAGGTACTTGAGGGGGCGCCCATTTTCCAACCAACATCACAGTGGTCGATCTTGTATGGAGCGAGCGGCCAAAAATACTTCTAGTGGAGATATTATTGTGAAATTTTTTCCAAAATTCTATAAAAATATAATTAGTAATAAATCGAACCGACATTGGTCGTACCTAAGTCCCTCCTGAAACCCCACAATTATAAGGGTACACCGTATGATATTTTATTATATTATGTAATATAGTATTATATAATACATGATTTTAACAGGCTAAAAACCGAATTATTTAAAACTGACTTATGATAAGATGATAAATTGTGAACTTCCGTTATCCCTTAATTATTCATCTGAAACTATATGTCCTTAAAGGGACTTCAAAGCTTCAAAAGTTATCATTTCTAAAAATGCATTTTTTTTGATTTTCAACGGAAAAAAATAGTGTAGCCCCACTTTCCCCTATTTATTATATAAAAAAATCAACTGAAATAAAAAAATTATTAGAAATTTTCCGAACAGAAACAATTTTGGGCATAAACCCATATTGGGTTGTATGGCAGGTCAGTCGAGGGCGTGGCCGATTTGGATGAAACTTAGCACGCATCTTTTGTTTATTCTAGGATTTTTTTTTTTTAAATTTTACACTTTTCCTTGGATTAGATAAATTGTGTGCCAAAAATATGATTTTATGCACAAATTCGATTTGAATTGTTTAAGCGGTGGGCGTGGCTGCTTTTGATGAAATTCGTTTTTTTTATTATTTTAGTAGATATAATACCCGGTGCAAAATTTTAATGATCTTGAACCAACACTATTTAATAATAAAATGGGAGTGGTTCATGACTCATACCCCCCTCCTCTCCTACCGTACCCAGGCACCCACATTCACCCCATGTTAGCAAAAACTTGAGAAAATGTACGAAACTTGTTTTTAATTTATAAGTTAAAATTTTTTTTACAAGATTACTTTTAAACAATAAAAATATTGAATAATTTCATATAAAATAATATGTAATACAAAATTATAAAAAGGTTAAGGGGGGTTGTTTAAAAATATAACGATAGATACCCTTTGAAATAAAAAAGAGCTAAAAAACTTTGCGTATTCGTTTTTTTATAGCATTTTTAAATTTATTAATATTAAGGCTGTTTTTTAGTCACAATACCCTTTAAATGATAATCAACATCAAAATTAATCTAGCAATTCAAAACCAGATTTTAATAAAATTTGGACATAAAAACAACGAGACCGCTTCGGTCTGAGAGAGATAATACAAAGACGAGCAAAAGTGAGCAACTGATATTACCAATTTTAGAATCTTGAAATATTAACTAATAAACCAAAAAAAGTCGCATTGGTGACTTCAGGGGGGAACACAACTAAAACTCTAGTTAAAATTTACATATATGGACGAAAGAACACTAACAATGCAGCTGTAAAAATATTAATTTTATTACAAATCTACAACAAGCTTAACACATTGTTATTATTTTAAAATATAGTTAATACCATGTAATTCAACATTCATTTCGATTTATTTCGACAGAAGTTTTTTTCTTTTGTTTTAATTAATTTAAAGTTGCACTTCATTTTCCACTTTTTCACACTGCAAAAACCATCTGTTTACTCGCTCTCTTTTTTGAAGCTGTTCTTAAAGAGTACAGTTGGAATAAAACAAAAACAACTATAAATTTTAAAACCTTGTTATTATAAGAAACAGTGATGCCACACTTGGTGACAAACTTCTGACTTTGATTTTTTTATTTTTGGCCAATGAAATCGACCACTGTGTAACATCGCGACTAGTGAATTTTAGGCCACTGGTAAATTTCTATTCAAATTGATTAAGAACTACTCAAATTATCGTCTTAACCATTTACCAAGCCGTCCCATTATATAGTCCCTCTACCCTGTAGCTAGGGTTGCCAGACGGTCTTGATTTTTCTAGATTTACAAGAATTTTTAATGCTTGTCAAGAATCAAGAAAAAATATGTTTTGTCAAGATTTTTACAGGCCAACCAAAAAATAACGAAAATATGTTTTATTTTTATTGCACAAGATTTGTAAAAATCAAAGTGTATTTATTCAAAAATATATCAACACTTATATTTTCCCCCTTTATTCAACACTAATAACGTCAGTTTACAAATCATCATTTTTTGTCAGGTGCAGAGTTCTAAACATTTTTTCTATAGATTTCGGCATCCTTAACTAATATGAGATTTAACATTTTTTCCTCTGATTAGTTTTGAAGATATGAACTTTTGAATTTTTTTACGAACTTTTTATGAGATGCACCAGCTTATTGAAGAATAATTTGTAAACGCATAAAGGTAATGAGCTCCCCTAAAACCATTCTATACAAACTTTTCGGGTGGATATTTCTGATGGTAAGGGCATTTAAAGTTTAAATTTTTTTTTCTTTGCAAAAAAAATTATCAAAAAAATCTCTTATTTCATAAATTGACCATAAAAGTTCGACTTTTCCGAGCAAAACACGCCATAGTTTATAAAATTGGGTGACAAGTGGGAGAGTTACATGTTTTTTAAGAGGACACTGCAAATAATACATTTTTTGATTTAAAGCATTTCACGGGAGGCGTAAAATGAAAATAACAATAAAATGTGGAAATGCCACTGAATTCTAGGTTGATCATACATCAAAAAAGCATGAATTGAAATCCTAGCTGATCCTGTGTAGAAAATATCGATATTTTTCATTTGTGCAGACTGGACCAAAAGTCTTTTTACTTTTCAAACGATGACAATAAAACACAGGACTAATGAGATAAAAATTGTTTTTTTATTATTTTAAAAGTAAGTATGATTATGTTTGATTTTGATATTTTGATTATTAAACTTACCAATTTTACTATGTCGCAAAATAAGAAAAGTCAACATTAGTATTCCCACTATCCTTTTTATACCCTCACCCTTAAGGAGACAAAACCTTAGAAAATCGAAAGGTTTCCACACCCCTTCTTGTACC
Organism: Muscina levida; assembly: GCA_964034835.1. Classification (NCBI taxonomy): domain Eukaryota; kingdom Metazoa; phylum Arthropoda; class Insecta; order Diptera; family Muscidae; genus Muscina; species Muscina levida. The sequence goes on along the minus strand of OZ035883.1, from coordinate 90,249,586 downwards.
TTCCATACAAATGAGCGAATTCATAATTTATGCAAATACACTGAATTTAAACGTATAATAAAAATTTGACTACGGAATGAATATGGACTATATCGGCCAACCCTATCTGATTCCATCCATACAAAATAACCTATTTTTTAAAAAAATTGTATTCCATTACTTCCAAACAAACAACTGAAACAAACAAACAAACAACACTTTAGTGAAATTATGCGCAATGTAAAAACTTTGCTTAAGCACAAAAATCGGTCTCTTTTGCTGTCCCTACTGATACCTTCTATGCCAATTATCCGAAAATTTATATGTTTTCAATAATTTCTAAAAGAAACTTCTCAAGACTTTAAAATAGTTTACTTTTAATACTTTGCATTCATAGGTGATACTTAAGAAACGAAGTGTTTTATCTATCTACTAGTGGGCCCGGCAATGCTTCGCTATTGCACATTAACTTGTAATATATTTTACATTTAGGCCTACAAAGTACTTTGAAAACGTTCATCAGCAAAGTCATATCTATAGTGCTTACATGTAGATTAAGTTTTTTCTGTATGTAGGGCGAAAAGCCATTCTTCCAAAAATCGGAAACAGACATTCCGCTAATTTTAATAATTTTTATTTTGATCTGTAGTAGCGGATACTAACTATCTTTTTGGGCATAAAAAACATTTTGTTATGCCTTCTCCGCCTATTGACCGCAAATGAAAATTCCGTCTGAAGCTTCATGCCTTTAGCCATAAAAACTTCTTTTGTCATGTCTTCTTATCACACGGATCAAGAATATTCCGGAATACTATTTTTGTATTGAACTCGTATTACCATTTTTTAGATAATTCGGTCACCAATGCCGCTGTATGGAATATTACACCGTCGTGTTGGAACCATTTCTCATTCAAATAATGTGCAATGACATGATAAATAAAAAAAATCACTTGATCGTCCACTGGCTCAAATTCTTCCACCAGTTAGATCTTATAAGATGCAGGCCAAGATTTTTCTTCAGCATTTGCATAGACCGAGTTGCTGAGAATGGCGTCGGTTTGATAAATTCGAGTCCCCTGTCACACTTACGTCTAAAACGTCGATGGCTTCTATTAGCTGCTCAGATGGATCATTATATGCACCCTCAACTTCACAAAGGGCTCCATAAGTTTGGCGAACAGAACGTGCATTTTGAAAATAAATTTGCAAGATTTGCAAACGTTGTTCTTGTGTAGTTTTTACATGGTGATTTTCCAAAGTATACTAAAAGAAGTTCTATACGTAAAAAAAATTACCCCATATATAGGTTATTTACAAAAATATTTGCTTATGTTACCTCTGACATACTTTAAAAATGTTAATTGTGCCCCAATAAAACAAAAGGTGTTTTCCAGTATAACTACAATGAATATTGCATTTTTTTCTGAAAAGTATCTGGTGTACGGACCATTATTTGATACAGTTTAAATATTTAACTATTGAAGTGCGTGGCAGCGCCTCGGCACTTTTTACTTATTAAGTTCCAAATAGCCTGTTCATTAGGGCGGAACAATTTGTTCGCGCTGAGAAGCATGAAGATTTCAGGTTTAGGTATATTTTTAGCAATTTTTCAGTTACGTCAGACGTACCATCCCGATGTTTGGAGACCAAGACAAAGAGAATAGTATATTTTTGACATTGTTTTGGATCCCGCCCAATATTCTGAAAAATGATTTTTAAAAACTTAATTTCCGTATGCCAACTCTCAGAGGTCATAACTTTTTAACCAATACATAGATTTGCTTCTGTAATACCTCATTTACTTTGCTGGGAAATTAGTTTGACGCAGAAGGTCTCGAAAAATATATATCTGAAGATTTCGGTTTGTGCTCATTTAAAAACCAAAAAAAAATTACTTCTTGTAAGCGCGGAATACCTTGTGTTATCGAATATTGCCATTTTCACCCCCTAAATGTAGAAAAATCCAAACAATGTGTAGCCTATGTTACTCGCGGGGTTATTTGGAAGATTCCCTGAAAATTTCATCAAAATCGGTCCAGCCGTTTTCGAGTCCATACGTTACATATATACACACATCCTCTTTTATATATATAGATATATATAAAATTATCTATATATATAAAAATGGTGGCAAAAATGTATAGTAATTCATCAATTGAGAACGGCTGGGCCGATTTTGCTCAAACTTTTTTTCAGTTGTTCGTTATTGCCAGGAGCAGGTTTATGTGAAAGAAAATTTTGGGAAAATCTTTCGGAAAAGTCGGAAAATTGAAAAGATCGAAAATTGCCTTTTTGTATGGAATTTTGTGTGCAATTGCTACAAAATGGCTTTTCCAATAGAAAAATTGAAAATTTTTGTTGAAAATGCGGAAAATTCCGGAAAAATTCAAAAAGTTTGAATTTGTTGTTCGACGAAATTTTGCATATTATCTATCGTATGATTTGATAATTTTGGACGATGTAACAGTGAACAATTTTGGATAATTATTACGAAATGACTTTCCGAATGGAAACATTGAAAAATTCTCGGTGAAAAAATAGGAAAATTCCGGAAAAACTCGAAAAATTTAAATTTTTTCAGAAACATTTTGCACCGTAAATTGAGTTTTTGTATAACTTTTTGTGTGCAATTGTTCCGTAGTGGCTTTTCGGTTGAAAAATTTGAAAATTTTGGTTGGAAAATTATGAAAAATTCCAAAAATTTTAATTTTTTTCGGCGAAATTTTACATTTTGTTGTGTTTTGATAATTTTGAATGATATAAATGTGAAAATTTCGGATAATCATTCCGAAATAACTTTTTGAATGGAAAAATAGAAAAATTCTTGGTGGAAAACTCGGAAAATTGTGGAAAAAACTCGCTTGATTTGATGATTTTAGGCGACGTAAAGGTGGAAAATTCGTTGTGCTGCTTGGAAAAATTCGGTTTATTGTGAAATCTATATGTATAAAAACGGTGTAAACTGTGTGAAGGAATTCATCAAGAGAGAACGTCTGGCCCGTTTTTCTCAATTTTTTTCAATTGTTCGTTATTGGTATGAGGGTTTTATGCAAGATGATTTTGGGAAAATCCTTCAAAAAAGTCGGGAAATTGGAAAAATCGAAAATTGGTTTTTATAAGCAATTTTGTGTGCAGTTGTTACGGAATGGCTTTTCGAATGGAAAAATAGAAAATTCTTAGGGAAAAACTCGGTAAATTCCGGAAAAGTCAAAAAAAAAATTTTTTTGGTTTGACAAAATTTTGCAATTTTCGCATGATTTCATAGTTTTGAACGATGTCTAGGTGGAAAATTTCGGTTAAATGTTGGTTGGTAACGAGAAAAATAATATTTAAATAAAAAATCCGTCGAAACCGACGGGATGTGCGGCAATCTGCTGTCGACATTGGGAATGGCAGCGTCAAATCGTTCGATGCAAGATGCATTCGATCGCGAATTTTAATGGGTGCAAGACTATAATCTAGATGAGCTCACCGGAAGAGTTCGAACAAATGTGCCGCTGTTAAATACCTAGCACAAGAACATGTACGATTCACGATGAAACGGGACGCATTTACTTTCTCGATGCTCCGAGTGGGACAGCCAAGACATTTTTTGTTGATTCCGGCAACAATTTGGTCAAGATCTCAAATAACGTTAGCCGCTGCATCCTCTGGCATAGCTGCCACATTTTTGGACACATTCGAACTGCAAATTCCGCTTGAAAACTTTCGATGAATATTATCACGGTTGAAAAGCCAAAGTTCACAATGACCAAGAATTTCGCAACGGCGATGTAGATGCGGGAATGCCAAATCAACATTTCGGATGAATGCGCGATAACGACTAAACTCACTTTGGAAGTAGTTGAATTCAAATGATTTGGTGGGGCTATGATTATGCTCAAAATGCTGCTGATTTACTAAAACCATGCTTGAAATCGTCGTCAATGTCAAGAAGTTGTAATTGACCAAAAAATTAGGGGCTCATTCCAGAACCTCCCATCTTCTGTTCGGGTGGATGTTTCGACTGAATTGATATCGTTCCCTGTTCACATCGTTGGAAAAGTAACTCATGACATTGCACAAAATTATAAAAATCTCTTAAATCTAATTTACGGGCAGTATGTTACCAGCAGAGAAGAATAAAGACATCAATAGCTAGAATTTCAAATTAGAAAGTTAAATCGCTTGAGAACTGCATTGGTACAAATTTGTTTACAGCGTGACCGTAGAGGATGAAGCGACTAACAATCCGACCGAATTTTCCACTCGCTTAAGATGCCGCATAATTTACAGGTAAAGGTGGGATCAATCCTAATCATATTGCGGAATCTGAATCAACCGAAATTGTGCAACTGTACGCGGTTGTCCATCATGAATCTGATAAAAAAAATGTGATTTCAGACGATCATAAAGAACAAATGCAAAAAAGAGGAAGTCCTTATCTTACGAATTAGATAATTCCAACTGATCATCCATTCCAATTCCCGCCTTTTCGAGTTTTGGAGATCCGCCTTCGTTATTTGTTTTTGCGGCTGAAAACTAATCAAACTTTCTCTACTGAGTTTATCTGAAGGCATAAAATTGGGGCGAGAGGGTCCCGCCGGGTCCGCTAGTAAATTATGAATTCTTTAGAAATTGTTGTGCCCTCATAAAAAATACCAATATGTCCAGAGATAAATAATAATTTCTACATTTGTTCGCAAATTCATTAACACTTTTTACACTGTAACCCTTTCTACGGTGTAACTTCGTGTCAGTAAAAAAATGGCAATACGACCTAGAGTCCTGTCTCCAACCGTTTACGCTCCACAGGCTGGAAAATTTTAATACATAAGTAATTTTATTTAAAAATCGTTTAGTTTTAATAACTCGATGCTTAAAAATGTCATACATAAGGTGGGCGTATTTAACAGTTAGTTCATCTGACTGAAATATCTGTACTTGACTTGTTTAATGTTTTGTATACTTTTGCTGATGGGTGCTGATGATAACTGTTTGGCAACTATCGAAATAGCTATCCGCCCTGACAGCTGTCAACATAATCCATTTTACACAACTCTTGTAAAACGAATTATATTACCAATAATAGAATAGATCTTGAACCGAACGATGAAAACACATTCATTATTTACACATATAGATCAACAATACAAAACAAGAGAAATTATATAAGTATAAAAAATTTATTAAATTGATATATTAACAACTTTTAACGTATGAGTATTTTTATTTGTCAAGATTTTTGTTCACAATCCAGATATTTTTTGGTGAATGTCAAGAATTTTACAATTTTAAATCTGGCAAGCCTACCTGTAGCTGAGCTTGTAATAATATTAATGTAATAATAACACACAAATGCATTAAAAATCAAATTTTTAACTTATAAAATAATTTTGTTTAACATATTTATGCAATAAGAGAATTTTTTCGTAATTTGTCTCGCATGCCTGTGCATAGGGATTTATAAATCATAGGCCCCAAAACGGCGGTAGAAAATATAACCCAAACAAAAATTACCCAAAATTAGAAATTAAAATGAAAAGTTGTATGAAAATTGCCCCAAAAAAAAGTATTTTTTCATATGAAAAATCACCAAACAAAATATATAATTCCAATTATTAGTAGTTTCTTCAATTTCTAATCATTTCATATTAGCTAAACTATACTGACCGTAATGTCTTCGCATACAATACATATTTTGGCCCTCACGTAAAATTTTACGTTCTTATTTTTTTATATTTTTATATTCATTTGTATGGCAAGAAGGTAAGAATATATAGGAACATATAGCGTAATGTAAATTGTTAAATCAGAACATGTAAAAAAATTTTAGTTTCTAAAAGGACATTTTATATTTTTGCTGTTTTGTATGGGTTTAAAATTGTTAGTTGCATAACGTAATATTTATTGAGTAGTGAACACAGTAGTAAAAAAATGCGCGAATTTATAAAAAAGATTCGAAATTTTACGTTACGTTTATTTATATGAAAATTAGCGGAAAAGATTTGCGCAGAATTGTAAATAGTCTGTTCTGTGAAATGAGCCGCAGGCGAAAAATAATTTAAAAAAACGCGCTATTTTTTTAAAATAATTTTTCATGATTTTAGTTTTTTAAAGGAAATTTTAATTTTTTAAGTTATTATATTTTGAAGAAATGGGCCACAGACCAAAAATTATTTTATATAAATCACGCAATTTTTTTTAAGGTATATGGTAAAATGTTTGTTCCGTAAAAAACGCCGCAGTCGAAAAATTATTTAAAAAAAATCGCGCGATTCTTTAAAATAATTTTTCATGTTTTAGTTTTTAAAGAAAAGGGCCACAGACGAAAAGTTATTTTATAAAAATCACAATTTTTTTATTGCATATGGGAAATTGTCTGTTTCATGAAGAGCGCCGTAGGCGAATAACTATATTGTCACTAACTTCATGTTGGAGGGCTTTACGAAGCTAAAATTTGGATGGTATTAATAATTTACAAAAATTAATTAAAAGCACGTTTTTTTGGGCATGATTCTGAGTCAAATATAAAATTTGGTCAAAACGTATTTTTTGGAGAAATAATATCTTATATGAAAAATAGAGTAAAATTCAAACGAACTAAAATATTTTAATGAAATTTTGGAATAATGGACAAAAAATTTTCCTTAAAAAAACGAATGTTGCCATGCCATATCATACAACAAAATACCCAAATTCCCAAAACGGGGAAAATATGTTCCAAAATTCCGAATTTTTTACTAAAATGGCCACACTGTCTTTGTTTATGACAGGGATGTTGAAATACGTTACGGTTAACTAGTCCACATATGTGGTAAAAAAATCTTTAATTAGCTTTCTCGTTGGCGCTTTGCGTTTTCAGAATTTTCAAAAACAAAATTTTTTTTTTAAAAAATGGGGTGTTTTTACTTCCCTTACCGGGGAACCATTTTGCTGAACTGATTCAAATTTAGCTTTAAATGCATCTGAATGAACATTTCTATGAGAAATAATAAAGAAATTGCCACCTCCCGGAAGATTTTTTTTTTTTACAAACAAAAGAATATAGTCGCCTTTTTGCAAAAAACAGTAAAAATAGGCCTTTTTTGGAAACTTTTACTTGCGATGGTTATAACTTTTGGTTGGAACAAAATATTTGCACTATGTTTTCAGCAATTTCATTTAGCTCATTAAGCTAACTAACGATATAAATATCTTTAAAATCAAGGAACAACTGAGCTCACACCCTTAAAAATACTGAATCAAACTCGTCCAAAAATAACACAATTTTTTTATTTTCTCAAATATCTCTTGACCTAAATGAGATAACAACATGTACATGTAAGCATGTTTGAAGGTTTTTCGAAGCACTTTCTAAATGCAAAAAATCTTTTAAATTGGTTCATAAATGCACATTCCTCAAGCATTTGAAATTTTGACACACTCGAGGTGACCAACTTTGGAGGGCCACGCAGTTGGGAGCTAAATATTTCCAAATCATCTCGAAAACACCTCAGCTTTAACTATTTTAAATTTCATCAAGATACCATTATCCGTTCAAAAGTTACAGAATTAATTCCAAAAACGAACCACTGTGGGATGTTCAAATGTGAGAAGGCGAAATGTTGAGTAACCTAATCAGCATGCTACTACCGATGCGTCTTGGAAAGTTAACAAATCCCTCTAGTTCTGACGTTCCCGACACATAGTGGCAGCATATTGCGAATTCTATGACCACTGCCGCAACGACCGTACTTGGTTATGAAAAACCACGCTCAGACAAGTCCTGCTACGATGATGAAGAGTCGCGAAATGCAGCCAACGTGCGGTGACGGAGCGTTGTAATGAGAAAAGGAGGGAGATGAATCGCCTGTTCAGGCGGAAAAAACGTCTATGGAAGAAAAGAGAGAGCCAGGACATCGAAAAACTACAGGGATAGAGGTGAGGCCCGAAAGTTCTACTAAAGGGTTAAAAGCAAAGGTTTTGGAACAGGGATCCCCACCTAGAAGGACAGAGACGGAAATCTGGTCGCGGACACTCAGAGTGTGCTGCAAACATGGCGATAACACATTCGGTCTCTACTCGTTCCCGAAGGCAGCATCGACGATGGCGTAGACTGCCACCACCGAGCCAAAACGAGATCAGCACGGCATTTGCACGGCTTAAAAATAATAAACCTGCGCGTGCCGATGGACTGCCGGCAGAGCTTGTTTAAGCCGGCGGCGATGAGCTGGTAACATGCATGCACCAGCTCATTTTGGCTCAGGGAGTGCATGCCCGATAATTGGAATCTGAGTGTCCTATGTCCTGTGCTTAAGAAAGGCGATCCAAGTGTGTGAACCAATTATCGCGGGATTAGCCTATTACCCATCGCATACAAGGTCCTGCCTAGTGTGTTATGTGAAAGACTAAAGCCCATTCTGGCGAACCTGATTGGACCTTATCAGTGTGGCTTTAGACCTGGCAAACCCACGACCGACCAGATATTCACACTACGACAAATCTAGATTTCTTTACAAAAAATAAGTTTTGGAGCTTTTTAACCCAATAAGGCTATGTCCGTCTGGCCGGCTGGGTAAATGGTTAAGACGATAATTGGAGAAGTTCTTAATCAATTTGAATAGAAATTTACCAGTGGCATAAAATTCACTAGTCATAATGTTGGTTGGAAAATGGGCGAAATAGCCACGCCCCCTCAAGTACCTCCCATACAAAATGACCTATTTTACTAAAACCACTATTCTGTCACTAACTTCATGCTGGAGGGCCCTACGAAGCTAAAATTTGGATGGTATTATTATTTGACAGCGTGAAGTATATACAAATTAGCATAACCTTTTATAGATTATTGTTGCCAAAAACCACATTTTTGCTCTGATGTTAACAAAACTTTGCACATCTTAGTTTTTTCACACTATTCTAATGTGGTAACAAAACTAAGCATATCGGTTCAGATTTAGATATAGCCCCCATATATATGTATGTTTCACGATATATACTTTTTTACAGAGGTAGTGAAGTTTGATTATAATTATAAACAATAATTAAACTCTTGACATACAAGTATTGCATATCGTTAAAAAGGGAACGACATGAAGTTTAATAATTTACAAAAATTAATTAAAAGCACATTTTATTTTGGGCATGATTCTGAGTCAAATATAAAATTTGGTCAAAACGTATTTTTTGGAGAAATAATATCTTATATGAAAAATAGCGTAAAATTCAAACGGACTGGAATATCTTAACGAAATATTGGAATAAAGTACATAAAATTGTCCTTAAAAAAAACGAATAACAATATGTTGCCATATCTTATAACAAAATACCCAAATTCCCAAAACGGGGAAAATATGTTCCAAAATTCCGAATTTTTTACTAAAATGGCCACACTGTCTTTGTTTATGGCAGGGATGTTGAAATACGTTACGGTTAACTAGTGCACATATGTGGTCAAAAAAATATATAATGAGCTTTCTCGTTGGCGCTTTGCGATTTGAGAATTTTCAAAAACAAAAAAATTTTTTTTTTAAAAATGGGGTATTTTTGACTTCCCTTGCCTTGTAACCATTTTGCTGAACTGATTCAAATTTAGCATTAAATGCATCTGCATCAACATTTCTATGAGGAATAATTAAGAAATTGCCACTTCCCGGAAGAAATATTTTTTTACAAACGAAAGAATGTAGTCGCCTTTTTGCAAAAAAACAGTAAAAATATGCCTTTTTTTGGAAACTTTTACTTGCGATGCTTATAACTTTTGATTGGAACAAAATATTTGCATAATTTTTTCAGCAATTTCATTCAGAATTTTATAAGCTAACTAACGATATAAATATCTTTAAAATCAAGGAAAAACTGAGCTCACACCCTTAAAAATACCAAATCAACCTCGTCCAAAAATGACACAATTTTTTTTATTTTCTCAAATATCTCTTGACAGAAATGAGATTACATGTGCATGTAAGCATGTTTTTTAAAGGTTTTTCGAAGCACTATCTAAATGCAAAATACTTTTAAATCGGTTCATAAATGCGCATTCCTCAAGCATTTGATATTTTGAAACACCCGAGGTGACCAACTTTGGAGGGCCACGCAGTGGCCCCCACACCCCCTAGGGAGCCAAATATTTCCAAATCATCTCGAAAACACCTCAGCTTTAACTATTTCAAATTTCATCAAGATAGCATTATCCGTTCAAAAGTTACAGAATTAATTCCAAAAAAAACCAAAAAGGAACCACTGTGCATCGTTAAAGAGATGATCATGCGGAAGGCTGCAGTAAACAGAAATGGTACCATCTTTAACAAAAATCACATGTTGCTCGCGTATGCTGATGATATAGATACTATTGGTCGTGGATTGCGAGATGTTACTGCCGTTTTTTGAGCATCGAAAAACAGTCGGTGCAAGTGGGTCTGGTGATTAATGACGACGAAACCAAGTTATTTGTTTAAACGAACAAAGAGTCCACTCCTCTGGGACGCTCCGAGAACGTTGACAACTATAACTTTTAAATGGTAGATGATTTTGTCTACCTTGGCTCCGCTATAAACAAAAATAATAATGTCAGCCTGTAAATTAAAAGACGAGTATTGATCGCAAACCGCTGCTACTATGCGCTAAGCAAGCGATTTAATGACAAAGCGCTCTCTCAAAGAAAAAAGATCCAACTCTACCAGACTCTAATCCTACCTGTTTGCTCTAAAGCGCATCCTGGGTAATGACACAAGCGAATCAATCTATTCTGGGAGTCTTCGAGAGAAAAATACTCCGCAAAATATTGGAAAACTTTTCTACGTGCGGCTACTGATAGATAAATTTCTGTTGTTGCTGCCATTAAAGAAGAAGAAGTAAAGCAGCATTGAAAAATATGGTATTTTTGTTAATTTTAATGGGAATCAAAATCGAACTATGGTCAAAAAGTTATGCATCACCACTTTTCACCCCTCCTATCTCTGATTAAATGTAATCTTTAAAATTTTATTGTTCAGATAAAAAAAAATGTTGCGGCTTTTTGCGGATTTGTGTTTTATAGCCATTTATCTTCTGCGGAAAAATATACCATAATTTCTGTAGCTTTAGTGTACCACTTTCGTTGATATACAGGGTGTCCTGTTTCTCTATTTATATTTATGGTTAGAGGGTATTCAGACGAATAACAAGTTATTGGTAGGTAGGGCTCTAAAATGCCACCCTGTGGTGTTAAATGGGAAATACTTAGAATCTTATATTTTTTTTAAAAACCCTTTTATGTATAAAAACGGCCGTAACCTCTACCCCCAGAATTTTAACATATTATTTATTTTTACGCCTCGACGAGTAATTTTTTAACTTTCTGCTTCAAATGATCGCTTTGGGATTTATTTCATTTATTTTTCGATGTTATTTCATTCGGCTCCACGAAATAACGCCCAAACGAAAAATGAAATATTCCCTAAATTTTTTTCATACATTTTTGGGTGTTATTTCATATGAAATAACTCCCAATTTTTTTTGGCCGTTTTTCATTTTACTTCGGGAATTATTTCATTCCTCATTTGGGGTTTTCAAATTATGAAATAATCTCCAATGAAATAACACCCAACCAATTTTTTTAATTTGGGGATTGTTTCATATCGTGAATAATTTGGGTGTTATTTCATTTTTTATTCGGGGGTTATTTCTTTTTAAAGCACTACAATCCAGATTTTTGTAGTTTTGTGCAATGCCGGGGAACACTTAAGTGATGAGTTTGACTTTCGATGAAGTGAACTCGCAAAATTTTGCAGGGAACGATACCAGTCTGTCGAAACATCAACACGAATTTGGCCATTGCCAAGCGCAGTTGCCAGCAGTTGTCTCGAGAATTCAGAAGACGATGGGAGGTTCTGCAAGGCGACTATAATGTTCGTGGTTAATTTCAACTTGTTAATATTGACGACGATTTCAAGCATTGTTTAAGTTAATCGGCAGAAGTGAGCAATATCATAGCCCTCGAAAATCCTTCATCTTCGATCAACAATTTCCAAAGCTCGTTTATTCGCCAACGTGCATTCAACTAAAATGGTGATTTTGCATTCTCGCATCAATTTAGCTGTTTCCGAATTCTTGATAATTTTGTACTTTGGCCTTTCAACCGTGAGAAGATTCATTGACAGTTTCAAAGCGGAATTTGCAGTTCGACTGCCTTCCAACAATGTGGCAGCGATGCCAGAGGATGCAGCGGCCAACGTTATTTGAGATCTTGATCAAATTGTTGCCAGAATCAACAAAAAAAAAATATCTTGCCTGTCCAACCCGGAGCATCGAGAAAGTATATGTTTCCCATTTCATCGTTAACAACCTTCACCAGCGAATCGTACACGGTCTTGTACTCGGCATTTAACAGCGACACATTTGTTCGAACTGTTTCGGTCAGCTCATCTCGATTATAGTCTTGCTCCCGTTAAAATTCGCGATCGAATGCATCTTGCATCGACGTATTTGGCGCTGGAATTCCCAATGTCGATAGCAGATTGCTGCTCATGAGCACGCACTTGTGACTCCGAATATCGCAAACAATGTACGAATTTTAATCGCTGACGCAGAAACGGTCGCTTCGGCGAGTATTTAGTCCGTTCTCGAGCACATTTAAATTATGGCAAGCCTCTCGAAATGTGGCGCACAGAACACCATCCATAGTACGCAGGGAATTGAAGGATAGCAAAGATAGAATCATACACCTTGGCGTGGATGAATTGTGTATAGTCTGATTAATTATTGCACGATGTTGATGTCATCTAAGGTTTGATCGTCTAACAGGAGGCATTAGCCAAGCAAATAATTCTTCCTAAAAAACTACAAAGTCATTTCCGAAGGAATGCCCACAATCGAATTGGATAACTTAACTTTTTACATGTAAACTCATTTTCTGGAAAAATGATCAAATTGATAAATATTGCATAGCATATCAATATATATTTTTTTATCTAAATATTATTTATCTGGTTAAATTCTCCAACCAACATTTATCCGAGATTTTCCATCTAAACATGCGAAAACTACAAAATTTCGTCGATAAAAAAAAATAAATATTTTCTAATTTTTCCGGAATTTTCCGAGTTTTTCCCAAAGAATATTCTATTTTTTCATTCGAAAATCCATTCCGTAACAATTGCACGCAAAATTCCATGCAAAAAAACAATTTTCAATTTTCCAATGTCCCCAGTTTTTCGAAGAATTTTTTAATAATTTCCGAACCAAAATTTTCTGTTTTTTCTATTCGAAAAGCCACTAAGAATAATTGCACACACAATTTTATACAATGCGATTTCATCAAATCAAGCGATACAATGCAAAATTTTTCCGGAATGTTCCGAGTTTTCCACCGATAATTATTCTATTTTTCCATTCGGAAAGTCATTTCGAAATTGTCCAAAATTATCAAATCATGCGATAATAAGCAAAATTTCGTCGAAAAAAAACATAAAATTTTTCGAATTTTCCAACAAATTTTTCAGTTTTTCCATTCGAAAAGCCGTTCGTAACAATGAACACACAAAATTCCATATAAAAAACGAATTTTAGATTTTTTTAATTTTCCGACTTTTCCGGAGGATTTTCCCAAAATTTTCTTTCACATAAACCTTCTCCTGGCAATTACGAACAACTGAAAAAAAAATTTCAGCAAAATCGGCCCAGCCGCTCTCAATTGATGAATTAATATACATTTATACCACCATTTTTATATATATAGATAAAAATAGGCCTTTTACAAGAAAACTTTTAGCCTGTGAATATATTACAATATCTTTTGAATGTTTACAGATATTTCCATTTGTGTTCATATTGACGGATAGAAAATCAACAAAATGCACCGAGCATTTTTTCGTTTGCAGAATTCGATTAGTACACACTAAGAATTTTTTTTTAAATTTGTAAGAGTTCTTCAAAAGGAAGAATTCAATAAAAGCAGAGAGTTTGATTTGCTTGTGAACACTGGAGGTGGTTGTGTAAAGGCCAAACGTAAAAGGCAAATTGTCTTCCGAACTGCAAAAATAGAGCAGGGCTACAACGATCTACGATCCACACGATTCATTTCAATAATTTTGCGACTTTGCTGTTGGTCCATATTGACTTCATGAAATCCTTGGTGAAACTGACTTTTTTATGAATTTTGGGCATAATTTAATTTTTGTTGTTGATGGGATTTATTTCATTGGGGGTTATTTCATTTTCATCATTGGGTGTTATTTCATATGAAATAACTCCCAACTATTGGAGGTTGTTTCGTTTTCGCTTTTGGGTTTATTTCATTTATTTTTCGATGTTATTTCATTCACTGTTTATACCATCACCCTTAGGGATGAGGGTATATATCATTTGATACGAAAAAAAGTGTAACGCATTAAAGGAGACGAGTTAGACTCCAAGTATCTTAAGACCAAATTCGTTTCAGAACTTTTTAAGAAGAATGAGCTATGTCCGTCTGTCTGGCTGGCTGGCTGGATGGCTGGTCAGCAGGATAACTCGAGGAAACCTTAACGGATCAGTATTAAAATTTACCAGTATTAATATTTTTCAAAACGAACTAATGGGATTGTAAATGGGCAGAATATACCCACCCCTTCTGGTACCTCCCATTCAAAATTACCTATTTTTGGATAATAAATATTTCTTCCATAGCTGAAAATGAAAATTGGTCGGTTAATTTATCTTGTAATAGGAGGCATAACCTCAGAAAACCTAACTATTTGATACACCCCTTCTGCAACCTCCCATACAAATGACCGAACCCGCCCCCATAATCTCATATACATATCTTTTTTTTAAAGTACACTGAATTCAGTAAAATTTTGCGTAAGGTGTACGGTTATGAATTTTTGAATCAGGAATGAACATGGACATTATCGGTTCACGCCTTCTGGTACCTCCCATACAAAACGAAATATATTTGGAAAATTAATATTTCTTCCATAACTTCCAAACAGACACTTGGGGGGTAATGGAAATTGGTCGATTTGGCACACCCCTTCTGGTATCTCCCATATAAATGTCCGATTTCACCCTCATAGTTTTACAAACCTTTTTGTAAGTACACTGAATTCTGTCAAATTTTGCGTAAGTTGTACGGTTATGAAAATTTGAATCAGGAATGAATATGGATAATATCGGATCGCCCCTTCTGGTACCTCCCATACAAAATGACTTTGCTTGGAAAAATAATATTTCTCCCATAATTTCTAAACCGACGCCTGGGGCATAATCAAATTTGGACATTTAATTTATCTTATAATGTCAGGTAAAACCTCAGAATCACTTACTATTTGATACACCCCTTCTGGTACCTCCCATATAAATAATCGATATTGCCCATTTATATACATATCATTTTCTATATACACTGAATTCAGACAAGTTTTGCCAAGGTAAGCGTTCATTGTACGTTGATTTACGAAAAAAAAGCAGACACGTTGTTCTGGCCGTAATTGTTCCTCCTGTACAAGTAAGTCAAATTTTTTACGGTTTTGCGCCACAAGCAGGCAAAAAATAATACATAAGTAGTTTTATTTTAATTAAAAATCTATTAATTTCAATTACTCAAAACTGAAACATAATCTTATATTGGGTGATGGTATTAATCAGTCAGTTTACCTGACTGAAATTTCTGTACTGGTTTTGGGTGTTATTTCCTATTTTTTGGGTATTATTTCATTGGGGGTTATTTCCTGGGCGTTATTTCATTGGGGGGCTTTTCGTGGAGCCTATATGTTATATGATACAGAATTGCTCGGTGCGTTCTATGGTTGACGAATAAAATAGCCTAAGTGATATCATGGTACTTTGAATCCCACTCATTTTCAATGAAAGTCATTGTAGATTAATGGAATATCATCTACTAGTAGCCTGATTATTTCACTACATATTTAAATGACCACAACTTAAAAACACCGATAATTTTCTAAAATATTACTGTTTTCCCAGATGTCTAATAACACAAAAACTTTAAACTCCATTATCTCAAAAGGGAAAAAAAATTATACACTATAGTTTTATAAAGGGGACGATAAGTTATAAAGCTGTTCCCAGCTCGAAATCTCGACAGAAAGTGAGTATCAACCAATGTTAAACAAAATGACACAAATCCTTGAAAAATTTGAGTGACAGAATGCGCTACTGCGAGGCCAGCAGATACAGCCAATTGAACGACTTTGTATTATATAATTAATGAGAATGTTCGTTTTTATTAATAAAGTCATAAGAAATAAATTTTGTTAATTTTTTACACTATTAAAAGATAACTTGTATTTGGCTCACCTTTTATAAACAGATAACACAGTGCAACAGTGAAGAAAACACCCGAACGAGACTATATAGGTTTGATAGTACAACCGGAGCTGAGTAAAACCCTAGCTCAGTTTGGCTAGATTGGCTACCAAATTTTTTTTTTGGCCCGCTAAACTTTTTGAAATCCTTGGACCCCTTGAAAAAAGGTGACATCAATTGTTGGCTTACAGTTTCTACAGTTTTTAATCTAGCTCTTTCTCTTCTTCAACAAAGTTTTAGCTAATAGTCCGCTTAAGAAACTGATATAATAAAATTTCCCAAAAAAATTAGACTTCCCTCGTTTATTTTCAAAAAACTTCGATAAAAATTTTAATTTTTTCACTTTTTTTAATATAAGTCGTAGGGAATCCAGATTTTTTGCATACTCTATTCAGTAAAATTGTAGTTTAGGTAACACCGAATAACTTTTCTGAACAAACCTATGCAATCTGAACAAGTCTAGGGATATTAAATAGCTCTCAAAACACACTATCTACTTTAAACAAATCAGTTTTTTAGGAGTTTTGGGCCATTGTGCAATGTTTTTACTTGCTATCTTTACCAAAAACGTACTTATTGTAGAACTGAATACTTCTGTAAACAACCAATATGATCGGAATACTCCACCCCCTTAATTGTTCACAAAGAGCATTAGGGTGTTCCTTATATTGCATTTTTTCGAATTTCGTTTAAAATATGTATTAATCGCGATGTTGGTCATCTGTCTTCACCTTACGTTTCTTTTTGCCAATATTAGGAATATATTGTGAGAAATTTTGTATCGATAGTTGGACATTAGGGTGTGCCGCAATGAGGTTAAAGTATGAATTTGTTCTCAAATCAGTTTATTGCCGCTGAGTATTTTTCTTTCGTATATAGACTAAGTAGTAACAAGCCGTTCAATAGCTGAAATAAAGACCTAAAATAATATGTATCTGCTTTTACCATATCTCTTATAGACGCCGAGATATTTGATATAGAAGTGGGTGTATTTTTAAAAAAATTATTAAAAATGTTGAAATTGAATTTCGATGTAGATTATTATGGGCAATTATATATTTCAACTTTTGAAGGTTAATCAAGTTAAAATCTATATGTTTAAAAAGTATATGTGTATACTATCACTATCTCTATCAACTCTCTAGGGAATTTGTGGGGAAACGCTGCTGATGTTATGTATGGACTATTATAGGAAGACATCCGATTGACAACAAATTGCCATAGTTGATGACTCAAACCCCACTGTATATGACTCAAACGTATTACGTATTAATAAATTACCATCACCATGATGGTATATATCATTTGATATGAGAAAAAGTGTAACGCATTACCCAAGTATCTTAAGACCAAATTCGTTTTAGGACTTTTTAAGACAAATGAGCTATGTCCACCTGCCTGGCTGGCTGAACATATGAAAATTTACCTGTTTTAATATTTTCCAAAATGAAGTAATGGGATTGCCCAGCAAAATATTTTGTTGCAAAGAAACAATTACAGAACAGCTTTTACTGATAAGTAACAAGTTCCACTTTCGGTTGCACAATATATTATTTTTGTTTGAAATTGTCCCAAAACCAACATGTTCTCATGGAACCTGTTATGAAATGAATTGCTACATAACTGAATAAGATATGCTGTTTTTTGAAATTTCACTGATTTTCAATTGGGTGCTAGTTCGAAATATGTTTTAACTCAGATTTTTGAGTTTTTCTTAATAAATACCCTGTAAAAAATACTTATTTCGAATACGAATATTCATTTTCAGTTCTACGGAATCTGTGGTGCAACATGTTGTACATAATCGGTTATGTAGAACCAGAAACAGAATAGAAAGTCGATTAAAAAAGAAACGATTCTAGTATCACTACCATTCGCAACAAGTTCTGAAAAATTTTCCTGGGTGTAAATGGACAGAATAGCTTCACCCCTTCTGGTACCTCTGATACAAAATGACCATTATTGGAAAACTAATATTTCTTCCAAGCGGACAAGTGGAATATATTTCACTTTGGTATGTTAAATTATCTTACAATGGATTGAGCTTGCACTCACACAACTGCTGTTTTAAAGTTTTTTGTCTTTACTTAACTGATATTAAAAAGGTTTGCTAAGCTCCAAGCCGTTCTTAGACTCGTTGTCTACGTTGTCAAATGTGATTTTGATAATGAACTTCTTGGTAAGTCATATTTTGCTGTAAAAGAGAAGACTGTCATACATAACCCATGAATGATGTATGGGATTGAGATTGTACCCACATAACACCTTTAAAATAAATGTTGTTCCTTTAAATATATAAATGCGGTTTGTTTGTTTTATTTCTGTAATGTACTAAATTTATAACGAATCTTCTTTTATTTGTACCCAAGATTTTGTCTTTTAAATGTTATCTAAAAATGTTTTCTGAAGAACTCATTAAATTTTTGAAATTACAAGTAATGAAGAAAAGAAACAGTAAGCTTTGTTCATAAAAACAACCAACATACAATAAAACACAAGTTGGCTTCCGGTAAAATCACTGGTTAACAATCTACCTGCAACAACAAATGTAGAGATAGAGAGACAGAAAGTATGATGTTTGCCGATGTATTTGGTTTCTTGTGTTAGCATTTAGATATATGACCACAACAAGTCATACAGTAAAGCTGCAGTGATGACAGCTACAAGAGCAGTGTTACCAGTTGAGCATATGCGATGCAAAAAGTATATATTACTATAGTATACAGTATATATATCTTGTATAGAAAAGTCGTGCCAAGTTGGTAGCATTCTCAAACAAAGTTTTAATACTCTTTTGTTGGTAATATTTTGGCTTATTTAACGAAAGTTAAAACGTTTTAAGTACCGAAAGATACAAAATTAATTAAAACGAATTCTAATCAAACTTACTTGTAAGTTTTGAGCTATAAAATTAGCTATATCTGTTGCATTTCCAAAAGCTTTGTGCCAATGCTCGCTTGGTGACCTCGACTTGGCACCTCTTCTAATCATATATACTTTATGATTCGATGCCTATGACCAAGGGCGTAGCCAGGTAGGAGCAGGGGGGGGGGGGCAGCTGCCCCCCCTACAACTTGGAAAATCTGTCAAAATTCCAGAAAATTAAAATAAAATCGTACACAAATTTGACTAAGGTGAACTGACTAATATAAAATTTCAGCCTATGTTCCAAAATTCTAGTGGATATTTTAAACTTGAGTCAATGAAATTAACTGATTTTTAAGTAAAAGTACTTATGTATTGTTATTGCCATGCTTGTGCAGTGGAGTTGGCCAGAAGTTACAAGCATGTATCAGACGGACACTTTTTCAGAATTGAATTCGTATTTCAGATTCTTAAGGTCCAACGTGTCTCTCTTAACACGTTACACTCTTGCTCGTGTCAAATGATATAGAAGGTGGACCAAATTCAAGTTACTTTTAAAATCATAAAAACATAATTTCCCTTTACACCCCATGAATGAGATATGGGATAGCTTTTTCGCGTTGTTGTGAATTTTATTTTTATATTTACAACTAACGCACCTACTTGTTTATCAACGAATGCGAACGTCACTGCTTGAGAAGCATTTATTAGACATGCCGATTGACTCGACACTTAAACTGCGACGTTGCTGTCGACAACATCGAGGGGCCGGCAGTGAAAGAAAAATGTAGATGACAGGAGGCGGGAATTGAACCCGGTATCGTGTTCTAACCACAATGCCACGACCGGTCCCGGATTTTAAAATCATAGTTTATTTTAATCCATAAGCGATTCAAACACTTAAGGCCACTATCATCAAAGTAATCCGTGAGCTACAGCCCGAAGGCTTTAACAAGGTCTTGGAAGATTGGGGTGACAGAATGAGGTACTTCCGGATGCAGCCATTTAAACGAACACAGTAAAAATATTCCGTACTCGATTTCCGAATCGATTCTTTTAATAAGACATGAGACTAAATTAATGAGTTCTTTGGATTTGTAGATTACATTCAGTGAAAAAGAACTCTGTGGTAGTCGAAAAAATTAAGAAGACCGAACTCGACGGTGTTAACCTAATTCGGAATCGTATTGCATCATTAGATTTTTGATTTACAATGACGGTAGTGAAAAAAAAAATTTTAAGTTTTTTTTTACTTTGAGTAGTGATTTAAGGGGTTAAATAGATTATCGACAACCTATAGTTGGGATTTCGCATAAGCACGACTTATTTAAAATAACTTTGTCGAAGGCGGAATGTCCGAAAACTATAGTCTGCGAAAATCGATTTGAGCCCATAAACCCCAAAAAATATTTGATATTAAAGTCAAAATTATTTTTTCATCGACTTTGACATATTTAAAAAAAAATAACGATAAGGAATTCAGAATAAAAAAACGTTCATTCTGTGCACAATTTTGTTTCAAATAACCCAAGAAAAAATATTTAAAAAGCGCTCAAGAATAGCGGCTTAAAATTTCATATATCAAAAAAAAAGCAACAAAGATGAATAAAAATGACCTAAAATTTTTTAAAAAAAATTTAGTCTACCTTTGTTTAATTAAATATTGTCAAAACAATGAGTATTGATTTTTCATTAGGTACTTTTTTTTGTAAACATACTATTAACATGAAATGTAAAACTGACTGCCCCCCCCCCCCCCACTACATTAGATCCTGGCTACGCCCTTGCCTATAACGTTAATTCAATCACAGTGCTAACTGTTTTTTAAATATTGTTTTGTAGATATTCTAAAATTTATTATTAATACATGTTTAGAAACCGTGTTGCTTTTAGTTTAACGCTCTTAAAGCAAAAACATAGCAGACCTAACGCCGACCACTCCCATACAAAATTACCTATTTGACAAAAGTTTCAAATTTAGTTATGGATTGAATTGCACTTGACCATGTAGCATTTACATATAAAGAGTTGTTACATTTTATGGACCATTGTTAATTTTGAATAAAACATAAATTAATTAGGAAATTATTGTCATTTCTTTTTATTATTATGATTATATTGCTATGGTTCAATTATGTATGGAACAAAATATCGGCCAAATGGCAGCCGCGAGCTCGGCTGCCTCCATCGCGATTGTCCAAATTTTCGATGACGCTGAGGCATAATTGGTCTTGGCGGCCAATTGACATCGCCACTACGTGAGATAACATGGCCATTAAATTTGTCGCGCAAAAGAGCCATTCATTAGCTGTATGGCAAGTGGCACCATCCTGTTGAAACCACATATCGTACACATCCATATATTCCAATTTGGTAACACAGTAACTGCCTGGCCGGCCTCATTTTTGAGGCGAAAATGTGCCTCATCACAGAAGATGATTTTCTTGGAAAATTGATCATCCACTGTTGGCATTTCTTGCCACCATTCTGACCATTGACGACGTTTGTGATGGTCTTAGTTCTTGAGTCAATTGCACCTTTTAAGCGTGTAAATGCAAGTCTTTATGCATAATGTTCATCAACGACGAGCGTGAGAGTTGCAATTTTTGGGCACTACGACGAGTTGAGGTGGACGGCTCTTCAGCCACACTATCGCGAACAGCAGCAATATTTTCTGCAGTACGAGCTGTAGCATGCGCGTACTGGTGTTTTCACATCTTCTACAGAATTTTCCGATTGTACGCACATTTGGACGATTAAATTAACCGAAAAAATCACGAAGTACACGATATACATTTTCATTAAAAGCCTGAATCACTTTATCGTGAATATTTCAATGGTTCAAATTGGCTCTATGAAATAAGGCCCCAAGAAATAAGGCCCCAAAACAAAAATGAAACAAAGCCCCAAAAATTTGTTCAGAAAACAACAACAGTGAAATGAGCGGTGTTATTTCATTTTTTTGGGACTTTATTTCATTTTTGTTTTAGGGCCTTATTTCGGTATGAAATAAAGCCCCAAATTTCGAAAATGAAATAATGCCCTAATTCTCTGACATTATTGAAAGACGAATGCGGCGGGGGGATGTAGTCAGCCTCGCAACTTTCACTCTCTGATATTATTAAAAGACAAATGCGGTGGGGGGCACGCCCCCCGCCGTATACGTCGTAGTCAGTCTTGCAACTATCACTCTATGACATTATTAAAAGACGAAGTCAGTCTCGTAGTCAGTCTCGCAACTCTCTCTCTGTCATTTTTTAAAGTCAATAAGTAAACCACACGTACCATGCCTTTTTATTATTTGAAAGGCTTGCCCCAAAAGTGGGGAATTTTTTCATTTATGAATTGGGGTGTTTTTTCATTTAGTTGGGGTCTTATTTCATTCTTGATATTGGAGCTTTGTTTCATAACGAAATAAAACCCCATTTTTGGGGCTTTATTTCATTTTGGATTTGGGACCTTATTTCTTGGGGCCTTATTTCATAGAGCCGTTCAAATTGAGTTAGTCTGAAATTGAGAAATGTCAAATGAAATGCAGATAAAAACTTGATGTTTAGGTGTTGTTCACATTCAACATCGGCCCTTACAATTTAACCACCCTTTACATTAGTGTGGCAGCGAAAATCAAAAAAAAATGAGTTTGTGTTTGTTTATTTGTATCATATAGGCTCGAAAACGGCTTGACCGATCTTTTTTAAATTTTCACAAAATGTATCTAAGATGTTGGTGATTTGATAAATTAAGTGGATGTGGAAAGTACTAGAGTAAATTTTCTCCCAACGTCTTGAAAAGTTGTGTGGATGCATTTAGCAGCAAAGTTCGTGACCCAACATAAAATGAGTGGATCGGATCAGTTGGAGTGGTATAAAACTTGAAACTTTAAAAAGCTGTATCTCATGAACTATAAGAGGTATAAAGATGAAAATTTGGTGTGTGTTGTTGGTACAGTATGAATTACGAATGGGTGAAAATGGCCCGTGTCACACTCCATTTAAAAGAAACCTTCATAACAGCCATAATTATAGTTTGATCGTCCTGAAAATTTCACAGTAGCGTAGAGATATAACCAGGCTATTTGAAACCAAGTTGGCATAAAGAGACGAGGCGCCGTCCACACACGTCAGTATTTGGCTATTACATATTTGCAAGAAAAAAATACAGTACCTTAATCGAACATAAGTAAAAAAAACATAGGATTTGCTAAGAAGCTGACCTAAGACCTCTTTGGAGCACGGGAAAGAGTTGTCCGATCTTACTCAAATTTTCGTCATGTATTTTTTACATCAAGTGGCACAATAGTCTGTGTATTTCGCAGCCGCCCTAATATACATATAAATGTTGCTATCATACTTATACAAATGCTGTTTGTAGTAGCATTTGTAGAATTACTTGCTCATAACTTTTGAGAGGGCGTACTTATTCGAGAAACTCCTGTTTTTTCATTTCTCTCAGCTTAAACTCATTATTGCAACCTAAAAAAACTTGATTTCCGTTTAAATAAAAGGAAATATAGGTAGAGAAAAGTTATGAAAGGCAATTTTATACTGCTTTTTATTGTATTTTATTTTACTTACTCAGATTTGAGTATGGACGTTGACCGAAAATACTTACTGAATTTAAAATAATATTGTTTTGTTTTAAATGTAAGTTGTTTTTAAAATTTGTGAAAAATAATTAAATTTATTATGATAAAAATGTTTGTGACATGTCATATGTATTTTTGTTGATTTAAGGAGCAGTATTGTAATTGAATAATAAATGGATATTATTTCAACATGTTAATATATTGTTTTCTGATTTATTAATGGTAATTCAAAAATTTGAATAAATAAAATATTAGAACAGTAAATCAATTGATTAGTACACATGATTGTCACACGCCAATAGTTTAAGTCCAAATTTAAGGTACTTTCGTAGTTACCTAATATGACGAATTTGCATTTAATTATCTAAAAGTACTCATTACATTTTACTCCTTGTGTTGGACTATTGAGACATATTTTATAAATATTCGTTAGTCCCAAAGAAGAAGTGATTATTATTTAAAATTGATGTCACAATTGCTTCGTACCTTGGGCCTTAAATCCATCTCGTAACGTTATATATCTTAATGTTGATTGCAAATAATTGTAGAGCCTTAGACAAAACGCTATAGACGCATGAATTGACTTAACACGACATGATAATGTTGAAACGTTTCGATTAAAATCTTTTATATCTGAAAAAGCCTTAATGATAGTTCCTCTACTAAGTTGATGATGGAATTAGGACCAAAAACAAAACTAGTTACCTGTGTAACACTCCCTTCAACATCTTAGTGTTGCTAAAACCAACACACATTAATTATAAAATTTTCTTATTTGATATTGTTTCCCTCCCTTAAAAAGGGACTGACTATTATGTAAATCAACTAGCTGACCCGGAGTGCGTTGCTACTACCACGGCAAAGAACGTTTATTGTACCAAAAGAACAATTTATTATACTACAAAGTACATTCATTGTTCCAAAAAGTACTACTTTTGCACACAAAAGTACAATTTATGTTAGCATGGTGCACTTATTATACCACAGAGTACATTTATTGTACAATTATACCAGAAGTTACTTTTATTCTAGCAAAGCGTACTTTTATTATATCGTTTGCCTTATTATTCTTTCCCCTACTGTTAAAAAAAGAAGATTTTGTTCCTGGAAAGATATAATTCGAAGAGAACTTATTTTCCTAGGAATATTCAAAAAGGGACTGCATATAAAATATTCTCTTATACTAATTAAGAATAACAAACAATTCACACTGAATAACAACTAATGGTATTCAACTCTTCCCCGTTCTCACTAAGAACATATTTCGATTATAGTGGAGATGAAAAAAACTGTTTGAGTTACCATCAATTCTGATGCAGCTTTACCTGTTTGGTTTTAGCGATTTGTACCGTGTTAATCACTTTTTCTCCCGTCTAATACCGCAATCTAATCTAGGCGATTAGTACTTTTTTGACACTGTTTGACACTTTTTAACCTCTGCGAACGAATTTGGTACCATCCAGGTATTAAGGCTCTAGGAGTGATAAATCGGTCATAAAATAGAATTAGTGAATAGAATTTTATTACAGTCGGTCTATTAATATGACCGATATAACGATTTATTCAAAAGGGGCGTGGCACCGCCCATTTCTCACCGGGACGCAATCCTCCTTGTCCCAGTAACATATGTAGCAAATCTCATCTTGATACCTATAATAGCTCTTGAGATATGGCCGATTGAAATATTGGTTTGTGTGGGCGGTACCACGCCCCATTGTCTAACTATGTTTTCATGTAGCCTATAATTGAGGCCATATGGACAGTATCAAACAAAGAAAATATAATTGCAGTCGATCCTTTTATTTGGCCGAAATGATGATTTTTAAAAAAGGGGCGTGGTACCGCCCCACTTTCCTTAAAAAAGTATTTTACTTGTACAACCAACATATCTATCAAATCTCGACTTCGTACCTATAATTGTTTATGAAATACAGTCATTTCAAATTTTGAGCCCATTTTATCACCTTGCAGTCCGAATTTCCAAAATCGTTTCTTAGTGCGCGCCTACGTCATAAAAGAAACCTAGTCTCCAAATTTCAAGGTTCTAGCTTTATCCATTTGGCCGGGGGAATGATCAGTCAGTCACCCAAGCCTTTTATATATGTATATAGATAACGACACAATATAACATGAATTTTGTAAATTTTTTGATATTGCGAAATACTGACAATTTTGATTAGGCACCTGCCTATTGACGCACTTTAAGCAAGCAACCATTTTGAACAAAAAAAATAAGATGTTTAGATTTGCCGCACTGATACCAACACAAGCCATTACACGGAAATTAGGATTGGGTATCTGATAAACTGCAACTACAACATTCACTGCTAAGCTTCAACATTATCTTTCAAAGTATTAATTACTTTATTTCATGAATGAATTTTAAACACCAACGTATACACATATTCCAAATTTCGATGACCGTGTGAGTATGTTGATAATACGATGCCACCATTTGGGAACTAGGTGGCAATTGGGTTGCTATTCGGTGATTACTTATGGAGATGAATCTCCACAGGTATACAAACGGTTCTTAATGTGTGGTGTTGTTTTTGTTTTTGGTTATAGAAAAATAAATGAAAGAAATTAGCTGATTTTTATGTGCGTTGTGGCCATAATATCATTTATTTATGATCGCTGAGGCTAATTTAAATTTTCAGTTTTCTTTCATTTCGTTTCCATTCAAATTTGAATGTTATTTCTTTCCCACACTTTTACCAAACAAAATCGTTATGGCCCACAATTCTTTACCGTTTTATCTGAGTGGTGAAACCGAGTGTCTGGTTCCTCACATTTAAAGGCCGGTAACAGGTGAATTAAGTTCCCGTAAGTCAACAGATACAACAAAACACTATCAGTGAAAACAAAAATCCGTTTTGTATAGATTATCGACAGTCTATGACCATCGTTATTAAGAAGTTTATGAAAGTGCATTCGCTATTTTGAATAATAAAGATATTTTACTTCATTCACGATATAAGTAATGACAGTGAAAACATGAAGTTCTATATTATTAGGTATATTAAAAAAAATACTATATCAAAACTGTTAATAATCATCAGAAGTTTTGGTCCTATGTCCCTTTTTTAATTTATGAGGTTTGTCTTTCTAGAATTTCTGAGAGATTAATGTATGGTCTGAAATGGGATCACACATTTGATACCTTTAACCTATATATTATCGACAAAATTTGTTAAAGTAACAGACTATGAAATCGGTTTTAATAGGAACTTATCGAGCATGATTGTTCAAAACGTGCTATTTGCAGTACTGACAACGGTGCAAATAATAAGTTTTGAAAGTTTCCTATTTGCATAAACACTTCCAATTTATAGACCTCTCTACAGCGTTGATCTTATTATCCGCAAAAACGTACACCACAAAATTTTAAATGTATCAAATACAAAACATAGAAAATCTCTCTGCCGAAATAATCTTAAATAATTGGAAAGTTTTGATAGCAACAGCCTTTTCACATATATACAACAATGAATTTAAAAATGACATCTTGCAGCTATTAGCGCTTTATAAACTATGTATTTATGAACTATTCATTAAATTTGGCGATTTAAATGCAAAATATTCGGCATGGAACTGCCTAACGTCAATGTGGCTGGAAATGTGCTTTTTAATTTACAACTAAGATACAATTTTTTTTATACATCACACAGCAGAAATCCGATATGACAATGGTTATTGTTGATTAAGAATTGACTTTAGATTACCAACCTATTCTGTATATGCCAGTATCTATGAATATAGATTCACAAACTAGGCTCTTTTTACCGAAACAGAATAAATTTTTTTACTACCAGAAAATGCATCGATCGATTCTGCTATCGACAAACTAATAAACCTTATATTAGAAGCTCAGGATAAATCTACATCAAAAATCATCAACCATTATAAAAACTTATGTTCAAAAAGTGTTATTAAACTTATAAAGACAAGACGTTATTTGAGAAAGAAAATAAATAATGCTGTTTCACACACTGAATCAAATTTATATGAGCAGTGCATCAAACTTATAAGACGATAACATTTAAATAAAAAAAAAATTGCAAATGGTCAAGATTTTTATTAAAGCTTACACCGGGAGATAAGGCATTCTGGAAAATAAGTGGAAAGTTTAGAGGAAAAAAAAAAGAAATATTGCCTATTTAAACCAGTACAGAAATTTCAGTCAGTTAAACTGACTGATAAATACCATCACCCAATATAATATATTGTTTAAGTCTTAAGTTATTGAAAATAATCGATTTGTAATTAAAACCAGTTAGAAAGTTTCAGTCGGGCAACCCGACTTACATTTACCCTTACCCTCAGTAAAACAAATAATTTTCTATTTTATTGATATCATTACTCGATTTCGAAATTGGGCGGAGTGGTACATTTATATGGGAGGTACGTGAAGGGGTGTGTTTAGGCTCCAGATTTATTCTCCATAACTTTATCCTGTTATAGCTTTACTAAATACAGAATTTGCGGACGATTGCGTTGGGTGTACTGATATTATTACTACATCCCAAAAGTGGGCGGAAAGGTACATTTGTATGGGAGGTACCATAAGGGGCGTGTCTAGACTTCCAATTTTTTCTCCAAAACTTTGTCCTGTTATAATATAACAAAATACAGAATTTGGGCACGATCGTGTCGAGTGTATTGATATTATTACCCTATTTCTAAAGTGGGCGGAGTGGTACATTTGTATGGGAAGTACCAGAAGGGGCGTGTCTAGACTTCCAGATTTTTTCTCCAAAACTTTATCCTGCTTAAACTTTACCAAATACAGAATTTGGGCACGATCGCGTTAGGTCTTTTAATAATATTAATCGATTTCTAAAGTGGGCGGTACCAGATGTGTATGGGAGGTACCAGATGGGGCGTGAATAGACTTCCAATTTTTTTCTCTAAAACTTTATCTTGTTATAGCTTTACTCAAAATAGAATTTGGGTACGATCACGTTTAATTTATTGATATTATTTCTCCATCTCTATAGTGGGCGGAAAGGTAGATTTGTATGGGAGGTACCAGAAGGGGCGTGGCTAGGCTTTCAAATTTTTTTCCAAAACTTTATCCTGTTATACTTAATACAGAATTTGGGGACGATCCCGTAGGGTGTATTGATATTATTACTCGATTTCTAAAGTGGGCGGAATGATGTATTTGTATGGGAGGTACCAGAAGGGACGGGGCCATGTAGCCCATTTGCAATACCGTAAGTAGTTTTGAGAAAATAATAACTCGTGCAAAATTTCAAAACATTTGGTTGCGTCTTTCGAAAGTTATCGTGCGAACCAGCCGGACAGCCACCGGACAGACAGACAGACAGACAGACGGACATGGCTCAAACGACTTAAAAAGTCATGAATCGAATTTGGTTCAAAGAAACCTAGGGTCTAAAGTGACTCCTTCTATGTGTTACACTTTTGGGTCGTATCAAATGATATATACCTTCATCCCTACGGGTGATGGTATAAAAACGGTGTGAAAAAAGAAATGAAACCGAAAAGGCACAACTGGCACACTTTTTAGGCTGCCAACAACTTAACATCCACCTTTAAACACTCAGGGGACAAAACCATTATTTCCAAAACCTATTTCTCTAAAAAGCAGCTGCTACGACAGAGGGTGCAATTTACACGAACGTCGACGAACTGGGTGTAATCACTCAAGTTCTAAAGAATTCAAAATTTCCAGGTTTGTAGAACATAACAAATTGATTAATAAAAAATTTACCACTCAATGCACTTAAACTTCTTGTGATGATGTTTAACAGCTGTATTAAATGAAACTACTTTGCCAAAAATTTCAATATAGCGAAAGTAATGGATGTGCCGAAACCAAATATATCTAAGACGGATTCGAATAGCTACAGGCCAATAACCCCTTTGAGTAACTTGGGAAAGCTGTTTGAAATAATTATTTGTAAAGAATTAATGATGTTGCTATAGAAAAGAAGTTAATAACTGAAGAACAATTCGGCTTTAAAAAGGAACACACTTGTATACACCAAGTAAACAAAATAAAGAATATGGCTATAGAAAATAAGCGCAAAAGACGTTTCAAAATAAAAACGATGACAGCAGGATTACCGCAAGGGTCCGTACTTTCACCGCTGTTATAATCTCTTCAGACTTTACGGCACCTCGTTTTGGTAAAACTGCTTTCTATGCGGATGGCACCGCCTTGATAACATCGGGAAACTTACGTCAGCTCATCAAAAAAGGATGGAGAAAAGTCTCACAAATGGAAAATAAAAATTAGAGCAGTTAAAACTCAAGCAATTATTTTTCCCTTTAATAAGTCCATGGGACCATTTATAACACGCTACCAAAAATATATGGACCCACCGGGACAACGGCGAGTTTCGCCATCGGATGAAACATGAGCTGTAGCATTACCGTAGCTAAAAGAGTCAAAACACAATTGAAGACTGGATACGAGAAAGTCCATACAAACATAATAAAATTTCTACTAAAAATTTAATTTGTTGAATTTAAGTTTTCTATTAGTTTATTAGCCAAAGCCACGATGTCGAACGTTAACGTTCGCTTGTTTTTTATGTGATTAACAGCTATTTTGCTGTACATATTATTCTAGATCGTGACTTAGGCTATATATTTCTATGATATTAATGATCACACTGTAACACAAAATCAATGTTTTTCAAAAACATCGGAACGTGACTATACAGTTTTGGAGCGAAGTAGTTTTACTAGTTCAGCTCGGCTAGATTGGGTGCCTATACTTTTTTGGTTCCCTTAGCATTTTAAAAATCCTTGGGTCTCCGAAAAATGTGACATCTGTTTGTAAATTGTCACAATGGGTGTTCTGATGGAAAAAGTTCATTAGTTATTGCTATGCATAAAATCAAACAATAGTTTTTTAACTCCTGAACTGATACATTTATTGGTAATATTCACATATACTTTTTTAACATATACATTTTAACTTAATTAACCATAAAAAGTTCAAATATAAAATGGACCACAATTATATACTTCGTAATTCAATTTCAAAATTTTTAATTCATTTTTTTTTCAAAAATTCCTCAATCTCTACATGAAATATTTCGACAATTATAAGAGATATGGTAAGAGCAAACATATAGTTTTCTAGGTCTTTACTTCAGCTATTTAATGACTTATTACAGTCAAGTACGTCTATAACGAACAATGTTTAAAACGAACTTTCAGTTATAACGAACACTTTTTCTGGTCCTAACGGTTTTGCTTCATTTCTTCATATAAATCTTTACTGTTATAGCGAACATCGTTTATAGCGAACTTTATGTATAACGAACAATATTTTTTGTCCCATTTTCCAGTTTTCATAAATTTTTCGACGGTTATAACTAACTTCCTACAATATGTTTAACTAAGTCAGCAACGGTGACGTATGTTAAAGTTGTCTGGTCCCTGGGAGTTCGCTATAACCGTACTCGACTGTACTACTAAGTCTGTCTGCAAAAAAAAAAATACTCAGCTTAAACAAATTGATTTGAGAACAAATTTGAACTTTAACCTTATTGCGGCACACTCTAATGCCTAACTATCGAAATTTCTCACAATATATTCGTAATATTGATAAAAAAATAATCCTAAGGTGAAGCTACATGACCAACATTGCTTATGATACCAATTTTTTTTTACGAAATTTGAAGTATTCCGATCGTATTGGTTGTTTACAGAAGTTTTTCAGTTATGGAATAAGTATTTTTTTTGTAAAGATAGCGAGTAAAAACATTGAATGCTGGCCCAAAACTCATAAAAAAAACTGATAAAGCAAATGGGTGTACCACATTATCCCCAAAACCAAAATCCCTAAACACAAAATCCCCAATTTCTGTGTGATAACCATTCAAATTATCACACAGAAATTGAGAATTTTATATTTGAAATTATTTCTGATATAAAAATTCCAAAAATTTAAATTATAAATTCACTCAGGGTTTCACTCAGCTCCGGCAGTACTTTCGTCATTAAATTATATTTAAAAATTGAAGGAGCCAACGTACAGTGGGGATTGTCACACCCAAACCGCCGATTTATTGAATAATATTTAATGATATAATATAATAACTATAACATCATTTATTTTATTTAGTTTTCTATCCATCCTATAAAATTTTCAAAAGAGAAGATAGGCCCTTTTGCATTACTGACAACGATATATTTTGTATATTTATTAATGTCTCTAATAGTTGTGATTAGAGGTCATAATTGATAAATTAAAGAAGGCGCAAACGATTGTTGTTGTCATGGTGTACAAATTTCGATAATTTACGCAAATTCTTTATTCATGGTCTGAAGATTGTATTCCGCGCCCTTTTAGTGACTGGGGGAACATTTCTTTAACCTAATGAAAATTCTTATCTCCGACTTTCTGTTGATTTACATATTAATTGGTAGTAATCTCCGTTAGGTGTAAAAAATTAAAAAATATTGTAATGCAGTTTATTTTCAAAATTTCTGCACTTAGAAAAAACTATGTCCATAAGAGTTTCTCAATTTGTATGGAGTAAAATAAATGCACCAAGCGGTTACAAAAATCGGAATCTATGATGAACTCTAAGAAAATTTGCCCAAAAAAAAACTATGTGCCAAAAATCAAAATCGAACCCCTGGCTTTTAACGAGAAACTTTTCGTATTAGGATAAAAAAAATCCACAACAAGGCCCACAACTGCTCCGGAATCGCCACTAGAGGGTTTATATGTCTGACTGATCACAGTAATTTTTTCCTCCTAAGATTTTTTTCCAAACATTCCTACTCCCCATCTTCACCACCTAAGGGGCCTCTAGCTGCTCCGGAGTCGCCCCTAAAGGAGTCAAATGTTTGACCAGCCCTCAATATATATATATCCCAACAGTTTCTCAGATCATATCTACCCTCTATCTTCAACCCTTTAGGTGGTCCCCATAGAATTTTTTTGAAGATAGAGAGTAGGTATGACCTGAGAAACTGTTGGGGTTGACAAAATATTGAGAAGTTGTCATATATTTGACTCCTCTAGCGGTGGGGGAACATTTTATAAAAAAAATTCTGTATGGGAGCTAGGGCTGCTAAACGGGATTGATTTTATAAATACCGGGACTTTTCGGGATCCCGAAATATTTTGGGATCCCGGCATTTCGGGATTCTTTTTTAAAGTTTGTCTGTACGTCATTTTTAATATTATTTTATTTAATAGTATTATTGAATAATATATGTTTCATATGGGTATTTCCTAGCGTTGCGGGCGCACGTTTTTTCTCTTATTTTGAAGTTTTCTCGAAAAGTTTAAATATTTTGAAGATTATGTTCATATTAAAAATTTAGATTTTGGACAGTACTATAATGTTCTTTTAATGAAACCACTTAAAATGTTGTAATCAAAATTATTACTACACACACAATTTTCCACGGCAACTTGAAGTGGCTACGAAAATTTGTGAAATTTAGCGAAACTTTTGTGTGATCAGTATATTTTTTTATACCATCACCCTTAGGGATGAGGGTATATATCATTTGATACGCCCCAAAAGTATAACACATAGAAGGAGTCACTATAGGCCCTAGGTTCCTTTGAACCAAATTCCAAGTTATATGCCTACTGCCCACAACCTGCTAAAATTGTTGCTTTACCTTAACGCAACAACATAGAAAATGCTCAATTAGCAACAAGTAACTTCGAATGGAAGGAAAAATAACGAAATCTAGTTAAGCATTCTGTTCTCTTTACCCTATAATCGGTAATTATTAAAAACATTGGTTTTTGAGAAATTATTTTTTGGCCACCCAGATCGTGAATTTACCCCTCTGTCCGTCGGGCAAAGTTTACAATGAAACAATTTTGGAACTTGTTGTAATGTCATTCAACATTTCCCTATTTCAAAACCAGCTTTGACCTTTCTAGCTAGTTTCTGCATCGGCTCATATAGGCTAAAATGACAAAGACCCGTCTTCAAGACAATTTTTAAGCTTACATATCTCTGCAGAATATCCCTCTACAAGACGCGCTTTAAACCCAATGGAGTAAAAATGTTGGACAGTTTGGAAGACATGGTCATCCACAAATGATACCACAATATTGATTTCCTTATGGCTGCTTAGATGCGAAATGTAGCCATTTTTCCAACGGACGCAGTTCCTGCTGCATTTGATGATTGACCAGTGGCCTTAATGCGTGAGTGATTGACAAAGGCGAACAGTTAGATTGAATAGTAGCTTTTTATATACAATATATTTCAATAAATAAATATATTAGATTTGGTCCATAAACAATTATTAGTTTTTGTTTTATAACAAAAAATGTATGTAACAGAATTGATGTCCCTACTATGTATATCATCAATCGACTTGTTGCTGATCGGTTTATGTTTACTTATTGCGAACATCGGCCAGAAACCAGTTTTAGTAATTCTACTTCTTTTCGTTTTTTTTTGTGTTTGTAAGAAGTCTACTAACAGTTCATCAAAACTCCCACGTCCACATCTAGTGGTAAGCATGGGGAGAAGAGCAATGGGCTGCATGTCTAGTGTCTCGACTAATCAAATGGGTAAGCATTTGAAGAATAATCAAAATGCTATAGATGCAACAAATTTGATTTATTATTAAGACATGAATGTCAATCATCAGCCCTCAAACAGCAGGGTGATTGCTGACAACACCAAACCAAAAAACTCCCGCCAGTTGTAATTTATTTATTTACAAAACCTTTACAAAAATCCAACTGAGTTAATAATAAAAATGTTGAAACAACCCATGGAGTAAAATGCATCGACATAAGAGAGATAATGACTGAAAGAATAGCCTCAGTGGTGCTTTTTACTTACTAATCTCAACCGAATGGAAGTTACAAAGAAAGCACCATACACAAATACTTCGAGTTTCTATTTTTTTAAACAGTCAAAACTGGATACTGACCTAATAAAGGTCTAACTCAAAGCCGTAATTGGAGCTTATTTGGGCATGCAACTGAAAAAGGTATTAGCCAAAAAATACATTCATTTTGTTTAAGTAAAATGCTCGAATCCAACAACTGTGCCATGATTAAGAACAACAGCTTACAAACAGTTTATGATATTAGCGAAATATTTTAGGTTTATTCATAAAATAATAAATAAAAACAAACTTGTAGAAAGAACACTGATGGCGATTGTGGCCTCATTACAATTGTGTGATTTCTGTGAAAACTGTTCTAATAAATCCTTTTTAAACTAAAAAATAGACTGAAACAACTGCACCTACTTGTTTATAGACGAATGCGTATGTCAGCTGTTTGAGAAGATTTTACTTGACTTTTACTATGAGGGGGCTGCAGATAAAAGAACTGTAGATGACTGAGTAAGGAATTGAACCATGTTCTAACCGTAACGTTTTACACAAGATATTGTAACTGTTTATGGGCAGCCGTGGCATGATGGTTAGAACACGCGACTACCATGCGGGAGATCTCAGGTACAACTGCTGGTCAACCAGTCATCCAAAAAAACATAGGAAACATTTCTTTCATTGCCGGCCCCTTCGATGTTGTCGACTGCAGCTTCGCAGTATAAGTGTAGAGTTAATCGAGATGTCTAGTAAAAGCTTCTCAAACAGTGACGTTCGCAGAATACGTCCTCTGGCGGCTCTTTATAATAAAAATACATGTCAAGAATGGATTCCTATTCCCCAAAAATATTAAGATACCACAACTTTCTGGGATATAAAGCTTTATTTTATGACAATTTTAATAAATTTTTCTCGGTAGCCAGCGTTGCAAAAACACCGACAAAATCTCGCACATAACTAAAAAAACCCCTTTAGGGTTTGTTATGCATGACGTAGACTTTTATTTGTTTTTGGTTTCATCCCATTTCGATTTTGGTTGTTGCACAGTGTAATTAGCCCAATCTTATTGTTCCAACAATATTATCAATAGTATCAGGGTAATTGGTAAGGAAGTTAGATGTATTTTTTTACTAAAAAGTGGTTATAAATATTTAATAAAATTTCAAAGCGACCGATAGTAATTCTAAATGTATTACAACAATTATATATATTCAGCAATTATATATGTACAACAATTATATATATACAACAATTAAATTTTCTTAATATGTTTAATAAATTTGTCAGCTACCAAGATCATAAATAATTTATTTTAAACAAATACC
This sequence comes from Muscina levida, assembly GCA_964034835.1. Lineage (NCBI taxonomy): Eukaryota > Metazoa > Arthropoda > Insecta > Diptera > Muscidae > Muscina > Muscina levida. The sequence goes on along the minus strand of OZ035883.1, from coordinate 90,213,766 downwards.
TGTTGAGTTGGAGTTTCAGAATATGTGGAGAACTTCACGGCTGTGGATATTGAGCAGTATTTCAAAACTTTGAGGTTTTATTATTGCGTCCGTTGCCATGAAAGATATAAATTTAAGTTTTAAAGCTGTAGGATTAACTTACTTATTTCGACTTTATGAAAGTTTAAATACCTATATGTGATTAACATTACACGACTAAATTTTTTCAATTCAAAATCGTTAACATAAGTTACAAGTGCTAATACAATTAAAATTATCTGAAATCGTAAGCAGCATTTCCCTATAATGCATTAATTTGTGTACTCTACACCCCAATGTACAAACGCCAACATATTATTTATTACAGGAAAAGGTCTTAATTAAAATCTTGCTAGACAAAAAATGCGAACTTAATTGTGAACAAACTGAAGCCCTCAATATACGAGTATCTTCTGTTATTGTTGTAGTTTGTCGGGTTTCTGTGCAGATCGCATTTTAAATGTTGTTTAGCAAATAACTTCCGTTGTCGTTAACCCAACATCAGCCACAACGGATAAATGACAACAACTACAGCGAAAGTTAAAGCATAAATGGTTTTCTACGTTTACAATGTCTTTAACGCTACTGTTGTACGAGTACCTAGTGTTTCAGGTTTTGTCAGGCTTAATTGCGAGTACAACAGAAGAAAAACACATGAATAGGGTCAACCACTGGTAACTAAGTCAGATTAACAGCGGATATAGACCGTTTAGTTCGTTTTTGAGTGAAAACTTCTCACGCTTATTAAGCAATTAGATTATAAACACACATTCAATCTAAATTACCTATTATGGTATAAGGAAATGTACTATAATATGACCTAAACAAGGCGTCTTCCCAAAAATGTTATTGTTTATTCTCCGAATGGGTGATGAAACATGTTTGTATTTGTAACAAAGCTTTTTACAACACTCCCTCACCAATTCGTATATACAACGGCCGCCAACATTGTTGGTATTGTTAAACCATGAATTTGAAGCGAAGGGAGGAGCGGCAGTGAGTGGACCGCTTCTACTGCAGTAATCAAAAACTATTCACAAAATTTTTGACAAAAAAAAAGCTTTGGTAAAGGCAGACGAAGATGTCCTTCTGTTGTTAATCAACCCGTGTAAATAATCCCCTTTATTATGTGTGTCACAGTCACGATGAAAGTTTGTCATTTTTTTAATATGGCATCGCCGATGTCGATTGTGAGAATTCTCTCGAATTCTATTACAAATTGTGGGTTTTGAGCGAGAAATTCGAAAGAAACCGTCATCAATTGTGTAATTTGGCGGTGACAAAGTCAAATTAATTTAAGAATTCTTCAGCTAAGATTCGCATAGTTGCTGCAAGTTGTGATGTCTTAGTAACTCGCGTTGTTCGATATTCATACTGAAGGTTATGTCGCATAGCTCTTAGAACGTATCTAAAACCGTCCTTGGTCAATTTAACGGTGCTTTGAAATCTGTGGAAGAACTTTTTAAGTACAAATTCTATATGAATCCACAGAAGACTTATAAGAAATTTTGAAGGGAGAATATAATAGTCCGGTTTCTTAGTTGTCTACGTAAACTTATAAGTTCCTTGCACCTGCAATGGTTTTATTGATCGATAGATGACAAATTCTCAACACTAAACATTTTATTTATAATTACTTATTTCATTTAAATATTCGAAATGACAACATTACAATTCCCAAGCACATACTACAATTACATTCACGTCGAATGTTTTACATAATACCAATGAAATGTAAATTCGACTGCGATACGATAGTTGTCGAAAGTCGACTACGACATACGTAATAAGGGGGAATATGTTATCATGCCAATGTGTTCTTTAAAGATCAAGTTTTACAGTGGTACAGTATGTATCAGATATAAAAACAACTTTCATAAGAAAACCTCGGATATTAGATCGTTTAGCAAAAACACAGAAAATCAATATTTTATATATATTTTATCAATCATGGCTTTTAAGAGAAAGTCGCACATTTCTGGTACTTTCCTAAATTCGTATATCCTTTACCTTCTGTTTCGGAGACACCAGAATAAAGATATCTGTTAGAACTCAATACCACAACATCTGCATAATGCTATAATGTTATGTACGATATATACAGTTTGAATGAAATTAGAAAGAGATTACGAAACATTTTGGCATGTTAAAAGATATATTACAAAATAAAACGTTAGGTGACGAAATCCATTGATTGATTCAGAATTGTGCCAAACAGCTTCTTGAAATAAGATCAGAGATACGTAATGAGCTTTTTCATGTGCAGATTAAAATAATTGTTTATGAAGGGAATCGTAAATAAAGTATTATAATTAAACTAAGTACAACTAATTGTTTAGAACGAATAACTTTTGCTATTGGTGAATGAAGGATAAATCTGTGGTTTTCACTAGCAATCGCTTATCTCACAAATCTCATTTTTTCATGAGATCAAAAAATACGAAATGAAAATTGCGTTCAACGTAAATCTTGAATTACCATTATTTACAAATAAATATACATTTTACTTGTGAGTAAAATAATAAACATTACAAGAAATAACAAAAAAATCGTGCAATATTTTTGCAATGCCCTTCAAGTGTTCACTGTAGTGACTTTTGTCGTAAAGTCTCGTGAGCTATAAATAAAATCAATTGGGAAAATGTTATATGATTCTCAACTAAGTACAAGTATCTTTATTTCACAAAAATTTCGAATTTTTATTTCAGATCATTTTTTTCTCAGTGATGAACATATGGGCAATTCTATAGTCACAGATGTGACAGTCGTACATTTCAATGAGATGAGAAATAATGAAAAACTAGATTTTTTATAATACTTCTTTATCTTTTGGTGTAATACTTAAGGAGCTCTTTATTTAGGAAGAGAGGCGAAATCCTCTGAACGGATGGTCCTAATATACTAGTGTGACGTTGCGTTGCAAAAATAGAAGTCAGTTGTTTCTTGCTTCCCAAGCACATTTGATAATTTATGACAAAATAATTTTTTTATTTGGAAAATAAGCGAATATTGTAAAGTTTGTATACCAAAAATTGTTGATCACGAATGTAACATTAGGACGTCAATAAAATAAAATCAAACTTTTGCAGCTAAATAAGTGGAGATATTTACTGTTGTAACTAATATTTTCTGATAAGAGTAGACTTGCATCATCAAAAATGCAAAGGGGTAGCCAGATCATTAATGCAATTTTTCAGTGCATTTTATCATAAATGAAAATAAGATAAGCTTTGGACATTTTAATTCAATAAAATACTAGTCAGGAAAATATTTTTTCAACTTTTTTTCGTTCGCTGATGACCTTTCTTTGAAAATGCCCATATACGGGTGATGGTATTTATCAGTCAGTTTACCTGACTGAAATTTCTTTACTGGTTTTTAGCGTGATAATGCAATATTGGCTTCTACTACTACTAGAAACTACTTTTATACCCTTAACATCCTATGAGTGAGATATTGGAGAGCTTCTAACATTTGAGTGGTTAATACGCTTCTATTTTTAGACACACAATGGGATCTACAATTTAATGACGGATCCGAACGTCAGTTGTTCGGAAAGCTTTTCTAGACTTAACTACTGCTAAGTTACTATCGACAATTTCAGGGGGCCGTTGATCAAAGGAATGACTTAGATAGATATTGAACCCTGATCTCCCGTATGATAGTCGGGTGTTCTAACTAGTGATTTTGATTTCCCGGCATTTTTCATTTCCCGGAAAATCAGGATTTTATTTCGTTTTCGCGGGATACTGGGAATCCCGGTCCAAAGCAAAAAATAAATAACAAATGTTTTTATCTATTAAAAAAATAGTTTTTATTTCAAAACAAACAAACAAATATCAAATGAAACATACAAATAATTCTAAAAATCTCGTGCTATAGTTTATCCGAAAAGTTATTAATACTTAGACAAGCTATCATCGTTAAACCTGTATATGAGCCATCTTCTTATTGACTTAGAGAGGTGCACTATTTGGGGCAAAAAGGCCAAAAAGGGATAAAACCTTTAGGGGTAAAAAAGGACCCAATCCAAACGACTAAAGCTATATTCGCATAATGCTAAAAATGCCCCAAATGATGTAAAACTTGTACTTATAGGATCTCAAAAATGTATATGGGAATATTTCTTATAGAATTAGAGAGCTGCATAAGGGGATTTTTTAAAATTGTTGCCCCTTAAAGAAAAATCTAACCAAACCCAGAGCAAACGGCTTAAGGTAGAATAGCGAATATGGGGCGGCGTATTTATTTTAGTGAGTAGTTTTGCGCTGTGAATCCATATCAATTTGGTACCATCACCCAGACCAAAAGCCAAAAGTTAGAAATGCGGATATTGGGGCGAATATTTATTTTATGGAGCAATTGTGCGATATGAAGATATTTCGAACTTTTAGGAGGAAAAAACCGGAAATGGGATGAAACTGTTACCATCACCCAGATCAAATGGCTAAATATGGAATCGCGACAGTAAGATTTAACACTTATTTTATAAGGTAATTGTGAAATATGAACGGATTTTTTGAGATTCGTACTCCTTGGGATAAAAAGAGGAAAAGTAAAGTAGTAGTCATTTTTTTATGTTATTCATTTTTTATTTTTAATTTTAAATTTTTATGATTTTTGTGTTTTTTACTACTATTACTATTATAAAAAATCGAAATCTAACTAACTAACTAACTAATCTAACGTATAATGTCTTGAATCCATGTCGTCACATACTTTAATCTATAAGAATTTATTCTTGTTGTATGTGAATATCAAATTAATAAATAAATGAAAAGTGTTATCATCGCTCAGATCAAACACCTAAAGGTACAATCACCCAGTACACCAGTCAATCGGCTTAAAAATATTGTTTTAGAACATATGCCTATCAATAAGTAAGCATTCATCAACTTATGGACAGGGTATGTTTGGTCTGATCCATTTTAGCAATTAAATACTTTCGAATTTTTCTCTACATATGAAAGCACATTTAAAAGATAAAACATCGAGTGACGGAAGACGATAGTGATGGTCAAGAAAATAGTCACCAATTGGTAATTTTATGGTAAAAATGTGGAACACTAAATAATTTATGAATCTAGTGGATTTTAACGAATCAAACATTTTGATATTGACTCATTAAATAGGCGTAATGAAATCCCGGTCCTATTCCCGGGATTCCGGGATAAAAAACTGGCCGGTATTCCAGGGAATTTTTGGGACAAAAACACTAGTTTTAACCATCATGCAACGGTTGTACTCAGACACAAAATTAAACGTTACGAAAAACGATTGTAACCAAACGACTGGGAAGATAGATATCGCAAGATAATAGACCGCCGAGATAGCCAATGCTTATTCCAATAATGCAGTCAATAGTAACGCATGCTGTATTGTTACGATATAAGAAGTAGTTGATAGTAAAATTATCGAAAAGTATAGGGATAGAGGTGAAGCCCGAAAATTCAACTAAAAGGTAAAATTGAAAAGTTTTGCAACAGGGATTGAATTGTAGTCACGACCACGCAAAGTGTGCTGTAAATATAGAGAGAACGAAATAATCGTATCCGATGACGAAATAGAGCCGAAACGAGTCCGATACGGCAGAAAGTATTAGTTTGCATTGCTGAGTTCGGTATACCTGCGAAGTTGATAAGTATTAGAGTATCCAATCGAACAACGATTAATCGAAGAATTTTTTTCGAATAATTTTTCGATTAAGAAAAAATAGTAAATTTCGATTAACGAATAATCGATCAATTTAACCGATTAATCGATTTAATTTTTTTTTAAATAAATTCTTTCTTTATATAAATGTAATACTGTGGCGGATCGGCCTGGCCTAGCCGATGGCGGCACGCAAAAGAACGATACTATAAAAAAGTATTCCAAATTTAAAAAAATCGAATGTAAACTGTAATATAATTGAGAATGTTCTGTATCTAGATAAAACAAAAAAAAACAGAAAAACTAAAAAAACTTTTCAATGCAATTCTTTTAGTTTCACCAGCATCAACTTTAAGTGAAAGCGTGTTTTAAAAATCAAACTTCATTAAAACGTAATAAAAAAATCGACTAAAAGCCAAACATCTTAATTGCATATTGTTTTTAAAAGATTATTTTAGAAGAGGTGACTAAAAACTTTTAAAATGAAAAAGTTCTCATTTTGTATGTACTCGTACCTAATTAATTATCATTTTTATTAAACGTTTTTGAATTCACATATATTATTATTTTACGTTTGTTTTTATGTTTTAATATTATTTTTATGTTTTTTATTAATAAAATTTAACGCCTACATTACTACTTACTAAATTTCCCTTTGCACCCCATGAATGAGGTATGGGATAGCATCTCACGTTGTTGCGAACTAACACGCTTTGTATTTAGATTCACAACAAACGGCACCTACATGCCTATCGACGAATGCGAACGTCACTGTTTGAGAAACTTTTTACTTGACATGCTGATTGACTCGACACTTATACTGCGAAGTTGCTGTCGACAACATCGAGGGGGCCGGCAATGAAAGAAAAATGTAGATGACTGAAGCCAGGAGTCAAGCCTGGGAATTCCCGCATGGTAGTCGAGTGTTCTAACCACTATGCCACGGCCGGTACCAAACGCCTACATTAAGTTTGTTTATTTTTCACGTAAGGTATACAGATATACAGAAATTATTCGAGTTATTCGACTTATTCGATTAATCGAATTATTCGAGCTATTTTAAAACCTTAATCGATTAATCAAGCGAATTAAAAATCCCAAAATCGATTAATTTTTTAATCGATCAAAACTTAAACCCGATTAATTGGATACTCTAATAAGTATACTCGTTTGGAACCCTGCGTGTACGTTGACAAACTTTCACCTGGTAAATATTATAGTTAACCTTGGCTCCGTCTTAAATAAAAATAATAATAACAGCCTGAAAATCACAAGTATTGATCGCAAACCACTGTTACTATGGTACAAAACCCTCTCTTTGCGAACAAAAAACCAACCGTACTAGACACCGATCCTACATGCCTTACTCCACAGCGCAGAATCCTGGGTAATAACACAAGCCAATCAATCAGCTCTAGGAGGCTTCAAGACAAAAATGCTGCAATAGATATGGACCCATCATCTTTAACGACATTGACGATGTCAAGCGCTTCCAAATATACCGAATGCTCTACTTGGGACGTGATGTGAAAATGATCCATTTTTCCTTTTTTTATTTTTGTACATTATTTTGATGCAATTCTATTAAGTTCAGCTTTATAGACAACAAATCTTGAGTGTTTTTATTTTTAATTACTTTTCCCTCATCACGTTTTTAATCGACTTTCAGCAGAAGGATCGGTGTTTTAAAAACGACTCCAAGTTTTTGGCTATACTGGTTGGAATCTGTGTAATACCATTAAGCCTTAGATGGCGTTCTAGTTCAAATTTCGATTTAGAACTAACATATGTCAGTTAAAATTTGATTTTTTTCATAAATGCGTTTTAAAGACAAAAATATGCTAACATTTGTTTTCTGAACCGTGGTAGAACGAGGCCATTTAGCGTATTAAACGAAAAATTTCCCAAAAATTAAACCGTGTTAGAGCGAGGCCATGTTATAAGAAGTACGTGTTAAGCGAGTTCAACCTGTACTTAGTTTTTCATTTTCTGTTCGAGATTGCGATTCAAAGGAATTGCAAATTTTGAAAGATATTATTTTAATAATAAACGATTAACAGTCTATTTTTACGTGGTTACTATAGTCACCACGGTTACAATAGATCAAAAAGTAAACCGTGTTAGAGCGAGGCCGTGTTATAAGATGTGCGTGTAAAGCGAGGTCAACCTGTACTAAGTTTTTCATTTTCTGGTCGAGATTGCGTTTAAAAAGTTTATTCTAACGTGGTTACAATAGACCACTTTAGATACAAAATTATAAAATCGGTATTCCGGAATCCTTGTTATCGTGACAATAGTTACAAAAATTGTTATCTGCTAAAAAGGAGGTAACAAGGTAGTTACAGCTGTTTTGAATAATATTTTGAGTTGTAAAAATGAAAAATATAATTATTAATAGACAATTTTAACCCATTGTGCTATGGAATAGCAATAGTAAGGTCCGCAAACCATATTTTTTTCCAAATTTTTCTACCGTGTGCCTTAATGAAAGATAAGAATTTAAAAGGTAATTTTTTCAACATTTTTGTTCTACTCCTTAAAAACAAGAACAATACCTCACTAGGACCAACAGACAAATTAAAAAAAAAATGTTCAATACTAGTATTCTTAAAAAAAAATCAAGTCCTATTAAACACATAAAAAAAACTAAGTATACAGTTTTGTTCCCATTCGCGTCAGCTTTCAGAATTATAAAGACATTTTCATATTAATATAATAATAATAAGTGTCACACAGTGTAGTATTTGGCTGAAAACAAGGCAATTTTTTGTTCGTAAGTATTGCTTTAAAATATTTCCAGTCCGTATCCTTATTTGCATCTTACTACACTACATGTATATTATATATTATTTTGACGTTTATCGGCTCAAACTACATAACATAAATATTTAAAGTAAACTACAGAGTTTATTTACACATTTTCCTTTTATAATATTGTTATTGTAGGAGCAGTGCGTCAAATCAAGCAGATTCCAATCGAGTGAATAAATTTTTAGTAAAGTGTATTGTTCAATAATGTTTTTATTAAACATTTCATTGACATTCGCTAAGGCGCATGTTACCAGTTTATTATTAACGTTTCAATGGACAACACCCAAACAATGAAAAGTTTTTAAGAATTATAATTAAAGCGCAGATGTGCTTATGAATTCCTACATTGTAAAGTTATTCGCTTTGAGATGTTTTACTCCCCTATTTAAAATCACGCTGATTTTAGAGTCAGAAAAAAATCTTCCCACGGTTTTTTGTTGACGAAGTAACATCTTAAAAGGGAGAGTCCAAAAGAACGCAACTGCGGATACACAAATCACTGACGATCACAAAAGACGTACATCACCCTCTTCCAACGCACACAATGTACCACCTCATTTCGCCGTTAGCAACCCCCTAACTTTTGGCGGGAATTAGACATTGCAGATCGGCAAGAAAAAACTCTTAGAACGCATACCAAATGAAACGAATTCATTTGCGCTAAGGATTTTGTTGTACATACACAAATAGCGTTACACAAACGTTCTGCTTGCCAGTTAAGAGATACGGTGGTAATAAAGGTGAGGGGATTATTAAGGTAACCCCAGATAGGGTGGTTCCCGCCGCCGCCACTCCTCTCAAAACTTGTTTAATTACACAATGCAACACATTGAAAATTGCGCACAATTATAAACACTGTAGTAAATAAACGTACTTTGCTGCCCCTGACTCAACAGTATTCGAAATAATAATACTGCGATAGACGAAATGTTGAAAAAGTTGGATACCTTAATGATAATTCTAACTGAATTAAATGGTGCTATCCGGTTATCAAAATAAGTTATAGCATTCGCGATTTGAAATGTAGGTACTAAAATACGATTTGTTCGATTTAAGCATTAAGTCGGATACGGATATTTATTGGAAAGGTTGAACTTTGGCATTTAATAGTGGACCGTAATATCTTTCATATGACTAACACGACTGGATCGGTAGTACCTCATCGATAGGCAAAATAGCCGCATATGGAGTTCAGGCAGTAAAATTGGTCCATTTTTCTTCGAAAATGAGCAAGGATCCGCCGTTACCGTCAACGCCGTTAACGCGTTCAAGAGAATGACTTGGACGACATTTGGTTTTAACAAGACGGGGCCACATGTCACACAGCCAATCCAATCATCGATATTTTACGCACAATTTTTGAAAATTAAATAATTGGCCGAAATTGTGATTTAAATTGTCAACTCTGAGCTGTGATTTGACCGCATTGGATTATTTTCCGTGGGCAGCTGTGTGAAGCGTTAAAAAATCTAATAGAAGTTGCCGTTGAAGAGATTGGACCCGGAACAATGAAAAATGTACTGAAAAGTTGGGTTGATCGATTTGGTGCTGCTGAGCCAGCCATATCAATGATATGGTAGTCATATGAATGATATTTTGTTCGATTATTAAATTTGTATAAAATGAACAGAAAGGGAAATGGCAAGCTCCCTTTTATTTCTAAGACAGTTATTAAATTATATAAACTGCGACCACTGGTCAAGTGTGCCAAAAAAACGCGCGTAACAAAACGCATAACAAACTAGACCCCGTAATGTCGCATACCAACGAGATATGCAATGAATATTCTAAACAACTCTCCCACTTAACCCTTATTCAGTACCCCGAATCGCCTCTAGAGGAGATAAATGTATGACCGATCCACAGTCATTTTTCTCTCTTAACATCTCCACCCTCTAAGGTGGCTCCCACACAAAAAACAAATTTTATAAATTTTGTTCCCACCGCTCAAATGTATGACCAAGCCCCCAATATTTTTGCAACCCCAACAGTTTTTCAGAACATACCTACCACCTACTTTCAACCCCTAAGGTGGTCCCCATAAAATTTTTTTATTATTTATACTTTTTTTAAGAAATCAGCTCCTGCCGCTCCCTTTGTGCCTCCTAGAGGGGCAAAATATATGACCGATCCCCAGTCACTTTTCCCTCCTAACATTTTTTCTTAAACATACCTACCAACCATCTTCACCCCCTAAGGGGTCATTTTGCTCCCACCGCTCTAACAGCCCCAAACGTGCTCCTAGAGGAGTCAAATGTTCGACCGACCCCTAATATATTTGCAACTCCAACAGTTTCTCTAAACATATCTATGCTCCTTCTCTAACCCTTAAGGTGGCTCCGATGATGCCTCTTGGATGGGGACCCAACGTCCACTAGTATTTCCATCCAAACATTTTCCCCTATCATCACCCCCCAAGGAGGCTTCCAAAAGACGTCTTTATAATTCGAAAATATTAATCAAATTAATTTATTTTTGTGATGCGATGGATATTTCTTCCTATTTTATCTGTATATCCTCGTTACGGCACACGTTGCAATAGTCCGCTATAAATTTCAAACCTCTTTCGGCAGCGTCAGTGAAACATGTACTTTACACAACATTCTTTGGGTTGCAGGTAGTGTTTTTGATTTCCCGGGAAATCGGGATTTTTATTTCATTTTCCCTGGATCCCGGGAAATCCCGGTTCAAAACAAAAAATATATAAAAAATGCCGTTAACTATTAAAAAAATAAAAAAAGAGTTTTCATTTTAATACAAACAAAGAAACATGAAATGAAACATACAAATAATTCTAAAAATCTCGTGTAATGGTTTATCCGAAAAGTTGTTAATGCTTAGACAAGCTATCATCGTGAAACCTGTATATGAGCAATCCCCGTATAGACTTAGAGAGCTGTGCGAAGGGATTTTTGGGAAAGAAATCTAACAAGTGAGAAAACTAGTTACATTATACAAGCCAAACGGCAAATGCTATCATCGTGGAAATGTATATGAGCAAGCTTCTTAGAGAACAAGAAGGCCGCTAGTAGAGATTTTTCGAAATCCGTAATTATTGGGGTAAAATGGCTGAAAAGTGTTAAAACCAGTACCATTGAGCAATCTCCTTAGAGAGTTAGAGAGCTAAACGAAGTGATTTTTTACACTTATTTTATAGGGTAATTGTGAAATATGAAGGAAGATCGGAAAAATGTTATCATCGCTCATACCAAACACGTAAAAGTACAATCATCCAGTACACCAACAAAGGTTATATGTCAATCAATCGGCTTAAAAATATTGTTTTAGAATATATGCCCATCAACAAGTAAGTATTCACCAACTCATGGTCATGGTATCACTGATCCATTTCAGCAATTTAATACGTTCGAATTTTTCTCTATATATGAAAGTGCATTTGAAAGATACACAAAATATCAAAAGACGGAAGACGATAGTGATGGTCAAGAAAGTAGTCACCAATCGGTAATTTCATGGTAAAAATTTGGAACACTAAATAATTTATGGTTCTAGTGGATTTTAACCTATCAAACATTTTGATATTTATTCATTAAATAATCGTTATTAAATCACGGGATTCCGGGACAAAAAACTGTCCGGAATTTTGTCCCGAGAATTCTCGGGACAAAAACACTAGTGTACTAGACGGACCCGATTTTGGTTGCCACTGACGCTACTATTCTCCGCATAATCTTCTTCATCTATATCATTCTTCATCTATATTTAGAGCTTCAATTGCTCTGGTGGTGCTAAACCAAGCTTGTTACGATGAAAATAAAAATGAAAACAAAAGCATTTTTGGGCAGTGTTTGCCTTTCGCAATCTAATGGGTCCTTGTGGGCTGAAATGATGATTGAGAATATTTTCCTTCAATTGAAACGTGCAAACATTGGCACCCCTTGCCCAGACGTTTTTCTTTCAATTGCGGTTTATAAATATGATCTCTGCATGGCGGTTAGAAAATATCTCGTTCCAGCATTTCCTCAAGCAATGGTGACGACCCGTGGAACTGGATAGTGTTTGTTGACGTGATGTCAAAAGAAATAACTTGAATGGGGTCAGTGTTTTTCCAACCAAGCAAAAACCCGTAAACGGATTCCGCAATACGTTTGCCTTTTCCTTTACCCGACGGTATCTTTGGTAAGCTTAAGAGCTGTTCATTCCCATCGTATATTACGACGCTTAAATCGCTCAACTTTTTTTCCGCCGCCTTGTAAGTCCGCCAACATTTTGCCGTCCCAGTGTACATGAAAAATTTCACTTCAACCAACTGTGGGATTTCCTTCAAAAATCAAGTAACCTGATGTCGCTTTTATGAACGGGCATCTCGGATGGATTTCCGATTTGTGATATATGTACTTTTTTGGGTCAAGTTGATAAGCTCGTGCCGCAGCTATCAATATACGCACTGCTGCTACGTCCGATATCTTACGTCTGTCAAAAACAGATACCAGATCCGGAGTATTGCATTTGATGCTGCCTCGTGTTCCCTTTGAATCTCGCTTATGCAAAAACATTCCGTCATTGCAAACTTAATGATCATTATACCATCACCCGTAGGGATGAAGGTATATATCATTTGATACGACCCAAAAGTGTAACACATAGAAGGAGTCACTTTAGACCCTAGGTTTCTTTGAACCAAATTCGATTCATGACTTTTTAAGTCGTTTGAGCCATGTCCGTCTGTCTGTCTGTTTGTCTGTCTGTCTGTCTGTCGGGTGGCTGTCCGGCTGGTTCGCACGATAACTTTCGAAAGACGCAACCAAATGTTTTGAAATTTTGCACGAGTTATTATTTTCTCAAAACTACTTACGGTATTGCAAATGGGCTACATGGCCCCGCCCCTTCTGGTACCTCCCATACAAATACATCATTCCGCCCACTTTAGAAATCGATTAATAATATCAATACACCCTACGGGATCGTCCCCAAATTCTGTATTTAGTAAAGCTATAACAGGATAAAGTTTTGGAAAAAATTTTGAAAGCCTAGCCACGCCCCTTCTGGTACCTCCCATACAAATCTACCTTTCCGCCCACTATAGAGATGGAGAAATAATATCAATAAATTAAACGTGATCGTACCCAAATTCTATTTTGAGTAAAGCTATAACAAGATAAAGTTTTAGAGAAAAAAATTGGAAGTCTATTCACGCCCCATCTGGTACCTCCCATACACATCTGGTACCGCCCACTTTAGAAATCGATTAATATTATTAAAAGACCTAACGCGATCGTGCCCAAATTCTGTATTTGGTAAAGTTTAAGCAGGATAAAGTTTTGGAGAAAAAATCTGGAAGTCTAGACACGCCCCTTCTGGTACCTCCCATACAAATGTACCACTCCGCCCACTTTAGAAATAGGGTAATAATATCAATACACTCGACACGATCGTGCGCAAATTCTGTATTTTGTTATATTATAACAGGACAAAGTTTTGGAGAAAAAATTGGAAGTCTAGACACGCCCCTTATGGTACCTCCCATACAAATGTACCTTTCCGCCCACTTTTGGGATGTAGTAATAATATCAGTACACCCAACGCAATCGTGCGCAAATTCTGTATTTAGTAAAGCTATAACAGGATAAAGTTATGGAGAATAAATCTGAAGCCTAAACACACCCCTTCACGTACCTCCCATATAAATGTACTAGGGATGTAACGAATGTGCTTTGGCGAATGCGAATGCAAATGCGAATATTGGAATATTTTTTTTTGCGAAAGCGAATGCGAATGCAAATACTTATTTTTGGTTTTTGCGAATGCGAATGCGAAAGCGAATATTCCAAAATTGTTTATCGAATCGCAAAAATGGCTTACGTTCCTACTGTTTGCCTTTTCAAATAAAAATATGTATTCCAGTTAAGTAATTAAGCATAAAATATCGATTTCAAAGTAAAACAAAAACAAAAATATATATAATTCTCAGAAATTCAGTCTTTAAGGTAACTAAACAATAATTTTATTTACTTTCGAAAACTTTGATGCATTCAGTATTCAAAGTTTAGTAGAGCCAAGTTGTATTTAACAAATAGAAGCTTCGCTGCATATTCGCTATGCAATCTAGTTCTTAGTGGATCATAGATAATTCCGGCTCCACTAAACAACTGTTCGCTGGGAACACTTCCCGAGGCGTAGCTAAGAACTAGCGTGCCAAAGGTACTAACTTTTGGTATTTCGAGCTGTTTCGTTTCCACCACAATAAAGGATCTTCTGAAATATGATTTTTTTTTCTCTTAATTGTATTCAGATAACAATTTTTTAGCATGAGAGACTGAAAACGTAATCTCTTGCATGTCGTCATCTGTCTCACTATTACTTTTACTTGTATGAATGCGAATGCGAATATTGGAATATTTTTTTTGCGAAAGCGAATACGAATGCGAATATTGAAATATATATTTATACGAATGCGAATGCGAAAGCGAATGTACAAAACGATGCAAATAATTCGCATTCGCATATGCGAACGTTCGTTACATCCCTAAAATGTACCACTCCGCCCAATTTCGAAATCGAGTAATAATATCAATAAAATAGAAAATTATTTGTTTTACTGAGGGTAAGGGTAAATGTAAGTCGGGTTGCCCGACTGAAACTTTCTAACTGGTTTTAATTACAAATCGATTATTTTCAATAACTCAAGACTTAAACAATATATTATATTGGGTGATGGTATTTATCAGTCAGTTTAACTGACTGAAATTTCTGTACTGGTTATGTAATTCACTCGATTCGATGGACAAAAATATTGACAAGATGTTTTATATCGTCGCTGCGCCGGCTAAATCACTGATGTGTAATTTTTCGATTTTCAGTTATTGCTCTTTTATTTTTCCATCGAACCTAAAATCCTAAAAGAACAGCAAAGTGTAGAATATATGAAAAATGTTTCAAAATAAACAAGTTTGTTGACTCTCCTGAAAAGTAATTGAAAAACACATGACTGTTTTGGTCGGCGCAGCGACGATCTGTGTTTTGAAGTTTACACATAACATCAAGACAAAGTTTTTAGTAATCCCTAAATTTAAAAAAAAAAACCTTAGACATGTTCGATAAAATGTAAAGACGGAAATGTTAGTGGAGGTCGGCGCTACATTTTACCCCTCTAGGAGGCATCATCGGAGCAGCAGGAGCTAATTTCTTAAAAATTTATGAAAATATCAAAAAATTGTATTGGGATCACCTTAAGGATTAGAGATAGAGGATAGATAACATATGTTGTGAGAAACTGCTGGGGTTGCAAATATATTGGGGGTCGGTCATTTAAAGAGTCACGTTTGGCGAAGTTAGAGCGGAGGGACCAATATTTATATTAAATTTGATTTTTGTATAGCAGCCCCCTAAGGGGGCGAAGATGGGGGGTAGGTATGTTTGAGAAAAATGTTAGTTGGACAATGTAGCGATCTTGAAAAAAATTCGTTATAGAGAAAAATTTGCTATAGAGAAGTTATCCTAAGTCACAGTTCTTTAACTTCAAGTTTATTAATTGTTTAACTTTCAATATAAAACCAGTACAGAAATTTCAGTCAGATAAACTGACTGATAAATATTATACCATCACCCACTATAAGATATTGTTTAAGTCTTCGATTTGTAATTAAAACCAGTTAGAAAGTTTCAGTCGGGCAACCCGACTTACATATACCCTTACCCTCAGTAAAACAAATAATTTTCTATTATATTGATATTATTACTCGATTTCTAAAGTGGGCGGAGTGGTACATTTGTATGGGAAATACGATAAGGGGTGTGTCTAGGGCCAGAAGGGCGTGTCTAGACTTCCAGATTTTTTCTCCAAAACTTTATCTTGCTTGAACTTTACCACATACAGAATTTGGGCACGATCGCGTTAGGTCTTTTAATAATATTAATCGATTTCTAAAGTGGGCGGAATGATGTATTTGTATGGGAGGTACCAGAAGGGGCGGGGCCATGTAGCCCATTTGCAATACCGTAAGTAGTTTTGAGGAAATAATAACTCGTGCAAAATTTCAAAACATTTGGTTACGTCTTTCGAAAGTTATCGTGCGAACCAGCCGGACAGCCAGACGGACGGGCGGACAGACAGACGGACATGGCTCAAACGACTTAAAAAGTCATGAATCGAATTTGATTCAAAGCAAACCTAGGGCCTAAAGTGACTCCTTCTATGTGTTACACCTTTGGGTCGTATCAAATGATATATACCCTCATCCCTAAGGGTGATGGTATAAATATAAGTATGAAGCAATAGTTCTCATCGACATATTTAACTAAAATTTTGCATAATTAAATAATTTGTACTTCAAGTGATTTATATTAATTTTTAAAGTTTTATATCAATAATTTACAATAGTAATGGCTTTTTATAATTTCTTAAGTTTATCTCGAGCAAATTGAAAACAGTTTTAATTTTCTAAATTACTATGCGCTCGGTAGCTGTTACCAATCCCCTTCTGTTTGTTTGTTTTCCACAGTTGCTCAGTGTTATAGTTAGCATGTTACTACAGCAAGATCAATATATAAAAATTTACTTCATTGAAAGATATGTAATTGGAATTAAGTAATGAAATTTTAAACAGGTTAATTTTTATTAAAATATTTTTAAACTTTTAAATTATTGACTTCGTCATGGTTTTTACGTTGCGCCAGTATTAAAAAAATGACCGTACTGTTAAGTTTAAGATTATCCGTTCGAACATTTTTCGCATAAAAATAGTCATTGTTGGGTTGCCTGTAATAAAAAAATTATACAATTCTATGCCAGGTTTAGCCAACAAACATAACCCATAATTTAGACTCCAGGTCAGTATGCAATTTCAGCAGTTGGTAAATATTAAGAATAAAGTTCAAGATTTTAAAAGGGCATTAAATATATATTTTTCAGAACAATCAAATGACGATAAAATAACGTTTTTTTTAATTTAGTTATAGATTTTGTATTTCATAATATATTACAGTGGAGTCGGTTATAGCGAACTCCCAGAGACTAGGCATTTAAGTTCGTTATATGCGAAGTTCGTTATATTCGAGGTATTAAAAAATTGACTCAATATAATTTGTATTATTTTGTATTAGTTTAATTATTTTTTAACAGTATTTTATTACATTAAAAAAATGTGATCAATCAACTTTAAAATAAAACATATAAATCTTCAAGAATAAAAACAACGGAATAACATTTCTGTATTTGTCTGAAAGAAATTACGTTACCGTTGCTTACGTTTTTAAACATATTGTAGGGAGTTCGTTATAACCGTCAAAAATGTATGAAAACTGGAAAATGTGTCAAAAAATATTTTTCGATATACTTAAAGTTCGCTATAAACGATGTTCGCTATAACAGTAAAGTTCTATATGAGGAAATGAAGCAAAACCGTTGGGACCAGAAAAAATGTTTGTTATAACTGAAAGTTCGTTATAAACGGTGTTCGTTATAAACGTACTAGACTGCATATTATTATTATTATTAGCCTTAAAAACAACGGAACAACATGTATATTTATATCTTAGTGTTTAAGTCATAGGCCAAAATGATAAAAGAGATTGACCTTGACCACATCAATGTCGTGGTATAACTCGAAAAGCTCATGGTTCATCCGAATCCTGAACATACCGTTTTCGCAAATGGGTCCATGTATTTTGTAGAGTATTTGTCTCTCAAACACCGCCAGATGAGCTGCATCTGCCTCTATAAGCACCCAAGATTCGCAGGCATACCGGTAAAATTAGTACCTGGTACAGTTGGACTTTGGTGGTTCGAGATAGGGTGGTGTTTATGAAGTGATCGCGTAGTCCAAAGAAAAACCTGTTGGCGAGCACTATTCTCCATTTTAGTTCAAGGCTGACACTGTTGTTATTGTTCATGGCGGATCCGAGGTAGATAAATTCATCTCAAAGCAATAGTTCTCAACGTTCACGCTGCGTCCCCATCGGGTGAATACTTTGTGCGATGATACCATTAACTTCGTTTTATCCTCATTCACTGCCAAACCCATTTTCGTTGACTCCCTTTCAACAAATGAGAAGACAGCAGTTACCTCTCGCATCGTCCGACCAATAATGTTGATATCATCGGCATATGCGAGCAGCGTTAAAATCTTAAAAAATATTGTGCCAGGAGTGTTAACCGCTGCATTCCCTAACACCTTCTCCATCACTACGTTGAACAGTACGCGTGACAAACCATCACCCTGTCTAAGACCTCTCGTCATATCGAATGGCGCAGATAGATCCTTGCGAATCCGAACAGAGGATTTGGTATTCGTAAGGGTACACCGGCAGAGACGAATTATATTCGCATGGATACCGAACTCAGACATGGCTTTGTATAGTCGATGCCTGATGGGACTATCGAAAGCAGCTTTGTAATCGACAAAGAGGTGGTCAGTGTTGATTTGCTTTTCTGTAGTGTAAATATCTGTATGTTATACAGGACCACGGTAGTTTTTACACTCACTACGGTACTTTTTTGTAGATAGGAGATAACACACTTAGATTTCAATACTCTGGCATGCTCCCCTGAAGCCAAATATTCTCTTTAAGTTGTTGCATGCTTAAAACTACCTCATCTCCGCCCACCTTAAGCAACTCAGCTGGAAGACCATTAGCAGCGGCTTTGTTGTTCTTAAGGCGGGATAAGGCAGTTGATATCTCAGCTTGGCTCGGAGAGGGGCACTCGATGTTATCGTCTCGGATTGGTACACAATCTTCAGCAGCCGACTTTTCAGACATCGATAGGATGCAGAAGTCTTTACATCCTTGTCTTTACAGGAGGGAATGTTTGTTCCATATACCCTAATATTTTTCTTCATTAATCATTAATTAAATTATTTATACATTTTCATCTAGCATGGCACATCAGACGAACTTCTTCTAATAAAGACTAGCATTTGCGAATTAAGTGTTTCAATTACCTGTGATAGTTTGAAGATTATTTTTAAGAATTCCTCATTGCTTAACCATAACTCCGACATAGAATCGACCGATATCATTCTTCATTCATATTGGTCAATAAAAAATTTATGAAATTTTGAGAAATCTGTTAGATTACGGGAGCAACTGTATATATTTACCATATCTGCATACGGAAGTTCTGGAATATGTACTCGATTCGTTGTTATCATACATAAGATCAATTTTAGTTGTACTGGTATATTTGTCCACAAGAGTCTTAATTCTTTTTAATTCACACTACAGATATGCGTTTTGTGATTGGTATGTTTGCTCGTTGCCACAGATCTGAACGTTAATTAATCACAGGTGGTGTATAATTTATTACCCCTCGATTTCTCGGATTCCTTCGTGCTTCAGAAAGAGCAAATATTCGATAATATTCCCATTTGTTGGTATTTTCGGTTTACTTACTCACTTAAGTGGCCCATTACAACTTGCGAACGTAGTTCATAAATTTGAGGCCTGAAGTAATAAAGAATTCCACACGCTTCGGTCTTCTGCGTGTGTTCTCCAGTTAGTCCTACCACTTGGTCCTTCCAACGGAGTTTGGGTCTCCCTGCTCTGCGCTGTCCTTCAGGTTCACCTTCAAACACCTTTCTCGCTGGAGCATTTACATCCATTCTGGCAACATGTCCCAGCCATCGTAGTCGTTGCATTCTGACTCTTTTAGCTACGTCGATGTCGTGGTAAAGCTCATACAGCTGATGAACCATTATCCGATGGCGAAACTCGCCGTAGACACAGATAGGTCCATTATATTTTTCGGAGTACTTTTCTCTCGAATACTCCCAGGTTTTGTATGTCCGTTGTCGTAACCACCCATGATTCGGCAGCATACAAAAGAACGGGTAAGATTAGCACCTGGTAAAGCTGTTTCTTAGTATTCCGAGATAAGGTGGTGTTACTAAAGTGCTGCCGAAGTCCGTAGAAAAATCTATTGGCGAGCACTATTATCCACTTGATTTCTTGGCTGACATTATTTTTCTTATTAACGGAAGAACCGAGGTAGGTAAACTTATCTACTACCTCAAAACAATAATTTTCAACGTTGACGCTGCGTCCCCATCGAGAGGACTCTTTCTTCGTCGAAATCATTATTTTTGTTTTGTCCTCGATAACCGCTAA
The DNA here is from genome assembly GCA_964034835.1 of Muscina levida. Lineage (NCBI taxonomy): Eukaryota > Metazoa > Arthropoda > Insecta > Diptera > Muscidae > Muscina > Muscina levida. Next base: position 90,193,219 of record OZ035883.1, on the reverse strand, counting down.
ACCCATTTTTGCCGACTCTTTTTCTAGTGATGAGAAAGCTGCAGTAACATCCCGCAGATTTCGGCTAATGATGTCTTTATCATCAGCAAAGGCTAGTGGCATGTGGCTCTTGTGGCATATTGTGCCATACATGTTGACACCAGCCTTTCTCATCACCTTCTCCATAACTATATTAAATAGTGTTCAGGACAGACTATCATCCTGCCTGTGTTGAATGGTTCAGAATGCTCCTTACTAATCTTAACAAAGGATTTTGTGTTTTTTAAGGTACATCTGCAAAGTCGAATTAGTTTTGCAGGAATACCAAACTCAGACATGGCCTCATATAGTCTATTCCTTATCGGAGAGTCGAAGGCAGCTTTGTAGTCGACAAAGAGGTGGTAGGTGTCGATCTGCTTTTCATGAGTTCCAGGATTTGTCGTAGAGTGGATATTTGATCCGTCGTAGATTTACCGGGTCTAAAGCCGCACTGATATGGTCTAATTAGTTTTTCTACAATTGGCTTTAGACGTTCACACAATATGCTTAAAAGGACCTTCTACGCAGTTGGCAATAGGCTTATTCCACAGTAGTTCTTACATTCACTACGATCTCCTTTCTTGTATATGGGACATAACAGACTAAGACTCCAATCCCCGGGCTTGATCTCCTCTAGCCAGATGTTTTCCATGAGCTGATGCATGCTCCTAATCAGCTCCTGCCCGCCAGCCCCAAACAATTCATCAGGGGGACAGTCGGCTTAAGCAGTTTTGTTGTTTTTAAGGCGGGAGATTGCCACACGAATCTCGCTCTGGCTCGGAGGTGGACAGTTAATACCATCACGCTGAATTGGAGCGGGGTCTTCTGAAGTGGTTTTAGTATATATATCTGAAATGATTTCTCCATATTTTCAGAACGTTATCCGGGTCCGTCACTAGCTTCCCCTCTACTTTGGAGCAACTCTGTGCACTTATCTTGCCTCTTCTTCAGCTCCTTCTTTTTCCGTCTAAAAAGACGAGTTGCCTCTCGTCTCTTCTCCCTGTACCGATCACGAACAGCTTGCGGTGCCATTGGCTGCAGTTTCGCTCTGTATGCAGCATCCGTCTCTCCCGTGGTATTGCGACATTCTCCATTGTAACAGGCATCTTCTTGAGATGGCTTTGAGTACCCAAGTACGCTTCTCGCAGTCCGTTCTATGGAGTCGGCTATATATTGCCACTGCGAGGTTATATTATCAAGGGTTGGAGCATACTGCAGCAATTGAGTTAGATGGTCGAAATAGGCGTCCGCTACCTCTGTGGTCCGCAATTTACCGATGTCCAGCTTTCGTTGTGCCTGGTTACGTACGTTTTTTGCCATGCTTAGCCTTGTGCGTACCTTAACTTCGCTAAGGAAGTGATCGGAGTCAATGTTCGCACCCCTGATCACTCGTACGTCCAGAACACTCGATGCGTGCCTTCCTTCCATCGACTACCACGTGATCTATCTAATTCCTCGTCAATTGATCTGCAGATAACCATGTTGCCTTATGAATATTTTTATGGTCAAATCTAGTGCTGCTAACTACCATATTTCTTGCCGCAGACAAATCAATCAGTCTGCCATTGTTCGACGTTTCAGTGTGCAGACTGAATTTTCCCAGCATTAAAATCGCCTAGTACAATTTTAATGTTATGGCTCGGGCTACGGTCATATACATTTTCTAGGTTCTCGTAGAACTCGTCTTTGTCCTCAACGCTTTTCTCTTCTGTCGGAGCATGGGCACATATAAGTGTTATGTGGAAAAACTTAGTTTTGACTCTTATTGTGGCTATACATTCACACACCGGGTTGAACCTTGAGACTAGGTGTCGCAGTCTCTTGCCAACCACAAATCCACATCCAAACTCGTGCTTGTGCGCATAGCCATTATAGTAGATGTCGCACGTCTTCATGCGCGAGCACCCGTGTCCCGTCCACCGGATTTCCTGTAAAGCGGTTATGTCAGCCTTGTATTCTTCGTGGACTTCCGCCAGTTGGATGGAGGCATCTGGTCTATACAGTGTTCTAACATTCCAGGTGCATATCCTCAAATCATGGTCCTTAATTCGTTTGCGGTGATCGTCTACATTTTGGGGGGGTCGGCGTCGGGAGTGTGATGCAAGGTAAAGCTTCTGATCGGTTTAACTTGGCAAACCCAGAGTGATCCTTGCCAATTGCACTTCAAGTCTACTCACAGAGCTCCGTATTCGTGATACTACTGCGGACGGAGTACCTCCACGTGGTGACGACTGGAAACGTGGCTTTGACACTTGTCAGAGCTCGGTTAACTGTGAGGGGCGAAACTTAAAACCCAGGCACGTCGGCTCATTGCTATGAAAAGAAGTAAGAAAAGAATAAAACGGTAGATTCGGTTAACATATTTCATAATTATGGAACTTCATTGCATAACAGATGAATCCATTTGCTGATTTTTCAAATCAATATAACTTTTGTATTTATAAAAAAAGAAGCTCATGTTTATAACTCCCATAGGACTACAAAAAACGAGGAAATACGAACCCGGAGTTTTCGCAACGCACAATGGGCGATTTAGCTGTTCTAGTGTAACGAAATTAATTAATATTATTTTTCCGGCACGATGAAACTCGGACGTGCTCGAAGCTATGTTTCATTCAAAGCACTCGTTTATGGTCAGTCTGATTGAGCGTTGTTGTAACAGCACCAAGAAAACTTTAGTTTGCTTATTTGAGTATCCGCACATAGGGGGTCATCATAAAACCCAACGGGCAGCTTTCTTTGACCCCCAGGACCTCATTAGGCCCGGCTACAACTATGACCTAACAGTTCGATGGTTGGCGACCAAGTCGAAGTGAATGGTATATTTCCCGTCCCATATACTGCACTTCAGCCAAAGGCAAAAATTCTAAAATTTATAAAAACTGTAATTCTGTATGCCAATTTTCAGAGGCGGGACCGACCGTGGCATAGTGGTTAGAACACGCGACTACAATTTTTCATTTTTCTTTCATTGCCGGCCCACTCAATGTTGTCGACAGCAACTTTGCAGTATAAGTGTCGAGATAATCGGCATGAATAGTAACCCTCTTAAACAGTGACGTTCGCATTCGTCGATAAACAAGTAGGTGCCGTTTCTTGTGAATCTAAAATAGAAAGCGTATTAATTCACGTAGAATTAGAGGCACTACGTCTTAACCTTGCCTTACAAGTGGAAATCGGGTTGTAATCGACATACAATACATTCTAATTTTCCTGTATTTGTTGAGGTGTTAACAGTCTCAAGTACAAGTTATTGAAATGGCACCTACTGACATTGTCGCTTACTTTGTAAGCGACAGCGTCAATGCCAATCCTATGCTAAATTTAATGAGGATATAGCTGACACAAGCGGTTCACTGTACACGATCCATAACAGGTTACCGGTAGACATTGAGGCGAAAAAGGTAGCAGCGATCACCGCATGCGTCATGCCAACATTTTAGGTATAATCAATGTGTGATTTCGTACAAATTACTCAATACCAGTACTTGTTTTCGGTCCGGATGTACTATCATGATATCAAAATTGCGGAAAATAACATGCTTTAGAATCTTTTCGTATGACACTGCCTTGATTTTGGAACCTATGACATAAGAAGTTGGCGCTTTGGACACCTATAGATAACACCTGTCTATCAGTAGGCTATCCGCGTAACATCCTCGCCTTTATCAGAGCAATGAAATGGCATATGACAATTAAAAAGGTATAAAAACGGATCTATGTATTGCCCAAGTGAGCTATGTTAAAAAAACATATTTAAATGACATTGTTGAGCATAAGTAAATATATCGAAGGGGTAATGTACATAATAATGACTATTGCCCGAAGCCGAATCAATGACGCCGAAGCAACCAGAAGAGCAACAGTTGGTTGGAATTTTATGCCCACAAAAAACGAGATATTGCAGTGTGAATTAGTTACCACCTTCACTTCACGCCGGAGTTGAATGATAACACCCACAAATAAACCAAATAATCATGATAAATAAATAAAAATGACGGCGTCAAACAAAAATAATAATTTATCGTACAAATAACACCACACATTCATAAACCCAATGTCGGTTGACCCACACACCGTGTCTGCAACAATTGAATATTCGAAATAATAGCAATAAGTGCAGCAAAAGTTTATATATGTATCTTGACGTTAGTATTAGTGGAATTCGTATAACCATATTAAAGTTATTTAACTGTATGTCTAAACATTTTTGTACGAATCGCGTATTTGCGTTTTCAGAACATCGTTTATTATACCCTGCCCACAAATAACACACACATAGCAAACAAAACACACACACACTTATATACAACAATTACAATAATATCAAAAACTCACCAGTGTAATAAAAACATCTCTCTCTCTCTCTAAACTAGCTCTCTTCAATTTTCCGAATATAAATATTTTGACTAATGTATGAGTGTTAACAACAACAATCAAATGGATGTGTAGGCGCTCAACTACATTATCAACTGTTACATTGCTCTCTAAGCTATATGTGGCAAACATTTTCTATACAAAAGACATGTGCTCTCAAACTCTACTGAGTACAAATTTGTTGTCAGTGCTGCCACCACGCGGTGGTAAAATTACGATGCAAAATGCTAAAACATAAGTGCTAAATTCAGGAAAGGATGATAATATATGGTTTTATGGTTCCAAAATTTTCGAGGTAAAGGCTGATTTACACGCTAACCACTGCTTCAGCCCATTGGGCAAATTGACGGCGTATACGATGATTGTCTGGCTTTATTCTTGCCTTAAATCAAAATCCTTCCGTAAAATCTTAAATAAAGTGCATTTGCGAAAACAGCGCTTAACTGACTGATGTGTGTATTTTTCAATGCAGCTTACATCTGGTGCGAAAAAAGACCATAGTTCAGTGCTATGATACACGATTATGACTACCATAAAATGGACGTAGTGCACGCTAAGTATCTGCTAGTCTATGCATGATCAAATGGCACACCAATCTTCGCATTAATAGTATCTACCCAGATAGATACCTATTTAAATTTTAACATAAAAATGTCTCAGGGTTTTCGCTCGATTGGGAAATACTCCGAATTAAGGTATTTATTTTATTCTTTATCTCATAAAATAAAATAAAAAATAAATCTAAAAATGTTTGAGGAGGTCTATAACAAAACTCAAGAGCTTACAGTATGGAGAGCTTGCAGTACATTACTTTCATACTTTGGATGCCGTTTATGGGACGGTAATATTTTGCAACTTTGTGATAACCTTTTTTGGAATATTCTTTCATATTATATAGAAATGTTGCATTTTGGTCTGAACCGATATTTTTGGTATTGATATTTGTGAAATTATTGATATTTCAATACTCCGATGGATGGACCAGGCGAAAGAGCTGTTATCTAAGCTTGGTGTGACGAACTATCTACGGAGCGCAAAAGACCGAAGCGCTTGGAATACTTTTCTACGTGCGGCTATTGATAGATACATTTCTCTTGTTGCTGCCATTAAAGAAGAAGATTGATATTTCATAGCTTTTATTTTAGTCAGAAATGCTAAAAACTTGAAAACTGGATTTGTTGCGTTGCACAGTGGGGTATTTTGGTACATATGCAAAAAAATTGCATGGTGACCTTCACCGATTCAGCTTATTTTTTACAGACGACTTTCTTAAAACTTTTCCAGGTTGTAAATTAAGTTTTGTTCTAATCGGATAATAATTATGAGCAAGACACCGAGTTAAAGTGTGAAAATAGTGCATCCATATATTTGCTTGCAGTTGAGCCAAAAAAATTGTTTAGTCTTATTTTCTCACTGATTTTAATTCGTAACATATGTCCACATTAATTAAGGTCAGTTCGAAATTTTTAGGACACGTATTCCAAAAAATATTTGACATTAATGTCAAAAATTATTTTTTCTTCGACTTTGACAAATTTTAAAAAAATAACGGTGAGGAATTCGGAATAAAAAAAAACGTACATTCTGTGCACAATTTTGTTTTCAATAATACAAAAAAAAAATATTGAAAATCGGTTAAGAATTGCGGCCTAACATTTCAAATGTCCAAAAAAACTTTTTTTTCCCCACTGTGCGTTGTGGACCTTCTTATTTATTTGTAGTTTTTCTGCTTCGTTTAAAAGTATCTACCCGGGTAGATACAAAGAATATTATTATATTATACAGGGTGGTCCGAATAAGACCAGCTGATGTGAAACACAAATAACTTTTTCATTTTTTAACATAATTTATTTTTTCTTTTTGCAGATTATAACAGAACTCTTGGAAATTTAAAATGAATAAGTACAGTCCACAACAACGCATTAAAATTATCGATTTTTGTTATTCTTCTCAACGATAAGATCAGCGCCCACATCTTCCATTATTACAAGTTAAGTTCGCCGTTTTGAGGAACTGGGTTCAGTGTCCGACCGATCAGGAAAAGGTGCTCATCGAAATATTCGTACTAAAGACAAAGTGGAAGCTGTGCAGCAAAGTGTTGCTAATGATCCATCTGTCTCAACTCGTCGCCGTTCCGGCCAATTGGGTATACCCAGAACAACATTACAGAGAATTTTAAAGTTGGACTTAAGATGTATCCATACAAAGTTCAAATTGTGCAACAGATTCTACCGCAAGAGCCCCAACAACGACTACAATACGCTACGCTATTCGCTTTACACAATAAGCCACACAAAATGATTTTTTAAATCATCTTTTGATGACGGATGAAGGGCATTTCTATTTAAGCGGTTATGTAAATATACAAAACTGTAGGTTGTGGGGCACCGAAAATCCAAGGCCATACATCAGCATCAGTCACACCCAATCAGATACACTGTTTGCTACGGTGTTATGGCCACAAAAATCATCGGCCCATATTTCTTTGAGAATGAGAATGAAACGCCAGAAACTGTCTCCGGGGCTTATTACAGAAAAATGATCTAAAACATTTTGCGGCCAATGGTGAAGCAACATCCTAATTTGTGGTTTCAACACGATGGAGCCACTACGCATACTGCTAGGCAAACTATGGACATGCTGCGTGAAATTTTTGGTGAATGCATAATTTCAAAAAATTCAGATTTCCCTTGGCTTCCTCGTTCGCCAGATTTAACTACGTCCGATTTTTTTATGGGGTTATTTAAAAGAAAATGTATGTTAACAAACCACAGACACTTGGACAGCTCAAGCAGAATATTTGAGACGAAAACAAGAAACATTACGCCGTCTAATGCAAAATGCGCTAAAAAGAGCCAATACCTGTATCGAGCAAAATGGTGGTCATTTGTCTGATGAGATATTTCACACATAGTCACGTTAAATTTCCATAAAATGTATTTAACACATAAAAATAAATCATTTAAAAAACCCGTTATTACAAGAGTTATACGTGTTTAACATCACTAGGTCTAATTTGGGCCACCCTGTATTATTGCCAAGTTTGCAACTTTCATATTTGTTATAATTGAAGTTAAAATAGTTGTGTAACCAATAAAACATATATATGTAATTACAGTCGAAACCCTCTATAACGAATTCCAAGGGACTGGATATTTACCTCGCTATAAAGAAAAGAAAAACAATTTTGTTCCTATTAACATTTTTTATTTGTAGTAGTCAGTTATTTTGGTTTGAAGTAAATTTTTCCACTTTTCTTCTTCAATTTAATTATCTAATACATTTAGAGAAGAAAACACAGTATTTGGTACGTTTGTTTTCATTTCCATAAAGGTGCGGAAACCTTTAACGGATGAAGAAAATTGTCCATATGTGGGTAACGGTTTCACAATATCGGCAGATTCTTCTTCGTGTTCATCTTAATCTGTTAAAAGAGAAATAATAATGTACATCAGAAAATTATAAGCCACGGATTTTCTTTATTATTGTTTCTTAACCAGAGATAGCTGGTACTGCAAAACTTTCTTGAACACTTTCGAGGATATCTTCGTCGGAAGGGTTGTCTGTGGTAATGACATCACTGTCAACATTGATATAGTCTTTAAATGTTGCATTAATATAAGCAACTGTTTTAAATGAAGTCTTTAAAAATCGTAGTGGTATCATGGTAGATTGTCTTCTTCGTGTCAAGGCATAATGTTTGAATAAATTTTATTTGAATAAATTCGTTATATGGAGATTGAAAACGCTTCAATCTTGGAGTTTCGGTCGCAAAAATGCTTCCTTATAAGGAAATATTCGCTATAGGGAAATTCGTTATATGGAGATTATAATACACTCAAAGTAGACCCAAAACACAGTGTTCTTATAATTGCTTCGCAATAAAGAAAACTTCGTTATATAGGAGTTCGTTTTAGAGAGTTTCGACTGTAGTTGTTAATAGATAAAAAAGACTAAAGTCCTGTGCTGAACCTTTGAAGCCAAATCCCGATGCAATGAATTGCAAGCTAAACTTGAGAAAAATATATATCCTTTCCCTAAGACTGACATAAGTATTGTACTTTTACCATTACACCTCTTTGTTACAACTCTCGTGAAATATTTTTCCAATTTTTGTCATAAAATTCTTTTCAAAATTTAATTCTTCCTACAAATATAAAACCTACTTTATTCCCGGGGAATAGTTTCCCACAGGATGCTGCTCATAGGGCAACGGTACAGCCAATTTTAACCCGGGTTGTTGAAGAACTACACAAGGATACTGTAAAACAGGCGAAACAGCTAAATAAGCGAAAAAAAAACGTGAGATGAAGGAACTGGAGAACGAGGATATAGCGATAGAGGTGAAGCCCGAAAATTTAAACAAAAAGTAAAACAAGAAGGCGACGGTAATGGACAAGGATGGAAATCTATTCACATATACGCAGAGTTTGCTGCATATGTGGAGAGAGGTTTCAGAAGGCAGCGCACGTGAATGTACCACGCCAATTCTCGACGATGGCTTAGATTGCCCACCACCAAATTAAATCGAGATAAGAAGAGCAATTTGCGGCAGAACTCTTTAAGTCTGGTGGCGAGGAGCTGATAAAGAGCATGCACCAGATCCTACGCATGATTTGGGTTAACGAGTGCATGCCCGATGATTGGAATCTAAGCGTAATATGTTCTGTGCTGAATAAAGGTGATCTAAGTGTGTGCTCCAACTACTGTGGGATAAGCATTTTACCCATTGCACGGAGCAGTTTTATACCAGACGATGCCTAAAACAAGGCGACGACCTATCGTGTGACCTCTTCAACATAGTGATGAAGTTGGTAATGAGGAAAGCTGCAGTAAACACTAGTGACCCGAAATGCAGCAAAAGCCACATGCTACTTCCGTACGCTGATGACGTAGACATCGTCGGTCGAAAACTGCGGGATTTGACTGCAGCATTCTCAGGTATACAGAAGGAATCAGCGAAAATAGATCTAACGTTAAACGAGGACAAAACGAAGTTATTAGTTTCAACGAACAAAGAATCTACTCGTTTTGGAAATGTTGGCAATTATAATTTCGAGGTGGTAGATGATTTTATCTACCTAGGCTCCACCATCAATAAGAAAAAAACGTCAACCTCGAAATCTGGAGAAGAATCCTGCTTGCTGTTACTACGGACTAAGCTGTGCGATTTAATGACAGAGCCCTCTCTGGACGAACAAAAATCCAGCTATACCAGATACTGGTCCTACCTGGCTTGATGTATGGTTCAGAATAAAGGCCTGCAGCGTTCCATTTATTCTACTTGTACAAACAGATAAAACAAGTAAGAACCTGATATTATCGGTACAAATACAACAAATAGTAGAACAAAACATGTGCTCATTCGTTTTGGATTGAGTAGATCGCGTCTCATCTCTTTCTCTAGTTCTCATTGTAGTGGAAACTTTTTTTTCTCTTTATCTGTTCTTCTCAGTGAAGTGACTGTTGTTCCTCTTTTTTAAATGGATACATCCATTTAATATAGATATTCCAGACCATACGCTTTGCGTTGATGATGTTTTCTTACTATTTTTTTATTCTTTTTACCAAAAGTAATGGTGTAAGTTTCATCTGTGGCAAATTTTAACAAAAAAGAAAACAAAATTTCGCTCTTTATTCTTTATGCTTGCAGCGTCACGCTCCCGACATATTCCAAGCACAGATAACAAGAATACCGATATATCTGTTTGTTATGTATGTATTCATACAAGTATTTTTGATACTTGGTACTTTCACTCTCTCATACCTATTCTATCGTTATCTAAAAGAGAAATATTCCATACGCACTCAATCCAAAGAGAGCGAAACAGTTACAAGCAGATATAATAAAATTGAACTACATACAACAAGTGTGTTTGGATGGTTCTTTGCAGACCTATAGTTCAGAATTCTTGGTTATGGCACAAGCGGATGAATCGGTTCTGGCAGTATTCGAGAGAAAAATACTCCGTAAAATATATGAGCCCATCACCGGTAACGGAGAGTATCGACGTCGTATGAATCATGAGCTGTACACCGACATTGATGTGGTCAGACGTATTAAGGTGCAGCGGTTGCGTTGGCTAGATCATGTTGTACGCATGGACGAAAATGCTCCAGCTCGAAAAGTCTTCGACAATGAACTCGATGGACGGCGCGGATTTAGATCAGAATTTACTAGATTCAGTACAAGAATCCATGACCTTCTGACCAGGTAATTATTTGTATTCACTCTCAGCACATACGAAAGGGTCAGTAACTAATTAATTAGAATACTCTTGCTTTTAATCATGCGAATGCGTAACTAATAAGATGTTGATGTTATACTTTTAAAAATAGTTTTTATTTTAGTGGTGATTATTAACCAGACTAATCGAATTTAAAGCAATCTTAATTTTCTTCACTAAACAATATTTCACAGGATTGTCTTGCATAATTTCACACTAAAACTTATTCCACGATTCCCATTTTTGTATTATGTCAATAATGCAATAAATGTAATTTCGTTTGGGGAAAACAATCATTTCATTGAGAAATTTCAATACTAACAGTGAGAGACAAAGTACAAGAGCTCAGAATAGAGAAGACTATATATAATACAGTTGCATTAACCAATTAACGAAACAGTATGAGTTTTGTTATTAATGTTTCTACATCAGTACCGTAGCACACACACTCAAATCTGATTACTCTTAACGGAGAGTATATATACGTATTGTATTTTACCCTTGCGCGTTGATTAACGAAATTTGATTTTGTTCATTGTTTTTAGTCGTTTACATGAATCGGAACTGTAAAGACTATGGTCGTATAGACTTCAGTGAATACGACGAGAAATCTTTATGTTAATTGCGATTAATAAGTTCTTTGTTGTTGATTGTTGAGCTTTTTTGTTGTTATGATTGATTGTAGTTTGGCTTTAGGCCGTAGGAATAAATTAATTTTGTTTTCAATTTATTCTGCCCAATATTTTAACTAGCATATATAGTGATGAAAAAAAAAGAGGATTGTTTGTCTGACAAATTTACCTGAAGAAAATGTCGATAGAAAAACAGTACTGATTCTCTAATGACATTGTCTTCATTACCACTGACCACATGCTCTGTTCTCATCTGTAGGCTTTCAACATGTACTTGTCATTGAGAATCCACTAATTACCCTTAGAACTATGAACGGGGCAGGGATGCACAAAACAAAAAACCTGTTACATTTTTTACAGCTGCAGAAAGACACGAATTTGGATGTGGATTCATAGTCGGCAGAAGACTTCGACATCTGGTCTCGCGATTTAACCGTATAGGTGGCCGAATATCCACTATTCGCATCAAGGCGAAATAATTTTACATTACGCTGATTTGTGTACACGCCCCGACGCATGACAAGGGCATTAAAGATGCATTCTATGAGCGCCTGGAGATAATATATGACCGCTTCCCTGCAGATGACACTAAAATTGTTCTGGAAAATTTTAATGATAAAATAGCTTTCGTTTAGATTTAGGACAATTAAAAAAATTCCTCAAATTTGTATGATGTTTGTATTTGATTTTAAATAAATTCCATATTTCAAAGCTTACATGTATGTCGTGGATTGTCGCACAAATTCCATTGTGGAAATGGTGCAATTGCAAGAGTAAGTCCAGCCAGTCATTTCGTATTCGTACGTCTCCTTTATAGTTAACATATTTTGCCCCGTCCCGACTATTCAACTTGGTACACTGAGAGAATTAGTCCACAGTGCCTACTTCTGAAAATGTTAACTAAGCTAACAGTCTAACTGCCTTTTGCTTTATGTGTATGCGACAAATGTGGTGAATTTATAAGAATTACAAAAATGAAATGCATTAAGTTCAATTAATTATAGTTTTCATTAGAGACTGATAATTGCACTAATTGTACTTAGTTTAGTAGTGAACTAAAAATATCACGTGTTAATCTATGGTAGTCATGTGATGCGCGTGCAAATATTCACTCGGATCACTGCCTAGTTGCACCCAAGGCACGCTCAAATTAAGTAGTGCTAAAAAGCTCGTAGCCAAACGTAAAGGAAGCCAGACATCACAAAACTGAATATTGCCAAGATAGCCAATGCCTATCCCAACCAACTCTCTTAATTACTTTCTTTCCCTAGTTCTGATGTTCCCGACACACAGTGGTAGCATATTGTGAATTCTATGACCACTGCCGCAACGACCGAACTGGGTTATGAAAAACGACGCTCAGACAAGCCCTAGTACGATGATGAATGTCGAGAAATGCCTGAAGAAAAGGATGCTGCATACATGACAACTGCAGCCAATGGCAACGCGTGCAGTGACGGAGCGTTATAATGAGAAAAGGAGGGAGAAAGGCGATACAATGTGTGTACCAATTATCGCGGGATCTGCCTTTTACCTATTGCTGGCAAGGTCCTGTCTATTGTGTTATGTGAAAGGTTGAAGCCCATCCTAGCGAACCTCATTGGACCTTAACAGTGTGGCTTTAGACCTGGAAAATTCACAACCGATCAGATATTCACACTACGACAAATCCTGGAGAAGACCCAAGAGGTGCGGATCGATACCTACCATCTGTTTATCTAGTACAAATCTGCACTCGACAGTCCTGACTTTGCGGAAGACACTGACTGACACGAAGTCTTCAGTGAAAATAGGAAAAAAAATCTGACTGAGCCATTTTCTACCAAGCGAGGCTTTAGACAAGGAGATAGTCTGACATGCGATTACCATCGTAATGTAGATGATTATGCGGAAGACTGCAGTAAATAGGTCTGGTACCATCTATAACAAAGTCACATGCAGCTGGCGTATGCCGATGGCCGTGATTGCGGGATGTTACTGCGGCCTTTTCGAGCATTGAGAAGCAGTCGGCAGAAGTGGGTCTGGTGATAAATGAGGACAAACCCAAGTTATTTATTCCAACGAACAAAGAGTATACTCGTCAAGAACAATATCTTTGAAGCGGTAGATGATTTTGTCTACCTTGACACCACCGTTAACAAAAATAATAATGTCAGCCTGAAAATAAAGAGACGAGTATTGATCGCAAACCACTGCTACTATGCGCTAAGCAAGCAATTTAATGACAAAGCCCTTTCTCGAAGAACAAAGATCCAACTCTACCAGACACTGATTCTACCTGTCTTGTTCTACGGCGCAGAATCGTGGATATTGACCTAAGCGGATCAACCTATTTTGGAAGTCTTCCTCAACAATGAACTCGACGAAAAGACTAGTTAACGCATATGAAAAACCAGTACAGAAATTTCAGTCAGATAAACTGACTGATAAGTACCATCACCCAAAATAAGATATTGTTTAAGCCTTGAGCTATTGAAATTAATCGATTTCTAATTGAAATTACTTTGTATTATTAGATACCTACTTGTGCAGCGTAAACGGTAGTACATAGGACTTTCGGTCATAATACCAGCGGTCTAGAGATATATAGCAAAACTGTAAAAGTTTGACTAATTTGTTTAGGAGGTACCATTAAGGGCAGCACATAGTGCCTTGGCAAAATTTGGCTCAATTCACTAGATATACAAAAATATATGCATGGAAAAGGGAATATTCCGATTCTTAATACAAATGTACCATAAGGGGTGTGTCAACTAGTGAGGGTTTCTGTGATTTTGCCTCCTATTTCAAGATAAATTAACTGATTAAATAGGAGTATCCCCCAGGTGCCGGTTTGGAAGTTATGAGAGAAATATTAATTATCCAAAATATATTACTTTGTATGGGATGTACAGGAAGGGGTGCACCATATTCATTCCTGATTAAAATTTTCATAACCGTACAACTTATGCAAATTTTGACTGAATTCAGTGTTCTTACAAGAAACATAGGCTGAAGTGCAGAATATGGGGCGGGAGCCCGATTAAAAAAAAAACTATGCCATTGTCTTCGTCTTGGTCCCCAGACATCAAAGTTGGCGCTCAGGCCCACGGGGCCCGGGCGTCAAAAAAGGGACCCCTTTCGGTTCTATGATGACCCCCAGGTGCGGGTACTCAAATGGGTACCTGGGGTCCTACGGGTATCCTGGACCGAGTTAGACCCATTTAAATTTCCGGGATATACCAAAAAAAATATATATACCTGCGGCGCTACTAAACCCAACATATCCATTTCCACTCTAATTTACAAAAAAAAAAAATTTTCCGGGATATACCAAAAAAAATTATTTTTTAAAATATTTTTCAAATTTTTCTTAATTTTTTCCACTTTTATCCTTTTTTTAATCAATTTTCTTCTTTCACATATTTCTCTTTGGACTTTTTCTTAAATTTTTTTAAATATTTCTTGAAATTTTCCTGTAAAAACCTTAAAAAATTCAAAAAAAATTAAAATGTTCACACATTTTTGATGACATTTCATTTTTCTATAGACTTTTTCAATTCATTTTCTTGAATTATTCTAATTTTCCATGATTTTCCTCCATTTTTTTAAATTTTTTACGGGGTTTTTCAGAAAAAAATACTTTTTTTTAGAATTTATCAATTTATTTCCTTAGGAACTTAAAAATAACATCGTTGGATTCGTCTCGAAAATATCTTTCATTTGAGTACCCACACATTATGGGTCATCATAGAACCCCGGGCCCCCCGAGCCTTAGCGCCAACTTTGACCTCTATTTTCGTGTTTTGGGGGGTGGCTTTTTTTTTGGGCTCCCGCCCCATATTCTGCACTTTTTCCGAAACATATGTATGTAAGATTCCAAAAATTTTCCGATACAAAGGTACCAGATGGCGTAAACCGATATAGTCCATATTCATTCCTGAGTCCAATTTTCATAAGCGAACATCATACGCAAAATTTAAGAGAATTCAGTTCCTTTACAAAAACCAATAAGAAAGTTTCCGTCGGGCACTCCCACTTACATATACCCTAATCTATTACATAAAACATAAAATGTTTTATAATATTGATATTCTTATTCGATTTCTAAAGTGGGCGGAGTGGTATATTTGTATGGGAGGTACCAGATGGGGCTCGGCTAGACCTCCAGTTTTTTTTATCCAAAACTTTATCCTGTTATAGCTTTACTAAATACAGAGTATTAATCGATTTCTAAAGCGGGTGGTACCAGATAGGTGTGGTTGGTACCAGAAGAGGCGTGTATAGACTTCCAGATTTTTTCTAAAAACTTTATTCTAATATAGTTTTACTTAATACGGAATTTCGGTACGATCCCGATGGGTGTATTGATATTATTACTAGATTTCTAAAGTGGGCGGAATGATGTATTTCTATGGGAGGCACCAGAAGAGGCGGGGCCATGTAGCCCATTTACAATACCGTAAGTACTTTCGGGGAATTATTAACTCGTGCAAAATGGCACATGGTTTGAAAACGTACACTATTAAACGTTTTCAAACCATTCTCATAAAATGTCCATACATATTAAAACATATTGAGAGGCTATACTTAAAATATGCTAACTCAAATTATTATTCTGCTATCTCAAAGTAATTTGTTTTGGTGGAAATAAATAGTAAATATCAAAGTAAAATTCCAACAGTTTTAAAAAAAATTAACGAATCTGCCAAAAGTTTTGTTATCCAAAGCCGAGTTTACGAAATATTGTAGTTTTTTACAGGTGCAAAATACGAATTTTTTGTTGCATATGTTTATTAGAAATAATGTTTAAAACATATTTTGGAAGGTACAATAATAAGTGAAATAAATATATTTTTAGCTCTACTGCAAAGTTATTTTTTTAAGTAAGCATTTATTGAATATTGGTGCTGGAGAAGTTACTGGAAAGTGTTGCAAAATTTCAAGTACGTCGACACTGTGAGGCTATATTTTCTAACATAATTAATGTTTAAAAAAATAAGCAACAAGCGCATTTAGCACCAAGTTTCAAAACAATTTGCTAAAACAGCATAAAATAGGGAAAGATGGTAACACTGTTTGTAAAGAGAGGAGAGAGAGAGAGGTTGGCAATGAGAGACCATATTTATCTGTGCAGAGAACAGAAATGGATAATTTATCTGCCACTGTATGGATAATATAATTCCAATAGTTGTTTTTTTTTTGTTTTAAGGCAGTGCAGCAAAACTGAAATTCATTCACGTAGACAGCAACGGTGCGAACGGTTCTTGCGGCATCAGGTGCTGGATGTTGTGGGCTGTTGTATTTAACAGGTTTTAAAAATTCCTCATGATAAACATCACGTTAATGGATAATGTTATTTCCGATTTGGTCAGTTTAATAATATTTTGTAGGATTTAATTTTATGTGCCTATACGAATTGATATTGAGTTATTTTAAAATAAAATAATCGAGTTTTTATTATACGACCTGAAAAACGTCGAAAAATAACCATCGTTACAAATTTCGATTTTATAGGAGGTATAGCAAAATAAAATTATACATAAGCATTTCATATTAAAATCGTATAGTTTTATAAGAACCAACTATTTAAGGTATGGATTTTATTTTACAATAAAATTTAAAGTAATAATATAAGGTAGAAAAATATGAATATACCAGTAACAATCATAAATCGAAACTAATTAATAAACTGAGATACATACTTTACATTGACATTCATACTAAGTTTAACTTTAATGTTTGTCTTTTTCAGCTGCCCGTCCAACACCAAAACTTTATAAGATGAAATAATCACACTTTTGCCATGCCGTGCTTTATAAGATTTATTATTATTTAAATTGTTATAAATTTCCCGTAAATAAAAACTGATCATGCTATTACCAATGCCACATTCAATTTTGAGACTAAAGATGAGGCTTATATTAGGGATTTCGAACTAAGTATTTTAAAAAAAAATTTCAAAAATAAATACAAATCTCTTCAGGAATTGTTTAACAAGATACGTCAAGTAGAAACAATTTGCACCCATAAAATATATTTTCAAGCTATGCATGGCCTCATTTTGTGTTATAACAATTATGTACTCTAAACACTGAACGCTCGGAAAACATGAAAAACTTAACTAATTGTTCACAAATTTGTACCAGTAAATATGCGTTTAACACATGGCAGAATATACTCTCTGAATAATATAGTAAACTTTAGGGTATCTTAATAAAATAGTGGCTAAAAATTCCTTCAAACTTACAAAATAATGAAAAAATCACAAAAGTTAGCGATTTCGAGGCAAAAACAGACAGATGAGACAAGTTAACTATATAAATGTATACATCGTTGGAAAGGTCTAAGACTTAAGAAATCGGTTAAGAATTGACTGAGATATAAGCTCATAAGTGAGGAAATATCCGAAAAACCGGGTTTGGTGGTGATAGGAAACTTTGCTAAATAGGGTCATGCTGCACACGACCAGACCTACAACACGCAATAGCCCAACAACCCAAAACTGTATTTAACTAGTTTGTAACTAGCTTACTACCATAAGCCTTAAGCTTGCAAAACTATAGCGATAGTTTAAGAAAGAAAATTGAACCCTTGCGATAATATTACTAGTCCTTTGTATACAAAAAGCTTAAAAATCTAGCTATACAGTAAGCTTGCAGAAAAAAAGTTTTCTAATTATGGTTGCAATAAGCTTATTTTTTTAAGGTTTTTTTAAGCTTACTAGTGGGCCCGGCAATGCTTCGCTATTGCATATTAACTTGTAATATATTTCACATTTAGGTCTACAAAGTATTTTGAAAACGGTACTTAAGCTCGACAATAATATATTGAGTTTATTTAGTTATGTAACTTATTTAAAGTAACTCCTTAACGTTAAAGTTAACCAATTAAGTTTTATTGTTGTAAATGCTAATAAAAAGTTCATCAGCAAAGTCATACCTTTAGTGCCGGCATGTAGATTAAGTTTTTTCTGTATGTAGGACGAAAAACCACTTCTTCCACAAATCGGAACCAGACATTCCTCTAAAGATCAAAATTATTTATTTTGATCCGTAGTAGCATGAACCATCTGTATGCTAACTATCTCTTTGGTCATAAAAAAAACATTTTTGTTATGCCTTCTCCTATTGACCGCAAATGAAAATTCCGTTTGAAGCTTCATGCCTTTAGCCATAAAAACTCCTTTTGTCATGTCTTCTTCTCACACGGATCAAGAATAATCCGAAATACAATTTTTGTATTGAACTCGTATTACCATTTTTTGAGATACATCGGTCACCAACTTTTGGCTTAAAAAAGTGATGGTCTCACGCGCTGTATGGCATGTTACACCGTCGTGTTGGAACCATTTCTCCTTTAAATAATGTGCAATGACATGATAAATAAAAAAAATCAATTGACCGCCCACTGGCTCTAGTTCTTCTACCAGTTGGATTTTATATGAATGTGGGCCAAGATCTTTCCTCAGCATTTGCAGAGTCCGAGTTGCTAAGAAAGACGTCAATTCGATAAATTCGAGTCCCCTGTCACACTAACGTCTACAGCGTCGATGGCTTCTATTAGCTGCACCTCAACTTCACTTCATTATATGCACCCTCAGATAGAGATATTTTTTTTAGCAATGAGCAATTATTCAGTTACTTCAGACCAATGGGCCCGGCTCTAATTTTTACCTACCATTCCGATGTTTGGAGACCAAGTCGAAAAGAATAGTATGTTTTTGATTTTTTTTTTTATTGGGATCCCGCCCTATATTCTGAAAAATGATTTTTAAAAACTTAATTTCTGTATGCCAAATCTCAGAGGCCATAACTTTTTAACAAATACATAGATTTGCTTCTGTAATACCTTATTTAGTTTGTAGGGAAGTCAGTTTTACGCAGAAGGTCTCAGAAAATATATATCTGAAGTTTTCGGTTTGTGCTCATTTAAAAACAAAAAAAATCTTCATTTGAAATCTTCATGCTTTCCAACGCGAGCTAGGAATTGATTTTAGACACAAAGTTTTTTGATGAAATTTTCTTTAAATTCATCGTAGATTCCGATTTTGGTTACGATTTTTGCGAATAGAAAAATATACTGTGGAATTTTGACAGTTTTAACCGTTTGTTTTAAAAAGGGTGTGGAACAACCCATTTCCACATTTACTGTAATTCATACTGGAACAACAACATATGTAACAAATCTCATATTCATACCTCTGATAGTTCATGAGATATAGCCCTTTTAATTTTCAAGTTGTATGGGCGGTGCCACGCCCCTTTATCCAATCACAACCAAATATAGCCAGGGACTATCAACAGGTCAACAGTACCACTTGGTAAAATTTTCGTATCAATCGGTCTATTAGAAAAGCCGTTTATTTCATAGATCCCCGAAGATGTGATTTACAATAGCAAAGTATATAAATTAAATGAATGGTTTGAGTAAAATGGAATAGCAACGAATTGCCAATTTCTATTCCCTAAATGTGGAAAACTCCAAACAATGTATTGCCTATGTTATCCGCGGGGTTATTCTGAAGATGCTCTGAAAATTTCATCAAAATCGGCACAGCCGTTTTCGAGTCCAGACGTTGCAAACATACAAACATATATATATAGGAAAGGGGAGTTTTTATCCCTTTTGCTATTTTCACCCCCTAAATGTGGAAAAATTCAAACAATGTTTAGCCTATGTCACTTACGAGGTTATTCGGAAGATTCCCTGAAAATTTTATCAAAATCGGTCCAGCCGTTTTCGAGCCCATACGTTACAACAATACACACATCCCCACACACACACATACATGTTTCGAAATGAATGCAGTGTTCGCTATAACTCAAGAACCAATGCACATACAAAGACCGTTTATACATAAAAACCTTGGTATTAACGTCACCTTTCATATGAAGTTTGCAGAAACAAAATCGGTTCACGCATTCCAGAGAACATCAATTTCTAACACAATGCAACTTATTTTTATATATATAGACGGATACCATAAAATAAAAAGTGTTTTTTTATGTTTTCAATTCAATTCATTCTTAATTTATTAAAATTATTATTATAAAATTGTCATAGTTCGGTTTGAGATCAGTTCTATTGGCAATTATTTATTATTGCCAATAGGTTTTTAGTCAAGAGTGTGAAACTGAAAAACTTATGGATACAACAAAATAAAATATGTGATTTTGGCAATATTTATATTACTTGCCAAATTTTCAGCAACTCATAGTGGAAAAATTGAAAATTGCAAAAATTGTCTTTGGAAAAGGTACAGATTACACTTAGTACTACAATCCTCTAATATAGAAAAATGGCGTATAGTTAACCAGAAAGGTTTTAGTGACCGTCAAAAACTAAAGACTTTTTTGGAATATTACAGTTTGTAGTGCTAAGCTTTACCAACACTTTGATATATATCAAGATGGTGTCACTTTTATAGGAGCATGGAAAATCACTCACAAAGTCCTAATTTCGATGCGTGAATTTGACTAACAAAACCAGTTTTTTCGGTGTAAAATTTTCGATATTGGCCACGTGATTGTAGTTTTTTTTCGACATTAAGTCAAATATTCAAGAGCTCGTTTATAAATAATATAAGCAAAGACGTCATTTTGTTTCTCTGCAGAAATGTAGATAAATTTGAATGTATCACAGGTTTTTTTTTATTTTTTGGCGCTTAACAGATGTCTAGATATGTCAAACAATAGAAAGTCCGTGATAAAAATTATTGTCCAGGAAAAATAAGTGTCATCATAGTCGACTTTAGGTGGATAGATTGGTACTTTTATCTCCAGAGAATTTTAAATTTGAAATTGAAGGCGCAGATCAAATTTTGTTGAAATAAAGTGTAATTTGTAGTATTTTTAATGCTACATAACTATATCGATGGCACATTATACACATTTAATATTAAGTAATTTCACAGCCATTTCAATTTATTTTAGATCCCTAATTTCGCGCAAGATGGCATCTAAGGCGCTGAACGAAACTCGTTCAAATACACCGCAATCAAAAGCATATCTTACCGCGAATCCCAAAATTATAATCAATATTTAGAATTTTATGAAGTGTGTTTCGTTTTGCTCATTATCTGAAGGGCTGCGACACGATGCATGAGCTATTTGGGCCCACATGCAACCTGATTTTGAACTTGATAAAAAATTTCAACCAATTTCACAGAAATCAATCACATATAAGAAATATAAGCGTTTATAAAATTAAAGAAAACTCAAAATTTTTGGCCTGGAAATAGAAAATATTTTACTAAAAACGAGTGTTTTTATTTGTTTACAGCTTCCTTGTGGTATAAGGTATTGGCATGATTCTTTTTGTGTTTTGAAGCAAAGGACCAACGTTTTCAGGTCACTATTTTTAAAATAATTTAAATCACATATTTAACCCTCTAGTGCCCAAATTTTCTTTTCCAAGAAAAAAATTATTTTTGGATTCAGTATGTATCAAAAGTGAATGTTTGTTTTAGAAAAACTTTTACTTTTGCACGGATCGAGTTTTATAGGACTATATCCTTGGACCGCCTAGAGGCGGCTTTGGGAAGGTAGACCAACAAAAAATTAGGTAATCAATTCTTTTGTTTACACGTTTTATTATAAATGATATGAAGAAAGGCTCCAAAAACAAATAAAATAACAATAAAAACTAAAGTTACTTAAATTCACACAGCTTCAAACATTTGTGTACAAAAAGTTTGATTACTTATTTGTGATGAAAATCATAGAAACAGTCTTTTTTCTGGGAAAAGCACAGGTTTATATTACATTTACGGCAGACAATTTGAGTTTCGGAAGTACAACCAGGAAACTTACAGGTTTTATTGTCAGCTAGACAAAAAGAAGCGGCAAGGAAGTATAATAATTGTCAAAGTACATTTGCTGCCGCACCAAGATCTGGTGAGCCAGTTTAAACAACGTTGTCACCTGCTCCACAATATATCTCGAAATTATAGCAAAAGCCAGAAGAGTCACACAAATTGAAGAATTTCACTCCCCATTTGTGTGGTTTGTCTGGTAAATATTGTCTAAGAAAGGTCTTCATCTTCGTTGCACACATTTGTTCATCCACAGATAAGCGTTGGCGCATCGGAACTGACTGAAACTTCTCATTGAAGTCATTCACGAGCGGCCGTGTTTTGTATAAAGGATCGTGGTCGGCAGAATCCTTGGAGGGCAACTTACTATTATCATTAAAATGCAAATTACCTCGTATTTTTTCAAATTGATTTCTTGACATTGTGTTCTGAATCGTTCCAAATGCGTACTCCCCCCAATATGAACGAAAATTTGGGTAGCGAAAAACTGACTGAAAAATAAAATGCCAATAAATTGCCGAATTTCTAAATTGGTTGTAGAAAACGAAGTACTGACATCCTTTTGGGCAGCATATCCAGATTTTTAAGTACTCCGAGGTCAGGCTCAGTAAAGGATATTGCAGATTTATCCATGACTAGGTTCGTTTGGCGCCACAACATCTTTTTGAAAAGCGGTGATTTTGGGTCGATAGCCCAAACAGATCCTACACATTCAGCTATTGTGCTTTCTTTAACATGAGCAATATTATGCTCAGCAGGCGCCTTGCGGTTGCGTTTCTGTGCTTGAGGTGAATTGTATGCAATCGAACTTGAGGGTGACAACAATTTTGCAAAAGGAGTAGGACTTCCGCTTGAAGTTACACAAATCTCTCTAGCCAACATAGAATCCGACATATGTAGCACTTTTTCAATCGCTTCTTCATCTTCCTCATTGACAGGAAGCGCTGCCTCGCAAACATCATCAGTCAAATCGTCCTCCAATTCTTCTTCTCCGTCCATATCAATGTCAAAATCAATTGAATTTAAAAATTTTTCAATCTCGACGTCGGAAAGAGCTGATAGCTTATTCACTTGTCGTCGTTCCACGTCTTCTGAAGCAATTATTTGTACTTAAATATGTCATAAGTTGTTCCACTTTCAAACTTACCTTATAATTTTTTTCCCCGAATTGTCCCAAGACCGCCTCCAGACGGGATACCTTATAAAAGCAATAGAAAGCTAACGAAAACTTATTTTTAGTGTGGGTTTCGTATTTTGAGTCCTTGAGACTATCAGCAACACGGTACAATTTTTTTTTCCAGCAGCAAACTTTTTATAATATTTTAAAAAAATATTTATATTTTGCACTTTTTACAAAATAATTATTTCGTCCGAGTTGCACAAATGTTCTGCTTCAAATTACTACAGCAGTTTGCGCAAGCTCTAGTATGTATTCCAAACGCAACGAACTTAATTTTTGGACTTCCCCGAATTAGAAAAAACGCAAAACCGAGTCAAAAGGAATGAAAAGAATAAAATAACGGTGTTTTTAACCTTACCCGTCTAGAGGCGGTCTTGGGCACTAGAGGGTTAAGCGCATTTTACACTTTTTATGAAAAACGCCAATTTTTCAACACATTTCTCAATGTATTTCAGTAAATCCATAAGATGGATCAAACGAAAGGCCTCGTCGATCATTACGATTCTGTATCAAGCATTTTAAAATCAATGCCAATCCATAGTTCCTAGAATTTTTTGCAATAAAAATATGTATATTGTATATTTCGCGTGCCTTAATGAAAGTTGTGCACGCGAACAGTTTTGGCATGTACACAAATTACACAATGCGGGGGCAAAACAACATTGATGTTTTGAATTTTTCATAACTTTTTCAACTGCAAATCTTAAAACAATTT
Organism: Muscina levida; assembly: GCA_964034835.1. Lineage (NCBI taxonomy): Eukaryota > Metazoa > Arthropoda > Insecta > Diptera > Muscidae > Muscina > Muscina levida. The sequence continues at coordinate 90,169,275 of OZ035883.1, read as the reverse complement.
GACTTTGTTCCATATTTTTGGTGCCTTCGATATACGACAAGTACATTTCGACTGTAGAGTTCTCTAATTTCGATTTATTTGGGGTCATAGTTCATTTAAACACATGTTATGATTAAAACACATGATTTAGTACGACGCAGAAAAGTAAATGTAAGAAATTAAAAACAAAAATAATTTGCCTCTTTGTGTTAGTGTATCTAAATGATACGCGAAATTAACTAAACGATTAGAGATTGTTGATATTGATGACCAATTCAGTGTCACGCACAAGGATGATGTAAATTTTGCGTAAGATGTATGTATAAAATGCAACACTAAAAGTTATTAGACTTATAGAATCCTTCAGTATCAAATTTACTTTTTGGAAAATTCAATTAAATTTTAAAGTAGCTTATACTTCTTCGAATTTTTTTTCACTAGTTGCTTTTACAGTTAACATATCAATTCTGTAAACTGAAATGTCAATTGATCTGGGTTTAAGGTGTTTCAGCGCAAAATACCAAACCATAAAATACCATTTCGCCACATCTAAAGTGCTGTCACATTTTCGGTGGAATTGCTGTTGACTCTATTACCTTAGTCTGAGAGTACCATTAGTTTGAAAACTTCATGTTTTTTTTCTAAAACAAAACTAACCCAAATTTGTAGTTTAGGTTTGTTTATATATTTACAATTGTCTCGAAGAAATCGGTTCAAATTTATCATAGAATATCCCGCCCATTTGGAATACCTATATGGACCCTAGACGTCGCGAGTATTTTTTTTACTATGATTTATGATTATAAATTTTTTCTGCATTGGTATTTCTGTAAATTTTTCGAAGATTTAATCTGTTAGAATAACCGTTTTTCGCCTATTTTTTATTGTCGAAAATGATGCTGCAATAAAAGTAGATTTTGGCGAACAGGGCCGTTCAACGTTAAACAACATTAACAGTTTTTGTCCTCGAAGCTCAAGCTATTGTTGGCAAGAAACATCCAAATTTCGAAGCCTGGTATTGAGTTCACTTTTTCGTTCGAAATAATTTTGGAAAAATTTTGACGAAGCAGTGATAAGTTGTTCGCACAAAATGTTAAAACATTTCCATAAGAAATAATGTTCATACAAATTAGTTCAAAGCGAAATGTAGACTTGAGCAAAGAAAATATAAGGAAAATATTTGAAATATGTATTAAAAACGAAATTTTGAAAATACTTTCTAACATTGGTTGCGTTTTGTTGGTAACTTATACGCACTTGGCCATACAAATGTTATCCTATATACGCTAACGGGGATAAAATTACATACTAAGCTAAACGGGGATAAGTTGTTCAAAATAGTAGTTAAAATAAAAATGTGGCCAAATTTTTTATTGCATAGGTAAACAAAAAATTATATTGAAAAGAGAACGACAAATAAAATAATTTGCATTTAAACGATATTTTTTCAATAAAATGTTATTTTACAGCTAATTTGTTAAGCAAACCCTTGAAAAAAATTTCCAATTTGTGTCTTAAGGTCTCTGCGACATATTAGATCCTATGTGGATCATTTTTATATTAATACAACAAAATTTTTTGAAAATATTAAAAAAAATTCAAAACGCCATAGTATATTGAAATATTTACGAATGAATGAAAACAAAGCTAAAAATTATTTGGCATAAATTACTGTGCTGCCAAGTAATTTCTTTTTGTTAACGGCAAAGCGTTTTGTTGGCATTCTATACCGGTCTCCTATATAGGATACCAAAAAAAAAAAACCCCAGTTCGATGTCACTCAACAATTTTCGTACGAAAGTTGTCTTAAAGGCTGAAAATATTTCCATCTAAATTTTATCATGATAGGTCGTATTATTGCCAACAAGGAAGTATGAAATAGGTATAATTTCTACCAGTAATAATTTGTTATGATGTGTTTTCATTGTTCGATTTAAGATCTATTCTATTATTGCTAATAGAATTTGTTTTACAAGAGTTGTGTGAAATGGATTATGGATTGTTATGTTATTCAAATAACTTAGCTTTTATGGTTACAAATTTCTACGCTCATACTTGTTTGCCGAAAATGGATTTAGGATCATGGTGCAATTAAACTATGCAATTTTAGCAAACGACATAGGTACATAGGTGAAGTTTTCACAAAATGTACATCAATATCTGTTGCAACTAAAGTGATATTGTGAACACAAGTTTCAGAATGTTATATCAATTTATTAGACTAGTCATCTTACGAGAACATTTTGTAATGGAAATTCATTGTATCTATCTATATCCATAGATGCATTAATTTCTTTACCTTATAAAATTATGGTTAGCCAAAGTTACATATACGTTATTTACATAAAGTGACATTACAATAAGTTTTAGTATTTCAGGCAAAAAATAATGAGCAAAAATGCATATCGTCAACTTACAAACAATAAATATGATATCATCCCAGAAACTTCTAGCAGCAGCTATAGGTTATATGTAATTGCAGCTGCTAATTAACAAAATAGGCTCCCCAAAAAGGCAATCAATGTGTGGTGGACGGGCTAACTACAGCAGCAAAAAAAAAACAAGAATTTAATAAAGCCAACCCTTGCAATCTCCACAAACAAACAAACATTGCTGGAAAACAGCCAAATGCTACACCGACGATAAAGCTTTAAACAAAAGTAGGAGGTGCCTACTATATGGAAGTCAATAAAAATAAACCAAACGTAGCAACAACAAAAATCTGCTCGCGAACAACACCAGTGAGGAGTTCAGCACCACACGAAAATACTGTGATCTCATTGGCATAGGGAGCGCAATTAGAAGCGAATATACAAAAAAATCCCACGCAGAAATGAAATCGTCGAGCACACTGACGAATCGTCGAGAGGGGGTGGAAGAAAATGTGGAGCAATAATAACAAAGAGCACAGCAGTAGGAGCAAGAGAAAAACCACCACAAACATTAACACTATCATTTTGGCTGAGTCGAAAAGTATGAAACAGAACAGCTGAAATTCCAACAATAATGACCGAAAAAAAGATGCCATAAGATAAATCGTGACAGAGTTGCCATCCTCAAGGCAATTTTTTTTAATTTATTTAAATTCTGTTTTTACGAAAAACTCCCAGTTTTATTAGTTTTAAAAAGATATTGACAATAAAAATTTTTTAACTTTTGGGAATTTTTCAAAAAAAGTGCGTAAATAAACATCTATGAAGTGTAATCTTTCTGTCATGAAAAGTTGCTATAATGCATCTGGTGGATAAGTTTAAATTGGAGAAAAAATTTATTGCCTGCTTTCCATTATAATGAGGATGCTAAATGTATGCCTTCCTATAAATATTGTTTTAACATTAGAACTTTTTTTGCTACCTTGTTACAAAATTTTGTAATCACAACAATCGTTTTTTGATATTTTAACAATATGCCAACAATAAAACAAATATCATAGAAGATGCCTTTCTACAGAAATGTTTTGTATAAATTTGTGGATAATTCAACATTTTCATCTAACTAACCAATTTGAGCCTCCATTCTGGTGTTGATGTTACAGTCTTGACACAAAATGTAGACGCTATTCAGTAAATTTTATAAAATACTAGTGAGACCGGCAATGCTTTGCTTCATATAATATATTTCACAGAATTGTCTCACAGTTATAAGAGTGCCATATTCCACTTTTAAACATATTTGGGGTCGCCGAAATTCAAAAATTTGTGTATCGAATTGATTAACAACAAATTGATCTAGCGATAAAACACTTGCCACGCCAATCCAGCCACTAAACGAAATAAAATATTTGGTCTGTATATTCTTGTCTATATTGGCGAGTATATCGAGCCCTTACCGCCAAAATAGTGTAAGCGACACGTTTATCGATTTTCGTTTTTTTTTGATGAAAATCGATTATTTACTATTATTTGCATCATCTCTAAAAATATCATAACTGTAAAAAGTTCCGTTATGAATTTACAGCAAAAGCAATTTTAAGGTAAGTGAATATTCTAAGTTTGTTTACATTTTTTGTGACTGCGAAGTGTCGCTTACATTAAAATTTTCTGTAACAAAGTATTACAAAATATTCGCGATTTTACTATTTTTTTTTGTAATGTCGTTAAATCAACTTGAGGTAATTGTGTTTTTTAATTTATATAAAATATTTAAATATAAGTAGTTTTATATTTTTTTGGTTGATATAAAGAAATTTCTGTTTCAGTTTTCAACAAATCCATCGGAATCCATCAAGATCCATCGGAAGTAATTGAAGAAGAAACGTGTGTGGGAAAAAGAGCTTACAAAAAGCCAAAGTCGTTACCTAAAAGGCTACAAAACATGAAAAACCCGGATACAAGTGTTCAGCCGAATCCATGTGCAAATAGAAAGTGTGGAAACGCATGTGGCGTTAAGTTTGCTGAATCCGATCGTTTAGCAATAAATGAACATTTTTGGGGTATTGGGAATAAAATTCGACAAAAAGACTGGTCGGATTCCTGTGTGGTGCGTAAAAGCATTCGCAGACGAAGAGTAGATGGTAACAAAAGGCAGTTACGTTACAATTATGTTATCAATTATAATAATGCTGGTCACAAAGTGTGTCAACAGTTTTTAATTAAAACGCTCCACATATCACAACAAATGCTAGTATCCGCAAGGAATAATTCAAATCGAAGAAAAAGAATAACAGTTCCACACCTCATAATAAGTCAAGGTGACACTGAACTCACTCTTCAATTAGTCTTTATTGTGACAGCTGTCCTGGTCAAAATCGAAACAGAGCTATGCTTGCCACATTAATATTTTTTATTAAAAATTCAAGCTATATTAATAATATTAAAATCACGTTTTTGTTACGTGGACATACCATCATGCCTGTTGACTCAATTCATAGCACTATTGAATCATTTATTCGGGAAAGAACAGTATTGGCTCCAAGTGAATGGTTTACCATGATTTCTAATGCGAGAACTAATCCAAATGCTTATAAATATATTGTAATGAATCATCTCGATTGGGAATCATTTTCTCAAGCAATGCTTCCTAATTCAACAAATATTTCTTTTCCAACTTTACGTTCAGCATCATTTAAAAAAAATAGTCCTATAATAAAACTTAAATATGGATATTTTGATCACTCCGAAATTAAAGAAATTGATCTCAACTCAATTGCGCGGTCAAGACGTAATTCTGCCATCATAACCATTGGACCTCTTTCTTTATAAGACAATTTTTTAAAAATTTCTTTAAGAAAATACATGGATTTAAAAACACCTTGCGATAAAAATATAATACCTAAAAAGTTTCACAACGAATTTTTAAATCTAAAACACGATGAGTGTGTTAAGGGTTCACTGCCTGAAACAGACCAAGAAGACGAAATTTTATCTGGTCAGTTTTTTGGTTTATTTTACATTTTTATCTTAACCATTGAATTTAAGGTTTAATGCTTTAATTTTAAGTTATGTATACAAGAATTATTCGTACTGATATTGAAAATTTGTTTAGTTTCTCTGAAGTAATTTTACTAATTTATTTTTTTTATATTATTTTTTTTATATTATTATATTATTTATATATTATTAACAAATTTTTAAAATAAAAAATATGAAAACAGAAGATGAGGTTTTTTTATATTATTTTAACGTAACTGACACAACATTAGTCAGTAGCTTGTCAGCATGACAGCGTAAATAACGTAAGCGACATAAATACCCGTTAAGTTGTGGATATGTAAATAAAACCAATTTTACCATAAATATCAAATTTCACGGTAATACTTAGACCAAAAGTAGAGATAATTAGAAAAAACCTTGTCCTGTAAAATTTTGTTTTTGTCGTTTACACTATTTGGCGGTAAGGGCTCGATATATGTGTGTCAAATATTATCCCCTCCGCCCATTATTTCAAAATAAAATGTTTGTCTTTATATGAATAGTTGTAGTAACGGTGTATCATATTGTATTTCTCTGTGATTAAAAAAAAACACTTTTGGCACATAAAACCCGCCTACTGATCAGAAAAGAACATTTCTTTTACATTTTTATATTTTGTTGTGCTACGTATTATCTGCATATCACATTTAATCGCTGTAACACTTAAAACTAAATTTCTTAATTTTCGTTGTGCTGAGTGTTATATGTGTACTAAATTTCATCTTTCTGGGGATGCAAAACATTTTCGCCACGCCCATTCTGAAACTGATCGAAAATTTATATTTGTTGTACCGAGTAATATTTATATATCAAGTTTAACAATCTTGGACTAAAACACAGTTTTGCCACGCCAGCATCACCCACTGATCGAAAATTAAAATTTCGCATATTCATAATTGTATTACAGAGTACTATCAGTATATCAAATTTTATATTTCTAGGACTTAACTACAGGCTAGTCTAGCCCTTTTCGCCCGCAGAACGAAAATACAAATTTCGTCTGCAAATTTTAACCTGACGTCTCGAGTACTATCTGTGTACCAAATGTTATCGCTCCAGCTCAAAAAAATGTTTTTCCACGCCCCCTCTGCCCATTCAATCCTAAACTGAAAAAATATATAACCTATTATATTTTCTATATAGAACATCATAGAGCGAAATCTGTAAAGAAATTTAATTTTGAGAGCATTTTATAGAAATTTAAGATATATTAAAAGAGTGGGCCTAAATTTTTGTTTCCATAAAAACCATTCTCGGTCTATTACGAACATTATAGAAGAAGAATTAGTCAAATGGGTCCACGCTTTCATAAGTGATGGCCTTACCATCGCACAACAATTAATTTTAATATATATAGATGACTCAAAAATTGCAATCTAAGTCCCCCAAAGAAGAATTATTATTTGTTAACCAGATCATGACTGGATCATTGCAGAATGTCACAAACTCATACCTTCTGTGTATGCAGGAATTCGTATCGAGAAGAATACAATGGGACGCCCGGATGGAGTCTCATACGGTGGACAAAAATATATTTGGATCCGTTTAGGGAATAAAGCTAACAAAAAAGATAAACCTAAGTAGGAAACAACTTTTTTGTTTTATTTGCCTTATACAAAAATATTGTTGTACAACTTATTAAACAAAATTTTATACTTTTGACACTTTTTTTATCATCTTTCATCTTAAAAAATGTTAAAGGTTAACACACGCGTATTTAATATTATTGTTCTTTAACTTTTTTTTTCCCAAATTTGCAGTCAGCAAATTGTTTCGTTTTTTCTATCTACATGTTAAATGTAAAGCCGAAAATTCTTTCAATGCTACATTAATATAAGAATATATCGAGTTTAAATTACTGTCTTAAAATATACAAAATATAAACAATATATATTTTCACAGACACAGATGTGAAATTAATTTTGTTTCTTTTACATTTAGTCTAAGTACTACCAAAGTCGGTGGAGGTGTTGAATTTGAAATAACGTGGATATTATCTAATTAAGAGAGAGATAACGTCCAATTGGAATTAGTGTAAGTAGATAATAGGCAAACCGGTATGGTATATACCTACAATGACAACAAAAAACGGCTTCAGTTCATATAGCATTGCACAAACTGTCACTAGTCATAAACTACATACCTTCAAAAATCTGAAAAATAAAAAATTTTCGCTAAAGATGTTAATGTAATGCCAAAGGGAAGCTGTAAAAAATCGTGTCTAAAAAATTAAATACATTTGATTTAATAACGTTTTTTGTTTCTCCTAAAAATTACGTTTTTGCTTTTGACATTTCAGGTGACGATATCGTCGGTATACTGCGAAAACTGACCAACAAAACTAACATAAATTTTATGCAATTGGTTACGCTACCTGAAATGTGGGAGAGTCAAACTCAAACTAAATGTTCAGTATTTAAGTTTGTCCCTTTGTATGGAAATTATAATTTTTTTGTCATGGTTTGGAAATAATATCATCCCACGAATGGGAAAAGGGTAAGATTCTCGCATATGAGTAAGTTAACTTTTAGAATCACACATCTAAACTTATAGTTTAACGACCAATCTAAATGTCTTACCGATTGAATCGACTATTGGAAATTTGCCGTCTACGATATACAGGGGACTACCGATCAAAGGACACTAAATGAATGAGACAGGGTTTTACTCTAGGTCACTCGCATCGTAGTCGCCAGTTCTTACCTATATATTACTACTGTCTAGTAAAAGCTTCTCAGAAAAGCCGATGTAGGTCTCCCTGCACAAGTCTAAAGCAGCTTCCCCATTTCTCATTAATGGGATGAAAAATGGACCATTTAATTGTTAATCTTTCATTATCCTTTACTGGTATTAATTTCCAAATTGTATCATTCTACGTTGATAAGTTGGTTTTTTGTACTATTTTAATTTACATTGATTATTATCATTTTAAAATTAGTTGCATAAAAATATTGCAGGTTTCGCTGAAATTGGCGTTGGGACTGTTCGCCCGAAAACCACTTCTGTTTTTTTGTCCGGTGAGACTGCAGTGATGTTTTGCAATTGTCTTGAAAACGGAAACTTAAACACAATATTAAGCCCAACACCAATTAAAGGATTAATTAAGAGTTGTAAGGTAAACATATTGTCAAAATCAAACTTCGTTTTATATTGGTTTAGTCACTCAAAATGTGTTCGACGTTCACGTTCGACATAATGGAGATGCCCATATTCCGTTATTGTTAAACTTATTTTTTGCGCGGATTGGGCAGCATACATTTCGGTAACCTGATATCGCCAGTAAGAAGATATTTCCTTAAACTAAGTGCTTAGATAAAAAAAAATGCTAAAATTTTATAAATCACAAACTGGCAACATTGAAGCATTCGCACGTGGTTTCATTCAAATCTTGTGTACGCGCTCTCAAAATTATCCGTGAAGGTATCTACGGAATACTAAAAAGAGAATCTACGCTGTGTGTGTTTGTTTTTTTTTTGTTTTTTGAAGAATTGTTACACACACATAATTGTGATAACGCTCGCTCTCTCTCTCTCAAAGAGAACAATTATGTGGTGTTGCATGACAACAGCATGTGTTTGTGTGGGTATGAGTACCGGTTTTGTGATTGTGTTCATCGTGGCTTTATTCTATTTAGAAAGGTTGCTGCTGCCATTAGTATCTGTTAAGTAGTATCGGTTCAACGTCAGAACCGCGCGCGTTGTTTCTGTACTGGCAAGAAAACGAAGCGGATAAATTGTATAAATGAGCAGCACACCATTTTTGTTATTATTACGCTAAACAAAAATTGTTTATGAATTTGAAATAAGAAATAGCTTAAGCTGGAAACCGTGTTTATCAATCTAAGATAACCTTTTTATTTCATGGAAAAAGAACTACAGTATGTGAACAACGCGTTGCAGTCAATAGCACTACTTTATATGGTATAGTTAACTTACATCTAGGAAACTCCGTTAAGGCCTTAAAAATGTCAAACTAAATTATAAATAAGTTGCACAAATTGTTACGGTAATGCTAAATGTATCCAAAACAAGAATAAAAAAAATTGCAGCTGCATCATAATGAAAATCTGATATTCTCTGCTTAGATCATTGTTTTGTTGTTTCGTCGTCTTACGGCTGCACTACACATTTTTTGGAATTAAAATCAGAATGAGAGAAAACGGTGCGAGAATATAAGTGTTTTTTCTTGAAACTGTGATGAAAAGAATAATTTGCCACTACGTACATACGACACCACTACAGCAGCAACAAAGTATAGTACACAACTACTAGCACATTGCGACAGGCAGAACCTTCGCTGCCAAGCACTGTTAACACCACCACCACCACCAACATTAACGCGCCGATACTGCTGCATTGTATGTGTGAGGAAAATTTTGTTGTTCAGTGTAACGTTATTTGTTGATTGCACGTTGACGGTTCATGTGCGTGCAACGCGTCTTTGCTCGTTCAACACACACGATACGTAAAAGTCGTAAAGAACGTTTTCAGAGTGAATTAAAAAATAAATAATTTTTTTAAAACAAAAAAAGTGAAAATGTTGCATTACAACGGAATTGGAACATAAAGCCAACAAAACAAAAAAAAAAAGAAACAAAACAAAAAATTATAATCTATTCAAGCAAATGTTTTGACATACATATGTTATACAACACAATCATTTATTGCCAATTTCACAAATATGAAACCATAAAAAATGATAACAATATGTGCCGCCAATAAAGTGTCTTACCATATACGTAATAGTTTTCTTAAAATAAACTAAAATTTAACATTTTAATTATCACAACATTAAGAACTATAATTTTCTAAATATTTAAATAATTAAAAAGCTTGCCAATGCCACAAAAAAATTAATAAAATCTCAGAATGTGTCGATGATAAAATTCCATTAATATTTAACTAAAACAAAACAACGAAGTTATATACCTATGTATACAAAACATAACAAAACAAAAAATGTGATACAAATATTTTTGTAAAATAAATGAATTAAATAAAACTAAAAGTAAAATAACCAAATACAACATTTCCAAATCTTACTTACATATACAAATGTCTACGAACAAAAGCTAGTTTTACAATAACAATCCAAAATCGAAATAGTATCAAACTATAAATAATAACAAAATAGTTTGACCAAACACACAAATTTAGTTTAGGACCCAAAAAATAAAAAAAATAGACAAATATTTCAAATTTGAAATTATTAACGAGGAGAATCAATCATTGGCTTACATTAAGCATAAAAATATCAAATAAGTGATTTAACTAAGTTGTTTGGATTACTCTTCTTCTTCATGTAAAATGCGAAGAGGTAAGTTATCAAAAATGTTTAAAAATCATGGCAATAAACAAATTTAAGAAATGCAAATAGTTTTACATTTTAATAGTGATTTAATACAAAACATCATTGGATATGGATATTGAAGAGTTGTTCATAAAAAATACCAAATTTAAATTAAAATATAAAAACGAATTGTCTTTTCAACTGAAACACAATAAAATGTACAGTATAAACATATCGTAATTTTTGAAATTGGAATTTTTTATAACTGGTTTTTACTGTGTTTTGTTATAATGAATGCGATCGATGTGTTTTATATATTTCGTATAATAAGATGGGAAATTATACTGGGCTCTAGCAGAACAGACAGCATAACAAGGAAATCTATCGAATGGAATTCTCAAGATAGTCGACGTATGGGACGCCCAATGAATAGGTACTTGGGGTGGAACGAAAGCGAAGGAGTTAGGAGCAAACAACAAAATAACATTTTTATAAATACAAATCTCTTGCTTTATATTCCCAAACGGAATATATAAAGGAAACATAAAATACCCACAAAACGGTTCACTAAATTGATCGATTGAAAATTTCCAATTAAGAAGCAATAACTTATTAAAAATATTGGATAGTTATAATGACACTCTATGCGTCTAGTTTCGCAAACAAAACTAAAACGGGAAATCACAAATTAGCATTAGTTGCCGAACAGAATTGCCAAAATAATAAGCGATTTATGAAACCGCATAAAAAGAGAAAGAGTTCCATATAAGCAATGTCTTGTTTTTGTGTTTCTTAACTGAAATAAGTTTTAAAGTGAACATTGTTTTAGTGTGTTTACTTGAATGTGATGAAACACATTTTTGAACCTTTCACCCGAAATGAAAGTGTCCGGATTTGTTTTCTGGAAAATGTGAAACTCTCAACTAATATTTCGTTCGTTTTTTGATTTAATTACACCCATACTTCCTATATCACGGTAGATAGGTTCCAAAAAGTCCCTTGTTATGCAAATTCGTGTTATAGGATGCCCGTAAAAAATTGGGAGATGTGTTCTAATACACCCTGCTACAATTTTCAATTTTTTGTTTCACACTAGATGAAGACCATATATACGTGAAACTAGAAACCTTATGTAGTAACCTTATGTAGCAGTTTATCGCCAGAACGTCAGGATTTTTTTAAAAGGACTTCAAAGTTTCAAAGGATACACCACTTTCAAAATATTAAATCAAATATTTATACGAACCATATGATAATGATATCAAATGAAAGGTAAGAATCTCAGAAATGCACAAAAATAACAGATTTTAATGGATCTGGACCAAAAATTTCAAAAAAGATTAATTTTCTAGACAACCCTCTTGAATTTTTTCCCGACAATTTAGGAAATTGCAGTGATGAGCATGGTAAGCGTTTTCATCAAGAAATCGAGACGATTGACAATCGATTAAGAGGAAAAAGTGCATGCCACATGATGGCAGAATATTGTTGGGCAATATGTCGTGACACAGACGATCAACATAAGCGGCAAAGTCAACGTTTATATTTTAATTAATTTTTGTTCAGTTTTTTTATATACATACAATATTTCGAAACAGGATTAATATTTTTTTCTTTTTTACTAAACTAGTAAAGCTAGATTAAAAAAATGTACATATAACTTCTTCAAAAAATATTTTTTTCAGAAAAATTATTTATTTATATTAAGCTTTAAAAATGTAAAATAACATATTTGAAATTTTTGGTCCAGATCCATTAAAATCTGTTAATTGTTTGCATTGCTGAGATTATTACCTTTTATTTGATACCAATATCGTTATCATATGGTTCGTGGAAATATTTGATTTAATTTTTTGGTGCATCCTTTGAAACTTTGAAGCCTTTTTAAAAAAAAATCCTGACTACATTACTACATAAGGTCTCTATAATTAAAAAATCGTTTATTAATATACGATATATATAATAATTGGTTTTCGTCATGTATTTCAAAACATCCGCTTGATAGGAGTTAGTTCAACCAATAGTAAAGCCGAGCTGTGTTAACGTCAGTAAAGAAACTCGACCATATGATATTGGATGATCTCGGCAGCAGGTGCGTGAGCTAGCTGAAATGATTGGCATTTCAAAAAGAAGTGCATCACAATATCCGCAAAATTAAAATGCCCACATCAAAATCTCCAAGTACAATAATCTCAAAAACTCCCCAATTTAAAATGGCCACGATGTTTTTTTGTGCCTTTATTGCTGAAATTTAAATTCAAAACAACATGTATGAGGAATTAACAAAAATTTTATAGGTATGCTAATGCAAGAAAAACTTATGAAAATAACTATTATACAGAAACTGAAATATTTACAAAGTTCATTCAGGACAATAACAATGTTCTTTATACAAATAATTTACACATAATATGAACTTTACCACATTTTATACAACTTTTCATTACAAAGTGAAATATTATAGAATATTTATGGGCATCTCACAGTGACTCGGACGCAACATTCGCACGCTTTTAACTACGCCAACCAAAAAAGAAACAAAAAGTGAATTTGTATTTTGGGTGTTCTAAACAGTGTCCTACCAACTCACTCTCGACTGAAATTAGACGTCAGTTTGATGAATAGGCTCGAGCGAATTCTAACACGTTTGATGTTCGAAGGGGAATATGTCACTTATTTTTTTTTAAATCTACTAAAAATACTATTAAAAGTAAATGTGAAATATGTTGAGTTTTTGCGATTTGTGCATCCAGCAAAATAAAAAAACTCAGCATTTTCTTTTAAGTCTCTTCCACGCGCAACATACGATCCACATTGTTCCTCCTTTCAAACATTTCCCCTATGAAACCTAATTTTCGCGTGTCTCTTTCTTTTATATTGCTCTATGGTTCTAAAGCGTTGAAAGACTACTACGTTTTATAAAAATATTTGCAGGATTTAGTACGAAATTATAAGCAATTATACAGTGAAACGGACGCAACAAAAAACAAAAGTTCCTTAGAGGCTTTCATAGAAAATATAAAGTTGAGCGATTTTCGGAACTTTGTTTTTCTACATATACTTACTTACTAAATTTCCCTTTACACCCCATGAATGAGGTATGGGATAGCTTCTCGCGTTGTTGTGAATTAACACGCTTCCTATTTTTAGATTCACATCTAACGGCACCTACTTGTTTATCGACGAATGCGAACGTCACTGTTTGAGAAGCTCTTACTAGACACGCCGATTGACTCGACACTAATAGATTATTTTAATTATATACATCACTAATACGGACGCAACAAAATTCCTAAAGGGGAGAAAAATTCAGTAAAAACTGACAACTACATTTGTCCACTATCAATCAATAAAAATTTTTGCACAAGGATACGACTATAGGATGAAAGAAAAAGCATTCTCATAACATTTCCATAATTGGAACTTCACCCTCCCTCCTTTAATACTAGAGTATCCAATTAATCGGGTTTAGGTTTTGTTCGATTAAAAAATTAATCGATTTTGGGATTTTTAATATGGTCGATTAATCAACTAAGGTTTTTAAATTTCTCGAATAATTCGATTAATCGAATAAGTCTAATAACTCGAATAATTTTTGTATATCTGTATTCCTTACGTGAAAAATAAACAAATTTAATGTAGGCGTTAAATTTTTATTAATAAAAAACATAAAAATTATATTAAAACATAAAAACAAACGTAAAATAATAAGTCATGTGAATTCAAAAACGTTTAATAAAAATAATAATTAACATAATTAGGTACATACAAAATGGGATCTTTTTTATTTTAAAAGTTTTTAGTCACATCTTCTAAAATAATCTTTTAAAAATAATATGCAATTAAGATGTTTGGCTTTCGGTCGATTTTTTTGTTACGTTTTAATGATGCTTGACTTTGAAAACACCCTTTCACTTTAAGTAGGTGTTGGTGAAACTGAAAGAATTGCATTGAAAAGTTTTTCTGATCTTTTTTTTGTTTTATCTAGATACAGAAAATCATCAATTATATTACATTTATATTACATTTATATAAAGAAAGAAGAATTTATTTAAAAATAATTTAAATCGATTAATCTGTTTAAATTGATCGATTATTCGTTAATCGAAATTTACGATTTTTTCTTAATCGAAAAATTATTCGAAAAAAATTCTTCGATTAATCGTTGTTGGATACTCTATTTAATACATAAGATTGTTATTGATAGAAAATGTTAATATTACAGCAACAATGTAATAAAAAATATGGTATAATTGGTCAAAAGGTACAGAAAAAAATTCTCATTTTCTTCTATGATGGTATATTTTTGCCAAAATTTGTACGAATTAAAAATGCTCTTACATTTATAATATGTAGGCATTTAAGTTTTGTTATTTTATAACAAAAACTTTTCTCTTTTGTAGACCTTTTTTGGGAGATGCCCATATGTCACATAAGTTATTGTATAAAACTACGTAGTGAAACTAATTTCTAGGATAGGGAATACAGATACACAGAAAGAAAAATTGCACTCTAAATTAAGACTTAAAATTCTTATTTTTGCAGAAACCGTACTTAAATATTTAAGTACGATCGTACTTATACGATTTGTACTCAATTATTCTTAAAAAAAAAGTCATCTACATATTTCTTTTAGACAGTAACATTGGAGTATCGTGTCGTGTCAATCGACATGACTAGTAAAAGCCTCTTAAACAGCGATGTTCGCATTCGTCGTTAAACAAGTAGCTGCCGTTAGTTGTGAATCTAAAATAGAAACGCTATCCCATAGGTCGTTCATTGGATTAAAGGGATATTAAGTTTTTATATTCATGTGTTTAGGCTTCTTGATTGTTTCTTGAAACTTTTAACACTTAAGGTTTGTGTGGATTGGTTAAGAAGTCACAGCAAAGGGTGCTGATGACATAGTTGGCAACTTCTGATCGGCAAATAAAAATATCTTAAAGAGAGGTCACACATTTACTATTAAAGCAAGAAATTTGTGGTATCTGTTTGCTACCGGTCATCCTAACATCAATCCTACATTGCGATTGAAACAAGTATTAATCACACTTTAATTAAGCCAAGCTTTCTACATAGAAGCCCGTTTCGTAATAACTTCGAGCGCATTGTCATCTCAAATTAATTCTTATTTTTTTACAATAAGATTATTTTCGCTTAAAAATCAAGCCCTACCAGGCTTAACGAGATCTGCAATTAAAAAATGCTAGGTTTCGTTTTGAATCAATAATTTTGTACTGGATTTAAGGAATTCTGTACAGTCAATTCCACTACGGATTGATTTAAGTACGAAAACTCGATTTTAGTTTTGAGTGTAGAATTTTACACATCCTCCCTTAAGCATCACACTTATTCTCGAATCAATTATATATTAACTTACCTCTACGGGTGAGGGTATAAGTATCAAAATTGTTTTCATATCATTGTAACGAAGGACCAAGTTCTTAAGTCCATCATATATTAAAATGCCAAAATGTTCCAGAAAGCCAAAAATTTTCCTAAGTGTAGTTGGAATTTTTCGTAAAACGAGAGATCAAGTTCCATTCAATAATTTTTAAATAGCCACTATTGTTTTTCGCTATAGTATTACAAATAAAGTACTTAGCATTCTACATTTCTCAACGCATCGCAAATTATTGAAAATGTATAAACGTTTTGTTGGAATAGGCATATATTAAAAAAAATCAGAAATTGACTAAAATCTAAAATTTCACCGTGGGTAGCAAAAAATACAAAAATAAGAATCGTTGGATTTAATTACCAAAGCGCCAATAAACTAAACAGATTTCAACAAGCTATATATCATATTTTGCCAACGATAGCAAAATATCAAAGAAGTTCTACAATTAGCTGCGGAAAATATATGCAGTTGACAATTACGACACAGGCGAGTTAATAAGCCTTTGCTGCAAATTGCATAAATAATATGAGCATATGATATATCTGAAATTGTATCTGTGAGAAAGTATGTTGTGGTACAAAATAAACGACCTTTTCGAGAAGACAGTGGGATTTAGCATACCTGACACGACATTATTATATAAATAATAAAATAAACTGAATGTACTTGATTGGTATTCCGCAACATTTTATGTTGGTTTGTCCAATTACAGGCTTATTAAACGTATTTATTTGGTTTGTTGAAAAAAAATTGTACTTATTTACATTTAATTTGATTCATTATTCTTCACAGTTTTTACATTAACTAAATAAGACCAGCACCTAAATACTCAACAATGTGTTAAAGCTAAACAAGAACTTGATAGATCCGTATGAAGAATAAGTTCAAGATTATTTAGATTACTGGTCCATATAATAATAAATGCATTCTTACATGCTCCCCAAAATGTCATAAATGTATTCCCTAACATCCCAATCAAATCAATGGTAGTTGCAGTTTGATGATAAAAATACATTTAATTAGGGTTTTTTAATCAGCACGACTACATAACTAAACAATTAATTTTGACGGACGTGAAGATGGTTACATTTCACCGTGATTCTGTTTTGATTTGTTGTTGCAAACTTTATGTGTTTGAGAGACCCTTTGCTCACTTATGAGACCATTGACAACATGAACTGATTTAGTTCAATTCTCATTTTCCAGTAAGGCGGTGGTGATTATTGATATGTATATATACAATATATATGTACGAGTACATTCATATATATGGACAGTACTTGTTTCGCTTATAATATTCATATTTAAACTGATTGTCAAGTTTGACGTCAATCACCGCTCTGACACCGAGGAACAGATTGAAAACAATAATAGCTCCTAAAACACCAACAACATTCGCAATCTTTTTTATTATGATTCTATAACATTGACGCACAATCCACGTCGCACTGTGGGGCCGCTGGCATTCAAGATCTTCACAAATTCAATTTATGGACTAATCACATGATATGCTGTGCAATGAAGGCCGATTTTTGCTGCAAGATCTACGAGCTGCAGTCAAAGATACTTCTTGATATCAACTTAAAGTATGAGTGATGGTTAAATCGGCGATCGAATGCACTTTTGTTGCTAACTACAAGTTGCTTTTTTCTAATTAAGTTAAAACAATAGTTTAATTTTGTAAGATTGTTTTTTAGTTCTACATGCCAACTAAACTTGAAGTGGGACAAACATGATCAGGGTCATATAAATATTTTTTTGAAACTTTATCAATTTTTCGCCTAAAGACATTAGAGCCCAGTGTGCAATGGCAGGTTGTGGAGGGCGTAGTAACGTAAATATATGAGTAGTACATCGCATCGGACTACCAGTACATCACGCCGTTTATTTTGTTGTTTTTTTTTTTTATTAATTGAAAGAAACGACGTCCACCAATTTAGTAACGCGATCAATAAGACACATGTTTGCATTTTCTTGTATTCATCTTTCAATATTACAGATTTGAGAATACTGACGACAACTGCACAGAAAAAAATATATCACTTTAATCGAATAAATAAAATATTTAATTGTTGAGCTATATCTACTGGAATTGATTGTTGAAGATCTCATAATTTGTTTAGGGAACAAAAAATCTCTTAATTGCTCTCCGTTTGCCACATTCTCATGTACAGTATTCTCTTTTGAATTGCTCAATTAGTGGGTGTTTAATTAACCGAGTTATCAGCTGATTTGTAAAATATTTATGCTAAAACTTCCATTTGTTTAAAAAAAACCTCAGTAACATTTTATTTCAACAATTATGAGCGCAGAAAGTACATTCGAATTTATTAAATATGTATTCCATTTTATCTATTTTAATCCTAAATAAGTGAGAGTTCTGATTTTGAAGGCGGTAAACTGCAACCAACATTGCTATAACTTAAAACGATTTAGACCGTATATGGAATATTCCCCTTAGTGAGCTTGATCGCAATCTTACTGAAGTGTAAATTGGAAGTTACTTTAACCAATAAAAAAATTATAATTTCTAAGTACTTCCTATAAAAGAGGCTGTATCATTTAGAATTGGTCATTATACAATTCTACGAGTAGTAATAGTGCATGCAAAGAACATTTCTAAAGATAACCCTCATAACTATATCAATAGTCGTCGAATATAATTTCATTGATTGTTTCAATAACTGTTTTCTTCTGGTATAACAAATTTTTGTTAACAACAAACAATTGTTTTCGAATTATGTTAATGTTAAGTTTGGTAATAATATTACTTTATAGGGTCAATTATTGTTTGATTTGTGCCTAACCTCGACAAACTCAAACAAATTTAAATAATACTACTAAACTATCCGTCTGCCGCCTTTTACACAAAAGTAAGTATCGCAAATTATTTACTTTAGGCAGCTTAAACAACTAAAACATTAGCCAATAGTTTATAAACCATATATGGTTGGAATTGTCTAAAACAACTTCCAAAAGTTTGTAGTATAAGCAAAAACTTAAAATTTATCACAACGATTAATTTTAATATATGTGGAACAAGAAAATTGGAGCGGCTGCTTAGTCAATCAAAATTGATTTATGAGACATTTCTTTCAGCATTAAAAACATAAATGTATAGAATCAAAACAAAAGATATGTTTAAAAACGATGTAGATACATTTAATTTAGCACACTTCTACTGATTACAACTAGTAAGCGGATGACAATGAATTGAAATTCTAAAAGCCACTTGGCAAAACGAAGCTTTTGAGGAGCACATAATCAGCATTTATTACTTAGCCCGATTTTTGTTTTGTTTTTGTTATACGTGTGGATGGATGTCTTCTTTACTTATGTGGTTATAAATTACTAATGAATGACATACAATTTAATTGGTTGCACTTGCTTTACACATGTGTTATGTATCGAAAGCTATTCAAGGTAAACAGTAATATCAACATACGTCCCATTAACCAGTTCTTTGACAGACGCAGCAAAAGGAGAGAAATGCATACAAATTTGTCGTATGATGCTTTTTTACCATTGTTACGTACCTGCATCGTCGTACTGTTCATCTACAATGTAATCAGTCTGTTTTTTATAAGCGCACTTTTTTTCAAATCGATTCTTTTCCTATAAATGGGTTTAGAGGAGCATTCCACATCTTGTTCATATTCATTTTGTAACTTAAGTGCGATTGATTGTTGCCAGCAATTAAAGGGTAAGAGGAGGTGGATCAATGCTCCAGCAGCTGTTCGACATCCAACTGGTGCGAAGTTGCATTTTTCTTCGTGCGTCTTCGATTTGTTAGTTTTAAAAGGTCTTATTTGTATTTAATTGTAATTTGTTTACCATAACGGATGGTTTCAGAGATTTTTATATGTGGAATTTTAATTAATTTCTAGAATGCTAGTCGTAACATGATTCCATGATGCTACCATCTCTCTATGATTTCTGTGCTTATGTCAAATATGTAAATTAATTAATTTGGTATTTTTCGTTTCATAAATGGCAAGATATTTGGTACACCCTGATATAACAAATTACAGATGTTGTTAATTCTGAAAGCGACAAAGAAGCACAGTTAAACAAAATGGCATGTATTAGTAACAGAATTATCCTAATTAAGCTATGTTAAGTTATTACGTACAAGTATTTTCTAAATAACAAATCGTAATAAACGCTAAAGTTCTAATGAAAAACTGCCACTGAATTACAATTAATTAAAAAATTTCGTTGAAATTCGTTTACATCTGTAACAAGCCTACGGCTCACAACAAAATCTAAACATTGTACTTATATAAAATTTGGGTAAATAAACTTTCAATCTCAGTTTACTTTTTACAAAATGTTTTTCATCAAATCAACGTAATGTTGTAAATTGTTGATAAGAAATATATATCCCTTTGAATACACTTTTAGTGCACTATTTACGGTTACGTAAATTGTTGTCAACCGTCCAGAAAAATTAATTCCTTTCAACAAACCGACAAATTTCATCAGTCAAATAATTTTTTTATTTAACATAGACGCTCTAAATTTTAATACACTCCTCCTAATTATTATGTTATGATTTGTTAATTTGTATATAATTTTTGGTAAAAATTTGAGTCACTTCATATGGGAAATAGGCAGTGACGAATTGATTTCCATGCTAACTTGTATTAGTTTTGCCTTGTTTTTCTATTTGTAACAGAAGTCACACAACTTTCAAGCATTCCTTTAAGAGCTGTTGATTTGTTTTGTTCATGTTGATTGTCATAACATCAGCTTCAAATTTAATGTCGATCAAAGTGTTAATTTTTTATTTCGAATCACTCAAAATGGGTGCCACCACTTTTTCGCTTGTACACAGTATAGGTTTCATTTTAGTGACTTAGCTTTAATGTTATTCTTTGGGATGATTTATTCACGGCTGGTTTCAATTTTGCGTGTCTGTTGTTTGATCACACCTCTTCAATTAACAACACTTAGTGAATTATGTTAGTACATCGCTAGCTTAAGGTGAAAAGGTGCTAAGTCCACATTTTACCAAAAATTAGATTTCAGTTTTCAAAACAAAAACACATTTATTTAATTTTTTCTTTTGTACGGTACTGGTGTAAAGAATAAATAAGTGCAGTGGTTTCTAAAATGTAGTATAATAATGTAAGCTAAAGTCATATTTTTTAAACACGCTGTCCACCGACTGCTTCTTGATAACAACACACAAATTTCATTCAAAACTTGAAGATAATTTGCAACAAAAAAATTAAATTGTTTATTCTTTCTTTTAAAATTTTAAATGTGTATTTAACGCTTTCTCTAAGCGGACGTTTAGTTCTAAGATGAGCATTATCGTACAAAAACTACTCCTACCTCGCAAACAAACCCCTTTTTTTTGGTGGTCGGTTCCTGCGATTACAGCCGTTGTTTAAATTTGGTATGGTAAGCTTCTCTAAACGCAGATTAAGTTCTAAGACGATTTAGGTCGACAAAAACCACTCCCACCTCCCATAAAAACTTCCCCATTTCGAGGGTTGAAAATACCAAATACTTATTTAGTGAAAAATTGGGTGTTTTTCGTTGTAAAAAGGTCGCAAAAACAGAATACAAGACCGCATATAAGTTAGAGCTCGACCAAAGTCGTTATTTTGTGGTTGAAGCCGAACTTCGGCTAAAAGTTAGGCCGAAGCCGATTGTTTCAAATTATGCTTATAAAAGAAAAAAATTGTGTATTTCTGACATTACTGAAACATAACAAAAAAAAATTGAATTTGACCAAAAATATCAAACAATAAAAAACACTTTTCTGATCGTTAGCCGGATTTGATGTATCATTTGATACACTAACGTAATTTGATAATAATCAATGTTAAACAATTTTATATTAAAGTGGCAAAATAATTTTTTTTAAGCATTTATTTCTTGAAAAATATCCCTTCTTTCTGAATAGAGCCGACCAGCGGAACTAAACAGCTGTTCACTGGCGACACTACTATGTGAAACACTTAAAAACTTGACAGGTGCTGTTTTCAAAATATGAAAACATGACGACTTCCAATATTCATATATGTTGCAGTTGCGTAACATAAGTCAAACGCTGATATGCTTTGTATACCTCTTGCCATCATATTATCTAGTAATTCCCCTAGGCCTATTTTTTCCTGACGTCCAATAAAGCCATAGGTAATAAGGCCATATGGCTTTATTACCACAGAAGGTGGGAAATAAACTCATTATGGCATTGTTGCAACTTTGACAATTTATGAATAAAATATTTTTAGTATGTTTGTTTTGCGCGCCCTAGTCTAGCTGCATGACCAGCCTATCTCTCTTTCTGTTCATAAGTCGATAAACATAGTGGTGCACTAGAGAACACATTGTAGTCCCATTGTCTCCTTGTAGTGCGAGACGAATGCGGTGCGGTGGGGGCACGCCACCCAAAAATGTAATATGGTGTTATGTACAACCATGCCACTCAATTGGGAAATAAGGTCATATGGCTTTATTACCTATGGCTTAATTGCACGGCGCCCTATTTTTGTAATTTTGCCGAATGCAGGCCGATTATCTACTTTTAGCCGAAGCCGATTAATCAGTCGAGCTCTAATATAAATCCCATTTTTATTATGCGTAATATTTTCTAACATGTTTTTTATTTTTCAATTATGAAGAGTGATGGTTAATGAGGTTGAAAATAATGAAGTTCCGCTTCATTGAACTGTTTAAATTTTTTATCAAATCGATGAAGAACAATTGATGAACATTTATCATCGCTTTGATGTAATGATATTCTATCAGACTATAAAGTAATAAAGCTTGTACTTGGGAGTTGTTTTTAACAACAAGGTCGAACAGCGACTATTTCTCTATACATGTGGAAGATGGCTATCGTCTTCTTGACTCTTATTGACCCCAGTGCGACGCCTGTGGCATGGTGGGTAAAACACGCGACTATCATGCGGAAAATTCAGGGTTCGATTCCTGTCTCAATCATCTACATTTCTTTCATCGACGGCACCTCGATGTTTTGACAGCAACTTTACAGTCTAATAAAAGCTTCTCAAACAGGTGACATTCTCATTCGTCTATAAATGGTACATGCCGTAATGAGAGCCTAAATATAGAAAGTGTGTTAATGTGCCAACCCTTATTAATGAGGTATAAAGAGGATTTAAGTAAACAATCAGTTAGAATTGGTTTCGTTCATCAGAATGTTTTCACATATAGGTGCTAGGCACCTCCATCTTTGAGCCAGATGCCGCATCAGGTGGATTTCTCGATAGATTACCCCTTGATATAGTATTTACATTATTGTAGTTGGGTGATGGGACTCTAAGACCAAATATGTTGATGTGTCCCCCAGAGATCTTCCTCTTATGTTACTCATGACTGACAGTTCCATACAGGTTGATAACCTTGTTTTATCAGTGTTGCTCAGGTTTCCAGGATGAACCACGTGGAGATCAGATTAGCACATCTGTTACCAGGCATCTGGAAACGGCAGACAGACAGCTTCACTTCTTTGGCACATCCGCAAGAGGGCTAAAGGCAGCAGAAACTGATTCATTGAATTTATTAAGCAGTGGTTAGACACACTAATTAATGCGCTGGATATCATGCTTTACCGTTTGCCGGTTGACATTGTAGCGAAGCAAATTGGGGACTAGAGTATGTTCGTCGTAGAATAATGTTTGGAATAGTAATATAAATAGTATATACCATATTGGTAGATATATAAAAAATTTTGGAATATCTGAGATCCAGGTGTATAGAAATAGTGTACTCACGCTATAAAGACAAATATAAATTTGACGCTGTTGTATGAAATATAACAAGTATTCCAGTCTTAACGTATGCAAATCATTCAATATATTACTTAGTTAGAGTATCTTGGTGCAGAGTATCTTGGTGCAACCTCTTTAAAATATATGTTCCTACAATTGTTTCTTCTTTAGGCTTTACTGTTTTGTATTACCTTAGTACGATGGCCTTGGTACATCAAATACCATTACGTTAAATAAAGAGTGATAAATACCGATAAGCTTCCCAACAAATTAGTGAATTTTATTATTTCAAGTTTTGTTGATATCGATAACAACCAGCACAATAAAATGCAAACGTCAATAAAGAGTGCCAGTAACAAAATAAAAAAAATTCCTATCGTCACATTTGAAATCTAATCATTTTGAGGTGGGTGGAAAGTCAAGTGGAAAAAAGTAAGTTAATAGTTATATCTTGAAAAATATAAAAAGACTAGAAATAATAAATAACAAGCGTGTACTTTAAAAGATATGTCCCTCCAAGGGGTACAATGAAGAAGTTTATTTTTAAAATTTATACATTGGTTCGTTATCTAGTATAATCTCACGTGATTTCCATTCCAAAACTGAATAGTTATATGTATTTAAAATTATGTTATTTGTGTTGACTACTCTAGTTATGTCACGCGACTTTAAGACATTTGTTGGATCCCATTTAAAATACTACTAGGCGATTTAACCAAATTGTTTGGTTACTTCTGCTCCAGTACCAGTACATTTCTATCATAGAGTAATTAGTTCTTCAATTGTTTTTTACTGCCTTGAATGTCAATTATAATGCATTTTAATTACGATTCAAAGTTATATATAAAATTTTAATAATATGGAATAATAAAATAGATTTATAGAAATACAAAATTTTAAAAAATTTACGTAACAGAATTTATGTTTTTTACATGTCAGTACGAGTATGCCGCAAAACAACTTAATTTTTATCAATATATTGTTGTTAAACTAGCAATCGAATTTTCTAAAATATGTTTTTTTTTGTATTGAAAATACAGTACCATTAAATCCCTTTGTTTTTTTTTTATTGAATACTTACTCCTAAATTCTTGTTCCTAACTAGGCAAGATAGATACATGAAAAAAAAACATTTGAATCACACATATAAAAAAAAATGTTCAATAGCTACAAAGCCAACGAAAGAATGTTAGATTTCACAGGTGTAAAGACAATTAAACTCATAAATTAAATTGTTTAAATAATTCGTGTAAACCAGATGACAAAAAGAATTATTATAGAACAAAGGCCCGAATAAAGACAAAGCACACCGAACCGATAACATATGTAAATCAGCTACGCATTATGAGCACTCATTTGAGATAAAATAAAACTCGCACTTTTTCATTTCAATCCCATTAAATTTTCTCGTTAGTCTTCTTTTTCTCTTTTTGATGAATACAAACAAAAGATCTCAATTTGTTTGCTACTAAAGAAATGTTTTTGAAGATACAAACTAGCGTGGTATTTGTCGTCGTGAAAACAATGTTGGATTGGTAAACGATGGCTTACATTAAAATAAGCGTTTGAAATTTGTGAGCTTTTTGATTAAAAGTAAATAAGATTTAAATACATACAAATAAAGAATTAAGAAAGTATGAGTGTCATCACTAATCGTTCACTGATTGCGGGTATTTATAATGGTAAAACAATATTAATGTTTTAGTTCAAAACGCTCTGTAGTTAAAAACGTGGATAATTTGAAATAAGGTTTGCGTCGTTCTTAATGTTATCCACGCTTTTTTGTATTCTGGTATCCATTTACACACCGTCAACAACATTGAAACAAATTGATATTAAGTTGGTTAAAATAAATGTTGAATGACAAACAAATCGTCAGCTGAAATGTAAAACCATATCCCCAAGTAGACTTAGAAGTAAACGAAGGTATAATGGTAAAAAATAAAATAAAAATTGGATATCCACCCCATATATTCCATATCGTTTCCCATTCTCTTATATTAAAAGGGAGGCAATTTAATGATAGTTTTTGATTCCAACAATTTGAGCAGTCATTTACCAAGCTTTTAGACTACATATAGAGATGTAAATACAGTCGAAATTTTTAAATGGTCTGTATACCCAATCAAACATTGTCATTGTAAGTAATTTGCATATTGTTGTTGTTGTTGCCGTCACATTGTTTGAGTTGTTTGATTTAATTTCCATTAGTGAATATTGGTTTTGACTACCCCTATATAAACATTGACCACAAACTTATGCCTAATAACATATAACCAAAATAATAATTATTACAAAGCGCTGTAAAACGATAATTTCATTAAATAGTGAGAAATATATAAATTTGTGTATTTTGCTGGAAAACGTATTAAAATAAAATATGCACATTTTTAAGAAAATAAGAGGACATAAAAAAAATTTGTTCTTGTTTTTCTTAGATTTAAAACAAAAATGTTTAAACTAGAATTTTGTATTTGGTTGGAGAACTTAACATTTCCTTTGAATGTACAAAAGAAAGAAAGTATTGACAGACTTCATATCAACGCCCAACAAGGATTTGGATCGTTTTTCCAGGCTCATATCCGGTCTATTATATATTTTAATGGTAAATCGCATTTTTTCAGTTAGTAGGCCTTGTACGATTACTAAAAACCGTTGATTTCGTAAACTTCAAATTATTGAAATAAAGTTTTGAGCATATTAATATGTTATATTATGATCATACTTTCTTTATAATATCTTTTAGTACTACATGAATAAGTTTCTAGTTAGGTGACAGTATGTTCATTGCCATCAATTAAATAAGTTTTCTGCCACAGGAAGTCAAGGCTATTTTTATAGCTCAATATGTTGGCATTTTATAATTATAGTATATTGAATTATACAATAGACAAGCTCACAAAAAACATAGCTGAATCTTGTACAATGATAGATGAAAATTAGCTTTTTTAATTATTTTTTAATTTACGTTATATGAAATAAAAGTTTATTGAAAGTACGAATAAAATTATATCTTTTCGAGAATTCCTTTGATAATTATTTAACCTGTCACAGTAAACTTAACGTTTTTTAATACCAAATTTAAAATAACATTTATTGAAATATATGTAAACTGTACATTAGGGTAATAACTTTTTTTGGACAACATTCTCCCCAGGGCTTTTCTAATGGCAAATATTGTAATAATGATAAAAAAAACTATTTCAGTTCAATTTGCTGAAAAAACCTTACGCACCGACAGCGATTTCTAAAATGCCTTTTATATACGTTTTTTCAATTTTTTTTCATAAAAATTTTGTTTTTAATATGGTTTATACATATGTAGGTATGTAAAATAATAGTAACAATAAATGATTAAAAGTAGGTATTGTAAGATATAAACTTTAGGTTCAAAATACTCGATGTTTTACAAAGCGGATATATATCTTGTACTATTTTTATTTCATAAATTTTTTTTTAAACTTTGTTCGATTCGAAACTTTAACGAGTTTGGTGCGTAACCTTTTTTAACGATAGCGAAATACTAAAAACGCAGTTCTTAATATTTTTCCATGCCCTACACGATTTTGGCTGGGGAGATTTGATATTTGCAAAAAATGCAAAAAGTTATTACCCTACTGTACATATATAGGGTCGTTCTTTCTCCCATATATTAGATAGATCTATAAGGGTGGCATAGTGGTTAGAACACGCGACTACCATGCGGGAGATCGCAGGTTCAAACCTGACTCCAGTCATCTTAAAAAAATTGTTCTTTCATTGTCGGCTCCCCTCGAATGTTGTTGACAGCAACTTCGCAGTATTAAGTGTCGAGTCAATCGGCTTGTCTAGTAAGAGCTTCTCAAACAGTGACGTTCGCATTCATCGATAAACAAGTAGGTGCCGTTAGTTGTGAATCTAAAAATAGAAAGCGTGTTAATTCACAACAACGCGAGAAGCTATCCCATCCACATTCATGGGGTGCAAGGGAAATTAATTTTAATCGTACTACCAAAGTACGAAAGAAAATGTCGAATCCAATATTTTTAGTGGAATAGTTTTTAACTAGGTCACATAGTCAGAGAGTACATGTACTATACTAAATTGAATTAAACCAATAGAAATTGTATAAATACACATTTTATTAAACGTTGGCGTGAAAAACCACGTGCTACTTATGTAAAACGGTAGTGCATC
Organism: Muscina levida; assembly: GCA_964034835.1. Taxonomy (NCBI): domain Eukaryota; kingdom Metazoa; phylum Arthropoda; class Insecta; order Diptera; family Muscidae; genus Muscina; species Muscina levida. The sequence goes on along the minus strand of OZ035883.1, from coordinate 90,141,268 downwards.
TGTAGTTGATGTGTTGCGACGAGTAGCAAAATGTCCCAGCAAAAATATATTATATATATGTATTATAAGTTTTTCTTTAGAACCTGTCTTATTGGCCCTAATGAAATAATGTTCCTTTGATACATATTTGTAACATAATTATTCTTTATATTACTTGAATTATGTTAGAATATAACATAACATACGCCTTGTGCGAAAATAAATCAATCCTCCCCTCCTAATATACATATATCTAAAATCATTACAGTTGATCCTATAAAAATAAACAATATCTATGTGTTGCACTTTTAGGATTTGTTTATATGTATGGTTCGCTGTTTATGCATACACATATATTATCCGGGGTGGGTATAAAAGATGTATACTATGTCATTCACATTGAAAGCGATCCCATCCTTTCGGTCATGCTGGAGTACTTCATGAAATATTTTGCTTTGTGGTCATTGTTTAGGAGGAACGGTTGAATTGTTGGTCGACATTTTCGTTGCTGATTGCCACTGCGGCATATTTCTAAAAGGGTTTTGCGTCTCTTTGTGTTAAAGTTTTTTTTATTATTTTAAATTTTGATGGAAATAAAAATATTTGTCGATAATATTGTACAGGTTGTTGTTTTCAGCGAACAGAATCATAGTGAAAAGTTGATTGGAAATTCTATATTTTATACAAATCTTTTAAATTAAATCCTACTTTTGTTTCAAATTATTTGATTGTCAATAAATATTACATATGATCTCCTAAAGGAAATTGTCTACCACTTTGGCATCATCGAATGTATAATAATTATTCAATGGTTATAATTTTTTTCAAATAATTCTCCCGTATCACACCCTTCCTTCCACAATTATAAGCTATCGTTTTTTTTGGAATCCGTTAATTACTTTAAGATGTCTCCAATTTGCTCCGTAGTTATTTCTATTGTTCGCGTTTTCTCTATCATTTAGCTTGGCGCAATGACATGTAATTGATACATTTAGAATAATATTGAGGGAGGAAATACGATTGTGAAGCAGAACAAGTTAGAAGGGAACAACAATTTTTGTTACATTTTAAATCCCTACACGAATATTGCGTGGTCATTTACGTTATTGAGAAAAAGGGAAACAAGAAACCAGAGCAGGAGGCGCGAATGCAACAAATCTCATGATTCATGCTGCATCATACGCTATATGTATATATATATATACATACATACATATATACAAATGCACTTGACTATGTATTTGACTCCTTCTGGTTGTCTATCTCAAACCGAGTTATGTGTATTCCATACGGGTGTGAAAGAGTTGGGTTTGCCTTGCCATACCGACGTTACTTCGACTAACATTTCTAAATACAGTAAGTACCTTACACAATCAACAACTAAGGCTAGCATTAACTGAAATAAATTCATCAACATCTCATGAACATCGGTGTCTACAAAATATTTGAACTTTATCAAAAATAATAACTTTGTGCCACGTTAATTCTTTTAATTAAATAGGATACATTTTTGATTTTACAATCTCATATATAGCACTCGTGTTGCATTTATCGACTGTTTTCGAGGGTTGCTGGTGATGAGCTACTACTGTATACAAGTAAGCCGTGTAAAGTGACGGTGGTTGTTGTAGTTGTTTGTTATCGCTTTTGGTTTGTATTTTGTGTCATTCACTATGTGACGGTTAAGTGGTCAATAGCAGCAGCAGCAGCAGAAGACGATTCCCAGCTTCTCTCCGTTGGTTACCCCTTTTTTGGTTGGTCCCATGCATGTATCATGTTTACTGCTTTTGTTGTATGATACGATTTTTTTTTTGCTCCAGACTTTGGTTTAAAGGTATTACGTTTGACGTTTCGATTTTTTCGGTTAACAACAACAAAAACTCGACTACAAGTTGTCGGCGGCGTCGGCGGTTTTAAAAAGATGCTGCCGCATTTCATTTTATTACGTACGGGTTTTGAGTCCCAGTGCCAGTGTGTACATTGGTATGTTGAAATGTTCTTTCGGAGTGCGATGATAATGATGATTATACTCAATAATGTTTGTTTGTTGTTGGTGCTTCTTTTTATTCTCTCTGGACTGCTGCTGATCTTGCCGCTGTTATTGTTGTTGCTTTGTATATAAATGTATTTTTGTTGGCCGGTTTGACAGGTGTTTCAGGGTTTAGTACATGGCTGATAATATTATACATTAAGAAAGGCTTGTTCTGGCTTTTGTTTGCAGTTGTGTTTTGTGCTCTTAAGAATTTACTAAAATAAATTTATTTTGTATTTTTTAGTTGTTGAAAATTAATACATATTTATACAAAAACCTGAAAAAGTGATGAATACCAATATGGTTTATTCCCTTAATATGGTCTTCATCATTCATATTATGTGACGATAACAAATGAATTTATTATCTATTACACGTCTCACAGAGGAAAAATTCCATACGGTTCGATCATTTGCGCTCCACATAAAAGACGTCTTTTCATTTTGTGCCGTGCTCAGCGAGTTCGCTGTTGTGGACCAAGTCCCTCGGCCAACACATTTGCAGTATTTTTTACCAACTTCACATCGACGATGTCAGAATTAGAGGTCATATTTCAGAAATTGGATGTGCTCTTCGTTAACTATAATGGATCCAGAATATTCTTCGGTTACCTAAACTCCACTTGGTTGTATTTTATTTCATACACTATTTTACTTTATCAATTTGTTTATAATTTTTACGAAATGTCAAAAACAATATGTATAACTCCAAAATATGTATACTACTTACTTAATTTCCCTTTACACCCCATGAATGAGGTATGGGATAGCTTCTCGCGCTGTCGTGAATTGACACGCTTCCTATTTTTAGATTCACTACTAACGGCACCTACTTGTTTATTGACGACAAATTATTTTTTTTACATTGTAATCATTCTATTTTTACTTTCCAACCTATGATTAAAAAAATTTAGTAAGGAACGAAAATTTAGGAAGTATACAGATAGGGATTTTTTCAAATGTCGTCTTCCTTATGTGATTCTTGATTATTTTGAAATTACTGCAACCTGGACCGCATATTGCCAATGATGGCTTGATACGTACGCATATACTTTCATTTAATACCTCAAAAGATGCTGGATTTCTGTTAAAAACATTGTTTTAAGGGCAGCGCAAAGAATAAAGTCTATTGGGTATAAGTCTGATCTATTTAATCTTCATAATACCTCTTGCTAAAAAAAAAGTCGCCCATACAGTAACTCTTGTTGAATGCAGGGGGATTATTTAAGTCAGTGTTGCTCCAATACCGGAGTTTTTGCCCATTAAAATTCTTATTTCGGTGAAAGTCAGAAAAAATTTTGTTAAATCTGGTGTACCTCTCTGGAGCCTGTAAGGGTTTTAATGTAAATCTTTGCGAAGATTTAACGATGATCTGGGTAAATTTAGTTCTAGGCTGACAGGAACTTTTGCATCCATTTTCTAATTAATTGAATCAATGGCTCGATTTCTTTAACCATTTGAGCAATCCATCCTAGTTTATTGAAGATGGTTATATCTCAACAGAACCAAAAAGTTTAGATTTGTTCTGATCAACCATATCTCATTGGATCCAATTTCATCTTATTATATATGGCAGATATAACTGGATCTAACGCCAGAAATAATTAAATATGATGTCGCTAGATTTGATCAGATCAATGGTTAGATATAATAAGATCTAACTGTATCTTACAACATCTTATAAGATTCAATTATATCTTCACTTTTTTACACGGACATTAAGATTATTAATATATGCAGCAACACCATGAAATGTTTGAATAATTGTTTTGAAGTGGTATATCATTAGATATAACGAATTGAAAATAGTTTCAGTTACAACTCTTGGTTATGTAGACCTGGAGTCCTTCAGATCGCAAGATAAAGTGCTTCATTAATAGAATGTTTAATTGTGTTTCCTATACTCTTTAACTTAATTGGCTAGATGCGATAATTCTACATTATTTTTTTAATTATTTTATTAAAAGTATGAAAAGTTTGGACTAAACACACAGATAAGTGTATCGCCAGCGGGTAATGAGCTTACCTGTCAATCAGCCCTGAAATAATAAAGCGTTTTCTGTTGTTTGCAAAATCCAATTTTTAAATAATAGAATCAATGTAAAATTAACATAAGATATTCAATTTTCTAATGTATTTCTTATTCTTTTTTTCAGGTATGCAAAAATCGGTGCGAATGCCAGATTTGTAACATCATGTATTTTGAAGAACAACCAACAGTTGGATTTCAACAGAAAATAAACAGAAACTCATACCCATATTATTTTTAACACCCTGTTACCTCGTAGTTTTTCTCTTACACAGTTATAAAAGCAGCAAAACCACCAACGACTTTCGTAGTTTCCTGTTCATGCAGAACTTTTTTCTTGTATGTTAAAAAGGAGGCACATATGGAACGTCAGAGAATTTGTGGAAGGTGCAACACAAAACAAAAACAAAAATATACACCATTTTATCAGATATGGAAAGGAAGGATTCCGAAGTAGTCGGAGTTGTCATAATCTTATTTGGTAAACTACAGACTATCAATATGTTATCAATAATATTGAACTGGTGGAACCCTGTTAATTTGACAACTATTAGGCAAATTAGTGATTTCGAGTTTCCACATTTAATATACCATATTTGTAAAAAAAACTATATCCAACTGCAATGCGTGTCGGAGTTCTTAACAAGTTTATGAAATGCATAAAGGAAGAATTAAATTAAATTTTCCTCTGTTTCGCTGTGTGTTCTGTAAACGTATCACACAGAAATTTAACATTGCAATTGCAATGTAGTTTTCATGCCATTAAACATGATTTAAATATACAAATATATACATGTAGAATATGTATGCAATAAGTACAGTGGAGAGTGAGAGAAAACATACTGCCTTTCATACAAAGTGGTGGGTGGTGCGTGTCTTTGCGGAGGGTTTTTACATTGCAATTTACACTGAGCACGAGTACTGGGGAATTTAAAACTGAACTCGGTATTCATAGGTTTGTCTTCATAGGCATGTCTTGTGTTGTTGCAAATATTTGTTATGGCGTATTTCCAGATATTACCGTACAGGTATTTAGAACCTTTTCTAAGTAATAATCAATGAATTTAGATATTCTATAGTGTGAAGTGTAATTTTAAAACACCTTAGACGTCAATATTTTTTTTAATGTATTGACCAAAAGTCAAATGCTTTGAATTTCTGTTTTATATTTTTGTATATTTTTCTTAGCTCAATAATATAATTGTATTATATTCCTTTTGAAATAATACTTTATTAACAGTTATATTTTGTATCTTAACATAATACTAGCCGTAATAACAATTAAATTGGGTGAAGACATTGAATAACTTTTGTTCTTTATATAGAACGGACATTAACGATTCATCGGCACTTTTAAAATCAAGGGAACATAACATGAGTATATTGATGTATAAAAAAGAGCAAAATGCAAAAGGAAAACAAAAAGCCTTTTAAAAAAGTGTGACAGGAAGTGCGGTAACACAATATGCAAATTTGTGACTGCATTGTGAGGGTGATGTTTGAATATTTCTGCAGCCTTTTTGTATATACATATGTAGTTAGTTTAGCTTTAGCCATAACAATAAGGATTTAGATATTGTCGTTTGTTGGTATGTAATATGTGCGTGTTCTTAATGTTTCATTATTCAGCTTGCAACTCTTGTTCTTGGTGTGTGTGTATGTTCTTTTTGTTACAATGACGATTGTAAGGTTATTTGCAGAAAGGGACATTTAGCAATATTTTATATCATTTTTTGACATGTTGAGTTCATGCAAATGGTTGCAAATTCAAACTGGAAAGTTTTATTTTTTGCACATATATCTATACAGTTTTCTTGTAAATATGTACTTTATAATCAAAGTGAATCAGTAAATTGGGCCAATGAATGATGTGGAAAATCTTTAAGGTATAACAATAATAACAAAAAGAAATAATAATAAATACAAAATTACGTATTAATGATATTAAATTGTACACAAAGTACAGAATTTGAATACTAGTTGACTGATCGTAGGGGGTTGTTGATAGATAACAAGTTATTACAAATTCTTTAATACATATTTTTAATTTATCCTCCTGTTTTTCTTTACCTTATCAGTTTTTTAAACTAATATAATTTGTAATATTCCCACATTAGGTTTATTTTTGTTCTGTTAACTAATTGGTACATTTTAATTGCTAAAGCTCCGATGAAGAAAACAAAATATATATGTTGATGCAAACTATGGCATATTATTGTTTGAAAAATTTTAGAATTGATTAAGCTGGCGGCCATGTACTTTGCGTTTATTTTTCATTGTTCGAAATGTCATTTTCATTCGATTTTCCATGAGTGGTTTCTTGCTGTTTAAATATCGAAAATTGTTTGTTGGGAATTTAACACATACATGTTATAGATTAGAAATCATAAAATTGATTCTTAAAGTACAGGTGTGAATTATTTAGGCGTTACTATAAAACCCACCCACTGACGTTAGTTGTCATGACGATGCTTTGTCAATATGATGAATATACAATACCTGTAACAAAAAGATAATTACCTAAATAAGAGGCGTCATGACGGTCTTCTTCAACACAACCAACGATAATAAAGAATAACGCTATTAGCAGTTGCATCCAAGAATGCTGATGTTTTTGTAGCCATCAACAACGTACATACTTTTTTATTCACTGTAAACTTGACTAATCACGCAGACACTGTGTTGCCGGACAGTAGCCCGCTTTGGTTTATAGTGTGAGTACTGCACTATCTCCTACATTTTTCTGATTCATGGAAGCATCCTGTTGATGGTGTTTCTTGTACGGCAATGCATAATTATTAAAAATATACGTTGAGAAACAGTAAGCAATAACTTTGATGATGAAGGCAACAACACGGCAATATCACAAAAAATTATGCAGGTGCAAGGTTGCGTAAAACCGCCAACAAATTTACTGCTCAGACATTATTGAACCAGACAATGCATTATGGTATTATACACAGAGGCATAATGTGAATAATTCAAATAAGAAATTTTGTTCGATAACATCTTTAAATGCAACTTCTTGTTAAAATGGATAACCGTCATCACCGATGTCAGCCTCAACCTACACAACAAAGTAAATAGAAATACATACTCAGAAAATATGAATATTTTTAGCAGCATCACATTGAATTGATTGTGGTAAAGAAATAAAGTAAAAGGTAAAGAAGGTAGACACTCTTTTAAGCACACAATAAACAAAGTAACTAAGATGTTAAAATGTTCACGGCATGCAATCCGTGCAATCAACTCCCGTCTAATATCTCAGACCAAACTTCACAGATCCTACCAAAAGACCAAATGTTATATTTAGAAATGATTGGAACATTATAAATTATGTTTTATTCCACGATCATATTCTGTACATTTTAATTTTAAATATCCATTAACTTGATGTCGAATTGTACAAGGTGAAAATGTTGTGTTATTATACTCTTCCAACAATCGTGCCTGTTTTTTGTGTTGAATACGAAACAAGCGTGTGTGGTGTTGCTTTCATAACACTCAAGCAGAGACTGACTGCTTTGAATCAAACAAAACCTTCGAGTACGTGTGAATTGCCGATCTTGTATGCCTGTGTGAATAAAACGATTATTGCCCGCCTCGCGAGTCTATAGAATGCCTATCACTGCTCTAAACTAGAAAGTAACTTAAATAAAAAACCTAGCACAAATGCGTCAAATTATAGAAAATAAATGTTACCTTTATGAATGGTCAAATTCATTGGTTTCGTTAAGTACAACTCTTGCTTGACAATAGTGCAGTCAAGTCAGGTGATCTTGAAGGCCAGCGGAAAATGTACTTTCTTTGACATTAATTGGTATGGGAATTTTCTTTGGAGCTCCGCCATAACCGGTCTTTCTATGTGTGCAGTTTTTCTCTATCTTGCTAGAACCAAATGCTGTTGAAACAGATACGTCTTCGAAACATTAATGGATAAAAAAAACTTCTTCAACATTTTTAAATAACGGCCCCATTGGCTGTTACTGCTACACGTAGCAGTGCGCCACCCTATATTTTATAAAGTAATAAGTTAAGGATTTATCAGTTTCATTGATTTTTGATGCAATAGTAATTTTAAGAAAAATCGGCATTGAACCCCAGTCCTCTTCTGATAACTCCCATACAAACTATGTACATATATCACATTTTTTTTTCTTAAGTTACAGTTAATTCCCCTAGACTTTGCACACAGTAATTAAAAAAAAGTTCTGAGTTGCATTTAATTGGCACAGTATTTACGTTCAATCCCAACACACAACTTGTTGCAAATAGTAATCATAGCATTCTTTTTAATTTATTTAATACTAATTAGATAATAGTTAATGTAAGTGGCAGTACTAAATAAAACAATGGAAACCAACTATGTTACTGGCGGTAAACACATATTAAAGATAAAACATTATTATATATAGAATATTTTTGATAATAATAATTCATTGAAATTTTAGTTTAAAATTTAAAAAAAAAAAAATTAAATTTGTAAATATTTAATCAAATCATGTCATGATCGTGAATATTGGATGCATGGTTTAATCTTATTTTACACCAATGTATTATAAAAACAACACTTATTTATACACATACACATTCCTGGTTGCCATGCAATAATTTAAAACAATTTAAAATTTACTTCATATTTTAGATATGACATTGATCTAAAAATCTAGCAAAACTTGGTATTTTCATTAATTTTTTCATATAAAGTAAAAAATAAACATAATTGTGGTTGTTCGTTCTCCCTTCTTTATTGGTAAAATCTATTCGCCAAAGATCTCTGTAGTTACATTATTTGTTTGTAAAATTTTTCGATGCAAAGACAAGAACATTTGGCCATTTATTCCATTGTTACATAAATAGATGCTGAGAGTAAAGTCCATTTTGCTACTTTCCTTAAAAAAAAAACAACAACACATTTATGTGTCATGCATTATAAAATCGATTTGTTATGTGTTTTAATTGAAAAATGAAGGTAACTTTACATTATTTTCCAACTTAAGTGAACCTTTTATGCTTACAACGTTGATTTGCTGCAAGACATTTAAGCATTCGTTATGGTTCTTAATTTCTTTATTCGATTTGTACGATAGGAATTGTTAAGTTACTTAAAATCAAATACAGAGAACACATCTGCATGGGCTTAGTTAAACAGTAACTTTTATGCTTTAGCTAAAACATTAAGCATAACTGTTACTGCTAAGTCAAGGTCAAGTTATGAGATTGTTGTTTTATTCCATACGAAATATATATAATTAAAATACTTCGTCTTTAAAACATTTGTTTAGCCATAAAAGCCCTGGAACCCTAACTCATTAATCATTTTTTAGTGTAGTGTTTAACAATTTATTTAAAAATAATATATTTTATTAACTTTACATTTAACCTTTCAGTTTCCAGTTGGTTTTAATGTTGTATTTTACAAAATCTATAATTTTAGAGGTAGGAAGCGAACAACTAATGATTCTGCTTTCAAAACAAAGCCGCCGTGACTCCGTTACTTTTTTGTGTTTTTTCGTTTTTGATGGCGATATGCGAAACATTTCTCCCTCTCTCTTAATATGCGGCGTGGTTGCCTTTATCTTTGACGCCCTCTGATTTGAACTATAAACGGATCTTTCTTTCTACATTGTTTTAACTTTTGGGGGTGGTAACTTTAAACCTTTTCTAAAAATCATATTCTCAGACATATGGTTGTCTTTGATGTGAATGTGTATATTTGTTGATGTTTTGCTTTTTCTAGTAAAATATTTTGTTCAGGTTGGTAATTTACGGCAGGCAGATAGGCAGCAATATGTGTATGTGTAAAACAATTTGTGTTTTTGTAGTCATCGTTTAATAAGTTACTAACACGCAATTAATCACTATTTATAGTTTGGGAAAACTTTCCAAAAATCTACGTGAAAGGGTTGATAAATTTGTAGCAAAGTCAATTTGAAAGGCATAGGCGTAATTTATCATCAATGAATAAATACTAATACAATTGCATGCCTTGTATCATGCGCACAGGTATTTGTTGTCCATTGAATCCATTAATGCTTACAAGTAATATTTATCTAAAAATTAACTTATCTTTTCATCTCATGAATGACATAAAGAAGTGTTGCTCGTATTTCGTGAAAATTCAAAAACAACATCAAATTTTAAAGTATTAGATGCTGACCGCATATAACATAAATTACCCAACTAATATAAGTGTACTTCCAAAGAAATATTGGTCTCTATTACAGCACTACCCACTATTATTTTCGAAGATCTTAGTTCTAGAGATTTTCTGTTTATCAGCACAGGCAGGCAAGATCGCTGTATTACATATCGTCTGATATCAAGCTAATAATTTTTTTCATAGAAGACTCCCCAAAAACTCCCAAGAAGTGTCCTATCAATAATTGATTAACTAAGTAAGTGCAACTAAATATAAAAATCGATAATTTAGTCAATCGCATTTGCAAAAACTATCTTCACATCGATCATGTGCAATATTGCAGAATGGTGTGTAATCTCTCGTTTGGCTATTTATGGCAGAATTCTAAATGTTATGGTATTTAAACAAATTCAAAGAAAGAACCCTGATTAGAACATTACTGACTGAATGAAGCAAACAAAACAATTACAATAAACTAAAAATTATCGATTTAGAAACTAGTCTCGAATGGAACATTTTACAAGAGGTGAGTTTCTTTGAACTAATGAAAACACAATAACTTTTGAGTTGAACTCAGAAGATAAGTGTTCATTGAATTCGATGCTGATAAGGTAAATGTAAAATTGTGGGTGCTCAGAGATAAGCGAAAAAATGTGTATAGCCATGTCGTGGGGTTATCATATGGAGCATATGAAACCGCTATTCGTTTTTTAAATCTATGGTCAAGTTAATGCTAAACATTTGTTTGTTTCTCTCTATGACCGGCTGGTTCGCTTTGTTATGTTCTCAAACAAATTAATATATTTCATGGTAACATTACCACAATACTGGTTATTAGGCTTTGAAAAATCTGCAATCTTGTTTTATGTGTTTTCGAGGAATTATAAGAAATATAAAGACCTGTCGTTTGAAAAACAAATGTTATAAGGACAGTCTAATAATCACCTATCATCGTATACGTTATACGTTAAATGACAGTAGTATTTCAAGTATTAAATTGTAAACCGTTGGTCAACTTGGTCTTGGATCTCTTATAAATACAAATTTTAAATTGTAAACACAATGCACCCGTCCGAAATTTGAAAAAAAAAACTATAGTATCCAGTACGAAGTCAAGCTAACTTATTGGCTGAATAAAAGTTAATCGACTTCGATTGTTAGACAATGTGGTAACGTATTGTAGATAACGATATGTAGCCATGTTTTAGTGACACTTTAGTCTCTTCTTGTTGACATATTTACACCGCACAGTTATAATAATATCACCAATTTATGCCTAACACCAAATAATAATATTATAATAGTAAACTTGCTCCATGAATATTGAAATATAGGCATTTTCATTTACTCATTCAGTAAACGTAATCAAACCCTTTCACATTAAAGCAGTGGTTGGCATAACCGAACAAACACGCACAAGAAGCGCCGACAAAACTTTCAAGTACGTGTGAATTGTCAATGAAAAAAAGGCAAGGCTTTAGAATGCCTGCCACTGCATTATAGTTTCCAACAAATTTGTGGGCGAAATTTCAGCGTGATCCGCAAAATTTCCAAAGTATGAATTTTCAGAATATTTGCGAGTATTGTTCTACTAGGCTTTAGTGTCAAAATTTTAAAAAATATGCTTTCTGCACTTTTAACCTATTGTCGCTAAATTGTTTGACATGTTATTCTTTAAAAATTTACAATATGCTAATGAAGACTATTAATTAAAAATATTTCAAGAAATGCTTGAAAAAAAAAATACATTCTACATTATCTATTAAAGTGAATGTAAATTTTCTTTATCTTAGTGCCAATCTTTCTTATTATCATACACTCCTCGTATATAGCAAAATTTAAACAGCATAAGGTCGTTTGGACATATTTTTCATGTGCAATTCAATTGCAGTTTCTACGTCGCACAGAACAATTTTTAGTTTCAAGCTGTGGTGTCCATTGTGGTCAGTGGAATATGATTGTGCCTGTTGTACCTGGGAGTGAGGTCGATAACAGTGCCTAAAATATGCACATGTGCACATGTTTCTAAAGGTCGTTCAGTTCACTGTTTATCAAACTGTTGTTGCTATGTGTGTATCTGTTCTATTGCTTTTATGTATTTGTCATAATAAATTTACAGGTCTTTTGGCAAACTATTCCACACTTCATTGAGACGGGGGAGAATTCAGTCTGGTGGACACCCGCTAAACCTACAAAACTGCATGCGTATATTTAAATTAAATTTTTAACATAAAGAACTTCGATTTACACTTGGAGGTTACAACAATGATGGAATAGGTCAAACGCCGGAAATAAATAGTGTTCCGTGGTGTGATTATACTTTATAATAGCATGAAGTGTTTTATAGTGTCACAAATTTTCAAATGAGATAGCAATGCAACCAAAGCAATTTAGAAGCATGTCAACTAACTACTATTCATCACACACACTTTGTATACAAATTTGTACGATACTTAACCAGATTTGCTATGACTCATGGAAGAAGGACTTATTTCAACAGATGCTAAATATTTTTTAAATATATAACATTGCTGTGATTACTATTCAAAATAAATTATATAGCCCTTCTTTTTTGGTTGATCATCAAACAAACTTCATCATAAAAGTTCAGCGAAACAGTCGTGAAGCATTTGCACACCGTTGCTAAAATGGTATTAATGAAGAACATAACCTCTTGGTGTGCATAGTCCATCTGGATATGCCAGCTGTCACATAATCCACTTAACTATGAGAGATTAGAACAAATTATATCTCCGAAATCAACAAACTATTTAAACCTTATTTCTAAAAGTTTTTACGAAACTTTTAGTGTTTCAGTGTTTTATATGGGCTGCGGTATAACAATGGTTCATTTGAACGGATTAAAGCGTTTGAAAAAGTTATAAATGGCTTAGTTCTTTAAAAACTTGATGCTTTTAAAAATTAAAAAAAAAAACTGTTTGATTGTAGTGGTATTATATTTTTTTTTTTAATTTTTTAATCTAAACTTCTCTTTTTTTCAATCGAAATATGCGGGTTAGGTTTTTAACTGTAATTTGTGTAGGATTTAAATACCCGATTAAATCTGAACAAGGATTAGAACAAAGAAGACGGGACAGGTTTAAAATTATGACAAACACCGATGACCAATTGTTTATTATTGTTTCAAAGCCTAACTAATGCTTAGACTTGCGTGGATAGATGCCATGGTTTAAATGGTGTTTTGTAAACAAGAATTAGCAGCGCGTGCTAAAAGCACGAGGTAAAAATTGAAACAAAAGCACAAAGCTAAGTGAAATGAATACATTTCGTATCAACGTTTGCTTGTTATTCTTCCTACAACCGTAGAAACTTGAGGGTCTGTCCACATTATATACCCATGGGTTGCTGCAGTTTTTCCCGCGTGCCTCGAGAGTAAACCAACGTGTGGCATGTGCGATTTACGCAAGCGTGCCAGCATACGTTTGACTCTAACCTCACATATCTTCAAATCAACACAGTCATGTGCTAGCTCATTCGCTCATTGGCTTACCTTGCTAAGATTTTTCCGTTTGTTTCATTGTATGTTGATACGTAAAGCCATAAATCTAACGCTGTTTTCCACAGGTATACTGTGATAATGGTAGCATTGTTTTTTTCTGTTAAACAAAACAACGAATATTATCCCCCTCCGTCATCGAAACTCAATGTTATAAGCGCGTTTATAGTTACTTAAGTTACTTTGGACAGGCCGCGATGCTTTTGGTGCACGTAATTACAACCATTATATGGTCTGTCGCATTTTCTACTAATACCACCATAAGTTGTAGCAATAATAGGCAGAGTTGCCAGTTTTGTAGAATATTTCAATTTGTGGTAAGCATTTTCACTATTTACAGAAAAAATGTGTTTTGAAAATTATCTACAAATTAGCAGCCGTATTGATAAACATTTATCAAACGTTTATAATTAAATTTTCACACAACTCTTGTAAAAATTAAAATCTATTAGCAATGATAGAATAGATCTCAAACCGAACAATGAAAAACATATTCATATTCTGTACAGATCGATGTAAACAAACAAGAGAATGCATACACGGGAGGTACACTGGGTTGGCATTTAATGCCAAAAACAATTCTATGCAATTTTGTCCGATGGACAAAGCATAGACAAGAGCTTGTGTGGATTATGTTGACGTTGTCTTCGTTGATACCATTTTCGCACCGGTGTGTGTGAGCTTCACATTGATTGTGTGAAGCTTTTAACACTTAAGGTTGTGATAATGAGTGGAGAAGGCACAGCAAACGGCACTGATGATGATGGTTTGGTAACCATCGAAATAGCTATCTGCCCTGCCAGCTGTCAACATAATCCATTTCACACAACTCTTGTAAAAATTAAAATCTATTAGCAATAATAGAATAGATCTCAAACCGAACAATGAAAAACATATTCATATTCTGTACAGATCGATGTAAACAAACAAGAGAGAATTTTTTTTTTTAAATTATTTTTGAATAAAGAAAGCTTTATATCTTTAGACCCTATGTTGGTATGTCGATTCTTCTGGCAAAAAATAAGTTTTTTGACTTTCTCTGATATCGTTCAGAGTACGACCAAGAGCTTTAAGAGATTTCTTGTGCACTATAGTGCATTCAACTCATACAAAAAGTGATATTGTTTTTAATACTTTAATACTGCTGTTTCGGTAAGGTTCACATTTAATAGAAGCTCAAGATGCAACGGGTAGTGCAATCTTAGTTTTCGATCAATTTTAGCGAGTATCAAATTGAGATACTCAGTGCCTTTAAGTGCGTTAAGGAAAATAATTCCCTCATTTTTGGATGCTATCTGTTGCATAACTTTCTACAAACATATGTTTTGATCACCAGACAACAGTAGTTTTTGGCGTGGCGAATAAATTTGATCCAAAGAAGATAATCTTTATATGTAGGCATGATTTTCTGAACGTTTTTCCAAGCATTATCTTCAAAAACTCTTATTAGTCGATTCATAAATCCACATTCCACGAACATTGTAATTTTTATTACACTCAAGGTGACCGTCGACAAATAATGACAACAATTTCTTCTAGTTTTTGGATACGGACGTTAGAATGTAGCAAGAAGCAAACACAAAAGACTTTCGATATTCGAACCTCATTGTTTCTTTTACAATGGTATATCGTCATTCCAAAGTTATCTTCACTTATATCACAAATTCAAAATATGAGATTAGACATTTTTTGGATACATTTTTAAGATCTATTGATCTGTTTAATATCCATGTCAGTATCTATTATGGTTTCTGAGATGTTGGGGAACTATTTTCTTGTATATGGGTAATTCCATAGTCACATACGTGACAGTCGTACTTTTCAATGAGATAAAAAACAATGAAAACCTAGTTTTTTTTATTACTTTTTTGTGTTATACTTAAGAAGCTCTATATTAAGTAAGAGAGACGAAATCCCCTGAACTGATGGTTCTAAAATATTATTATGAAAGGGTGACGTTACGTGACAAAAATAGAAGTAAGTTTTTTCTTCTTTCACAAACACAAACCAGTGCAAATTAAAACCTTTTTTAATATGATTTGGACTTTTAGAAATTTGTTTTAAAACTTGCTAAACTTCAAACACTTTTTTAATTTCTTTTTACAACCAATTTTGTAAGACGTGATGTAGTGTTGCGTGATATGACATAAATATCCTTTTTAATAATTTATGACAAAATTATTTAATTTTTTTTTTAATTGCGTAATTAGAATATATTAAGTATAAAGTTTATATACATAAAATTGTTGATCACATTACATTAGAACGCCAATAAAATAAAATCAAAATTTTCCAGCTAACTAATCATTTTTTACTATTATTGGAGTTATTTACTGTTGTAACAAATATTTTATGGTACGAGTGTACTTGCATCATCAGTGAATATGTTTTTAAAAATCAAAAAGGTAATTAGTTCATTAAAGACATTTTGCAATGGGCTTAATCATAGACATTTTAATTTCACAGAATTTAAGTATTTGTCTACACTAATACAAGTTCGAAAACATTTTTTTTTACCTTTTTTTCAATCACCGTGAACCCTTCTGTGGAAATGCCCATATCCCTTTTTGGTAAAAATTTAACGCGTTATGATGCTGCATGAACCATTGCTGCATGGATATATAATAAAAATTATATGAAATTTTTGAATTATATAAAGAAAAATTAGTTATCTTCGCGTATGTGCATAAAATGTGACAAACCGATTTTTCATTACTTTCCTAACTTAAAACTCAGTCAATTCTTAATGGAGTTTTGATTTGTTAACGGTTTTGGAAAGATGACTACGACCTTCCCAACGATGTATATATTTATATAGATAACTGGTCATATATGTCTGTTTTTCGAAACAGCAAACTTCTTGGATTTTTTCATTATTATTTAAGTTTGAAGAAGTTTTTATTCTATATCTTGTTAGGATTTCCTAAGGTTTAGTATTTTATTCCGAAACTGCATTCTTTCATTAGAATAACGCATATGTGTGAGTGAATATTTTTCACACAGCAGTTAAGTTTCGAGGCAAAAACAAACATATACGACAAGTTATATATCTTTCCAAAACCATTCAGAAATCTCAACTTGGTTAAGAATTGACTGAGTTATAAGCCCTCAAGTAGAGAAAGTTTTGAAAAGCCGGGTTAATACCCGTATGTTAGGTTTTTGTAAAGAATATACGTGAAAATAATTTCGATCAAATTTAGATTCAATATCCAACAAAAAAATTCTGGAAATACATGAATATAACTTCGAAACGACGATATTTCGGCCAAAGATTAAATGATTTAAAATTGCTTTTATATTAACAAAATATAGCATGTAAGCCTTATTATTAGAACCTTTGAGGAGATGCCCATTCTGATTGAGTTCCATATTATTAGCTACGTTGACTAATCGCATATATAAAAATATCGGGAATATCATTTTTTTTTCTCTACATTTGGGAATTTTATATCTTCATTATAAATTGTATTTATTAAGGGACTTGGTTGTAAAGGCTGTAATTTATTTATTAAGTATTACACACCCAACTTTGTTTGTGTTTGGATCTGCACGTTGTTGTTTTTTGTATGATTTCGTATATTGTTTCTCCAATGACCAATCAACAGATGTGGAATACTTCCCAATACCGATTTCATGCTTCCGACACATGACACAACAGAACAGACCATAAGCGATTGCAAATCCTATGATTGCCACGGAGAAATCGGTTGTAACATACAACCATTATATCAAAAATCTTAACACTTAACATAAAATATGTTCTTTTGTCTAATTGCTCTTATTAGCATTTACGACAACTGACGATTAAAACTCCAGTAACTATAAGAATAACTATACTGCAGGAAGTTTCTATAAATTTGAAATAACAAACCATTTTTAAAGATTTGTCCACCACAACATTTAAAAATTACTGGTGTAATAGTTATTTTTGGCACATAACAAACTTTGTTACCAGAAGAAACCTGGCTGGAACCTTTTTTAAAAAGGCTCTATAAAATTTAACATATTTAAATCTTAACGCCCGCATATTTAGTTATGCCAACAAAGATAAAACGGTACAATAACACCAAACGCACAAAATCACCTGTGGCCTACAAGTTTCTCTTGTTGTTGTTGTTTGTCGAAAGGAAACCAGAACATTGGCAATATGCAAATAACATATTCTTTACATATTTTCTTGTACGGATGTAGTTGCCGGGATGTATTTCTGTGTCAGTATGCATTTTTAGGAGTTTGTTTTTTTTTCACTTTGGACCAATGATGGATCACTATAGATAAGCAGATTCGTCTTCTTTTTGGCGATTCTGCTTTATTATATTTTATTTTTTGTAGCTTATGGGGTCTGTGTCTGGTTTTGTCTTTCTTCGGTTTTGGGGTTTGGACGATGTGCGTGCATATAATCGCATCAAGTCACACGGACGTTTGTTATTTGTTTGGTCCATCGGTCGGTTGTGGCGACTTAAGTATGATACTATTGCCACAAAAGTTGAGTATGTGTTGCTGCAGTTTGTGGGATGTATACTATGTTTAACTGTCATGGCATCAAAAGGCTTAAAGCGCATGTCATCGCACATAAGACATACGGCGAGGCAGCTATACAGGTTCCAGCTATCAAGCCAGACAGTCAGCTAAAATGACCACATTAAGTAAAGCGAGAAGATGATGTTTCTTGGCACAGTGAGCAGCGAAAGACTGCATCTGCAATATGAGCAGTCTGCTGAAGCCGCACTTGGTGTTGTAGAACAAAGTAATAAGTTGACGAAGGAACATTTTGTACGCTCCACACGAGCTACGTCATATGGTACATTCAGCATTTGCATTGCAAGGTGTTATTTCAATGTCTAGCTTCACTTTTTTGAGTGTGGAACAAAAACATTAGTAATTTTTAAGCGGATGTCCAATTGATGGTGAATAATTTTGACACTGAAAAAAGCCAATACAGAAAACTACTACATATTGGGAACGTGAACCTAGTAATAGGCCAATGTTTCAAATTAAAATACATCAGATATGTCCCTTTACGTGAATCTATTCGAAATACGCACAAACAAGTAGTAGAAAAAGTATTTCATTGCTGGTTAATATGTTGCAATTTATCGATCGATCGATCTGGTAACATTAAGGCCTTCACCAAATTATTGTTATATTCTAATTCGACGTGAATGCAAGAAAAAAATTAAAGAAAGAAGTAAAGTATAACGCCAAAGGCCTTCTTTTAGGCTCTTTCTCGTGTTATCATTGTATTTTAATATTGCAATAAATCGTCGAATGCAATTTTTACAAGGTTCAGCATTTTAATCCATGCTTACCAACATACTATGTAAAACGTACTTAAATTTCTAATTTGGTTTACATAACATCTGAAGTAACTGTATTTTACACCTACCTTCCCCCGTTTCAATTGCGACTAATTATTTCTACAGATTAGGAAGACTTTGTTAAAATAAGACATAATCATATATTAAAATTTTTTTGAAGTGGATAAGAGTCTATTTTTGAATGTATAAAGGCTTTTTCGTTAAAAATTTGAATGAACAATAATTTATCTTTAAGGAAGTATTTCTTACGCTTTTTGATATAATATAATTAAGTAAAACAAAATTATAGAAATTTCTGCATATTGCATTTGAGTAAGTTACATTAATTTCAAAAATGCGAGTTAAAGCTGTTAACAATTTTACTTAGTTTCCACCTTTATTATAGACATTAGAAGACAGCTGACATGAGTAGCTTTTAATAATGTCAAAGTAGGTATTTAAGTCAAAACTCAAGTCGATTGTTCACATAAATAGGCATAAGCTTATACTGTTACTGCTCCTCGTTATTCTTCGACAATACAATTACCATAAGTACTTAAAAACCGCAAATAAAAAAAATCTTACTTTTCCTTTTATATGTGGGAGAGCTTCTCGTTTTCAATGTGATAACAAAATTCTACTATTAGACTCACTGAACACATTATAAGTATTTTCACTTTATTTGAAATGTTACCAAATTAATCCATAGATTTTCTTGAGATATGTCCCATTTGACAACACAATTTACTTAACGATTTCTGTTTTAGATATCCCATTGACTATGTTGTTAAATTTTAACCAATCAACATTTTTGTCCACACAAATATTCAGATATCACCGAAATTAATTCTTTTTTTTATCCAAACAACCTATCCTATATTTTCACTTACTATTTGTATATTTGTTTATTGACACAAATTCCAAATAAAGAATTAATAATTAAAAATTCCTTGAAATTAAATCTATTTCATTATAGCAAAATTGGCAATCTGTCTAAATCGTTTCAATTTCAATGGCATTTTCAAATCGTGAACACTATAAAGCGATTTTCAATCTCTATTTTAAAATGCACTTGTGTTTGAAACGTCTACTTGCCACAGTATGACAAATACTCGCCTTTCAAAGCATATAAATGGAAACAAAAAACATAAATGCAATTCCTTGGTGGCCTAAAATAGAAGGTCGTAGTTGTTTACCATTTTTAGATGAGAACGTTGTAAAAACAACAACAAGAAACACTTAACTCAAAACCAGAAAAAAACGATGAAAAACTCCTGCGCCTCCCATGCAGCCTCTCAAAACGTTTTTGGTATACTATGTACGTCATGTTCGGCTGCGTACGTCTCTCTACACAGAGCAAGAGATTTAGGCGACAAACATCAGATGATCAAACGTGAACTTAAAAAATAAAAAAGTTCACGCATTTTACACCAACAACTTGAACTAACTGACTGAGTAGACAGATGTATGCTGGCAGACAACTACACGGAAAATAATATTAGTAGACATAGATACAAATATAAATACAGTATGATACAACATATCATATGCTCAATATATCGATACCTTAATTCTAAAGTATTCTAAGTCGACTTGTCTTGTTTTTTTTTTTAATTTAATAGTTTGCTTCGATTTAAATCAATTAATCCAAACGGAATTCTGGAATGAACTTAGCGTACTGAAATCTATAGAACTCGTAAACCTTGAACACGTTTCCCTTAAAACTTCATTTTTATACTTAGCATGGTATACATAGGTGGGGACCGACCGTGACATGATGGTTAGAACACGCGACTACCATGCGGGAGATCCCAGGTTCAACTACTGGCTCCAGTCATCTAAAAAATTAAATAATAAATTTTTCTTCCATTGCCGGCTCCCCTCGATGTTGTCGACAGCAACTTCGCAGTACAAGTGTCGAGTCTATCGGTATGTCTAGTAAAAGCTTCACAAACAGTGACGTTCGCATTCGTCGATAAACAAGTAGGTGCCGTTTGTTGTGAATCTAAAATAGAAAGCATGTTAATTCATAACAACACGAGAAGCATCCCATTCCTCATTCATGGGGTGTAAAGGGAAATTAAGTTTTTTATGGTATTAAGGTATCGATATATAGACTTCGAAGGTGTTTGGTTATCTTCATAAAAATGGTGCTACATACTATGGTTGTTAAACCATTTGAACTGTTGAAATGTCACTTCATGCATGAAGTAATTTCTATTATCATATAAATGAAAAACATACTCAATAAAATAGTACTTTTTTAAATTAAATTATGTTCAAAGAGTGTATAATTTCTTCTCAAATTATTATTTACGTACAAAATTAACTCACTTACATTTAAAAACGGTTGTATGTATATAAAACATTTTTGTTTTTAATTTGTATATACTAATTTTATGAAAGAAAAATGGCTTTGAGAAGAGATAAAATATATATAGTTATGGAAAAATTCCTGAGTTTAATGCATGTGCACTTTAGACTATTAAATGATTTTGAAGTTTTTATTTAAATTCTGATATCGAAATGGATATCTTAAGCGCGTTCTTATTCTAATATTCTTTAGGAAATTTGTTGTTATGCATAAATTTATCATTGCTTGTATTGAGGCAGTATGATTTAACCAGTTTTCCATTTGTTATCTTGTCAAATAATTGTAGAAAAATTTTTGCTAATTGTATATTAACCAGGGACCGCAAATAAGAGTTATGAGTGAAAACTTGAAATAAATAAATCAATATGAAGGAAGTATGCAAAGGTAACATGGAATACACCAAAATTATTATTGTATTCGTAATAAGTTATACCAGCCAATAACTTCTATTTGCGATTTATATAATAAAAATCATTTTTAACTTTTTTTAAAAAAAATTTAAAAAAAATAATTAAATTGTAACTTTTATTTAAAAGTTATGAAATAACAGTTATTTTTGATTTTTACAAAAAAAAAATAAAAAATAAGAGTTATTTTTGATTTTTATTTTAAAAGTTACAAATAAGAGTTATTCCGTAACTTTTATTTTTAAAAATCAAAAATAAAAGTTAAACTTTAATATCTTTTGAACCAAGTGACGGATTACTAAAATTTAAAAAGATTCTTGATCTATCATTCAATACCTTTCATACATCATATGTCCTTCAAGGACGACTTATAAGGATCCTACTATTTTCTATTATATTCCATTTATGCATCTGTATCCTGTTGCAGTACTATATGTAGTATTTACTTGCAAACAAAATACCAACAAATGCATATAAAAAAGATTATTACTGTTAAAGATATTGAGTGCTGTTACAATGTAATAACGATTGGTTCATTACTTAAGGCTCTAGCCCACATTGTATCTGTTGGTATTTTGTTTGCAAGTAAATACTACAGCAAATGGTTAAGATGGAATGACAAATAATTCTATATTTAGTGCAGTAGGAGAATGCATTATATCTGCATCGTATCTGCTTTGCCTTCAATAAACTTTTTTTATTTTCTATACAATATACTCCAGTCAACAAATATTCAGAAGGTATTCATAATCGGAGTGATTATACCCCTAAAGGGATATAACATCAAGATTTGGATTCATAAAATTTTTGGAAACTTATTAAGGAGCATCAATTTATACTTATCTTACTAAGTCAACTCAACGAAGGCCAGTTTCCCCATAAAATGACGCAATATCTAACTTTGAATTTTACCTATCGGGGTTTTACAACAATTTGCTAATTTCTGAATATGTATGTAATTATAAGGGGCAAATTAAATTAAATTTTTTCCGTTAAACATATCCTTAAGAAAACCAGACTCCTTTTAGATATCCTCAAGCGCCAAACTTGTGTCATTCTTGCTTCATTATTTTTCGCTATAAAAAAGATTATTACTGTTAAAGATGTTAAGTGCTGTTACAATCTAATAACAACTGGGTTCATTACACCTTGTATCTGTTGGTATTTTGTTTGCAAGTAAATACTACATATAGTACTGCAACAGGATACAGATACATAAATGGAATATAATAGAAATTAGTAGGATCCTTATAAGTCGTCCTTGAAGGACATATGATGTATCATATGAAAGGTATTGAATCATAGATCAAGAATCTTTTTAAATTTTAGTAATCCGTCACTTGGTTCAAAAGATATTAAAGTTTAACTTTTATTTTTGATTTTTAAAAATAAAAGTTACGGAATAACTTATTTGTAACTTTTAAAATATAAATTAAAAATAACTCTTATTTTTTATCTTTTTTGTAAAAATCGAAAATAACTGTTATTTCGTAACTTTTATTTAAAAAATCAAAAATAACTCTTATTTTACATTTTTATTATAAAAATTAAAAATAAGTGTTATTTTATAACTTTTAAATAAAAATTTGAAAATTATTGTTATATTGCAATTTTTATTTTAAAACTTATAATAGTTACGGTCCCTGATATTAACTTTACATTGCAATGAGACAACTTTGTTTAAAAAAAAAATTAATTTTTTAAATTGTTTTTTTTTTTTCTGTGTACTTATTGCCAACTATACTATTGTATATATCTCAAACGCATTGACTTGACTTGGTAAGACAAGAATATATGATCGATCTTGACTTCTTTTATTGCTATTGCTAGTGATTTCTATCAATTGGCATTACTGACGCAGGGGAAGAATCCTAAAAACGGAAATGTGGAAGATATTTTTAGGTATGAAATCCGTCTGAACTGCACCAGATTCTAAAATTCAACAAAATGTATAGACAAATAGATAGGTATACATATAACATGTCGAGGAATAAATCTGTCGTGTCAAGCATTTAGTTTCGCAGTTTCGAATTTTATAAGACAAACAAATGCTAATGTGGCATCAATACCCATCCATATTTTATCTCAACTTCAACACATACAGTGAAAAGAATTGCAATGCATCAGATTATATAAAATTATGGAATTACAAATAGTAAAATAAGTTACACAAATTAAATAATAATTAAAGTCCAATATCTACTATGAGTAATGTTTACGATGCTGTTGAAGTGAAAACAACAATTTCCAATATTGTGCGTGCGCTATGCAATTTGCGACAAATAACGTGATTCACGTACAATGGCATCCTTCTCCAATTCGATCAGACATTGCTGATTTTTACGATGCACGAAGTATTTCAAATTAAGAATGCATTATGCGTTTAAAGTAGATTGTAAAGGTGAAGGTGTACGTAGAAGTGCGTATGTAGGTATGTATCTTCTCCTAAACCGAAAACGTATTATTGCTGCATCATCGTCATTATTGTAGAAATACATTGCATTGCGACTGATATGGCAAACCGTTTTTTTCGAAGCAATTGTATTCATTATTTATTTTATATAAAATGTTATAACAATTTGTTAATGTTTATTTTTTATTTATTATTTTCTATGCTATGAAAACAGTTATTTTGATTGATGCACAGATTTTTCACGCCCGTAGCTGCCCCTATTTAGCTGTGATAAATGAAAAATTGATGACAATTCGTTTGATTTAGATTTTCAACCCCTTACCAAACTAGACTAATTGTATTTTTATTATTAACAAATGTTTCACTTTAAGGTCGATTGTTGTAATGCATAACATGGACAACTCCGCAGTAATGAAGCGTTTTATGACTCTGTCAGTAGTTGGAGTGTGATTGCCCATATGGCAAGGCGATAGCAAAAGAAATATATGTACTTGGTAATACATAGGATAATCAATGTGACATAGTTGGTTGGTCCACAAATCTATTGGAGTTGATATAAATGTTATTCATATTAAGAAATGATTAAGTATTTGTTTTAGCAGTTTTGAGTTTGTATTATGTCTGTGTTAATTCATAACGGTGTCACCTTATGACAACATTTTTTTTTCCTTACTGCAAGTCAATTGCCAACCTTACTGATTTGTCAGTACTTATGAAACCCAACCAATATAATGCATAAACAATTTCTACTTGTTTGTTTTTTTTTTGTACCACTAAATAAACGAGAAGGTGCTAAAATTGGCTACAGAGCACAAAATTCAAGAAACATCACAAAAAGAATAACTCACCAAAGAAGAAAAAAAAAAACAACGTCTTTGCACATAACGTAATGCAGGCTTCAGTAATAATAATCGCTTTTGCAGCTAATTTTAACTGCGGTACTATTTCAGAGTTCTACACAAGTGTATCTTAATCTTTCTCTGTCAATAACGAGTTCAAATATTTGCTAATGTAAATTACACGATCACGTAATTTTTGTTGCTTTTAAAAATTGCCATCTTTGCCGTGTGGAATAAATGCGGGTGTATTGAGTACACGCATCACCACCAGAAAGCAACAGGATATCAAATGTGTATCCATTCTTGTTGTTGTTGTTGTTGTCAAGTCTCAGAAACTGATTTGGTTGGTTAGTACAGTGTGAGCTCAATATAAGCCACCACTTAAAACAGGAGAGCATGGTATGCCATTACTTACGATTTGTTGACTCTGTAAGCATTGTTCAATTCCCACTATTTGATCAGTGCCTATAAACTAATGGAAGTGTGGCTAAGCCCAATATTACATTTACCAATTAGCTTTAGAGCTGCTAGCTGAAAGCACTGTGAGCATTGACCAAGTTACTGCACTGAGCAGTTACTGCAAATTTTTTGTGTGCGTTTGCAGACTGATGTTGATTATATGTACATTTTTAACATATTCTGGTTTTTATGGGGACGTTTGTGGTTAATAACCACATCCTTTATAGCTTCCCCCTTTTAGATTGCTACAAGTAAATTGGAGTCCATGAGAAAATTTTTAAGTGATTGTGTGGCTACATTTGTTCGTGTGTGTATTTGGCCACAATTGACCGCAAATAATTGTTACAACATTGACGTTATTGTAGGTACACATAGATAGAAAAGTCAAATAATTTAATAAAATATGCAATGAAAACAGAGTTTATTGGTTAAACATTCTCAAAAACGAAGCAGAGAATTATTTAAATTTTATAGCACAAAAACCACAGCAGCTGCCTTTTATCAACAAAATTACAAATCACTTACAAACACAAAAAAGTGTCATGTGCTCATAATGACGGGAATTACATACATACAGCACCAAGAATTTGGCATGATGTAACGAAATGTTTCCTGTACATAATTGAGCTGCGTGATACACTATGTCTGGTGGTGCAGAGCACCTACAACAAAATATCGTGAAAAAATACATGTTTTTTGTTTGGCCTTATTTCTAGACTAAGAACCATAACAAAAATAAAATTTCTATCAGGATAACAATCAGCTGAAAATCCGATGGTAGCCTTCGGTCGACACCACTCCATCGGTACAGACTTTCTGCGCAAAAACACCTACTCCTATAGAAGTGTTTTGAAATGAGACTTTTAAAAAGTTTTCGTTTCATCATAAACATGTTTATATCCATCCATTCATTCCTTTCAGCATGTGAGTTTAGTTGCATTGGACACGTATATAGTATCAGTGGCCGAAAATCTTTCAATTTGTTTTCTGTTTTAGTTGGCCTTTACTCATCATTTTGTGTTTCAGTACTTTTTAATTTTGACTGCCAAAATATTTTCAGAATTTATCTAAATCATTTAATCTAAATTGCATTTTGTAATTCTTACAAAAAATAAAACAAAATAAATGAAAAAAAAACAAGGAAAATGTAACATGGGCGATGTGTTTTTTTATTCGAACGTTTCATATTTGTTCCCAAAATTAATTTAAAATATAACGAGTGAAACGAAAATAATAGCAATAATTTAGAATTTTAAGTAAATTTTCTTAGTCAGAATTTGATTGATTGCAAATCCCTATTTATGTAGTAAAGTTCACTATTGATATGTTTGTTTAGCTATAATCGCGCAAAGCTACAGAATATTTTATTGGATCATGGTTAAGGCTCGTATCTGTACTGTTTTTCGCAGTACAGTACTGTTTTTCGACATCAAAAACTGCGTACTGCTTTTCTCCCTCAAAGTACTGTTTTTCGAAACATAATAGAAGTATAAACGACGAACAGCGAATTCATGCAATAATATTGTTTACTTCAAAAATAAGTTCGAAGAAACATTAAAAATGCGTCAAGAGGATGATTTTTTATCCCCAGCTGTAGTAGCAGAAAAGCAAAAAATTATTAACAAAGGATACAATTCGATTGAGATGGCTGCTTTACGCACTGATTTTTTCGGTTATTTTGCCTGCTTTGATTTGAATGCTTTTATACTAATGGAATGAAGTCGAAGCCGTTATGAACAAGTTAAGGGAATACAATTTGTACAATGCCAATGAAAATGCTGTATATTCCACACCCAATTTAGATATATCAAAAACGAGTGACAAAATTATGCAATGGAGAGAAGGCAATGTGGATCGGTGAGTGGAGATATTTATTCGTCTCATTAACGCTGATTGCGAATTCAAAGAAATGGCCACGATCGTTGAATATATTTTATGTTTGTCAGGAACTTCAGCATCATTGGAGCGAATCTTCTCTGCAGTGAACAAAACTTGGACGCCAGCCTAAACACGATTAGATGTGCAAACATTGAAGGCGATCATTCCGGGAATCCCGGGAATTGATTTTTTTTCGGTTTGTGAAGCAAAGATGCACAGAATGGCTTGAAATTTCGCACAGATCATAAACAGAGACTTTGTTGTATTCTCTAAAAAAAAAATATGCCATCTGATGGAACGCTGCTCAAACGTCGGTCCGGAAAACAACAAATTTCTATTATTATCTTACATATGTATGAAATTAATAAATTTTCCGGTCTATCCCGGACCGGCGTTCCTAAACTACTTACTCAAATGGATCGCGAGTTAGCAGTATTGAAAAACGACATTAGTACAACATTTCCACAAATTTTTGTGACGTTTGCTTAACAACTGCGGAAACGCTGGTCCGCGAGCGAAGAAGTTTCTATTATTTTTTTTCAGTTTCCCCGTCTATCCCGGACCGGCGTTTCTACAATACTACAATACTTACTCAAATTGAAGAACAGTATTTGCAGAGCATTTCCACGAATTTCTGTGACGTTTGCTTTGAAACTGCTGAAACGCCGGTGCGGGAGAGAAGAAGTTTCTATTCTTTTTTTCAGTTTTCCCGTCTATTCCGGACCGGCGTTTCCGCAGTTTTTAAGCTAATATCCCGGGAATACCGTTTCCCGGGAAATGGGGAGCACTATTAAAATATATATGCTATGTAAATATGTACTGCGAAAAGTACTGTTCCTACAGTTTCCAAATCGATGTACTGCTTTTTTAAAAAATTTCAGTGGAATGTACTGTTTTTGTCCAAAAAAAATATACGAACGTTAATCATGGTAAATACCTTGAAGGCGTAAAGAAGCTAAAATAGAAAAACATACTGCATTAAGCTAGAAGTGGATATCGAATATATGAAATACCCAAAATAGATAGAATAATTTGTAATAAAAGCGTTATTTCAACAAGTTTTACTATTATTTCTTGTTTTTGACAAATGTATTTAAAATCTTGTGTTTTTAACCAGTTTTATTGTTATCGGAAATAGAGCATATTAGTCACCCTTAGCATTGTTTTCACTAAACTGATAATGCAATAAAAATTGGCGCTTTGTTTCTTTGAAAATTTTCGGTTTAAATTTTTCGAAACTTTGCATATATATTTTTATATAAAACTAAGATCATTCATCCCCAAAAAGCTAAGTTTTGTTGGTTGTGAATAATTTGCATTTATAGTTGTATGCGAATCTGATATTTCCATAATGAATTATAATATAAAAAGCCGAAGTCAGCTTCAATGTTTTGTTTCTATTTGAATACGTTGTTTTTTGATAATAATGTGAAACATCTGCTGATGTTTATGTTAATTTAACTTATAGTATGGAAATTTTGGTTAATAGTTTTCATGTATCTGATATTTCATATGAGCGGCATTTCATATCATAAACAAAGCATATTTTATTAAAATCGGTTACAAAAGTATAGACAGTTAAGAACTTTTCTTATTTGCGGTAATTTTTTTATAAGAGGCATTAAACTTGAGCGTATATACATAGTTTCTTTATTTTGTGGTTCCATAGTTGTCCAAACTAGATAGTTTGCTGGTGCGCCTACAACTGATAAAAGTGTATCTATAGTATACTCCGTAAACTGTATGTAGATATAAGTAAGGAAATTCGAATAGTTTTAAGAAAAAGAAATTTCAAAAATAAGGAACGAAGTGATATCTTGTACGGTCTGCAGAGGATAATTTTAATAAACTCAATAACAATTGTTGCAGATTTAAGTTAATTAATTAATGCAGAAGCAATACAAATTAACGAACAATTAAGCTAAAGATTCAACTTCAAAATTAAAAATGAGATATATACCATATGATGTTTCTACATGTTCTTCTTTAATTCTATATGATTAACATGATATTTATTTTCAGCTTTACATTTAGTAAAACATGTTTTATTACATTATCACGTACTTGTTTTTATCCTCTCTTGACCATAGAAATATTTATTATATTACCCACAGTTGATGAAATGTTTATAGGTATTTGGAACAAAGATGTAACTTACAATTCGGTTTTTTGTAGGGGGAATAATTCAAAAGATGTGGATTGAATACACGATGGGCTTAGACCATGTAATTTTAAAATAAATAAATCAGTATATCGCAGAAATGTGCGTTTGGAGTTGTGAAGCATGATGTTGCTCAAGGTGATGTGTTAGATCTGTTTTTATAAACTGTTCTGTAAACGCATTTTTAATGTTTAAGTTATGTGGCAAACTTTTAACGTACGCATACTTTTTGTGTCTGCACAAACTAGATATGATATTTTTTGAAGGCACATGTGGAACATAGTGGTGAATATATGAAATAATATATGCTTGTTTTTAATATTACAATAACAAATTAATAAAATTGTTGGTAGACAAGTTTATTACTTAAATATATTGAATGTAATAAAGCTCCAGATTAATAAGTTCTATATTTAATTTAAAAACTAGATATTTGTTTATTAATTTTTTTTTTAAATTTTGTGAACTTAATTTTCTCAAATTCAAGTGAGACTGCTTGCCAAATAGACCATACCTCAAACGCATAAGACTATTCTGTAGAAACACTTGTTGCTCTAGTTGATGTGGTCATATAACGCTTTTATTAGCGATGTTCGTTCGCTATTTTGCTTGTAGCATTTATTCGCTTTAGTTCCAGCTACAATTTGTGGCAGCAATAATTTCTTAGTCAAATGTAATTATTTTCTCAATTATACACCTTTTACATACCGAATGTTACCAGTCTGGTCATATGTTTGCTAAGATAGTACGACATTTCTCACAAAGAGAAGTGTATATGTGTAACCTGCTTTAGTTGGTGGCAGAGGTGGTAACGATCAACATTTCACCATAAGTGTGGCTTATACCAGCACGGAGCTACACTTTTTGTTGTTGTTGTTGTATAAAACATCCGTCGGTTTGTTAAGTAATTTTCTTTTAAACCTGCAACAGCCAACAATATACCACAGACAACTAAACCGACACAAAATGCTCCACTGGATTAAATTGAATTGCTTTGTTCAGAAACAGTAGCAATTGTTGGGCAAGCATCGCGTGATCACAGACAATTTAGTCAAAAATATAACTATTTGCGAGAACGCACAGACGCAGGCCGGTCATCGGGGAATGTAAGACGGAAACAACAGAATCTCCGGCCTAAGCTTGTATAAAGGCTTACGTTAAAATAGCAGGTATGAATATTTGATCCTGTCGCCATCTGCTGCTTTTGCAATTGCCTTAATGTAGTTAAACTTACCCTATAAATGTAGATGGAAAAGAGGCAGGCAATTCACTTGTCATCATTACAAAGAAGCATCCGATATATTTTGTTTCCTGTGGTGGTGATGTTGTACGCAAGCAGTGAAACGTAAAAGTAGAATATTTACTTTTTCAACCGATAACCCGGTGCTACTGACATTCTAAAATGACCCAGCAGTTCCTTGAACGGGTCGAATACAACACAAAATGGCAAATAAAATGCTTATAATACTCTTAATATTTTGACTTACTGATGCGTCAGTTTTCTTATGCCTCATTAATAATATGCAAAATAAAGCTTAAAATATAAACTTTACTCCAGTGGGTCATAATTTGTAACAAAAAAAAAAAAAATTATATGACAATAAAAAAATATCAAAGGGCTCAAATCGCAGCTCCGAGGCGGCTGATAACACGATTTGGGAATGGTACATTAGCATGACGCGCCATTCTACATGAGGGCAAGATATCGTACAGTCGAATTACATAGATCTGTAACCCCACCGTTGACCGAAACTTCGTTCCTCATTCGAAGAAAAATGGTGTCACCACTCCACAATCTGCGCCAAACTGCCACTTTCCGTGGTTTCTCGGCCATAACGTGCGCTTTTTTCGAGCCCGATATGCGGCGATTTTGATTTTTAACATAGCCGCCGAGATGATAATGCTTTGTGTAGAATTCTTCTTCTAATTATAATTTTAATTTTTTCCCTACGCTGTTCCAGTGTAAAGCGACTCATTTTTTTGTCAAAACTTTGAGCGGGAATCAGCTTTCAATGGTACAATATGAGCAATTCCATGCACAGTACAACATTTTTCAGTTCATTGATTTGGGACTCAACTCTGAGAACTGCACGTGAAAGTATCCTCAATAAGAAGAAGTTTTGCATCATTCGTTTTGTCAAGGTACATGCCATAATAATTTTATATCGGATTAAAGTTAGTAAGTATCGTATAGGAGAATTTGTCACGTTTTAGGCCCTTTTGTTATATTGTTATATGGTGGCGTATGATAATCATAAGTAATAATCCACGTTAGTCATAAGCCACGGGGTACAAAAGGTTTATTGTAACTGCTACAAAATAAATCATTTGATGAATGGAAAAGTGAAACTGTTGAAAAATCATGTGTTGTACTGTGATAGTCACATACATGACAGGTCGTACGTTTCAATGAGATGAAAAGCAATGAAAAACTTAATTGTTTTAATACTTATTTATCTTTTTGTTTAATACTTAAGAAGTTCTATATTTAGTAAAAGAGACGAAATCCTCTGAACTGATAGTCCTAAAATATTAGCAAATAAACAGGGTGACGTTACGTGACAAAAATAGAAGTAATTTTTTTCTACTTTCACAAAAGCACAAACCAGTGCGAATTGCGTCGGAATTAATATGATTTGTAATATTATAAATTTGTTTTAAAATTTGCTGAACTTCAAAAACTTTTTTTAATTTCTTTGTACAACCAATTTTGTGAAACGTGACGTCGAGTGATGTGGCTTAAATTCTCTTTTTGATAATATATGACGAAATTAGTTTCAAAAATGATTTTGTTTATTTCCGAAATTAGGGAATATTATAAAGTTTATATACCAAAAATTTTTGATCACGAATGTTGCATCAGAACGTCAATAAAATAAAATAAAAATTTTTCAGCTAATTGATCATTTTTTAATATTATTGAAGTTATTTACATTTGTAACAAATATTTTACGAAAAATGTACACTTATATCATAAATAAATATGTTATTAAAAATTCATTAAGGTGACCAGATCATTTATGCAATTTTGCAGTCCGTTGAATAATAAAAAAATACGATAAGCTTAGTACATTTTGGTTTAAAAAAAATTTAAGTATCTGCCAATACTAATACAAGCCACATTTTTTCCAAATTTTTTTTTGGTTTTTCTGTTGAAATGCTTATATGATTTTAAAAGAAACTTGTATTTGGCCCACCCTGTATTACTTTGTCAAATATATATATCCTTATTATCTTTGTGACATTCTGGATTTGTGGCTTTGTCTGCAATACGAATAACGAAACCTACGGTCCGGTCGCAAGAATGTCGAAAATATTACTTGGGACTAAACTTTTTTTAGAAATACAGTTTTATGAAATTAACATCAAATAATAAATAAAATAACAAGCATTATAATATAAATAAATATAAATTTTCGGGACGTATTTTATTCTTTTTATTGGTAGTTCTTTCATAGAGCCGTAAAAAATCAATGATTACTCAATCACATTTTGGAAGGACTTTGCGAAATTACAACTTGAATAGACTAGTTTGGCAATGTACCACGATGATTTTACATAATTATGATAGATTCTGTACTGTCATTATGGCTTAATTGTAGTAATTACTATTTTGCACTCTAATCCAGTGTCGGTTTCTCAACATTTTAAGAAGCTTACACTATATAAACAGACATTTCCTTACCTAACATAATCGAAGGTGTTCAGGTTATTCTAAGGCGAATTCGGTATTCTTATATTCTTTATCAAAGCATATGTCTCGGTTGGCTGGTTTAGACTAAGGTGGCACTAACTTAAAGTTGAATTTAAATTAGAACTTTGAGTGCTATGAATTGAGATATACTACTTCTACTTGCCATTTGCCAATTTTTTATTAACTTCATATCATTGTTAATTGCTCTATTATGTTACACTTTCAATTTCACGCAAATACTAATATGCACAACATTGTTATTGACCATTATCTATTTGCAAATTCTATTCTATCATCTAGTTAAACGGGTCTAAATAATATTTGGTATTGTATATTTGGTATTGTTGTACTATATTGGTTTTTCAATATATTGCTACGACATTTAAAGTTCACTTTTTGTGCTTCTAAGCCGTACAATCAAATTGGCGAAATTTTCCTACAGACGTGTTACCTGTTATTTGTGTTACCTGTTTAGTATATAAACTACAACGCAACTTCTAAACAACAGTGGGTCACAAAGGTTACTAGTTAATTAATGGTAATTTAAGCGTAATTTTCAATTGTAGTACTGCTGAAATCAAAGCAGATATGTATATGTACTTTACCGCGCAAATAAAACAATTTCAAGTGGCAATTGTGGTGTGATACACAGTTAATAACAGGCGCCAAATAATCACAACGTATCCACGCCATCTAAGTATGATCTTGAGTGGTAACGCCAATCGCATTACAAAAGACATAATTAAGTGTTTATGAAAGCTTTCGAAACAATAAAACCTAAAAAAAGCTCTCTTCCGTCAGAGTGCAAACAAACTGTATATCAGTGAGGGAGGAGGCAAGAATTAGCCCACAACAATACATTCAAATGCATACATACATATTCATTCATGGATATTCATGGAGTACGTAATTCTGTATATCTAGTGGGTGGTGACCTGTTGATGTATTTGATTGTCAGCGATTTTGTTGTTGCTTGTGTATTTGGGGAGAGGAACAATGACAATAAAATACAACAGTAATAATAATGAAATGCTAAGCGGTGATTGGCTTATGGCAGTTCAGTATAATTTATGAGTAGAGCACAATGAATAACAAGCACAAACAATAACAATACTACACCCGGGAGCAAAAATTTAGCACATTCGTATTTGGGATATACAAAATTTTAATATACATTTTAGTTAACAGGTATGGAAATAATTTAGAGTTTATATTATTTTTTGAATGTTTTTATAATCTCTACTGAGGTTGCAAAAATAGTAACTTTAAAAGCCATAAAAAAGCCATCGACATTTTTCTGGTACAAGAAAATATTGCAAAAGATACAAAAGTTGCCTTTGGAATCTGCGTTGAACTGTGGGTTCCGTTGAAGTGTGTCAACAAACGATGTGTGCAATTGTTTTATTTTGTTAATAGAGTTTGTAGAACGATGTTAAATTCATGTTGCACTCATTAGCCATAAAAATTGTGTTTTATAATATTTACAAAAATTATCTTTTATTGTTATCCTAGATATAGTCGCGATGTTACATAGCAGTTTTGTGGCATTTTAGTATAAATTTTAAAATGGCGTCTTGATTGAAACCTCTTTGGAAACTTTATTAACTAATATCATAATGCTGTTCGTGATTTACAGAATACATTACTTATATTGTGGTAATATGTATTAATAAAACGCAACGAAGTTTCATATTTGGGCCAAATATAAACAAATTATATTTTCCAATGAAAGTTGGCCCTAAAATCTACCAAATGAACATGAATGGTTAGATTAAATGCATTTAGCTGCATATTGGCTTGGGTATATTTTGAGTATATACATACAACATAACAAGGTAAAATTTTAGGGGGGATAACGGGAACTTTATTTAATACCTAAACATACATATCGCCGCCTTAATATGTAAACCTGCTAACTCCCTTTTAGCATATTTAACAGGAGAGACAAAAAACTTCTTATATTTCTAATTTCTAGATTAAGAGAAAGCTATAATGTGTAATAATAATGTATTGGGATTAGCAGTTTTTCTTTTAATAACTTTGCACACACTTCAAGACTCAAATTGAAAAAAAACTATATGCTAGTCAACGAGGCGTACCTTTCTCAACCACACGGCATCAAAATCTCAACTTCCTTAAAAAGTTGACTTAGCAGCTTTGCACGTTAAGCCAACGAAATGGCAAATAATGTTTCTCTATTTTGAACTTCAGTCAACAAACAAAACACTAGAGGCAATTTGAATAAATTGTTGCCATTAAAAAATACTTAATTATACCAAGCTTGGAGCCTTTTTTTTATCAGAGGCTATTGTCGGGTTTCATTATACCGAAAAAATATACCAGAGACATCGTGATAATATCACCCACTTCTTTACCATATTGTAGATTAATTAATACGAAGAAGCACGTTTATTTATATATGTAGCATAGAAGTATTTTAACTTGCTACAGTCATAAGCAAAGTTCGTGTAAGGGATTGATAAAAATAATTTTAAAACCAATTGATATTTAAAATATTCAAGTATGAAATAGAAACTATAAATAGCTTCCAAACAAAATTCGAATTTAAAGGAAAGTAAGATTAAAAATCTGAAGTTCTTAACATTTCTCTTTTTTGAGTATTTTTGATATTTAAACCCGCTCGCTCATTTATAAAGGTCAAAGACATACTTTTCTATTATCACAGTACCGCAAATTTTTATATTTTTGGTATCTCACAGATTTATTATTATACGACAGATTTTGTTTGCTTTTTTTGGATTCAATATAAAATTGTTATTGTATATTAAATTTTATGTAGTTCGTTATAATAGCTGGTATAAGGTGTGTTCGAATAAAAAATTTTGTCACTTGTACAACTGAATTGGATCAGCTTTCCTGACGATATGCCATCGAAAGACGTCAATCGACTACAATGTGCGTTAAATGTTGGGCCGTATTTAGTTATGTAAGAAAAATCGTTGGAAAAGAAGTTCACAAAAATAATAAAATATAAATTAAACACCCGGTCAATTTAGATAGGCGCAATAATGGAATCAATAACGCTTGAATTAAAGTACATATATAAGACATGATGAATTAACGATGCTAATGCAAAAATTATATTTTGAGTTAGTTGTTTTTGTCTGCATTTAATTAAGTTTTGTTTTAACCAGCTATTTGCATGAGGGTTGCATTAAATTTGTTTCAATGAAACCAAAATTCTATAGATTCTAGAACTTATTTGGAACATATGCCGAAAGTCGCATGGTCTGATCAACTTCTAATAACAAATTGTATGGATAGTGCATGTTATTAATATAAATTTTTAACCGGTTTTATATTTGTACCAAACGTATGTGATAAAAAAAAACAGTGGTTTATGGAAACTACAAATCCGAAGGTGACGGTATTCCTCCATTTGAGATATTTTGAAATGTATACGAGGCGCAAAGTTAAATCGTTGAAAAAATTAAGTTTCAAATTTATATTTTAATAGCTCTATTAATTAAAAAAACGACATTTCGGGAAAAATAATATTCACAACTCTATTAATTTCTAATACTTTTTAATATCACACTCAAGCGTTGTTTGATTTGTCAGATACAGTAGACTACGGATAAGTGCACAGCGGTTTTCGCGCGACTTTTTGTGCACTTATGCGGTTTTTGCATTTATACAACACTCGGATAAGTGCACAACTATTGTATATATACAAACATTGCATAAGTGCACGATTATTGCATTTATACAAACATTAGATTATTTTTTATTAATCTGTAACCACCAGTTCAGTTTGGACGGAACTTTCAGAAAATAATTAAAATATAAAGCTATTTAATGTTTTTATTTATACTTGGTTTGCATTACATAACAGGTTTTAATAAAAACTTATAAAATCAGTTCAGTTTAGGGTTAAAAAATCACAAATTTATATTTTATTGTTTTTCATATTTCATACAAAAAAAAATTAAATATTCAGTTCTGTGCCAAAAATAAGAGCTGTTAATGAATCATTGCAATCATATTTTGCAACATTGTTTTTTGAAAAATACATATTAAATTGCACTCAATTCGATTCACCTAAACCTAAATGTGTGCTGAAAAAGTCTGAAATCTTTTTTTCAACCGTGTTTTCTGTTCCAACCTTATATATTTTTTTCTTCAGTTTCTCTAAATCATAACCTACATTTATGTAGTATGAGAGATTTGCATTTACACATGCAAAGTTGTACTAAAAAAGCACTTTCAGGTTAGCAAAAGTTGTGCATTTATCCGGTTTTTGCATTTATACGTGTTGCACTTATCTGTGTATTTTTGTATGTAAACGTATAAAAAAGGCTAATGGCTTCAAGTTCCAGTGCACTTATGCGGTTTTTGCATTTATGCGTTGTGCACTTATCCGTAGTTTACTGTAATTCATAAATTAATCAATTATATCCATACCTACAAACATGCATACGTACATAACTTCTACTGAATTGTTTCTCAAATTTGACCACAATACACGTACGTACGGTGGGTTAATGTCGGCTTTCCTGCAATGTTGATTTTCCACTTCTTCGTAGTGTTTCTGCTGATAACACGAAAAGAAAGCAAATTGTTAAACGTTTGTTTAACAATTTGGTACATTTACTGTACGCGAGGGACATCATCACACTCCGGTACGTTCGATGTCGCCTGGTGTTTGTTTTGCTTATTAGCTTCCCCCAGATTGTGCATGCGAGAAGCTTGCGGCAAAGGTCTACCTGCATATGCGCCATGAGCAGACATTACTTAAATAAATATTTGTGGACAAAATAATGCTGTTCCCAAGTCTGGTGCTTTGTTTTACAACAATATTGTTTTCTTCTTCGATGTTTATTTAACACTTAAAACTGGAGTCAGACTTTTTATGTACATTTACACAGATATAGGCGAATGGTCATTAGCGGGTGATACACGATATATATATTTATGCATTAATGTCTTTTTTCTGTTGGTAAAATATCGTTTTTGTCATCGAAATCCTCAAATTTAAAATTTCTCTATGCTGATATGCAGTATTTACTGCATCATTTTAACAAGCTTCTGTCTCAGTTCTGTTGGTGGCCGTCAACAGGACCTATTTTAAATTAAGTACTTTACGGCACATTAAATATTATCCACTTAATATGCACAAAAACAAAGGATACACACCCAAACACTCCAACGGGCAAGCAAACGTAACAATACTGTTGTAATTTTTAGCAGTGTCTAACCCTGGTATATCAATGATCAAAGTTTATATTCAGATGCATTTATCTAATCAAAGTCTGACAACACCTAAATTATAAATAGCACTATTATGCTGTATAAACTTTGAAATAACAAGCTCTTAACTTTACGCGTATCACAATGAAAATAGTCAACATCAGCTAAAATAATGATTTGGTGCTGTATAAATGCCCTTACGGAAACATAAAAAGAGCATAATATACAACAATTATGTTTTTTTAAGAACAAATTATTTTGTTTCTTTTTGTTTGGCATATACCACACACAGTACTCTATTGTGTCCTCTATAGACCAAAAAAAGTAAGGACATTACACTTTCATTCCTTTGTTTCTTTTTAAAATGTCGGCTGTCGTTTAAGCTGTTAACATAATTATGAAATATTGAAAGCTTGATATTCCCGCAAAAAACAGCAAAACAAAATTAAACCATGCCATAATTACTGGAAAAATCTCATAAATCAGTCGCTTTTACATTGTGCTATATGAAATAACGAAATTATTGCATATCCTTATCTACCAAAAGGGAATTTATGATGTAAGGATGGTATGTGCTGAACTCCAGCTTTGGTTAATAAAAAATGTCAACATGTTTTTAAATGAAATTTTTATTTGACAAATTTTATTTGAACTACTATATTAAAGATGATAATAATTTTGTGGGAGGTTAATATAAAATTTACAATATTTTCGAACTAGTTTTTGAAGTTAATTCAACATCCATAACAGCATTATTCGAGTTCGGTTAATATTGACATAATACATAATTAAAAAAAAAAAATTTATTTCCGCTTAAACCCTATGAAATAAGGCTCAGAAAACAACAACAGTGAAATTTGCGGTGTTATTTAATTTTTTGGGACTTTATTTCATTTTTGTTTTGGGGCCTTATTTCGGTATGAAATAAAGCCCCAAATTTCTAAAATGAAATAATGCCCTAATCTCGCAACTCTTATTCCCCGCCCCCGCCGCATACGTCGTAGTCAGCCTTGCATCTCTCACTCTATGACATTATTAATCTAGCAACTTTCACTCACTGGCATTATTAAAAGACGAATGCGGTGGGGGGCACGTTTTTGCATTTAGTTGGGGTCTTATTTCATTCTTGATATTGGGGCTTTGTTTCATAAGCCCCATTTTTGGGGCTTTGTATCATTTTGGATTTGGGGCCTTATTTCATAGAGCCCACCCTACGAATGAGGTATGGGATAGCTACTCGCGTTGTTGTGAATTAACATGCTTTCTATTTTTAGATTCACAACAAACGGCACCTACTTGGTTATCGACGAATGCGAACGTCACTGTCATGTCATTTACTAGTCATGCCGATTGTCTCGACACTATACTGCGAAGTTGCTGTCGACAACATTGAGGGGGCCGGCAATGAAAGAAAAATGTAGATGACTGGACAGGGAGTCGAATCAAGGTTCTCCCGCAAGGTAGCCGCTTGTTGTAACCACTATGCCACGGTCGGTCTCGGTACATAAAACAACATAATAAAGAACTATTTTTGTTGTAACAGCTCTCCTGAAGAAATTGAAAACCGACTTGGGCTGTTATGACTTGAGAACAGTTTGTTAAAAGCTATCTGTCTTTTGGATTCCATGTTTTTCCGCAGCTATGAAGCTTAATGTTTTATACAGTACAGTTTTATGACATAATACACAAAAGTAAAATCTACCAAATATAAATATCTTATGCGTTATATTTATATCTAATTTCGGGAATGCTAGAAAATTTAAAAATCCAGTGCTTAACGAAAGCTTCTGATTAAAAGCAGATACAGTTAAAATCATCATTTTGGTTTTGTCAAAATATCGCTAGTTCCAGTTTTAAAGTAAAAATCAAACAAAAACCACACTGACAAAGAATAGAGAGGCAAAAAAAAACCTTTTTACTATACATGGGTTCATCACTATAAGAAATCATTATCAGCGCACCACACCTTCATAATGGTAAATAAAAGTAGTGGTGAATAATTCAGATGTTTACTTTTTTTTGTTAAAAATTTGCAATGGGTTGTATGTAGTCGGTGTACTGTAATTTAAATCGACATGTGATTTTTTTACAGGACTTTTTGTACACTTTTGCATCATTAAGTCGATTTCACAAAAAGGGGACTTGAGATCTTTTTGGCAGAACTCCGACGATATATTGGTGCATATTTTTATCCATCCATATCTACCGAACATATGTAACGGCCTATAATGGGTCAGCAAATCCTAGAAATCACAACTAGCGGTGACAACCTTTTAATACAAATTTCATTACAACTCTTAAAAATGCGTCTTTATTTAAAGTTATATATGAATTTTTTTACATCATTTTTGGGCGTACTGTCAGATTTTATTGTCAAGTTTTTTCCTTAAAAATTTTAGCAACGATCACTTCCTCTAGTAAATCCCCTATCTTTAGATGTTTTTTTAGGACTGTCCAGCTGACGATCGTCTAATGTTCAAACCAAACTTTTATAGATGTCGAATTTTGATTTCATACAAATGTATATTAGACACTTTACAATAACAGTATTAACAAGTAATCAATTTACTCAACGTTGTATTGATCAGATCAAGTTTATACCTCCCATGACCAGCTTTGACTGTGAAAACCACAATACAGTATATATAATAAAAAAATAATTTACAAAATAAATTCGCCAAAAATAATGTTTTTCTAACTCATCAAGACAAAATCTAATTACAACCATTATTGAAGAAATTTCTTGCTGGTTTTAAATTCGGAGATACTTAGATATAAATAGTAATACAAAACTTCCTTCTAATTGGAAAGCATCGGTAAGATTTTTGCCCTCAATAATACTCGAAGGATTTACATGGTATTATAGTAAATATCCAGTACAACTGCCACACAGTAGTTTCTTCATACTACACTTTACATACTCAGCAAATTACTGTTATCAAATCTCATACAATATACTTAACAATGTGGAACACATGATAAAAAAAACATAAACACCGTACTTAGGGTTAAAATAGCCATTAAATAAATATCAACACCTCAAAATTGAAGGATGTTAGAAGCCATCTACATAGAATTGTCTACATATCTATCTATATATCCATCTACTACTACAGAACTATCTACGGACTAAAGTAAAACTGCACATGATTAGGATATTCTTATGTTTGCCGTATAATGCTTGTTTACATTTGCTCAACTAGCGTTATTTGACTTAAATTTTATTTTGCCTATACTCTCCGTTGTGTCCTTAAGCAGCTATTTGCTCAGTGGTGTGGAAAATAAAGAAACGTGTACTATGAATACCATATAGACTAAACATCATACTGTGAAGAGAGTCTAAGCCTTGTGGAGTTGTTTGTTTGTATACAAGGATAATCTATAGGAAGCAATTCGCATATATCAAAAGAGGATAAGCGCATTGCAGTAAAAACAACAAACCTCCTACTCCTAAAATATATTTATACCGTTAAAGTTGAAAATGACAACAGTTTGTGCAAAGTTTCTAAGAGGAGAAAAAATACACAAAAGAAAGCAATATACATTAACAACTATGGTATTATTAAATAGGATAGCAAAAATTATTCAACATATAAGGCATTTTAATAACAAATATATTAAAATAATTATGTATTATAATTTAATTTTGCAAAATATATAAGGATATATTCTGTGTTGCAGACGCAAGTTTTTTTTTTATTTTGTAGTTTTCATAACAAGTTGAAATATTTTGAAGACTATGTTGAAGATTATGGATAGTACTATATTGTTCTTTTATTGAAACTTTACTTAAAATATGGTATTTAAAGTTAAGGCTAACGCAATACTGCGTACGGACAAATACAATTTTCCACAGGTGTCTATGAAAATTTATAAAATTTAGCGAAATTTCTCATATGATCAATATATTCTTTTTTGTAAAATAAAGAAGATATGATGGGGTTTATGAACAACTTACTTCACATTTAAAATACTTGTACTTTTTATGCGTTTTCCATGAATAACACTGTGTAACAAATTATTTGAAAACAATACTTTTTTTCTGGTAGGTGTTGCTGAGTTTTTAAAATCTCTTAGTCCTGAGTTACGGGTAAAACCCCTTTTTCGTACCTTCACGCACTTATAAGCCAGGTCTGTGATTAAGTATGAACCGTTTTTATGTTTCTAAGAGTATTTGTAAATAAGAGACTTTCCAACGATATATATGGTTTGTTTTGTTAAAGTTTACCAAACACAATATATGATTACAAATTTGAATGCTAATTCTTCATTACTTAAAGCACAACAACATATGTATACTAGTTATGTACCTAAAAGATTTGTGAACTGTATAAATATTGCTACAAAAGCAAAAATCACTTATTCACCACTTATAGAACTAAACAATACAGCGGCATCTTACTACGGAGTCGAAATGTCATTGCTCACTACCATAACCGTACCACACAGCGCTCTCGTTGGTGATACTAAATTATATTGTATTCAATAAAATTCATTGTGGATACCATTTTACTAACTCTGATGATCCACTAATGGATATAGAATATAAATTCTTTCAACAAATCTATTTCTTTTTACAAACTGTATTAGCCTACATTTTATAAACAATAACAGACAACGCGAGACTTGTTCACTTTGGGTTATTAATTTTATGTAATAATAGATGCATACTTTTAAGCGTTGGAATTTATGCCAATCTGACTGAAAATTGTTGTTAAACTTTGCTCAGAATTTAAATTTTTAAAAATATAACGTCGGCTATACTATGCTGTAAAATTTAAATATACATAATTTTTTAACAATAATAAGTTTACACTGAAATCTGCAGATCAGCAAAGAAATTATTTCGAACACAAAACATAAACATGTTCGCAATCTTCAAAATTGTAACTATTTTTCAGGTTTTTGCCTAGATCGATAAAATCAGGAACATATGTTTTCGATACAAAGATAAATAGACGTTGATTGAACTACATACTATAGTGAACATATTTAACTGGTGCTAGACGGTTATTATACAATAGTTATCATCTGCGTGTATATTACAAGAAAATATAAGTATTATCGGTTATGGTTTTTTTCTTCTCAAAA
This sequence comes from Muscina levida, assembly GCA_964034835.1. NCBI lineage: Eukaryota > Metazoa > Arthropoda > Insecta > Diptera > Muscidae > Muscina > Muscina levida. The sequence continues at coordinate 90,097,743 of OZ035883.1, read as the reverse complement.
ATACATCCATGTAATATCAGGACATTTAGAACATATATATATTGTAATAATCTTTTTAGAATTTCATATAACTAATGCATGTTTCAATTCTTCTCTTACATTTCAGGTCCAAAACCGAACCTACGTGCGAATTATTATTTTGCATCGCAACAGCTATCAATAACCATTGTGTGGTTGCTTGCATTAGCTGGACCATATCTTTCTATCTCTTCGGCAAAAAGTTTAAATAAAAAATCGACCTAATGACTATGGCAGAAGGTACTGACCCCATGGGGCATCATGCAGCATCCCATCATCATCAGCAGCAACATTATCATTATCAGCAGCAACAACAGCAGCATTCTTTAGCACAACCACCTTCCCATCACTACGCGCCCTATAGCAATTTGACATACGTCTTGCCACATAATTTACCTTTAGCATTGACGCTGCAGCAACAGGCGGCGGCAGCTGCTACAGCAGCAACGATAAGCAATGAACAAACCAATGACAGCGGCAACACTTGTGATGAGACCAATAATAAAAGTTCTATCACAAGTAGTGCCTCAATGCCCTGGAAACAAAGAAAACGTAAACGTTTATCAGCTGTTTTGGATAAACTCCACAACAACAACAACAGTGTCAACAATAATACAAATGTTGAGAGCGAGTACCAAAACGCTATCGAGAGTGATAGCCTATTGAAGGAGACCCAAATCGATGATGAAGAAAAATTCACTTCTACGAAAAGAGAAATTTGTAGCAGCGATGAGGCCGACTCAGCCGAGGAAATGTCCACAGAGGACAATAATGACAGTTCCCGACTCAGCATTAGTCCTACTGATCCCTGTAGTTATAACAACAATAACAATGAAGAGACCTCCTTAAATGCGAGAAAAATCATCAAAACGGAAGAACCTCAAAATCCTCTCACTGTAGATATCAAGACTGAACCACATATGACTAGCCCCTACGATCGTTACTTTCCCATACCATCACCATTATTTGGTTACTATTTACACACCAAATACCTGAACGAAGTATTCCGCCGGAGACAAGATTTGCAGAATTCAACTCTGCAACACACACCTTCCTCTATAGCATCGTCTCAAATGAGTGAGACTTCGCCCTCGTCCAAGGAATTCAGAGAATATAAACTTGAAAGATCTCATCATGCAGGGCAGTTCGCACTAGCTTCCAATATGTCACCGACGCAGAGTGTGGCGGCTATGGCTTTACCGTCACCACCACGCAGCGAGACATCAATCAGCGAAATTACGCCTGCTAACACATCTGACCCAGCTATGATGCCACCTCCTCAAGATATACCTCTGGATTTATCGGTGCGTAGTGGCTGTAACACTCCTACTGGAGATGCATCAAGTAGCGGCGGAACTGTTAAGAAGTACAAATCAACATCCCCTTTGCCAGCAACAACAATGATGTTGCCACCTAGCCAACAACCGATCTCTGCATCTCTACCCCCCTCGAGTTCTGCCAGTAATAGTTATAGCGCAAAGAATGTTACGACAACTATATCCTCAGAGTCAGTTTCGCCGTTCGTCATGACACACTCGGCTGCGGCTCATGCAGCAGTCGCCGCAGCAGCCATGATGAAGCTTGAAATGCCAATGCACCCTTTGCATCACCACTCGAACTCAACAACCGTTGGGGTCCCCGTAATAAAGGGTGACGTCGCCTCACCCACTACTAAGGAATCGGTGGCATGGCGATATAACCTAGACGTGTCTCCAGTTGTGGAAGAAATGCCTCCCGGCTCTGATGTAGCGTATGTATGTCCCGTATGCGGCCAAATGTTTTCTCTTCACGATCGTCTTGCAAAGCACATGGCCTCCCGTCACAAGTCTCGGAACTCTTCGAATGATATTGCTAAGGCCTATTCATGCGAGGTGTGTAATCGTTCATTTGCCCGTTCCGACATGTTGACACGACATATGCGGTTGCATACTGGCGTCAAACCATACACGTGTAAAGTATGTGGGCAAGTCTTCTCCCGCTCCGATCATTTGTCGACCCATCAACGAACACATACCGGCGAAAAGCCCTACAAATGTCCACAATGCCCCTACGCTGCCTGTCGGCGTGATATGATTACGCGGCACATGCGCACTCACACACGTTATGAGTCACAACAGCAACGCCATGGCAGCAATCTCGGCGCGGACAGCAAATCGTCGTTACCACTATTGACTGATATGAAGATGAATCTTCCATTATTACTTAAATCGGAGGATTACTCAAGGAATACACCGTTAAACAACAGAATTGGTGCTTCAATGCCCATTGTGGTAAAGACAGAGAGTGCCTAGTTAAGCGCTCAAGGCTTGTGGTATGTTAACTCACAAAGCTTTCGATTTCAAGAAAGCTTTTACACTTGCAAATGATATTAGTGGATTAGTCGAATTGACATTGGAGATATTAGAATAAGTAAATAGAACATTTTTCAGAAACAAATGTCCAAATCTTGCCAGAAATATTTTAAAAAGGCCAGAAGAAATGAAACATAAAAAAGTGAAAATTACATTTTAGCATTAGATTTAAAAATCGATATTTTAAAAGAAAACTATAAGACATATTTAATTGATAATCTCTCTGCCAAGACTGAGTCTAAGTTTAAAGGAAACCCGCCCTATTACCGCAAAATAATCGTACACACTTTTAACACACACACACCCACACACACTCAATTTACACAAATTTAGTTGTAAGACATTTTTTTCCTATGATAAATATCAAGCTTCAAGCTCTTTATGGAATTTCCAAAACCTTTTGGACAAATGAAGCCTCTGTATATCTTCTCTCTTAAGAAAAAAATGTTAGTTCAAAATACAATTTTTTGTTAACGATTTTTAAAGTTTACTTTTTTAAATATAGTATTAATTTTTTACAACCACAAATAAACCTACTAAAGCATTTTTAGTTCGTAATTAATATTGTTCTAACTTATTGTTCATTTATGTTAAATAATAATTATTTTCTAGAAATCCCAGCAAAACAAACAACCGGTTTGTTATAAACTACTATTTAAACCTATTTATTTATTATTTGTAATAATTATTTTAATTAATTTTAGTCGTTAGCTCCAGTTTGAAATTAATGCATTATATCTTCCTAGGGCTCAAAAATACTTTACAACAAATTGTTTTAAAAGAAAGAAAAAATTTTAAAAATTTTTTAGATAATGCGTTTAAGCTCCTTTCACATATTTTGTTTTGTTTTTTTACCTATTGTTTTGTTTTCTATTTGGTTTTTCTATTTTTTTTTGTTTTATTAAATAAATATTTTCTTATTAATGTTATTTTTTTAAAAATATTATTAAAACTGTTTTCTTACTTCTCCCTCTAAATATTTTGTTATTTCTTTTTAGTACAAACTTAAACAGTTATTGGAAATTGAATATTAATACTCGACATTTAAATTTATCTGTAATTCATGGAATTGGATATACTTTTAGTTACTTCATTACACTCCTATTTAGTTTCGTAGTTCCCTACATTCGTTCCCTACTTATGTTATCAAAATTGTTCTCAAGTAGAGTCTGTTATTTATCAAAAAATCTTATTCTAAATTATGACATTTTACTATCTTGTTTACGTTTTTCCTGTTATTAGAAATTGAATCATATTTAATTTCATTTGAATTTTAATTACTTATATTATATTTATATTAATTGGTTATGATTAGATTTATTTTTATATAATTTTTTAATATTGTGAAAAAAATAAAAAAGCCTTTAATTGCAAAAATAAATGTTTCATTTTTATTTGAAAAAATATTTATTTTGTTTAATTTAATGATTTTGTTTTTGTGTTTTGCCTTCCCATATATTGGGTAATAATAAATGTTAAGGATTTCTTTTCAGTTTTATATATCAAAACTTTTATATTTGTTATTTATAGCAATGTTCTTAGATATGTATGTTAAAGGATATACGACATTAACAAACCACAAAATAAATTAAATTTTTTTCTGAAAAATGAATAATGGTGAAAAACTCCTCTTGAAAAACGATGCGGTCGGTGGTCGTCCAATTAATTTCCTGATTTTAGATATCCATCAGTAAAGATAGACGAACCCCTAGAAAAGATTAGGTTAATTCGGCAGTCGCGTTCACCACAGCTCACTTGGGTCCTAGTGCAGGTCCCGTTGTGATACCATCTTAAAATTTTCGCACCAATTATCCCTAATCTATTCGGTCAACGCCGCTCTCAAACTATTTCGTTGCTCTGATGTTGGCATGGACGTTCCGCCTACTGATAGACAGATATTTTCTAGAAGTGTCCGATGACTAAACTTCTCAGGTCACTAAAAGCAGAGTAGTGACATAAAATATGCTCCGTGGTATCCTCTTCTTCCTCATCATTACAAACCTTAAGCTTGACCCTTGCCAATGTATCGACTCTTTAGTTAAAATATATGTACCGATGTCCTGAAACCCATGTCAGGATAACAGTCGAATGTCTTGCTATTTCGTCTAGAGACGATCGGCATTCTCCAACATTTTTCGAAGTTCGATCCCTGAGTTCTCTAGAAAAGATTACACAGCCCGTTTTTCCCTTAATTTCTAAACGTCCGTGAAAATTAGGATCCTCCCCAAAGTTCATGGCATTATCATCATAGTAGGATCTATCCGGGGTGTTCCTCATAAAACCCTGATCGAAAACGGTTACGGTGTAATTGATTAAGACCAAAATTTTGGCATGACTATTGTTATTTACTAGCCTCAATGTCTGGGGGTAACCAGTTTAGGGTCGTAAATAGTGCCTTAGTTGAAGTAGGTATATTATTATTAGTGCCACCAGTTTCATAATACGTTCATATTTCAGACTTTAGACCGCCCTCTCTAGCGTCGGCCACCAAACTGCCGATCCGCTGAGTCCGATATCTCTTTTGCAGTAGTATACAGCCGTTGCCGCGTTGCTAGTCCTGACCTGAGATTTAAGATTCCAATTCAGTTTACTGTCCAATATGAGCCCAATATATTTGAAACTATCAGAAAATGTAAGTGCGATTTCATTTAATCTGAGTTTGTTTAATTGGGGGATTTTGTATCTCCGAGTGAATAGCATCAGGCCGAAGATAGCCATTAAGAAAATTTAGCAGGAAGCACCAATATTCAGACCCATTTTTTTTATTAAATGGTGATATGTTTGTCATAAAAACATCAGCCAGTTTTTCGCAATTTTACTTTTTTGGCCCATGAATCTATATATATAAAAAATTTGCATTGTGTCGGGGATTGATGTTCTCTATAACACCGTGCAACAGTGGTTTTCACACTAGATGAAGACCATATATACGTGAAACTAGAGACCTTATGTAGTAAAACTGCGTTCTCAGTTTATCGCCAGAACGTAAGGATTTTTTTTAAAAGGGCTTCAAAGTTTCAAAGGATGCACCACTTTCAAAAAATTAAATCAAATATATCCACGAACCATATTATAATGATATGGGTATCAAATGAAAGGTAAGAATCTCAGCAATGCAAAAAATTAACAGAGTTTAATGGATCTGGACCAAAAATTTCAAAAATGTCCTTTTACATTTTTAAAGCTTAATATCATAATAATTTTTTCTGAAAAAAATATATGTTGAAGAAGTTATATGTACATTTTATTAATCTACCTTTACTAGTTTAGTAAAAAAGAAAAAATGATTAATCCTGTTTCAAAATATTGTATGTATATAAAAAAACTGAATAAAAATTAATTAAATTTGCCGCTTATGTTGATCGTCTGTGTCACGAAATATTGTCCAACAGTATTCTGCCATCATGTGGTATGCACTTTTTCCTCTAAATCGATTTTCAATTGTCGCGATTTCTTGATGGAAGCGCTCACCATGCTCATCACTGAAATTTCTCAAATTGCCGGGTAAAAAATCAAGATGGTTGTCTAGAAAATTAATATTTTTTTAAATTTTTGGTCCAGATCCATTAAACTCTGTTATTTTTTTGCATTGCTGAGATTCTTACCGTTCATTTGATACCCATATCATTATCATATGGTTCGTGGAAATATTTAATTTAATTTTTTGAAAGTGGTGTATCCTTTGAAACTTTGAAGTTCTTTCAAAAAAATCCTGACGTTCTGGCGATAAACTGAAAACGCAGTTTTACTACATAAGGTCTCTAGTTTCACGTATATATGGTCTTCATCTAGTGTGAAACAAAAAATTGAAAATTGTAGCAGGGTGTAATGCGTGAACCGATTTTGTTTCTGTAAATTTCCTATGAGCGTCAATAGCAAGGTTTTTTTATATTCGGTAGTTTTATATGTAGTGTCCTATGAGTTATAACATTCAAATGAACATACCTTTTTAAGTACATATTCGATTTTTAGGAGGAAATATTTGAAATTAAATGGGCCAAATAAATGGACCGATTGCAACGAAATTTTCTCTATGTGGTTCGTAGGGCCTCTGTCATAAAGTAAATGAAAACAAAGTTAGACAAATGGCGTGGCACCGACCACACAAACCGAAATATCAATCGTTCATTTCTCACGACCCATTAGAGTTATGAAGTCGAGATTTGCTACATATCTTACTGGTACGAAGAGTATTAACTACGTCTCCCTGGGAAATGGGTGGTGCCAAGCCCCTTTTGAAAAATCGTTATATCGATTATATGAGGCTGAAGCTGTATCCTTGAAATTTGGCAAGTAGGTTCCTCCTGTGACGTAGATGCGTCGTAAGATGCGTTTTTTCTGGAAATTTGTACCCTTAGTGGCAAACAAGGTCAATTAATTTAGCATTGGAATGGACTTAACTGCGGTATTAGATGGGAGATATGAAATTGGAACTTTTATGGGATACAACTACTGAATTTCCCTTTACACCCCGTGAAAGAGGTATGGGATAGCTCCTCGCTTTCTATTTTTAGATTCACAACTAACGGCACCTACTTGTTTTAACGACGAATGCGAACGTAACTATATGAGAAGCTGTTTACTAGACATGTCGATTGAATCGACACTTATACTGTGATGTTGTTGTCGACAACATCAAGGGGGCCGGCAATTAAAGAAAAATTTTATTTTTTTAGAGGATAAACGGAGAAAATGGAGTAAACATGGACCAATCGCTAAAAGCATACGGTTGCAGCTGCTCCAGAATAAATGGTAGCATTGGTACCATTGTAATTCGTGGTTTTTTGTACAACAACAGATCTTTTGCAAAATGATACTTTCTGGTAATATAATTGTACTTGATGGTACGACAAGTTATTTGTGAGATAATAAATTGTACTTTTGTATACAATATAAATACTTTTTGGTACTATAAATTAATATTTTTGTTACAATAAATTGATATTTTTGGTACAGTAAATTGTTCTTTACGATAAAAGAAAAGTACATTTTGGCACAATAAAAGTACTTTGCGTACAATACACGCAAACAAATATAACAATTACATTTAACCAAGTTAGTTTTCATCAAAGCATGGACGTGGTATTGCTGACACATGTTAGCCATTCTAACAACAATATGTTATAGTCTTCTTTGCTTTTAGTATAAAGTTAAATTTTTTTATGGAAAAAATTTGAAAGACCCCTCGCCCTTTGAATTTAAAAATTTCAGAGGCCAAAGAAAATTAACCATTCGTTTTTAGATTCTTTATCAATAATTTTGGACGCTGGACGAAGTCTGCTGGGTGAGCTAGTAAATGTATAAATTTTTCATGGTTTTAATTTTGTATAAAGTTATTGATATGATATAAATTCAAACACGGAAACTGTGTCCCTATGTTTTACAGTTAATTACTCACTATTTCTGATGCATGCAGTATTCCTCCGGCAACGCAACTGAGCAACCGTTGAGTAACTAAAATGGCATGCAGTACCGATGTATCGTAGGAAAGATGCAACAAAAGTTGTTAAAGCTCAAGAAAACTGTTGTTATTAGCCCCATTATTTAAGGGGAAATGTCAAAACTCTCTACAGAGATTGCGTTTGATACCGTGTGAGGGTATTTAATAGTCGGTTTTTCGATATAAGCTATATTTTGAGATAAAAATATTCGATCAAGCCCATAACGATCAAATCGCGGTTAGAAATATAATTTCCTCTGACCCCGTCTGAAGACTCTATCGGTAAAAAATAATATGTTACAAGTTCATCCTGAAATGCTTCGCTTGCAATCTACGCTGGCTCTTACTGGAACGAGAATATTACAGAAATGTTATCTTCATACTTCCAGCACGCTCTACCCGTCAGGAATCTTTCTTTCCTTTTCTATCTCTTGGTAGACTTTTAGATTCGTATTCCAAAAGACATTTGTAAAGGCTCTAGTTGTAAAAAAAAATCGAAGAAAAATGTACAAAATTATATAATGCAGCGCATACTTTGTGGGTGGTTAATACGGTGCTACCAACACCCAGTGTTATTTTTCGGTCTGTTCGATTTTAACAGTAAATCTTAAATACACCTAGAGGAAAAACAACTTAAAATCAACGAACCATATTAAATCATTAAGAAACATTAATGAAAATTCACCATTTCCAATTGAAATTCAAAGAAAATCAATTGGAATTAAAACATTACATATGAAACTCAAACCTCGTCATTTGAAATTAAAAAACTCCATTTGATCTAATCTTATTGAAACAATGTGGAAAAGTAATTGGAAAATGAAATGAAAATGAAAATGGAAAAGTAATAAAATAAAATGTTTCTTATTAATTCAATATTTTACAATGTAAACTTTAACTTAATTAGGAAATTAATGAAATAACAATCTTAAAATAATATGTTCCAACTTTAAATCAATGTTGATTCAATGTATCTTACGAAATTAATATGAACTATATTCCCAATAAACATTGATGTAAGCCGGCTATTAAGTAAATATTTTCCAAAGATTTTAGGTAATTTCTCCAAATTAGTTTGCGAAGTTTACGTTTTAAAAACCTTCAGTAAATTATTTACAAACACTTTGTAACAGATTTGCAAAAAAAAGAAACAAACAATTGCCCAATAAAAATTGATGTAAAGTGGCTAATAAATATATGTTTTCCAAAGACTTTAGTTAACCTTTTCCAAATAAGTTTGTAACACATTCGTAAAAAAATAAAAATACAATGCTTTTGTAAGATCGCAGGCTAGACAGAAAACAACAGTTATAATTTTTGTTTACATATTTGTTCTCGTGTTGACATTTAGTATTATTTGCTGCTGCTGAAAGATTGACATGTTTCGTGTTAAAGTTAAAAGTCCATATATAAAAGAAAGGTTGCGAAAAAGAAGACCAGAAATAACAAATCTATTAACAATAACTGAAAATATAGAGAGCTTATCAAAAGAAATCAATGGAATTGGAATTAAATTAATAAAACTGTTGTATTTGCTTTGAAATGGTATTTATATCTTATTTGGAAATAGATAAAAATATAAATTTACCACAAGCTTTCCAGCTTTTTGATTATGTATTGCATATCAAGTTTATTCCCAAATATTTTCCAAACATGAATACAATTGTACAATAAGGGATCCCTTTCGCTTATCCAATAATTGGAACTTAACAAGTTACAATGCCTACGATAAAGATTTTCCAAACATTATGTTTACTAATGTAAGCATATAGTAAATTTATAATAAGTTTGTCCTTCACTGTACAAACTTCAAAAAATGTGAGTGTACTTTTGCCAATTTTAATGTTGGCTATGAATGAAAAGAAATTAAAGCGGCCATTTACTAAACTAACTAAAAAATATATTTTATTCACAAAGTAAAGTTGTACTATGTATTAGTTTTTATGAAATAATTACAGTACGTAACGAAAGTGAATTTCCCACGCTTTCTCCCCAGGGGAGCCAATACTCCTCATACAGGACATGGAAATGTTGTTTCCACGCCCGGACCTTCTTTGGCGTTGTGGAAGGCTTAATAAGACATGCAAACAATTGAGGGTGTGATGTGTCGCATGGTGCAATGCAGCAAATTGTTAACTTTTGCGGTTTCTTGCACATCGTGTTTTTTGTTGTTTGTGTTATTGTAAAGTTTGACCCTGTTTAATTTGCTGAACAATGTGGAGTTGTTGCTTTTTTGCCGGCGAAACCGCTTTCTTAGTTTTTGCCTCTACCGCCGCCACAACGCCGCCCTTTCTCACATTTAACTTAATTAATGCAATTTGTGTGATTGCTGTTGCTAGTGCCGACGCAGCTGTATTTACATGTACACGGAAGGCAAATCCTAGAAATTTATATCTGCAGTTAAGCAAATGCTGCAGTTAAACATTTAAATCCTTTTTAAGAATACAACAAATACGTGTACAATGTACACTGTACATTTGCAGCAACATTGGTCAGGCCTTTAATAAAGTACGTCAAAATAGGTTAAGTAATAAAAAATCGTTTGCATCCCATAAATGATACGAGTATATGGAAAACTGCTCTTATTTTTTTTAAGACACGCAGATTGGGACGTAATATTCGATGTCGATGCCGAACACCATTGAAGATGCCTATATTCGATTTATGAATTGGTCATTTTTATATACTCAGTTACATGAACCAACGCTAATACACAGTGTGGCTGATGAAAGCCAAAAAAAAACTTGATAAGTTTTTTCTGTCTTCGTAATGCGAAATTTTTTAAAAACTTCATGTTTACATCAACCCCACAAGAAAAAGTAATTCGGCCATAGCCGGCTAAGCTATGTGTGCAGATGCACCATCTTTTTGAAACCACGCAGAGTTCAAAGGAATTCTCTTTCGACGTTGTCCGGATAGAAAAATTCTTTTAGCATGCTCAAGTAACGGTCTCCAGTATCCGTAACGCTTTGTCCGTATTACCCAAAGAAGTTGAATTCCAGCCACCCTGTTTTTTACTATGTGGACCCATAAAACATTATTGCGCCCATTGTAGTTGGAGCAAACCGAAAGGTCAATTAAACTGTCAGTACCCAGTAGAGAAAAATACTAGTTCGGAACTAGTATAATACTAGTTCCCCAAAGGGCAGTGAACTAGTTCACCTTCCATACAAGCAACTGTCTCATTTAACACGTAGTTGTCCTAGGATTCGGGGGAATGGTCCCTTTTGTACTAGAATAGTACTAGTCCAGAAATTCTAGTCGGGCGGTAGTTGATTGTGTCCTTTGAACTAGTATGGAACTACTTCCAGGATGGTTAATATGAACTAGTATTATTCTAGAAAAAATTTAGCTAGTACTGTACTAGTATTTTGAATACGAAAAAAAACATATACGACGTTCAAAATCCATTTTAATGTGGGTGAAAAATACGATATTGTAATTAAATGCATACAATTGAATATATTTTTTTCATCTAAAAAATTATTTAAAAATTCCCTTTTTCTTAGTCATCAGCTTATAACGTTTAACTAGTGCAAAATTCGATAGTTTAGGACTAGTTCATTTTGGGAGTAGTTCACAATTCCATACTTTTGAACTAGTACTTTTTGGAACTAGTTTGACAATTCCCTACTGGGTAGTTAGCACTTCTCACGTTATTGTCATGAATTCCTCGTGAGAGTAAGATCAAAACATTTTTACGTAAGATTGTGTGAACGTGAGTATCAAAAAATCTTCGTGTGCATGCTAATTACTCACATAGCCTGCAACGATTTTAGTTAAACATTTGATTTTTTGTCCCGCCCGAATGTTCTGTGTTTTTTACAAGTTTCTCTTATATTAATTTTGACCGATTTTGGGTTAATCATGGCATTTCTTAGTGCAGCGATCGGCGAGAGCGCGCACTTGTGCAACATGAGCGAGAGAGCCACACATGTATTCTCACACACATTGGACGAAAACAAACAAACTGAATCAGTCTCGCTTGAGCATTCGTCCGACCAGTGCTGCCAGTTTGGCATTTTTTATGCTTTTTTAGCATTTTTTTTTTTGCCTGCTGCACTTTTTTTTTGAAACCAAATGCTAAATGCTTTTTAGCATATTTTTTTTTGAAATTCCTCGATTTTTTGTTCTTTTTAATTATGAATTTAGCATTTTTTTGTCAGAAATTGCATTTTTTTATTGTGCCATAAAGAAGTTTTCTTTATCAAAAAGTAATTTTAATTTAAAAAATTACTTTTATTATACTTTTATTGTTCCAAAAATTACTTTTGTTGCACCACAAAATACTTGTATTGTACTTTGAAGGCATTTTATTGCACCATAAAGATTATTTAATATACCAAAAAGTTCAAGTTTTGTACCAAAGAGTATCTTTGTTGTTCTAAAAGGGTCTTTTATTGTATCAAATAGTACATGCATTAATTTTACCATTAAGAACATTTGTTCTACCAAAAATACTTTTATTGTACCACAATGTTTTGTTGTACAAAATTACTATATAGAATATTAAAATTTCGGGTGGACAGATCCCCTCTAAGCCTAACTCTCCTTAATGGTCTGATGAAGTTTTCAATTTACACTGCAATAAAATTTGAAAAATGTCCTAATAAAATAAATACAATTTAGAAATTTAATAGTTTAATAAGACATCATAGTTACAGAAAAGGTTAAAAAGGTGTACAATTATTTTTGCAATATATATATTTTATTTGTACTTACATAAAAACAATAAGAGTAAATGGTTTCAAAAATTTTACATGTTTCACAATCAATAAGATGGATTTCAAATCATATACATAAAATAATGAAATTGGCTTTTTATCCACAGTTGAGATAATGGCATATTCGGTAGCGTGAATTAGTTTCTGATTTTTGCATTAAACTATTTTCAACAGTAATTTGTCGAAAAAGATTAAGCAAAATAATCACATCTACAACTTCTAACGTGTTTCCTAGGCAAAAAAGTCGTATCTGCAACATACTATGATAAAAATGTCGGCTTATAAGACTTAATTCCTTAGTATCTATGATTTGTTTGGATAGTATGACTTTTATTCTTCGTTTGTGCAATATCACGCTCAAGTTCTTGCAAATATGACAGAACTTAAATTAATATATAAATTAAAAATAGCAACTAATATACGTAAATTCACTATTATTGTTGCGAACAAATGCAAAGAAATTTATAACTTATTTGTAAAATTTGGTTTTTGTAAGAGTTTTTTTATGTGCTATACTAGGCAAAAAAGTCATAATTCCATTTTCTCCTCTTTATCATCAACATTTTCCCAATTTGTTACGATAATAAAATTGAAAAAATAATATATTTTGAAATCATTTTTTGAAATTTTTCAAAAACAGTAAATTTAAAGGCGCGAGAGATAAAAAACATAAAAGCTAAACATCTCAAAACTATGGAAATAGAGATGTGACTTTCTTTCTTACGAGGACAGTATTGAACTGAACTACAACTACGTATTTAAAATGTGTCTATATAAAATAAAAGTACACAAAATAAAGAATTATTATAAATAATAGTTATTAAATTTAAAAATAAAATTAAATATTTTAATTTTTCATTTACGTTAAGTGTATCAAATGATACATCAAATTCGGCTTACGATCAGAAAAAGTGTTTTTTTTTTTCTTTTTCTATTTTATTGTTTTTTAAATATTTTGGTCAAATTCAGTGTGTCACGCACTAGGATGACGCGTTTCGAACTCCATGACGAGTTCATCTTCAGACCCCTTTGTGACCAACTGATACACAATGGTACATCATCAGCTGTATATATATCTACAATTATGTCAAGCATGTACATGTGAAGTAGATATCAGCCGAAAATGTCCAGTACCAGTGCTGTATTTTCAGCCGAAAACGTCCAGCACCAGTGGTGTATTTTTTGAATTTGACCGTTAATATTCAAACATGAGAAATGGAGGAAATTCTTTCCCCACGATTCCCCTTTTTACCTTAAAGCTTAAGCTTCTTTACAAGGTTTTATTGGTAAACTAAGATTACTTTTAAATTTTTTCTATGTCAAAGTAAGGCATTTAGTTTTTAGGCCGTGCCGTGCCAGAGTATTTTAAACTGTTTTGATTGTTAATTTTAGTCGATCGTGTTTTTATATATTACATTTACGTTAAGTGTATCAAATGATACATCAAATTCGGCTTACGATCAGAAAAAGTGTTTTTTTTTTCTTTTTTCTCTAAACCAAAAATGCGCATGATGTTCTTAACCCGTATTTTTTTGCAGAATATCGCTGAAAAAAGGTCCTGACAAGTCCTTGTGGGCATGTTTTTCATACCGTTGGATGCGTCTTTAAAAATTCTTTCCTATGATACTAATATTGCACATATTGTCTTTAGATAAATATCAAAAATCTTTGAAAAACTAAAAAAATCCTTTTTTAAAAAGGGTCCACTGAATCTTAATCCTAGGCACGAAATTTTTTGACCAATGAAAATTTTGGGGGTGGACCGAAGATACTTTTTTTTGGTAAGTCGGTCTAATGTACATATAACTTCTTCAACATATATTTTTTTCAGAAAAAATTATTTAAATGATATGAAGCTTTAAAACTTTAAAAGGACATTTTTGAAATTTTTGGTCCAAATCCATTAAAACCTGTTATTTGTTTGCATTGCTGAGATTCTTACCTTTTATTTGATACCCATATCGTTATCATATGGTTTTACAGTTTTACTAAATAAGGTCTCTAGTTTTACGTGGTCTTCGTCAAGTGTGAAAACCATTGTTGCACGGTGTAATGTATAAAAATGAATTGTTGTTCGTTGGTAAGGTCATCACTTGAGAACTAATGAACCGATTAGACTAATGTTCGTTATTGGCCGAGAATGATTTTATATAAAAAAAACAATTTGGCCAAGCCCATATCCACGCCTACCTTTTTAATATATCTAAAATTCCTATAAAAACGCTCCAAAAATTTAATTTCTTTATAGATTTAGCTGTATAATGTTCTATATGGAAAATTTAATAGGTTATATATTTTTTCAATTTTGATTTAATGGGCGAAGTGGCTTTTCAAAAATTTTTTTTTAAAGTGATAAATTTTGGTTCACAGATAGTACTTGACACTTCAGGTTCAAATCTGCAGACGAAATTTTTATTTTCGATCATTGGGCAAAAGGGGACATGCGAAAACTGTTTTTGGAGCTATATAAGGTAATATTTGTATACAAATAGTACTCGGCAGAAAAAATATTTGCAGATTGATTTTTAATTTCGGTGAGTGAGCGAAGCGTGCATGAGGAAAGTAGGCAAACCCAACATCAGGGTTTAGGAAACTTTTCAAAGTATGTTTTAAGGAGAATATTGCAGCACTTTCGCCTGTTGGACAATTCCGTTAAATATGTTTATGAAGTTAACCATTTGAATTTTCTCCAATTATGGAATAGCGGAGCATTGCCTGGGCCCACTAGATTATTATAAATTTAAACGCTTTTTTAAAACCAAATAGTAACTTAACTTTTATAGATATAATTTTTTTATAAATGTAAATGTTTAATAAACATAAAATTTGCAAAAACGTATATTTTACCAAAAAAAAAAACTAGCACTGGTTTTTTAAGAATTGCACTATTTTTTTTCTAAATTGCACTTTTTTTTTGAGTTTTAGCATATTTTTTTTGCCGGCTTCTGGCAACACTGCGTCCGACGCAGTTGTGTCGACGCTTGTTGTTAGCAAGACAATAAAAGAAATGAATTTTTTCGGTAAAAATGAGTTCTTATATGTTAATGTGCATTGCCACGCGCACAACAGTAATATTTCCTATATTATTATATTATAATTTTGTTCATAGTTATGAAAAAATCTTTACAACAATTTCCTTCACTACAGTGAGAGAGGGAAGAGAACAACTCACCAACACAAACCCATATTGTGGTTGTGTTAGTTGCCGATAGCTGTCTTAGTGGCTAATTATTTTTCCCAAATAATGTACGGTTAAAATATTTTTATGCTAAAAACAACATAACTACAATGTTTAAAAAAATTGTTTTCATAATCAACAACTTTTAAAGACATAAGTTCGACTTATATATACTCTCACCCTCAGTAAAATATAAAATTTTCCATTATATGGATATTAATACTCAATTTCTAAACTGAGCGGAGTGGTAATTTGGTATGGGAGGTACCAGAAGGGGTGCGGCTAGACTTCCAGATTTTTTCACAAAAACTTTATCCTGCTTGAGCTTTACTAAATACAGAATTTGGGTACGATCCCGTTGGGTGTATCGATATTATTACTCGATTTCTAAAGTGGTTGGAATGGTGTATATGTATGGGAGGTACCAGAAGGGTAACCCATTTGTAAGCAGTTTTAGGGTAATGTATACTTGTGTAAAATTTAAAAACATTGGTTGCGACTTAAAATGTCATGAATCAAATTTGGTTCTAAGAAACATATGGTCTAAAGTGACTCCTTCTATGTGTTTCACTTTTGGGTCGGTTCAAATGGGTCGGTCTTACCCGTAGGGTGACGGTACAAATATGCCTTAATGCTTGCAAATTTCTCCGCTGAGACTCCGCTCTCAGGCATTTGCATTGGAATGCTATGACTACTTGATTAATCCCAAAATCAGAGAAAGATTAATATAAAAATGCTGGACATACAACTTTTTCGCTTTGTTTTTATATGTTGTAGCGACTTAGAACATTTTCTATTTAGTTATAAAAGGTGACAACGCGTATATTTTTGGTACTTTTTTTCTCAAGCCAGATGCGTTTTCAATTTATCTTGCATTCTACATCAAAAAATACATTTAGGCAAAAAGTGGACTTACAACTTTTACAACTTTAGGTCGCGATGTGTACTTTAGAAAAAATAAATTGAAATTATTTTTTAAAAATTGTTTTTAAATAAACACTTATGTTTCATTGATTTTTCAGACGCTGCAGCACTTTATAACTTAACCGAAAAACCGCGAAGCTCGTCATGTGCGGTTCAATAATGTCTTTATTTTTCACCGAAAAACAATTATGTTTAGATGAGTCCCCGTGTAAAATCATCCCAAAATGGTTATATCTGATTAGATTAGGTTAGATCAGTGCTGATCCGAGATTTGCCAGTGATACTATCTGATATCGTATTAAATTAATCAATTTCAATGCTCTATTGATATCATGTTATTTCCAAAAGATCATTCTAAAAGACGACCCGACGAACAATCTCTCTTCGAACCCAATTTTATACAGTTAAAAATACCAGAAATAATTGGATCCGTAAAAATAGAATAAGATCCGTATATAAGAATATATAATCAGATCTAACAAGATCTATAACTAGGACAAATTTCGGATCCAATTAGATCAAATTATATAGATCATGTGTGAAAATCTAGTGAAATTTGCAAAATCAAATCGAAAGTTAATAGAGATACTCTAAAGTGCAGAAATAGTACGGTAAAGAAGTTGAGAAGATGATATTGCAAATTTGCAAAATCAAATCTAAATTTTATGCTTTTTCTCAATAAATAAAGTTATATAATAAAGTTATGTTCATTCGAATGCCTATAAATCATAAACCATACCATTGACGTCAGCTTTCATATGAAATTTACAGAAACAAAATCGGTTCACGCATTTCAGGGAACATCAATCACCGACACAATTGAACTTATTTATATATTTAGGTAGATATTGACATTCATTCCTGAGATACATTTTCATAATCGTACATTTACGCAAAATTTGACTAAATTCAGTTTACTTATAATAAAAGATATAACGTATGAACAAAATCAGACATAGATCATGAAAATAGATGCACGCGTCTCGCTTTTATTCACAAATAAGTGAAGGTATCTTATTTTGCCAAAAATTTTGAGTAAAATAATTTGAGTACAATAAATATGAATATCTGTACTGAAGGAATTTAAAAAATTTGTTTGAGGATATATACAAAATTCTTTGGAAAAAATGTTGATGACTTTGTATGATTCTTAGAATTAATAAAAGTAAGTTATAACCAACAGGTTATATAATTGCGGTAACTACTCCGCACAGTGATGTGTTTTCATACAAACAGAGGCCAAAAATAAAAAGAGGTATCAGAAAAGAAGGAAAATTAGTACACATTGCTTTTATAAATTGGATAAAAAAACGAGGTTGTGTGAATATCTCCTCAAAGAAGCATTGGATATTAATTTAGTGTCATTAGAAAGTAGACACAATGTGTATTCGGATGGAATCAGAGATTAAAATCTAGAGTCATAAATCTTTTTTTATTATTTTATTTTTTTCAAAAATACCCCCACTTTTGCATCAAATACCTCGATATCTATAAGAGATATGGTAAGTTCAAACATATACTTTTGTATATCGTCACTTCACATATTCAACGGCATATTACTCTTTTATCTATCTACAAAAGAAAAATACTCAGCGGCGATAAACTGATTAGAACACAAAATCTAACTTTGACCTCTTTGGGGCATAATCTAATGTCTAACTATCAATACGAAATTACGGACACTATATTCGTAAGGTATTTTATACACATAAAAATAGTTTATACTGCATATTTTCGGTTGCCCTGCTCACTAATACAAAAATTAACATAATTGATGTGGCCAATTTTGCGAAGCCATGAAAAGTCAGGAAAACTCCTCACCTTAAAGCATTTATTCCTACCAAAATGTTGTGAAATGGTACATCATTGCTAATGACCAGGGCAACCGGAAATATGCCCTAAAAATCGGGTTTTTTGCTCATAAAATATGACCTGAAAAATGACAAAATATGACCTTAAAATCAAAAAACATGCCCTAAAAAATTAAAGTCACACAATTTTTTTCATATGAATTAGAAATATTTTTATTTAAAGTAAAAAAAGTATTATTTAAGGAACAATTAAAAAACTATCACATGAATTTATTTAACATTAAAGTAACAAAAATCTTAAACCATGTTTTCTAAACATCACGGTGTTTTTGTATGTTAAGCATCTTATTTGAGATTGTTGTTGCAATTAACTTCAAAATATTGAGATAAATTATCTAAGCCCACGTTTTTTGATATAATTTGATTCAATTTTTTTACTATTAAATTTATTTCGGAATCCGATAAATTACACAGTGCAACACACTTTTTCAGGGGTGAACCAAACCAATATCAAACGATAGCATTTGACCTCAGTAACAAAACCCTAAACTCCATTTTGCCCCACTACGTCACAAATTTTTTTTACAGTGGTTTAAAGTTTGATTATTTTGGTCAAAAGTTAAATCAATGAATATGAAAAATCATCTGTAAAAGTACGTTTGGGGTATTTCATGTCTTCGGAGACCTATATTAAAACTATCAGGGGAATATTTTCTCGGAACATATTTACCCTCTAGCTCCCTCCCGTATGGGACATTTTTGGCCCAATTTTGAAAAACTGTTTAAAAGTCAACTTTGGACGGAGGTCAAGGATTAGAATCTTCGATAGAAATATTCTTCGGAAAATTTCACTAAGAGTCGCCGAAGACAAATAACCTCAAAGGTTCCAAAATAAAATCAAAATGACATGTTAGTGAAATGTTAAAAAGTCTATTTTTGAGCAAACAGTGCAACGCACTTTTTCGGGAGTGAACTAAACCAATATCAAACGATAGCATTTGACCTCAGTAATAAAACCCTAAACTCCATTGTGATTCACTACGTCACAATTTTTGTATACAGTGGGTTAAAGTTGGATTTTTTTAGACAAACGTCAAATAAAAGAAAATGAAAAATCATGTTTAAAAATAGGATTGGGATAGTTCATGCCTGCGGAGACATACATTAATGATAATGGCCATCAAATTGTGTCATAGTGTTATCTATCAATTTAAAAGTGGGTTCATTCACCTGAACTTGTTCAATAAGCGTAAGACCTGATGTTGGCATATTTTTAATATATTTGCAATAAAACCGTAATTTAAAGCAATATAAATCAAGTCAGATCCAGTTTAGTGGTCTGTTAAGACATCCTTTGCAGTTTTAGTGGATTGTGCATCCTCATCATTTAATGCACTTAGGAGCTTTAAAATGTCTTCATAATTGTTGGCATAGTAGTTAACTGCTTCAATCCATGTTCTGCATTGCGTTATTATAGCATCTGGAGGTAATGGAAGGTCTGGAAACATTTGTTTAAAAAGTTCCTTTCTACATGGAGCTTTTAAAAATACCTTCTTCACATAAGCAATGGTTTTATTGACGTTTTCATATAAATTTCTAATACATTCACACAATCGATGGACACCAAGAGCAATACATGTCACATGCGTCACTTTCGGATAAAATGCCGCTATAGGTTTTGCAGCCTTTACCATGTATGGAGCTGCAAAAAGCAAAATATTGTTCTTATTGAAGTTGACATCCAGATATTCGATGGTGTCGTCCCACAGTTGAGTAATTAGCCCTTTCCAAGGCTGCTGTATATAGTAAAAATTTCTCACTTGCAATTTTCTTAATACACCTGCTAAAATTTTTGCCACATTTCTGCCTGTTGCATCTATAGTTTCATCGATTGAGATCCATATACAGTCGAAACTCTCTATAACGAACTCCTATATAACGAATTTTTCTTTATTGCGAAGCAATTTTAGGAACACTGTGTTTTGGGTCTACTTTGAGGGTATTATAATCTCCATATAACGAATTTCCCTATAGCGAATATTTCCTTATAACGAAGCATTTTTGCGACCGTAACTTCAAGATTAGCGTTTTTAATCTCCCTATAACGAATTTATTCAACGCACGCACACAAAAAATAAATCGACGTCGCTTTGTTGTGTGTTATTGGTGTTGTTATAGTTGCTCTATGTGTACTTTGTTGCTTTCACAACGCACAAGCAGAGACTGATGCTTTGATTCGATTATTTACCAAAAAAATGGAAAGTGTATTTTGGGAAACCACCGAACTATGCAAGTGACAACTGGAATCATTACTATCTCTCACATTTCTTGCAGTCTCTATCAGTTTGCCATTGCATATCGCGATATGTACTGGGTTTACTACTCTAAATGTATTAGAAAATTATATTGAACAAGAAAAGTGGAAAGTGTTTTTTTTTTCTATATAGCGAAGTAAATATCCAGTCCCTTGGAATTCGTTATAGAGAGTTTCGACTGTAAATTGATTTTTTAGTTTTGCTTGTATATTGTTCATGCAGTCGTTGTATACAAAAGCTCGGCACAGTTTTTCTTGCGAAAAATAACCACTATGCCATAGATATTTTGGAACTTTCATATCCCATACTGAATTTAGTATGGGATATGAAAATCGCGTTCCTTAAAAAACATGAATAACTTAACCTTTTGTTAACCGATTATTGCTAGGAAATATGCGTTTTACTCGTGACACCGTGCACATTCTGAATAATATAATAAACAGTAAGGCGAATTTATAAAATAGTTGCTACATACTTCTTCAAACTTAAAAAATAGTAAAAAGGAACCACAAAGTATGCGGTTTCAAGGCAAAAGCAGACAGATATCAAAAGTAAACTGTACAACTATATATATCGTTGGAAAGACCGCAGTCTCTTCTTTCCAAACCTGTTAAGATACTTAAATTCGGTTGATATTAAACCACGTTTCTTGCTTATAAGTATCTAATTAAGAGGGGGCAGTAGGTTTAACATACCATGTAGTATTTTTACAAAAAAATAAATTAAAACTTTAAGTACGTAACGAAAAATCAATACTCATTGTTTTTACAATATTTTATTAAACAAAGGCAGACTAAATTTTTTTTTAAATTTTAGGTCATCAAATTCATTTATTCCATCACCAAAAATTAAATATTATTTAACTTAGTTAGTTTGTTTTTTTTGACATATGAAATTTTTGGCCGCAATTCTTCTTTTTTGTGTTATTAAAACCAAATACTGAATTCCTTACCGTTGTTTTTTTTTAATTTGTCAAAGTCGATAAACAAATTTGTTAAATATAAAAATATTATTTATTTTTTCATCGACTATGACAAATTTAAAAAAACAACGGTAAGGAATTTGGAATAAAAAAAGTACATTCTGTGCACAATTTTGTTTCCAATAATACAAAAAAGAGATTTTGAAAATCAGTCAAGAATTGCGTCCTAAAATTTCAAATGTCCACAAATCCTTTTTTTCCACTTTGGCACTGTAGACTTAAAGCAGTCTTAGTTTGCATGAAAATGACGATAAAATGCTTGAATTGAAATCATAGCCAATCCTTTTCTGAAAATATCGATATATTTCATTTCTGCAAACAGGGCCAAATGTGTTTTTAATCGATGACAGTACAAAAAACTAGACAAATAAGATAAAATCAATTTTTTTTTTTCAAAAAGTAAACAAACAGGAATAAAATTATCATTCATGTATTGTCCTTAATTATTTTTACATTGCTAAAACCTGAAGGATTAAATGCATTAAAAATTCACATTTTAGGTAAAGAAACCTAGTTTAATAGACAAAAGGAAGACATTTTAGCATGCGTTTATTTTAATGCAAAATTTTCAGGGATATTCAAGGATACAAATTTAAATGGACATTTTTTGCACATATTTGTTCTTAAAAGTCAAAACAACAATTTTATAATGCTGCTTTTATGTGATATCCACATTACCATTGTACAACTAGGAGAAATATAGAAATAAATTGTTCAAACCTCTATATCCTTTAAAAACTTAAAAGTCCTTTACAAGCAAACGAAACCGCGGGTAAAATACTCGCAGTTTTGCTATACATCGTCATTACTATCACTTGTATAGTTTCGTTCATGGGTAAGGCTCGTATCTGTACTGTTTTTCGCAGTACTTTACTGTTTTTCGACATCAAAAACTGCGTATTGCTTTTCTCCCTCAAAGTACTGTTTTTTGATACATAATAGAAATATAAACGGCGAACAGCGAATTCATGCAATAATATATTTTACTTCAAAAATAAGCTCGAAGAAACACTAAAAATTATTTTTTATCCCCAGCTGTAGTAGAATTCGATTGAGATGGCTGCTTTACGCACTGATATTTTCGGTAATTTTGCCTGCTTTGATTTGAATGCTTTTATACTAATGGAATGAAGTCGAAGCCGTTATGAACATGTTAAGCCAATACAATTTGTACAATGCCAATGAAAATGCGGTATATTTAGATATATCAACCAGTACTGAAATTTCAGTCAGGTACACTGACTGATAAATACCATCACCCAATATAAGATATTGTTTCAGTTTTGAGTAATTGAAATTAATAGATTTTTAATTAAAATAAAATTACTTATGTATTGTGGAGCAAAACCGTAAAAACTTTGACTTACTTGTACAGAAGGTACAATTAGGGCCAGAACAACGTATCTGCTTTTTTTCATAAACCAAAGTACAATGAACGCTTACCTTGGCAAAACTTGTCTGAATTCAGTGTATATACAAAATGATTTGATGTAAAAAGGGTAATATCGATTATTTATATCGGAGGTACCAGAAGGGGTGTGTCAAATAGTTTGTGCTTCTGAGGTTTTACCTCATATTATAAGAAAAATTAAATGTAAAAATTTGATTATCCCCCAGGTGTTAGTTTAGAAATTATGGGAGAAATATTATTTTTCCAAGCAAGGTCATTTTGTATGGGAGGTACCAGAAGGGGTGATCCGATATTATCAATATTCATTCCTGATTCAAATATTCATAACAGTACTACTTACGCAATATGAGGATGAAATCGGACATTTATATGGGAGGTACCAGAAGGGGTGTGCCAAATAGTTAGGTTCTCTGTGGTTTCGCCTCCTATCGCAACATAAATTTATCGACCAATTTTCATAACCCCCCAAGTGTCCGTTTGGAAGTTATGGGAAAAATATTTATTTTCCAAAAATAGGTAATTTTGTATGGGAGGTATCAGAAGGCGTGAACCAAAATAGTCCATATTAATACCTGAGTCTAATTTTCATAAGCGAACATCATACGCAAAATTTGAGTGATCTCAGTTTACTAACCAAAAAGATATGTATGTAAAACTATAAGAGTCAATTCGGGCATTTGTATAGGAGGTACCAGAAGGGGTGGGGCAAAGGTTTCGGCTTTCTTAAAGTTTGTCTACTATTGCAAGATAAATAATCTGACCAAATTTAGATATCCTCCGATGGTCTGTTTGGCAGCTATGGAAGAAATATTAATTATCCAAAAATAGGTAATTTTGTATGGGAGGTACCAGAAGGGGTGGGTCTATTCTGTCCATTTACAACCCCATAAGTTCGTTTCGAAAAATATTAATACTGGTAAATTTTCATACCGATCCTTTAAGGTTTACTCGAGTTATCCTGCTGACCAGCCATCCAGCCAGACAGACGGACATAGCTCATTCTTCTTAAAAAGTTCTAAAACGAATTTGGTCTTAAGATACTTGGGGTCTAACTTGTCTTGAATGAAATATATATGCTATGTAAATATGTACTGTTAAAAGTACTGTTTTTCCAAATCGATGTACTGCTTTTTTTAGTAAATTTCAGTGAAATGTACTGTTTTTGTCCAAAAAAAATATACGAGCATTATTCATGGGTCATAATTGGTGTCGTATGGTGTCATATGCTTGCTATTGGGTAAAGGATTTCAATTACGAACATTAGTTTTTACTGGTTTTCTGAATCAATCCTGGTTTTAAAGTAAAGGTTTATTTTAAAAAGTTGAAGCACAAAATGTTTGGAATAACTATCTTAAAAAAATGATATCGGGCAACCAACCGAATAGAATTTAATGGCTATTAAAATTGAGTCAAAATCGAAAAATAAGAAAAAATCGACCATATTACTTAATGAAACAAAAATTTTGATTTGACATCGTCGTTGAAACTCAAAAACTAATGATGCAGTTCGAAATTAGAGTAAAACCGTCGAATCCGGTCTTATTATTTGTTCGGCTACCGCAGTGTAATCGGCCAGGTTTTAACTCTACAAAGTGCACTACAGTAAAGCTTCACAATCTAAGTTGTGCATTAGACCGTATCACAAAAAAAAAGTTCTCAGTACACCAGCGAATATGAAACATAGTTCCAAGGACATTTCAGAAATTAGAATTTTATAGCTCGCAAAAAACCATAAAACTTTTACGAAGAAAGTATCTCGATAAATACACCACAACTATCTAAAAAATGCTTTTTTAAATTCATTGTTCCAGATCGTAGGGGTCACCTAAATTTTTTATATCTTCAGTATTTACATTCAGATATTATAGTATGATATATCGATGTGTTTGTCTGTGGCAGACCAATTTTTTTAAATCAAAAGTCTTTGACCCGACCGTGGCATAGTGGTTAGAACACGCGACTACCATGCGGGAGATCGCAGGTTCAAACCTGGCTCCAGTCATCTTAAAAGAAAAAAATAAATAAAATTTTCTTTCATTGTCGGCTCCCCTCGAATGTTGTTGGACAGCAACTTCGCAGTATTAAGCGTCGATTCAATCGTCGTGTCTAGTAAGAGCTTCTCAAAACAGTGACGTTCGCATTCGTCGATAAATAAGTAGGTGCCGTTAGTTGTGAATCTAAAAATAGAAAGCGTGTTAATTCACAACAACGCGAGAAGCTATCCCATGCCTCATTCATGGGGTGCAAAGGGAAATTAAGTAAGTAAGTAGTCTTTGACCCGAAGTAACCTTTACATCATACCTCAAATTACACAACAAGGAATTAGCAACAAAAAGCAAAGTAAAATAATAGAAATTTTAGTCGATCATACCTCGACGTGATTCAACTTGGCTATATTTTTGACGGCTCTCGGGTTAAGATAAAATGTGGCCCATGCGTTGCTCGTCGGTGAACGCCATGGCAGATTCATGTACTACATGAACAAAACCCTCGGCGAAGTATGAGTCACTTTTGAAGTTTATAAAATTAACAACTTGTGGACCGAATATTTGACGAATGCATCCAGTTGCATCCATGTAGCCATCTGAACGCACTATCGCATCCGTTATCATCGATAACAAAACATTCTAAGGGTGTTAGTAGTAAAGGTAATTTGAGATCAAAGACTTTTAAATTAAAAAAAATTGGTCTGCCACAGACAAACACATCGATATATCATACTTTAATATCTGAATGTAAATACTGAAGCTATGACAAATTTAAACAAGGTGTTCCCTACGATCTGCAACAATGAATTTATAAAAGCATTTTTTAGATAGTTGTGCTGTATTTATCGAGATACTTTCTTCACAAAAGTTTTATGGTTTTTCGCGAACTATAAATTTCTAACATTAGGGTGTCACATTAGGCTGGTAGGAAATTAGATTTGGGGGGTAAGTACTAGAACGGTACACTTGAGGTCAATGGACCTAAGAGACAAAAAATTCGCTATATCAAGCTTTAAGATCGGACTGTTAATATGGAAGATATAACGAAAAAACTAAAAAGTTTTTTTTGAAATGTCCTTGGAACAATGTTTCATATTCGCTGGTGTACGGATAACTTTTTTTGTGTGCCTGTAAGGTGATACGGTCTATTGTGCATGCTAGGGCGATCAATAAAGAAATATATTATTTTATTGTAGGTTAAAATTCTCTTGTGTTTTTAATTCTTTACCACATTATCTAAAGAATGTTATTATACAGAAAAAATACAACAAAAAAATAAATGATTGAGAGAAGTTGCACAAAGTGTGTTATGTCATGACAACGAGAGAGAAATACGTTTAAGTCATTTACATTGGGGTTTGAGTTGTCTTCTTTCAAAAGTCGTTTTAGTCACACATGACATGAGCAGCTTTTTCCCAAATTAAGAAAAAAAAATCAACAAGGGCGGACCAATAGTCCGTGCATAAAGGGTGGACCAAATACAAGTTTCTTTTAAAATTGCAAGAAAATTAACAAAATCAATTTGTTTCCATGTATTTTGGCTATAGTAAGAACAAACATTTCCGTTAATTATGGATCACAATTTCCCAGCCAAAAAAAGTAATATGGGCTCGATTCGCAGTAGCTCATTCTGTCACTCCAAATTTTCAAGACCTTAGCTTTTTAAAGATTTAACAGTTTTATTATTTCCAAATTGTATTTTTAGAGTTGTAAGAAAGCATAAAAACGAACTATTTTTTAAAAAAATGTGTGTTTCTCCCATAACTTTCTAATGAAAAACTTGACGATATTTGAATTTGGTCAGTTGAGTTATCTTTCAACAGTAGGTTAAATTTCAGAAAACGGAAATATTCTACAATACAAGTTAGTCTAAATTTTCCCAATAATTTCAAGGAGCAAATCTTAATTTTTTGTGAATTCATTGAACCTTTCTAAACTGTAACCATGTCTACAGCTATGATACATACCTGTAAACGTCTTGCCAATAGTTACCGCTCAAGCAGCACAATAATAAAACATAAGTACTTTTACTTAAAAATCAGTTAATTTCATCGACTCAGATTTAAAAAATATCCACTAGAATTTTGGAGAATGAACATAGGGAGAGTTTCTTATCAGTCAGTTCACCTTACTGAAATTTCTGTACTGTTTTATATTGTTTTTTATATTTCCCGGAATTTTGACAGATTTTCCAAGCAGTAGGGGGGGGCAGCTGCACGTGAAGCCTTCTGGAACCAGCAGTTGCTGGAAGTGTTCTCTCCATATGTGCAGCACACTCTGCGTAGCCGTGACCAGATTTTCATCACTGTCCTTACAGGTGGGGTGGCCATTACCGTATCTATTTGCTCTTACTTTCTGGTAAAATTTTCGGGCCTCACCTCTATCCCTGTATCGCTCTATATCCTCGTTTTCCCGTTCCTTCATCTGACGCTTTTTTCGCCTAAATAGCTGTCTCACCCGTTTTGCTTTTTCCTTATGGCGTTCCCTAACCGCACGGGTTACAATTGGCTGTAGCGTTGCCCTATAAGCACCATCCTGTTCCTCAGACGCTATGCGACATTCTTCATCGTACCAGGATGCGTCTGAGCGCCGCTTTTCATATGGGAGAGCTGGTTGCAGTAGGCTATCTCTGGGGTTTGCAGCTTCGCGATGTCCAGCTTTCTTTGTGGTTACGTGCGTTTTTCGCTCTGCTCAATCTTGTGCGCACCTTGGCTACAACCAGGTTAAGATCCGAGCCAATATTAGCACCACGGATCACACGCACGTTCATGACACTAGATGCATGCCTGCCATCAATTACCACATAATCAATTTGATTTTTGGTGTTTTGATCGGAGGATAGCCAAGTTGCCTTGTGGATATCTTTGTGCTGGAATCTGGTTCCACTCACTACCATGTTCCTTTCCGCTGCGAAGCAAACCAGCCTAAACCCGTTGTCTGACGTGTCGGTATGCAGGCTGAATTTACCAATCGATGGACCAAGAACATCTTCCCTTCCTATTTTTGCATTAAAGTCTCCCAGAACAATTTTAATGTCGTGGTCAGGGCAGCGGTCGTATGTTTCCTCTAGGCGCTCGTAGAATGCATCTTTAAACTCATCGTCTTTATCTTCCGTCGGGGCGTGTACACAAATCAACGTGATGTAAAAATATTTCGCCCGGATGCGAATAATGGCTATTCGGTCACTTACAGGGTTGAACCGCGAGTCCAGGTGTCGAAGTCTCTTGCCGACTATGAAACCACATCCAAATTCGTGTCAAGCATATTGTACTGGTTTTAAAAAAAACCGTACTTACCGTACGCAGAAATTATGGTATATTTTTCCGCAGTAGGTAAATGGCTATAAAACACAAAACCGCAAAAAACCCGCAAATTTTTTTTCCATTTGAACAATACAATATAATGGATTACATTTTAAATCACAGATCGAAGTGTCGAATAGTTTGCTTTTGACACCCATTGAAATTAACAAAAATGTAATTTTTTTAATGCTGCAGTACTAGTAGGAATTTTAATTATAATTTTATTTAGCTAAGTGGATTAAATAAAATTTAATTGCTTAACAATTTTCCATTTAACTTAAATGTTTAAACTGAACACAGGCGCACAGCCTGCTAAAACTGGTACTTTACCTGACCACAACAACATATTAAATGCAAAATTAGCAACAGAAACGACTATAGGCAAAAAGAAATGAAAAAATAAAGGAATCTAATTAAGCTTTCTATTCCATTTACTCTTCAATCGGTAAAGATTGTTTATTTACTCCTCTGTGCAGTGTTTGTTTTATTGTCGTTTAAATATTGTTAAATATATTCGGTGTATTTTCCTCAATTTGGCTGGTTACTGTATCTCGAATGAATAACAAGACGCACGAATGTGATTCGCTTGAATTCGACTCAAATCGAGTTTCTACTTCTCGGTAGCCTCTGTGTGCCTAATCTTTTCTTCAAAAGTACTACAAATCATACAAAATTTTTCTGAGAAAAATACAACTCCACTTAAAAGAAAGAAAATGTAAACAAAGCAAAATAAACAACAAAAAATGTTCATTTCTTGTGAGCTTGCCAGAATTCTCCCGTTTTTGTTTTATAAGCCGTTGACAAGCTACCTCACTTCTAGATACGTAGGTGCCAAGAAGATCGTCATCTCAGTCTTATCTGCCGATGCCCCATGTATGTATGTATGCGGCGTCTACTTAAATGCCAAAAAAATCCGACATGAAAGTGGTCTCCTACGCCTGTTGACCACCAACTGCCGTAGACGGTTCATCCGGAAAGTTGTGATGGCCGTGTGGCAGTTAAAACATAATTCCTGCTTCGACTGCTGTTGCGTGGCTGTAGTTAAAGTCATCCCTGTCTTGAACGGTAAAGTCACTGTTTGGGCTTTCATGTACTCAACCCAATGTGTGTTAATTTCACTATTGGTATTGGCTAGCCAAGAACTTAGAAGCTTTCAACTGATCCAAGAAGGGCATCTTAAGCTACACCAATGTAAAGGTCGTCTGGCCCGAATTTGCACATCAATTCGCTGGTCGAAACTTTGAAGTTAATATACAAATGTTTTGAGAATACCATTTCACAAAAATGGCTCCGTTTGGATTTCGTTGATAGGCAATTTGATGAGAGCTATCATAGACCCATTGATGTTTCCTGTCTACAATATAGTTGGAATCATATCAAAAAATCAAATCGCTCTTGAAATGCCTTAAATCGTGGTAAGGAGCTACTCAAAGCACCTTATTTTAAAGTAATAAAAACATGTGGAAAAGGTTTTGACTGGTATAATATTATTATTAAAAAAAATAAAATTATAAGCTGATCTTTTAAGAAACTTTTACAAAAACAGTATTTTGTAAAAATAACATACAATGATCTCAAAAATGTTCGTGCTTTTCATTCTTGGTCCATGAGAATACTAAATTGGCATTATAACTACAAATCGCTCATTTGGTGCTAGACTGGCATAACTTAAAAAACGTGATTTGTGTATTAATGATGTAGTATTGTCCGTGTGGAAATAATTCAAAACGGATAACGTGATATAGCTAGGGCAAGAGCTTTAAAAAAGAGAATGACTCTAATACTCCAAGGAGAATACATCAACCGTTGACAGTTCCAGAAATGGTATGCACTAGCATTTTTTGGGCTTACGTCAGGCAAAAAGTTGTCAACGTCATCAACTGTCTCATAAGTATTAAATGTCGCACAATATTAAATTTGTATTGCATTTTTTTTCCTGAATGGTTATGTGCTGTAGAACATAGCACAGCAAAAAGAAACCTTAAATTCATTTCAAAGATATGTCTCGTCTAATCGAAAATGGAACTGAGAGTGTAATTTTCATTAGACTTAAATTTGTTTTCAAATGAGAACGAACGTCAAACTGTGACGTTTGCATTCGTCGATACACAAGTAGGTGCCGTTTGTTGTAACAACAATGCGAGAAGCTATCTCATACCTCATTGGGTAAAAAGGGAGATTAAGTTTTTTTAAAGTTGTTTCTTATATAATTTAATTTAAAAAGGGCACGCCAAGTTATCGGCTATTGTTTTAAACCAATATTTAAAACCTTACCCTCTAGATTTGGACACTAGTTCGTAGGGGGTGAAATAACTACTTACTAGGGACCACCTGTACTGACTTTATAACAGTGGTCGTCATTCATATTGCCCAGATTACAAAGTTGTTATGGTATTTGCTTATTTTCTTCGTGAATATAATAGCCAGGGTTGCTAAAAGCAACTTTTTACCAAAAGGCTTCTTGAAATATACCAAAAAATCATGTCACGTTATTTTTGATTTATTTTTCTATCAAAAAAACGTCACTGAATCTTTTATCAACAAACCACATTATCTATGTTAAATTCCTGCGTAGCGGCAACAATATGCAACAAATTTGTGTGTACAACACAAATTTCTTTTAGTAGCTTGTGAACTTTCAACAGATAAGTTGTATGGCGCTTTGTTGTTTGGTGTGTTGTAATGCACTCACTTATATTTGTGACGACCACTGCTTTATAAATCATAAGCAATGATTTTCAACCTTTGGTTTTTGTATGACATGTCTGCTAATAAGGTGCCCATGAAAAGGGTACTAATACGTTACCCATGTTAGGGGTGGTGATATGAGTACCCAGAATTTCCGTAATTTCTGATTACACTCCATAATTGAGGTATGGGTCAGCTTCTCGCGTAATTGTGAATTATGGAATTTCTTTTTTTAGATTAACAACAAAGGGCACCAACTTAAGTAGGGCTGCCGATGAAAGAACATTTAGAGACAGGGATCTAACCATGTATTTCCCGAATGATAGTCGAGTAACTATGTAGTAGAATACTCTGAACTAACTACTATGCATGATCCAAGTAAACGAAAATGGGTCAATTTGTATGATTTTACAATCAAACTTACAATGATTGTAAAGCAAAACAAAGAAAAATGTCTCGTTAGCTGGGAAAAAAAGCAAACAAACTTGTATATTCGGTTGTGCAGATTTAAATAAAAATAAATTTAGCAACTGAATTTTTCAAAGGTTTTTACCTTTGAAAGTTGTTAGGAAATTATAACTTATTATATACGTGAAATCTAAAGTACTCAAAACATTACGAAAAAACTTTGAACGAGTTTCATGAGGAACTTACATTTAACACTTATCTTGGCTTAGAATTAAGGTATAGCTTTGATCAAAAATTAACCTCCTTTTGACAATTGGACCTTAGTATAGGACCTAAAAGCATATAAAATTTTTCATATAAATATCGACGGCATCTCACCCATTTAAAGGTGAGATCTCAATCTAACTGTTGGATCTAAGTTCTAGCAACGTCGTCGGCTTGTTGGCATAGAAAAATGATTTGACGTAGCCCCCCAAATAAAAAGTCTAGAAGCGTAAAATCGAGCGAAGGAGGCGGCCAATTAGCTGGTCTATTTCTTGAAATAACACTATCACTAAACTTACTCTTCAATAAATCGATTGTAAAGTGTGCTGTGTTGATTATGGCACCGTCCTGTTGCAATCACATGTCGTCCAAGTCCATGTTTTTCAATTCGGGCCAAAAATAATCGGTAATCATGACTCGATAACGATCGCCATTTACAGTAACGTGACGATCGTTACTGTTGATGAAAAAATATGTCCTAATGACACCGCAGCCATGCAAACCGCAACAAATAGATATTTTTGGTGGATGAAGTGGTGATTCATAAAGCATATGGGCAAATCCTGCATGACGAACGGTACATTCGTACCCGTTTTTGAATTAAATTATAAATATTTTATGGTCTTTCCAAAGAGATGCCTTTAAATTATACATGGTGTTTAGTGAGATTTGAGTGTACTTTCGAATGCCATAAAAAAATTTTTGTAATAGTTATAAGTTGCGAAAAAATTAATCACAAATTATTGTGACGCACGCTACAAAAACATCTATGTTTTCATAATTTTTAGCAAATTCTGCAAAATAAAGCACACAAACTGAAATGCCTTAAGAAAGGTATTTATAAGAGAATTCTAAAATAAGATATTTGCAGGTAAAATTTTTTTTAGTTTTTTCTCAAAAGCCGTAAACCCTATGTGACGCACGCTATAATGTATAAAAAAATATTGTATTTATTTTAACAAAACAATTTATATTCTTATTTAATAACGTTATATAAACGTTTATAAACTCAAATTGTGACGCACGCTACAGAAAGTAATAATTGTAATTTAATTTAATAATAAGTAATAATTTAATTGTACAATTTTAATTTTTTAATTTTAACAATTTTAATTTATTAATTTAATTTAAAATTATAGAAGAATTGTATAAAAAAATATAAAAAACTTATTTTCCGTGACGCACGCTACAACGCTTGATCCTGGCATTTCATAACTAAATTTACTGTTTTCAAAATAGTACAATACATTTTTTTCGCCAAAATTTAAGAGAATAACAATATGGCTTTCGAGTTTACCACCTATACTAAAGTAATGATATGAACATGTAAAAAAATGTTAAATTTTTGTATAACATTAAGAGACCTGAGATAGGGTAGGATTTGGTTATAATTTTTGTATTAATGATGATCGAAATATTTTTTTTTAAGTTTAATTTTTTTACATCTAATGTTAAAAATGTTAAAAAATGTTAAAAAAATTAAGTTGGATTAATTTAAAAAAGTTTTGGATTGGTAGACTGTTTCTGGGACTTGCCTATATGTGGGTTTTCACCAAACCAATAACGCATATTTAGCTTATCGACAAAACCATTGAGCCAAAATTGAGTTTCGTCACTGAAGATGATTTTGCGATGACGAATTCATCTTCTAGGCACATCTTCTTCAGAGCCCAATCGGAGAAAGTACGTCATCAAATGGAGAATCGGCTTTAACTCTAGAGTCAGCTTGATCTTGTATGGTTGTAAAACAAGACCTTTACAAAATTCACCATAAAGTGGTACTGGCGATGCCCAGTTCTTGAGAACGCCGTAGAATCAACTGATTTGGATCGTTTTCTACGGACGCCTGAACGGCAGCGATATTTTCGTCACTTTGACCAATCTAATCACTGGCACGACAGCTTCACTGAATGAATATGTAGATTCAAATTTCTGCACTAAACTTGTTATTGCTTCTCTACTTGGGCGATAATAACGATCGAAATTAACGCGCTCGTGATCACCAACTCCGAATTTCGGTAGTAAATTTGTATATCAAGCGATTACAAGTTAAACACTTTTTGCGATTAAATGCTTAGTTTAAGAGGTAACGAAAACTGAATGTTTAATATATCACAAATAAATTGTATAATTTCAGAAAGTACTTCTATTATATCAGAAAGTACTATTAATGAACCAAAAAGTACTGTTCTTGAACAAAAAATAAATATACCATCACCCTTAGGGATGAGGGTATATATCATTTGATACGAAAAAAAGTGTAACGCATTAAAGGAGACGAGTTAGACCCCAAGTATCTTAAGACCAAATTCGTTTCAGGACTTTTTAAGACGATTGAGCTATGTCCGTCTGTCTGGCTGGCTGGATGGCTGGTCAGCAGGATAACTTTAGTAAACCTTAACGGATCAGTATGAAAATTTACCAGTATTAAACGAATTTATGGGATTGAAAATGGGCAGAATAGCCCCACCCCTTCTGGTACCTCCCATACCAAATTACCTATTTTTGGATAATTTATATTTCTTTCATAACTTCCAAACGGACGATCGTAGGATATTTAAATTTGGTCAGTTTATTTATCTTGCAAAAGTAGACAAACACTAAGAAAACCGAAACCTTTGCCATCCCCCTTCTGGTACCTCCCATACAAATGACCTAACTGACCCTCATAGTTTTACATACATATCTTTTTTGTAACTAAACTGAATTCACTCAAATTTTGCATATGATGTTTGCGTATGAAAACTGGACTCAGCAATGAATATGAACTATATCGGTTCACGCCTTCTGATACCTCCCATACAAAATGACCTATTTTTGCATATTTAATATTTCTTCCATAACTTCCAAACGGGCACTTGGAGGATAATGCCAAATGGTCGGTTAATTTACCTTGCGATAGGAAGCAAAACCTCAGAAAACCTTACTATTTGACGCACCCCTTCTGATACCTCCCATACAAATTCTCGAATTCACCCTCATAGTCCTACATACATATCTTTTTTTGTAAGTACAATGAATTCAGTCAAATTTGCCGTAACTTGTACAGTTATAAAAATTTGAATCAGGTATGAATATGGATTATATCGGATCACCCCTTCTGGTACCTCCCATACAAAATTACCAATTTTTGAAAAATTAATATTTATCCCATAATTTCCAAACGGACACTTGGGGGGTAATGAAAATTGGTCAATTAATTTATCTTGTGATAGGAAGCAAAACCTTACAAAACATAATTATTTGACGCACCCCTTCTGGTACCTCCCATACAAAATACCGAACATACCCCCATAGTTTTAAATACATATATTTTTGTAAGTTCAGTGAATACAGTCGAATTTTGCGTAAGTTGTACAGTTATGATAATTTGAATCAGGAATGAATATGGATTATACCGGATCCCCCTCTGGTACCTCCCATACAAAATTACCTTGTTTGGAAAATTAATATTTTTACCATTATTTCTAAACCGGCACTTGGAGGATAATCAAATTTGGTAATTAATTATCTTGTAATAGGAATTATTATTGGGTGATGGTATTTATCAGTCAGTTTACCTGACTGAAAGTTCTGTACTGGTTTTAATATAGAAAAATTACTTTAGACTGAAAATGGAAAATGGAGCGATGGAAACAGTCCCGAAGAAATAGGTCCGTAGTCAGTATTTAAGAACTAGAGAAATAGTTATAACCATTGTACCAGTTCCCTAGATGGCATGTCAGATATAGAATTACTAGCGGACCCGGCGAACTTCGTATCGCCCCAAATTAATGCCTCCAGATAAACGTTGTAGAGAGTGGAATGATAAACAATGTTTTTAGATTAGTTTTTCGCCGCAAAACCAAACAACGAAGGCTGTTCTTCAAAACGCGAAAAGGCAACGTTCAGCTGCCCGCACGACAAACAGGAAAATTCGAGATTAATCCCTCATATTTCCAACGATTGGCTTTGCGATATACTGATTGTCATTGCTAAAGCCAAAAGAACGGGAAATCGGAATGGATCTTCCTGTTTTTTGAATTTTCCCTTGATGATCGTCGGTTAAATCACATTGTTTATCAGATTCTTGACGGACAACCGCGTAC
Source organism: Muscina levida (assembly GCA_964034835.1). NCBI lineage: Eukaryota > Metazoa > Arthropoda > Insecta > Diptera > Muscidae > Muscina > Muscina levida. Next base: position 90,061,851 of record OZ035883.1, on the reverse strand, counting down.
CGTTGCACAATTTCGGTAGATTCAGAATCCACAATATGATTATTATCGATCCCACCATTATCTTTAAATTATGCGACACATTAAGCGAGTTGAAAAATTCGGTCGGATTGTTGGTCGCTTTATCCTCGACGGTCGCGCTGTAAACAGATTTGTATAAATGCAGTTCTCCAGAAATTTGACTTTCTAAAATGAAATTCAAGTTATCGATGTCTTCATTCTCCGCTGCTTGTACTGCCCGTCAATTAATCCAATCCAGATTTTTAAAACGAAGTGAACTCGCAAAAATAAGCAGGGAACGATATCAATTCAGTCGAAACATCAGTACGAATTTGGTCATCGCCAAGCGTCAGCAGTTGTCTTGAGAATTTAGCAGACGATGGGAGGTTCTGCAATGCGACTCTCATGTTCGTGGTCAATTTCAACTTAACATAGACGACGATTTCAAGCATGATTTAAATAAATTAGCAGCAGTAGATTACTTCCAAAGCACGTTTATTCCCAAATGTTGATTTTGCGATCGAATGCATCTTGTATCGAATGCTGGCATTCCCAATGTCGACAGCAGATTGCCGCACATTATCACGCACATGTCATCCGGTCGGGTTCGACGATGATCGCAAAAAATGTACAAATTTGAATCTCTGACGCAGAAACGGTCGCATCGGCGAGCATTGAGTCTGTTTTCGGGCACATTTAATTTTAGCAAGCCTCCCGAAATACGGCGCACAGAACACCATACACTGTACACTGGGAATTGAAGGAAAGCTAAGATATAAGCATACACCTTGGCGTGGATGAACAGTGTATAGTCTGACTAATTATTGCACGACGTTTACGTTACTAAGGTTTGATCGTCTAATAGGAGGCATTAGCCAAGCAAATAACTCTCCCTTAAAAACTACAAAGTCTTTACGGAATCCAATTGGAAAATTTAATTTTTCACACGTAAACAAATTTTCTGAAAAAAATATCATATTGATATATATAGCATAGGATATCAATACATATTTTTTATCTAAATATTATTTATCTCGTTATATTTTCTAACCAACATTTATCCGAAATTTCCCACCTTAATATCGTTCAAAATCATCAAATAATGTGAGAACTTCAAAATGTCGTCGATAAAAAATCAAATTTTTTTCGTTTTTCTGGAATTTTCCGAGTTTTTTGCTAAAAATTATCTATTTTTTCATTCGAAAAGCCATTCCGTAACACTTGCACACAAAATTCGATACAATAAAGCAATTATTGAATTTGTCAATCGACTTTTCCCAGATAAACTTTAACTTGCCTATTACGAACAATTGAAAAAAAAATTGAGCAAAGGGCCAGCCTTTCTCACTTGATAAATTACTATAAATTTTTCACACCAATTTTTTTCACAATTATCCGAAAGTTTCCAAGCACAATTAAGGAATTTTTCACCTTTACGTCGTCTGAAATGAAATCTGTCTAGTTTTTTTTCCTGAATTTTCCGAGTATTCCACCAACAGTTTTTCTATTTTTCCATTCGAAAAATCATTTTGGAACAATTATCCGAAATTTTGTACATTACATCGTCCAAAATTAACAAAACATAAGATAAAATGCAAAATTTCGCCGAAAAAAAAAAATAAAAATTTTGGAATTTTTTCATGATTTTTCAACCAAAATTTTCTATTTTTGTATTCGAAAAAACGCTACGGAACTATTGCACAAAAATTAAATTTGCAATTTTCATAAAATCAAGCAACACAATGCAAAATTTTGCCGAAAAATTTAAATGTTTTCACAGTTACATCGTCCAAAATTATCAAATAAAAAATTATTGAAAAAATTTTAATTTTTTGTTTTTCCCCTTTAGAAAAGACATTCGTAGCAATTGCACACAAAATTCCATACAAAAAAGCAATTTTAGATTTTTCCAATTTCCCAACTTTTCCGGAGGATGTTCCCAAAAATTTCTTTCACATAAACCTTCATCTGGCAAATACGAACAACTCAAAAAAAAGTTTGAGCAAAATCGGTCCATCCGTTCTCAATTGATGAATTACTATACATTTTTGCCCCCATTTTTATAAATATAGATTTTTCGCAATTACATTTTCCAAAACTATCAAATTACATAATTTTTATATATATAGTTATTATTTATCTCGTTAAATTTTCCAACCAACATCAAAATCATGCGAAAACTACAAAATTGCGTCGATAAAAAAATCAATTTTGTTGCGCTTTTCCGGAATTATCCGAGTTTTTCGTTAATAATTTTCTATTTTTGCATTCAAAAAAGCCATTTCGTAACAATTGCACTCAAATGTCCCGGCTTTTCCTAAGAATTTTCCCAAAATTTTCTGGCATAAAAAATTCCTGCCAATTACGAACAATAAAAAAAAAAAATAGAGCAAACTTGGCCAACGTTCTCTCTTGATAAATTACTATAAATTTTTGCCACCATTTTTATAGATATAGATATTTCACAATAATCCGAAATTTTTCAGCAACACAACGAATTTTGCACCTTTAAGTCGTCTGAAATCATCAAATCAAGCGATCAATGGAAGATTTCGTCGAAGAATTTTTTTATTTTCTATTCGAAAAGTCATAATTGTTCGAAATTGTTCACAGTACATCGCCCAAAATTAGCAAAAAATAAGATGATACAAAATTTTGTCGAAAAAAATAATTTTTTTTTGGCATTTTCCATAATTTTCCAACTAAAATTTTCTAAAAATTTTCATTCGAAAACGGACAAAAACTTAATTTTCGATTTACCTCAAATCACGACAAAAAAAAAACAAAATTTCTCGGAAAAATAGTATTAAAATTTTTCCGGAATTTTCCAACAAAATTTTTTTATTTTTCCATTCGAAAAATCATTCGTAACAATTGCACACAAAATTCCATACAAAAAAGCAATTGTCGGTTTTTCCAATTTTCCGGCTTTTCCGGAGGATTTTCCCAAAATTTTCTTTTACATAAACCTTCTCATGGCAATTACGAACAACTGAAAAAAAATTTCAGCAAAATCGGTCCAGCCGTTCTCAATTGATGAATTACTATACATTTTTGCCACCATTTTTATATATATAGATTTAGTACATGGTTATTAAGATGGAAGTGAGTTGCATTCCCCCAATGATAAGCCCATGTTAAATTCGCCAGTTTAAATCTATTGAAGGTAAATAGAGTCAGAACAAGTGTTTTTTTTTACATACGAACTATGTATGCTACAGATTCTGAACTAGTTCAACTGCTTGGCGGCAACCATCATTCCACGATAATGGATTACTGATCCATTATCATTATGATCACAATGTAAATTGCGTACCATAATTAGCTAAATCTCTGTTTCAACTACTGTGCGACGTGTAAATTTCCTTGACTTTTTGAATGCCACTCTTCTTAATTAACATTTGCAGTAGACTTTTCGAGAACCAAAAACCTGAGGTGAATTAATAAAACTTCTATACAACATTACGTACAGTGATAAACTTATCCATTGAAGTTGATGCTGTTGCATTGTTGTGACATGAAGCCTAAAGTCTCCCATTTTAAGAGATTTATGTTGGTGACATAACAAGAGAAACGGCAGCATTCAAGAATAAAAGTGTGAAAAATGATTGCACTGTATGTGCACCAAAATGATGCATGATGCACCAAAATTGCCATCCAACTTCAACAACTATAACTGATATGGTGCCATAAAACAAAACGGGTTGAAAGTGCACTCTGAAATGCCGTGACAAAAAAGTAAATAGTTTGGCCGCAATTCCAAATTTGTTCCCATCATATATGGCTGTATTGTCTTGTTCCCCACTTGCTGTTGTCACTTTTAGGAGTATTTTGCCTAGACGCTTTGTATGTAGTAGCATCATATTGTTTCGAGCATGATGTTTTGTGGGTACAAAAACACGGATGGGCTGAGTGGAATTGACTAATTTCGCGCTGGTCAAAACCGACAAATAACCAAATCCACCGCGTTGAATGTGTTAGTTTATTGGCATAATTTACACAAACAATCTTGTTGTGGCAAATGATAAATGAGCCCTTTTCAACTAACGGCCAACAGTTTTATTTTCATTGGATAAATGAAAAAGTATAGCTGCATGTGATTTCAAGAATCAGTTTGTACTCACTGGCGAACTTTAGTACATATTTAAGAACTGTTGTATGATGCCGTCTGTATTATTAGTGTATACCATTAATACACTAATTTAATACGCATATAATGCTATTTAACTAACAAAGACTCAAAATACATTGCACGCATGTAAAAGATGCGATTCAAGTATAACTATAATGGATAATTTTTCGCCAGTTCTATTAAAGGATATACAATTTGGAATAACCAGAATGGGTCTTTTGTGTAAATTTTTGGCTAATAGGTAATATTCTAAGAGAGATACCAGAAGAAAAGTAGCCATTAATTAAGTCCATTTTTAAATTCAGATAACGATTTGAGAAAACCTTACCTATGCAGTGGTAATGGTAATATTCATTTGATTTGTTTGAAAATTGACATAGAAATGTATGTGGTGCACTCATAGAAATGACGCTATTTCGATTCAGTTGATTAGAAAATTGGTGGAGAAGTTCCGGTGACAGATTCTACAATGAATCAACCATTACTCGGCCGACCGAAAACTTCCCGATAACATAAAACTTGTAAGAGCGTCTGTTCGTGAACAAGGTGGACTCTAAACTCTAACGCAGTTTAGAATCTTAAATATGTTCAGAAAATTTTTAAACTGCTTTCTTCAGAAATAATACCATTTACATTCTCACAAAATTCAATCGGTATAGTAATTAAAGCAATCATGCTAACAGATGCTTCAATTTCACCCATCTAACAATAAAAGTGTCTGACAATTATTTTACACCAATCTGACAATGGCAACGTAATGTGTTCACTAGAGTGGCTCTAGATCACATGAAAAAAATTAAGTATGAAAAACCTTTGCTGATGAATCAGATTATGAATGTACGTTCTCTTATTAGTCTATGGACCGAATTTTTGAATCTACCCCTTGGGAAGGCGATGCACATCAGTAATAAGTGTTGGCTAAATGTACAAGTGTTGAACAAATTTCAGTATCCGGTAATAACTATTTTTTGTTATAGTCTACAGTTATAACCAGGGCCAACAATGCATACTTGCATATGCAAATACATATTTCAGTCTCACCGGCATATTTTGGGGTTTTCAGGTGTTTTTTTATTATTTTTGTTTTACTTTTCGTATAAATTTTTCGCAGTATATACAACACCTGTTTATTTTTTTAGGTGGGAAGATAATCTCTATAATTTTTCGCAACTGCCGACGCCTAGTTTTGTTAAAGAATCAATATTTTCTACAAAGCAGTGATGGTATAGAAAATTAGTCAAAAATCCTCAAAACCTGATTTTAAAATCGTCAAAAAATCTACACAAAAATTTACTCATTTTATCCGGTATGTAACAAACTAATGCAAAAAAAAACAATAAAATACATTTTTTAAATGTTTTATATAAAATACATTAAAAATTAATTTAAATAAAATAATTCATTGAATGAAATAACTTAAAAAACAAAACTGAAAAAAAACATAAAAAAAATAAAAAAAATATATATTAATTTAATTTTTAATTAGAATTATTTTAATAAATTTTGGTCAAACTGGAAAAAGTAGTTTAGAGTCCACACGTCTTAGCTCACAGAGTGTTTTCCAAAATTTCAATAACTCATCGTTGTTACTATTAAATATATTTCTAAAATCTAACTGGGATACTTCGCGGAATTCGGAGTTTAAACTTTGCAGTTCATCGTATTCAATAAAATGTTGATACTCTTTTACAATAATAGAGGAAGACTGTACATTAGGGTGATAACTTTTTGCAAATATCAAATCTCCCCAGACAAAATCGTGTAGTGCATGGAAAAATATTAAGAACTGCGTTTTTAGTTTTTCGCTATCGTTAAAAAAGGTTACGCACCAAACGCGTTTAAGTTTTGAATGTAACAAAGTTTAAAAAAAAATTTTATTGAGACAAAAACAGTACAAGATATATATCCGCTTTGTAAAGCATCGCGTATTTTGAACCTAAAGTTTATATCTTACAATACCTAATTTTAATCTTTTATTGTTATTATTTGTTTACATACTTACATATGTATAAACCATATTTAAAAAAAAAATTATTAAAAAAAATTAAAAAAACATATATTAAAGGCATTTTAGAAATCGCTGTCGGTGCGTAAGGTTTTTTTTTTAGCAAATTGAACTGAAATAGTTTTTTTTTATCATTAATACAATATTTGCCATTAGAAAAGCCCCGGGGAGAATGTTGTCAAAAAATAGTTATTACCCTACTGTACATAAGGATTAATTAAGTTTAATGATTTGAATTTATTTTCAAATTCAAATCGTTTCAGAAGTTGATCACAAAATGTGTCAAAAAGTATTGTTGCCATGTTTTGTAATGAATTTACCATTTTTTTTGGCATCACTTTCATTGTGTAATGATTAAGTTAAGGTTACCAAGCGCAAACTTGGAAAGGAAAGTTGTAATTTGTAAAAATCGTCATTTGAGGGGTAAAAATCGTCAAATCGTCATTTCTATTTTTTGGACAAAAAATCGTCAAAATGACGAAAAATATCGTCAAATATACCATCACTGCTACAAAGGCTGTATTTTTTAAAGTAAGTGTTTCCGGTACTAACTAAACGAAATATAATTTTTGTATTTATATTAAGGATTCCGTCGTAAAGAAATTCAATGAGTTCTACCTAGCGTCGCGTTGCCACCAGTTCCATCCATTACTCGTTGGTATAGTTCGGAGAACTATTATTGTACGTAAGGAAAGTTGTGAATTAGTGTAACAGTGAGGAGGCTTAAGCAATGCGTACTACCAAAATTTTTACGTTCAAACAATGGGCGGTGGACTTTTAAAGTCAACACACACTATACTACTTTCTAGCTCCCTCAGAAGCCATATAAATTTGAAAAAAATTTCACATATAAAACACTAAGCAAGCTTTATCATTTCTTTTACAAAACAGCTTCTTAAAATCGCATATATTGATCAAGATTTTAATAGCGGAAATCAATATGTTAGAAAAATTATGGTAAAGGCGTATACATTATAATGTAATTTTGTTTACATTAGAGTAATAAATCAATAGTCAAAATCTATTGGACATTTTTTTTTTATCAGTTTTAAAGGCATTTTTTAATGTTTTCCGTGCTTATCTAATGCGCATATTTTTAGTTTTTCCGGACATATTTGTGTTGGCCCTGGTTATAGCCTAGATATAGTCGGTAACGTATAAATTTGTATGTAGGGTATAAAAACTACCTTTTTTTTAAAAAAAAACAACTTTAAAAATAATTTTTATCTTGATGCACCCTACCAAATTAACTTAGATGAATATCATATGGAATGTTTTTTCAGTAACATTTCAAAAATATATAACTCAGTAATAATTTTCCAAACTACCCAACGCCCCCTGTTTTGTTTTCGTAGTCACAAAAGAGCTCAAATACTTGAATGTGAAGCATCTTTCCTTTTATTTCTGAGTCTACATGTGAGTCAAAAAAGGCAAGTGCAACTGCCTTATTTTATTTTTTCTTCGATAAATACCACTGGTGGTTCCGAATTTTATCCAATAGCACTGTATATACTTTTAGTATCTTTATAAGTTGCATATTACTATTCAGACTATAGAGACTTACTAAAAAAATTCACATATTACGAATCGCAGAAATTTAAAAGTGAGTGTGTAAAATGTACATTTTTGGACAATAGATGTCCTTGTACATGAATCTTGCATGTGACGTCACTCCAAGTGCACGAAATGTGAAACTGGGAATGCCACCATCAAGAAATATAAACGCACGTTGTAGAAGTTCTCTATAATCATGCCGAATATGTACTTTCGCTAAATATTTAAGACAAAAGGGCCGTTATTTGCAGCAGTTGTATAAAAACATATTATTTCTAATACATTCTGAATATCAATTTTTAGCAAATAGTCGTAGACTGATTGAGCTACTGTAGAACCAATTTAATCTTTAATGCCGGGGATAGCTATAAATTTTTCATAGTTCTTTGACGTCAGCCCAGTAACCAAACGATCAACTTTATCCATTCCAGCAATTTTGGGCCGGTCCCGTGGCATGATGATTAGAACCCGCGACTACCATGCGGGAGATCCCGTGTTCGAGTCCACCGTACACTTTTCTTTCACAGCCGGCCACCTCGGTGTTGTCGACTGCAACGTCGCAGTATAAGTGTCGAGTCAATCGGCATATCAAGTAAAAGTTTCTCAAACAGTGACATTCGCATTCGTCGATAAACCAGTAGGTGCCGTTTGTTGTAAATCTAAAAATAGAAAGCGTTTTAATTTAAAACAACGCGGGAAGCTATCTTATACCTCTTTTATGGGGTGTAAAGGGAAATTAGGTTTTTAGAGTAAGTGGGAAGTAACCTTTCGTCTCAATGCAAAACTAATGTTTCAGGGATCTAAAAAACTTAATATATAAAGAAATACATATACCTTGACCAAAATAAAAAAAATTTAAAAAAATTAAAAATACAATTTTCAATACTTTCTTTGCCATGACGCCGACGGTGTTTTTTACGTTATTCACGCAAACGTGTGCAATTCAGAAGAAGATCCTCAATATTGTGAACTAACGCTTTGGAAGTTTAACTGATGAAGTGTATATCTAATGGAGGTGATATATTGCCGGCACCCATACAAGCTAGCATTCGGTCGTCTATAAAATTGTTCTTTACACGTTTTTCAATCGACGTATTTCAGCAACTTGGAATGTTATCAATTATGCACATTGCAGTAAATGGGCTATTTCGGTAATTTTTATGGGAAGTACATACCATAAAGTGTGGGGTAATACGCACGGATTTCTCTATCTCATCACATAATTTTGACTTTCAGTTAAGAAACAATTGGGAATTTTATTGATTGTGAAAAATAGGTCAATTTGTATGGGAGGTACCCGAAAGTGTAGGTTGATATTTTTCATATTTATTTTAAAGCCGTTGTTGAACATAAGTAAGATGAAATATTTGAATTTTCGTTGCATACTATTAGGCGCAACATATCGTCATATTAATTTTCTTCGCAGTATCGTTAGTGTTTTTTTTCTTTTTGTAACGCTGTTATCAGAAATATCGCAATGCAAGTGATAATAACGCATTTTTCGAAATTTGTCCGATAAGAGTGGGAAAGGACATAACTGTAGTACTATGGTAACAGCCAGAGTGCGTAGAGCAATCAAAATACGCTCTCGCTCACTTGAGTTATCTTTACAATGAGTTTATCATTTTCAAAACAAGTGAGCGAATGCAATCAAGCAATCTTCTCTTCTATAAACTCCTCATTAGTTTCACTCATTCAATACATCGCTTTGATAAGTTAAATGGCGACCGCTTGTTTGAATAGAATTTTTAAATTGAATAACTCATTGTACGCTCATTGAAGCAAACAAGGAGCGCTCATTTCACGAAAATGATCGATTGAATTTTACTTATCAATCATAAATAAGCAAATGTGAACATATGTATAATGTTGATTTTTCAAGTGCCGTCGTTTCGTTGAACACAGAAATGAATTGTGTTGCTTGGAAAATATGCATTGATATTTAGGTAGTATGTAAGAAAATTATTATTATTTTTGAAATAATAATACTGTTAACACATTGAATCATTTATTTTTATTTTTTTTTATATTAAAAATTACATTTAATAAACCTAAATTATTAAGATTGATAATTTGCTTGTTTGACAAATCCAACAATGCTCTGATATGAAAATTGTTTTTTATGCGACACACAGTTTAGTGGTGGAGCATATTGCATATTTTAACTTTTTAGCACGAGAAAAAACAAAATAATGTGACTCTAATGCAGTGGTACGCAAAATGTTTATCAAGAACAACTTCGAAAAACGACGCTAGCAGAGCAGATACAAGTATGTAATTCCTGTAAACCAAATCAGTTATGAGCATGTTATTAAACAGGAGCACTCAAAACTTAGCTTTGTTGTTGTAAAGAGTTTATCATCGCAATAACTTTTGAGTGAGAAATATCAAAGCATTGAGTACTCTTTTGTTGAGTGCTTTCGAAAGAGTATTCAACGAGCGATGACGTTCTAGAGCATTAACAAACGAGCGCTCATTTCTTTTTACGTCGAAAATGAAAACACAAAATTGAGTCGCTCGCAAATAGAGTTGTATTTGAGGAGAAGAGCAAAATAATACTTCTCAATGATAAGTATTTACGAACTCTGGTAACAGCACTGAACAAACATCTTAAGTTAGATTCACAAGTAGGGAAGATTAGATTTGCTACGTATTACGAAAAAAATTTATATTAAAAAAAATATAAAAAAATATATAAAATATTTTTTTTAGTTCACAACGGGATGAAATAATTATTAAGTAACGCGAGAAAACATAGAACTTTATAGAAATGATTTCACAAACATTTACAGCCATATTCATAAAAAGTTATGAGGTGTATGAACCATTTTTAAGCAAATTTTGAGAAAACAGTACTTATAAACGAGATACATATATCTTCAATAAGTTAAAGTAAAATTGTTCCTACTTTAAGCATACTATTACTTGACGTTTGTACAATTTATTGTATATTTATGCATTTGAGATCTTTGTTTTGAGTTTTTGGCATTTTTCGTATGGGAAATAGACACTTTTCATTCATGAATTGCATTTCAAAAAATATTTCTCCACAAATTTTTAAAAATTATTTGTAAATAAATTAATAACATTCGTAATGTATAAATATAATGTAATAGGCATCCGATTACTATTTCAACATGAGACAAGAAAATTAAAATGACAATGACATATCAAAAGGTTAAAGTAATTGTACTTTTCAGAAAAGGGCAACCAGATAGTTTTCAAACAATTTGATTTGATTTTTGTAACAAAATAGACTGGCAATTATATGCCAGACCGGCGGTTATAGTTGGAACTATCAAATTTGCAATACACGTTTCGCTTACTAAATAACTTAAATTGAAGCTATCTTGCGAATTTTGTTCTTTTAACTAGTCAAATGGACAGAACTAGAATTGAAGAAATACAGAGTATCACACCAAAGGAAGAGATTTTCCGATATTTACTTCTTTAAGTAAAATAAAGCAAGCAAAGGGACAAACTGTATCATCGCCCAAACATATTAAACTACAATCGCAAATGTTATTATTTCTGCTACTTAGAAGGATAATTAGCTCATTGAATTTCATAAATTATGGACTATTTTACTCCATATACCTAAAAAGATACGTAACAATATAGTTACGTAACAATATAATTTATCGATTGTGGACACACGTTCACTGAATAAAATTTGTTATATTATCTTAATATGTATAGTAATTTCCACTGAAAGGCCCACCGGTGCCAAAATGACAATGTTAATAAAGAAATGATATTTTCGAACAATATAATAGAAAAATTTCAGAATTTTCATGGATAGGTAAAATTAATCTTCTTAAGAGTAAAATCAATACAGTTAAAATTTAAACTTTACTAGCGGACCCGGCGAACTTCGTATCGCCCCAAATTAATGCCTCCAGATAAACGTTGTAGAGAGTGGAATGATAAACAATGTTTTAAGATTAGTTTTTCGCCGCAAAACCAAACAACGAAGGCTGTTCTTCAAAACGCGAAAAGGCAACGTTCAGCTGCCCGCACGACAAACAGGAAAATTCGAGATTAATCCCTCATATTTCCAACGATTGGCTTTGCGATATACTGATTGTCATTGCTAAAGCCAAAAGAACGGGAAATCGGAATGGATCTTCCTGTTTTTTGAATTTTCCCTTGATGATCGTCGGTTAAATCACATTGTTTATCAGATTCTTGACGGACAACCGCGTACCGTTGCACAATTTCGGTAGATTCAGAATCCACAATATGATTATTATCGATCCCACCATTATCTTTAAATTATGCGACACATTAAGCGAGTTGAAAAATTCGGTCGGATTGTTGGTCGCTTTATCCTCGACGGTCGCGCTGTAAACAGATTTGTATAAATGCAGTTCTCCAGAAATTTGACTTTCTAAAATGAAATTCAAGTTATCGATGTCTTCATTCTCCGCTGCTTGTACTGCCCGTCAATTAATCCAATCCAGATTTTTAAAACGAAGTGAACTCGCAAAAATAAGCAGGGAACGATATCAATTCAGTCGAAACATCAGTACGAATTTGGTCATCGCCAAGCGTCAGCAGTTGTCTTGAGAATTTAGCAGACGATGGGAGGTTCTGCAATGCGACTCTCATGTTCGTGGTCAATTTCAACTTAACATAGACGACGATTTCAAGCATGATTTAAATAAATTAGCAGCAGTAGATTACTTCCAAAGCACGTTTATTCCCAAATGTTGATTTTGCGATCGAATGCATCTTGTATCGAATGCTGGCATTCCCAATGTCGACAGCAGATTGCCGCACATTAGCACGCACATGTCATCCGGTCGGGTTCGACGATGATCGCAAAAAATGTACAAATTTGAATCTCTGACGCAGAAACGGTCGCATCGGCGAGCATTGAGTCTGTTTTCGGGCACATTTAATTTTAGCAAGCCTCCCGAAATACGGCGCACAGAACACCATACACTGTACACTGGGAATTGAAGGAAAGCTAAGATATAAGCATACACCTTGGCGTGGATGAACAGTGTATAGTCTGACTAATTATTGCACGACGTTTACGTTACTAAGGTTTGATCGTCTAATAGGAGGCATTAGCCAAGCAAATAACTCTCCCTTAAAAACTACAAAGTCTTTACGGAATCCAATTGGAAAATTTAATTTTTCACACGTAAACAAATTTTCTGAAAAAAATATCATATTGATATATATAGCATAGGATATCAATACATATTTTTTATCTAAATATTATTTATCTCGTTATATTTTCTAACCAACATTTATCCGAAATTTCCCACCTTAATATCGTTCAAAATCATCAAATAATGTGAGAACTTCAAAATGTCGTCGATAAAAAATCAAATTTTTTTCGTTTTTCTGGAATTTTCCGAGTTTTTTGCTAAAAATTATCTATTTTTTCATTCGAAAAGCCATTCCGTAACACTTGCACACAAAATTCGATACAATAAAGCAATTATTGAATTTGTCAATCGACTTTTCCCAGATAAACTTTAACTTGCCTATTACGAACAATTGAAAAAAAAATTGAGCAAAGGGCCAGCCTTTCTCACTTGATAAATTACTATAAATTTTTCACACCAATTTTTTTCACAATTATCCGAAAGTTTCCAAGCACATTAAGGAATTTTTCACCTTTACGTCGTCTGAAATGAAATCTGTCTAGTTTTTTTTCCTGAATTTTCCGAGTATTCCACCAACAGTTTTTCTATTTTTCCATTCGAAAAATCATTTTGGAACAATTATCCGAAATTTTGTACATTACATCGTCCAAAATTAACAAAACATAAGATAAAATGCAAAATTTCGCCGAAAAAAAAAATAAAAATTTTGGAATTTTTTCATGATTTTTCAACCAAAATTTTCTATTTTTGCATTCGAAAAAACGCTACGGAACTATTGCACAAAAATTAAATTTGCAATTTTCATAAAATCAAGCAACACAATGCAAAATTTTGCCGAAAAATTCAAATGTTTTCACAGTTACATCGTCCAAAATTATCAAATAAAAAATTATTGAAAAAATTTTAATTTTTTGTTTTTCCCCTTTAGAAAAGACATTCGTAGCAATTGCACACAAAATTCCATACAAAAAAGCAATTTTAGATTTTTCCAATTTCCCAACTTTTCCGGAGGATGTTCCCAAAAATTTCTTTCACATAAACCTTCATCTGGCAAATACGAACAACTCAAAAAAAAGTTTGAGCAAAATCGGTCCATCCGTTCTCAATTGATGAATTACTATACATTTTTGCCCCCATTTTTATAAATATAGATTTTTCGCAATTACATTTTCCAAAACTATCAAATTACATAATTTTTATATATATAGTTATTATTTATCTCGTTAAATTTTCCAACCAACATCAAAATCATGCGAAAACTACAAAATTTCGTCGATAAAAAAATCAATTTTGTTGCGCTTTTCCGGAATTTTCCGAGTTTTTCGTTAATAATTTTCTATTTTTGCATTCAAAAAGCCATTTCGTAACAATTGCACTCAAATGTCCCGGCTTTTCCTAAGAATTTTCCCAAAATTTTCTGGCATAAAAAATTCCTGCCAATTACGAACAATTGAAAAATAAATAGAGCAAACTTGGCCAACGTTCTCTCTTGATAAATTACTATAAATTTTTGCCACCATTTTTATAGATATAGATATTTCACAATAATCCGAAATTTTTCAGCAACACAACGAATTTTGCACCTTTAAGTCGTCTGAAATCATCAAATCAAGCGATCAATGGAAGATTTCGTCGAAGAATTTTTTTATTTTTCTATTCGAAAAGTCATAATTGTTCGAAATTGTTCACATTTACATCGCCCAAAATTAGCAAAAAATAAGATGATACAAAATTTTGTCGAAAAAAATAATTTTTTTTTGGCATTTTCCATAATTTTCCAACTAAAATTTTCTAAAAATTTTCATTCGAAAACCGACAAAAACTTAATTTTCGATTTACCTCAAATCACGACAAAAAAAACAAAATTTATCGGAAAAATAGTATTAAAAATTTTCCGGCCCTGCCCCTTCTGGTACCTCCCATACAAATACATCATTCCGCCCACTTTAGAAATCGAGTAATAATATCAATACACCCTACGGAATCGTCCCCAAATTCTGTATTTAGTAAAGCTATAACAGGATAAAGTTTTGGAAAAAATTCCAGCCGTTCTCAATTGATGAATTACTATACATTTTTGCCACCATTTTTATACCATCACCCTTAGGGATGAAGGTATATATCATTTGATACGAGCCAAAAGTGTAACACATAGAAGGAGTGACTTTAGACCCTAGGTTTCTTTGAACCAAATTCGATTCATGACTTTTTAAGTCGTTTGAGCCTTGTCCGTCTGTCTGTCTGTCCGGTGGCTGTCCGGCTGGTTCGCACGATAACTTTCGAAAGACGCAACCAAATGTTTTGAAATTTTGCACGAGTTATTATTTTCTCAAAACTACTTACGGTATTGCAAATGGGCTACATGGCCCCGCCCCTTCTGGTACCTCCCATACAAATACATCATTCCGCCCACTTTAGAAATCGAGTAATAATATCAATACACCCTACGGAATCGTCCCCAAATTCTGTATTTAGTAAAGCTATAACAGGATAAAGTTTTGGAAAAAATTTTGAAAGCCTAGCCACGCCCCTTCTGGTACCTCCCATACAAATCTACCTTTCCGCCCACTATAGAGATGGAGAAATAATATCAATAAATTAAACGTGATCGTACCCAAATTCTATTTTTAGTAAAGCTATAACAGGATAACGTTTTGGAGAAAAAAATTGGAAGTCTACTCAAGCCCCATCTGGTACCTCCCATCCACATCTGGTACCGCCCACTTTAGAAATCGATTAATATTATTAAAAGACCTAACGCGATCGTGCCCAAATTCTGCATTTGGTAAAGTTTAAGCAGGATAAAGTTTTGGAGAAAAAATCTGGAAGTCTAGACACGCCCCTTCTGGTACCTCCCATACAAATGTACCACTCCGCCCACTTTAGAAATTGGGTAATAATATCAATACACTCGACACGATCGTGCCCAAATTCTGTATTTTGTTATGTTATAACAGGACAAAGTTTTGGAGAAAAAATCGGAAGTCTAGCGACGCCCCTTATGGTACCTCCCATACAAATGTACCTTTCCGCCCACTTTAGGGATGTACTAATAATATCAGTACACCCAAGGCAATCGTGCCCAAATTTTGTAATTAGTAAAGCTATAACAGGATAAAGTAATGGAGAATAAATCTGGAAGCCTAACCACACCCCTTCTCGTACCTCCCATACAAATGTACCACTCCGCCCACTTTAGAAATCGAGTAATAATATCAATATAATAGAAAATAATTTGTTTTACTGAGAGTAAGGGTAAATGTAAGTTGGGTTGCCCGACTGAAACTTTCTAACTGGTTTTAATTACAAATCGGATAATTTCAATAACTCAAGACTTAAACAATATCTTACATTGGGTGATGGTATTTATCAGTCAGTTCAACTGGCTGAAATTTCTATACTGGTTATATATATAGATTAACCTAGTTTGTTTTAGACGTGAACAATTGTTAAGACGGTTAGCTTCAGTTGTCTGGTCGAGATTTTGGTAGCAGCTACGTCCTCCAAAATATGCACTATTGTCCATTTTTATCCCCAAAAGTAAGATTTTGAAAAAGTATTCCACAACTACTCAAAAATATGGTCAATGGTTCACTTTCGCCCCTTTGTTGCCCTATGAATACAAATTTTGTGATCAGTTCAAACGTGTAACTGTCTCCTGAGCGTCTTCCGAAAATGGTCCAATCGAAAGACTTACGAGTATTGAGTATCAAAAATATTATTTCAAATTCAACTCCAAATTTTCTCTTACTTATTTGCCGGACTTTTCCGAATCCATTGATACACTAAACAGGGAATTATCCATGTTTGCCCATATACTTTTGTCGATTTTAACTTGTTCCGCCCCATCTCAAATCCACAGCATAATAAGGTGAAAAAAATGTGTAATGTTGATTTTTTCTTGATCTCAAACAACGTTGTACCGATATGACGAAAAGTTTGCATTAATAAGCATCATCGAGACTGGTTTGGACCTTAGATTCTTTTTAAGATCTGTCCGGATTGGTCTACGATCCACTAGGCAATGGAAATTTTACATCATTTTCAAACAAGCTAGCACTT
Organism: Muscina levida; assembly: GCA_964034835.1. Taxonomy (NCBI): domain Eukaryota; kingdom Metazoa; phylum Arthropoda; class Insecta; order Diptera; family Muscidae; genus Muscina; species Muscina levida. The sequence continues at coordinate 90,044,978 of OZ035883.1, read as the reverse complement.
TTATTTAAAAATGATGCTTAATTTCGACTGGAATGCCTCCGAATTGCCTTTAAATGCAAAGAGCGTGAGATGTTAGCATAGGTGAGCCTATTTTTTCCAAAACAAAACTAATGGTGGCGTCCGATTTCGATTCTTCCTTCCACTTTTCGAAAATTCAGTTACAGTATTTTTCGGTTAATTGACCCTACGGTTAATTGGTTTCCACGCTTAATTGAACCACATGATCGGGCAAAAGTATTGCATACGAAAACACATGTAAATTTTCTCGGATAATTGAACCCGGTTAATTAATTTTCCCGCTTAATTGGTTTAAAATTCATATCATCAAAAATATATTTCCTCTTACTTTTACCCGGTTAATTGCAATATTATTGAAAAAAAATCTGGCATTTTTGCACTTACATATTTGACATCATTTGTGAAAAACACTGGGTGGCATCTCTACTATGTATGTAATTGAAAACATATGTTTATTGCTAAGGAAAAACCATGAGAAAGCGTAAGTGTTTAATTTGTATTTGACAATAACATTGGAAATTAATTTTATCTTATTGTTAATTTTTGTAGACTATGAGTGGAAAACGATTCGTAACCCTTACACTTAAGGATAAGCTTAAAATTGTATCTGAAGCAGAAGTATATATTTACATTTTTTTCTGTTACTTGTATTTTTTTCGTTCAAGGTAAAAAAAAATTATTTTGAAAAACTTAAAGTGCACATATGCGATTTCTTTTAATTCATTAGTAGTTCCAATTATGTGTGATTTCTGTAATTAAACAAACTGTTCAATTAAACGGGTTTCTTGTAATTGAACGGAAAATGTTGAATTTAAATGAAGATCGCAAAATATCGCAGATGATGTTTTATTATTTAAAATTTCCAATGAATTTTAAAATATAAATTGTATTTGTTTCTTAAAAATCAGATTTTTCATGAACAAATCATACACGAGTTCGTAAGAATTTTGCAATTATTTACATGCCAATAATTGCCAATTTTCTCATAAAATAAATTATGAAAAATCATGTCCCACTTGCTTGCCGTTTTTATTAACTTAAACAATTTGAAAAACTTTCTGTAGGCAAAAAGTATGATTAATTAAGTAATGCAACTCTCAGGTGGATTTTGGAGTTGTTTCGCAGGATAAATCCACAAACTGAGTATTGGGTTTTTAAAGAGGGATATTAAGCTTTCGATATGATGAATAATCTTATGTATTTTATGTATTTCAAAAATTTAATAAAGTTCCGCTAAACTTCATAAATTTCACACTGTGCGATGATGCTGCTATTTTCCTTTTTCGATCTAAAGGTAAATACTTGGGAATAATAAATATTCGTATCGGACAAATACTCCATCAGAATAATGGGAACCCTAATTTTTGTCCCTTTTTATCCCATTTTTAGCTAACGTCTACTCGGAACAGCCACCTAAAATTTCATCATCCTATCTACATTTGTCTCACCCAATCAGTCAGTCGCCAAGCAATTTTAAATGTATAGATTATAAAAATTGTATTACAATTAGTCCGGTAATATAACCGTTATGACAATTTTTTCATAAGGGTCGTGATTTCAGCCCTTTCCCTGCAAAATGTTAACATCCAGTAACATATATAGCAAATATCATCATAACTCTTTTAATGGCTTGTAAAATATGACAGATTCAAATTTCCGTAGAGCCGATTATAGAGGCTCTACGGATCCATTTATTTGGCTGATATAACGATTTTTTGAAAAGGGCGTGGCACGATCATTTTCTAACATATGTACCAAATCTCGACCGTACCTAAAGTGGTTTATGACATACAGACATTTTAAATTTCGATCTGTGTGTGCGGTGCCACGTCCAATTATTTATGATAATCGAACACCAAAATCAAAATCTATGATGAATTCTAAGAAAATGTCACCGAGAAACTATGTGTCTAAAATCAATTCCTAGCTCCCGCTGAGAAGCATTAAGATTTCAGGTTGAGATAATTTTTTTTTAGTTTTTAAATCTGGAAAAATTGAAAACTTGAGACACCTACTGCGTAAAGCTAACATCTCAACAAACAAAATGAGGTATTGCAATCTATGGATTGGTTAAAAAGTTTTGTCCTCTGAAAGTCGGCATACAGAAATTAAGTTTTTATAAATTGTGATATTGTCATAGTTCGGTTTGAGATCAGTTCTATTGACAATTATTTATTATTGCAGGTTTGTGATGATAGAGGAGAAGGCACAGCAAAGGGCGCTGACGAGACATTGTGGTTAATGTGGAAATGACGTCATACGCCTAACCTGCTGTCAACATAATACATTTCACACTCTTAACTAAAAACCTATTGGCAATAATAAATAATTGCCAATAGAACTGATCTCAAAACTGAACTATGACAATATCATAATTCAATACAGATCAACAAAAACAAAATCAAGAACGTTTATATAAATTCTTGAATTTTTCCATTTGGCTGAAGTACAAAATATGGGACGAGAGCCTAAACAACAACATAAATATACCATTCACTTCGTCTAGGAGGACGCCCACCCCCAAAAAAACAGAGTGAGGCAGATTAAGTTCGCAACGAGACTAACTACGGCGGAGAGCGTGCCCCCTCTATATCTTTACACTTCTTAAACGCCAAAAAATTTTCACTTAGAAGTTTGAAAAGTTCTTTAAAGTTTATCCATTTCTGTTTTTACACGATTTTGAAAAAACAAAGTCGACACAAATAAACTAATCCTGTTTTAACACGTTTTTTGTCAAATAACACAGTCGAACTTATCCTGTTTTTACACGTTTTTTGTTAAATAACGCGACAAAAATAATCTTTTTTGACACGAATTTCTTTAATATAAATTATTTAAATATGTGAAATATAATAAAATGGTATGCTTTGTGTGTTTTACCGAATTATTATTTTTTGTAGGCCTTTTGAGGTTGTTGAAACAATCTAATATATTTCCAATAAAGTGTGTATTTTTTACACGATTTTTATTAAACGGTATTTTCTGGAACATATGTACCGTGCAAAAAGAAGATTAGGTGTAGTTAATGTTTTCACACAGAGTAACAACTGGAATCTACACAACTACTGTAAATGTTCATAAAGTAATGACATTTAATAAGTTTCGGTAAAAAACATCATAACAGTTACACAAATTATTTTTTTTTTTCATTTTCTTAAGACTACAGTGTGCAGAGAGATTATTATTTGCTAAGTAACAAAATACAATTTCCAAACTAAAATGTAACACAATTTGTCTGAAATTTAGCAAATTTTTTAAATGAAATTGTATTAATAAAACTAAACGCTATTTCGTTTGATAAAATTTAATTTTGAGTAACACACAAAACAACATAACATAAGATTTCCGTCACACGGAAGTGCCTTACAAATAATTTTAAATCTAAAGTGACAACTAATTGCTAGAAATACATAAACCCCTAATGTGAAATAATAATAGTTTAATGTAAAAACGTTATAATAAGCCAAATTTGAATTTCATATTGAATTTTAAAGCGTTCCGTATGATTAAATAAGTTAAATAAATTGTTTATGAGTATTCTACATGGTAATGTAGGTGATCCTAAATACGGCGGTAAGTGCAAACATATAGAATACGCTTATTTACGCAATCAAAATTAAAATTATTGTATATACACGTTTAATTTTACCAGTTTTATTATTTTTATATATGCCGACTTATATGGCAAGGAAAATATAATATACGAACTATTATATAACGCATGCCGGAAAGTTTTGATGGTCCCTCTGAATCTTGGTTGCTTCTTATGCGTGTATTACGGCGTCATATCCTGTAGTTCATGCTTCTACAAGATATGTTATGATTTTTTTTTACTATATTGCTACTATGTTGCTTATGTTTCGCGATTGAAATATTCCAACAATATAATTTACAAATAACTATGTGTATGATGATCGTTTTGAAATTGCCAGAAAAAAATAAAAACAATTTTATAGCGGCTGCAAATTTACACCTGTTGAACTTTGCGCCAGTCTGTCATATCATTTGATATGAAAGTTTAATTTAAACAAAATAACTTTGGAAAGCAGTAATTCGGCTTTCCCGTCCATAAATTATTATCGCAAGAGACATCAAAATCTGCATAATTTTACACATATTACGATAATTTGAAAAAGCTTAAATTGCATTTCATTTTAAGGGCTTAACGTTTTTACAGACTTAAGCCGCATGAAACAAAGCATCAAAAATTTTAACGACATAATTTGAAAGTTTACATTTATTTGACTAAAAAACTGGGCATTCCTGTTCAAGATTACCGCCATCTTTAAAAGCATTATTTTCATTCCACCTATTGTGTGAGACTACGAATATTTAACTTTTAAGTGATATTTTTTTTAGTCATGATTTTTAAATCCTCATTAAAAATATGCCAGCGGTGCTGTAACCACCGTCTGTAATAGTCTTATTCATAAAAAGTTAAAAGAGGTTTAAGCAATTTTCGAGTAACCAGTATTTATAAACGATTCTAACTTTCCATAATCTAAATATGAAATGTCCCTTAGATAGGGTTGAAAAAAATATCGATAGTTTTAAAAAATATAGGCTTAAAATGCGCTTCAAGCCTCCAGGTTGAAGCAATGTCAAAATAATCAATGATGATACAAGAATCCCTGTTTGTTTACTTTTATAATATACAAACAGTTTTTATCTCATTGGTCCAGTTTTTTACTGTCATCGTTTAAAAAGTAAAAAGACTTTTGGTCCAGTCGGCAGAAATGAAAAATATCGATATTTTCTAAAAATTATCAGCTAAGATTTCACTACCGTTATATGCTTAAAATCAAAAAATTCACCATTTGTAGTGTCCTCTTAAAAAACATGTAACTCTCCCTCTTATCACCCGATTTTTTAAACGATGGCTTGTTTTGCTCGGGAAGTCCAATCTTTATACTCAATTTATGAAATTGGATTTACTTTTGCGATTAATATTTTTTATAATTTTTTTTATAAATTAAAAACCGTGTTTTTTGCACAAAAATCGAATTATTCTTCAATAAGCTGATGCATCTCACAAAAAATTTGCTAAATAATTCAAAAATTCATATCTTGAAAACTAACCAGAGGAAAAATTTTTAAATCTGATATTCGTGTTTAGGAATATATAGAAAAAAATTATTTTTAACTCTGCTGCTAAATGACTTAAAGCTAGTGAAACCAATTACATTTAAAAAAAAAACATACAAAATTCAGTTATTAAGCAATTCATTACATAACAGATTCTGAAGAACATGTTGGTTTTGGATCAATTTCAAACAAAAATAAAATACTGCAACCGAAAGTGGAACTTGTTCCTTAGTAGTGAAAGCTATTCTGCAATTGTTTTATTGCAACAAAATATTTTGCTGGGATATAATAAACATTAGTATATCGAGACTTTGAAAGCAATTATGTGTATGAAAGGTTTTCAATTAATCTTGCGTTATACAACAAAATATACATTTAGGTAAAATTGGACTAACAACCTTTACGACTTTAGGTCGAGATATATATAACATAGTGGCTACAAACTTCTTCAAACTTAAAAAATAGTAAAAAAAAATCCAAACACTGTGAGGATACAAAAACCACTCCAGAAGACCCTTCTTCAATTCATGATGATGGTATAAACCGTCCACCGCCAAGCCAGGACGAGAAGAGTTTGACAATATCCTGCCTTAAAAATAACAAAGCGGCTGGAGTTAATGGTCTTCCTGCTAAGCTGTTTAAGGCAGGTGGGGAGGAGCTGATTAGGAGCAAGCATAAGCTCATGGAGATAATCTTGCTTGAGAAGAGCATGCCCGGGGATTGGAGTCTCAGTCTGTTAAGTGCCATATACAAGAAAGGAGATCGTAGTGAGTGTAAGAACTACAGTGGAATAAGCCTATTACTAATTAGAGCATATTGTGTGAACGTTTAAAGCCAATTGATAAATATACGAGGGATCAAATATTCACTTTACGCAAATCCTGGCAAAAACTCATAAAAAACAGATCGACACCTACCACCTCCCTGTCGACTACAAAGTTAACCCTGAAAAGCTGTTTCGAGCCTATGCCGAAATCTGGGGGATGTTACTGCAGTTTTCTCATCGCTATAAAAGGAGTCAGAAAAAATGGGTTAAGCGGTGGGAACGCACCGTCAACGTTTAGAATTATTGTTTTGAGGTAATAGATGAATTTACCTACCTCAGATCTTCCGTTAATAAGAAATCAAGCAACCGTTAACGTTGAGAATTATTGTTTTGAGGTAATAGATGAATTTATGCTGCCGAATCGAGGGTGCTTACGACAAAGGGCATACAAAACGTGGAAGTATTCGACAGAAAAGTACTTCGAAAAATATATGGACCTATCTTAAATAGTCAAAACCCAACGACTACAATGGCTGGGACATGTTACCATGATGGATGTAAATGCTCAAGCGAGAAAGGTGTTTGAAGGCGAATCTTAAGGACGGCGCAGAGCAGGGAGTTTCAAACTTCTTTGGAAGGACCAAGTGGTTGCCACCATCTGGTATGAATTTGTTAATAGTTCAGATCTGTAATTTATGAACTTCGTTCGTAAGTTGTAACGGGCCACTTAAGTAAGTAATGCCGGTCGTCAAGTTCTTTATATATATGGTTCCAAGAAATTCTTACGCCCCATACTCTCTTTTTAGGGTAATTTAACCTATGATTGAATATTTTTTTTAATCTAGTTCAGAAATCGAAATCAAATTTTTCGAAATGTCACTAGGAAAATACAAATTTTTGAAACATTGAAGATATTGTTTTATTTTATTTGGTCATCACTGTTCAATGACGGAAATTTGCAGATTTATTTAAGTTTAAAAAATAAATTGTTTGGTAGAGCCTACTGCAAAGGCAGTCATTTCTACATAGATCTGATATTTTTTATATTAACTATACACTTATATAGATCAAGCGAGAAAGGTGTTTGAAGGCGAATCTTAAGGACGGCGCAGAGCAGGGAGTTTCAAACTTCGTTGGAAGGACCAAGTGGTTGCCACCATCTGGTATGAATTTGTTAATAGTTCAGATCTGTAATTTATGAACTTCGTTCGTAAGTTGTAATGGGCCACTTAAGTAAGTAATGCCGGTCGTCAAGTTCTTTATATATATGGTTCCAAGAAATTCTTACGCCCCATACTCTCTTTTTAGGGTAATTTAACCTATGATTGAATATTTTTTTTAATCTAGTTCAGAAATCGAAATCAAATTTTTCGAAATGTCACTAGGAAAATACAAATTTTTGAAACATTGAAGATATGTTTTATTTTATTTGGTCATCACTGTTCAATGACGGAAATTTGCAGATTTATTTAAGTTTAAAAAATAAATTGTTTGGTAGAGCCTACTGCAAAGGCAGTCATTTCTACATAGATCTGATATTTTATATTAACTATACACTTATATAGATTTTAGTTAGTTCATGCTTTAACAAGTATTTTTAAACTGTAATGCTATTGTTACATTAATAGACCTTGCCCATTCGATGAAACACAACTGCTAGATTTTACATGTGCCGATTGTTTATATTCTCATTTATTATATGTACCTTATTAATATAGAAATAATCAGAATATAAATAAGTTATATATAAGCGTTTAGTTGGGAGAAATAATAAATACAACCAATCTTTTTTAGTGTATTATGTAAAGTTTTTAGCTGTTTGTTTGATTATGCAATTTGTGCTTTAAATCAATTAACGAAGTTTTTTTTTTATTTTCGGCAAAATTAATTGGCAATATTGACATTTTTACATATTACATTTTGATATGCATTTTTGATTGAATTTATAAATTAGCCTTAAAAACGAATAAATAAGCATTTTTTAACATTTGTATAATAAGAACGCCTAAACTTGTATGGAGTAAACAAAATTTATAATCACAAAAGAAAAATATTATTTCTAAAATTTTTAATAAAAATGTTTTATATCATATAGGAAAATTGAATTCATATCATTATTTTGCCTAGGTTCAATTGTATTAAAATTTTGGATAGTAACTGCACTTTCCGTAAATTTTGCATGTTAATATAAATAGCGGGCTAAATCTAATGCTTATATTTTTTTATGTAAAGCATATGGTATTAACGTAAAAACATGATTATTTTAATATCTAAGTATCTCCTAATAATAGTTAATTTTAATAGATAAATTTCGTTGGACTTTTCAATTCACTATGAAATTCAAATTGTAATGTAAGTAGTACTAATACAAAAAATACGTGATTTTTCAATTTACTCTTCACTATACATCTTTTTAAAATCAAATGCTTCCAAGCTTAATAATTACTAAAATAAGCCTTAATCACTTTAAAAAAAACACTTTTTATTAATATATTTATAAAAAAATCCATAAAAATTAATACAAATACTAAAACAATCAATGCTTCCTATACATAAAGTATTTTTATACAGCTTTTAAACAACGCTAAACAGATTTTGCTACTTGATCATTTTAAAATGGCCAAGAGTATAATATATATAGTATTAAGTATTGATACCTTAAAAGCTACATTAAATTTTATTATAACTCATAATGAGATAACTATGGGAATACACTTGCCTTTTACAAATTTTGAAATCATACAAATATAATCATAACAATTATCCGACTAATGGTAAATAATCATGAAATGATTTACTACGAAAATGCCTTTTTATTCATAACTAATATTACAATTCCTAGTATTAACAAATATGTAAAAAAGCTATATTTTAAGATTGACTAAAAGTAATAAAATACGTAAATTTAGGAAATAAGAACATCTGATTGTGATAATGATTATCTGTATAAAGAAATTTTTTAAAAAGTAATTTATATCGACTAATTGCAAAAAGCCTTAACAGAATATCAAATTTTGATTATTATGATTCATATCATATTATTTAAATTTTTAAGTTAATAATATTATTTTAATACATATTATCAGTTGTTTTCACTGTGAATATTTTAAGTAGAAGAATGTATACGTATAAGACCAAGGACAGCGAAATGTTGTTGAATTTTATAAAATTTCTGTAAAAATTATAAACCGATAAGAAAGTCAAAGTATATAATATTTTCAGAAAAGCGCAATAAACGTATTACGTTACTTATTTGTAAAAATTTATACGAATTCTACAAATGTAAACTTTTATTAAAAATATGGTTTTGCAAAATGTTTATACTAATGTGTTAATTTAAATTTTAATTTTCGTTGTGTAATTTTAGCTTAAAACGTCAAAATTATTTGATGAAATACTGAGTCTGCTATATTATCTAAGGTATTACAACAGGAACAACGAAATACAACAAGAATTTCGTACGATGTGTAGATCTTACTGACACTTTGGTTCTGATCCTTGATACGTTTAACACTGTTATAAGAAACATATTGACGGTATCCTGCAAAAAGGTTCAAGTCCCTTTTTTTGAAAAATAGACTTAATAATGCAAAAGTTTTCCAAAACTCATAATCTATGCCCTGTAAAAAAATCGCATGTCTATTGAAAATATTTTTGTAGTTATTGTAGCAAAAAAAAAATAGTTTTTTGTACAGAACACAAGCGGTCATAAACTTCAATCACTAATTACTCAGAAACATAAGAAGTGGACTTGAGACCTTTTGGCAGGTTACCGACGATATATGATTTTCCTAACAAATACTTGTAACTTGGAATAGACAATTTCGCATATAACTGTGCGAAGACTATCCAAGCATATCATACAAAATATAAAATTAAAAATGTTAATATCTTTTAAATTTGCCAACGCAGCGAGGAGAAATGTTAGAAATAAATCAGCGAGAATAAAAATACTCGTACATCTTTTTCAAGCACTTAAATTGATAACTAAAAAAAAAACCTTTTCTGCACAAAATAATTTCTAATGGCGAGTTCAGTTTACCAGTTCCAATTTTGAATACTAATAAATGTTTTACAACATGGTGGTTGTAATTGCAATCAAGTAAAAATATTTTTAAATAAATTACACAAAGTCCATTAGGGATTTAGAAGACAGTTCTAAAGAAATGACAACTTTCGAATAAATAGCTGTTTCGAGGCACCAAAATTGTTTTGAACCCAGGATATAGACGTTTCGGTAACTAACATCTGCTTCTCTGTGGATAATGTCTTATCTGTTTTTTAACTCAATAATTTTTATATTAAATTTACGTCAAAGTGTATCAAATGATACATCAAATTCGGCTTACGATCAGAAAAGTGTTTTTTATTGTTTGATATTTTTGGTCAAATTCAGTGTGTCACGCACTAGGATGACGCGTTTCGAACTCCATGACGAGTTCATCTTCAGACCCCTTTGTGACGAACTGATGCACAATGGTACATCATCAGCGAAGTAGATATCAGCCGAAAATGTCCAGAACCAATTATAGTTTTGAATTAGACCGTTAATATTCAAACATGAGAAATGGAGGAAATTATTTCCCCACGATTCCCCTTTTTACCTCAAAGCTTATGCTTCTTTACAAGGTTTTTTGTTGGTAAACTAAGATTACTTTACATTTTTCTATGTCAAAGTAAGGCATTTAGTATAATTTTTATATATCATGGATATCACATATTAAAAATACCGGTTATATCAAATCACCGCCTATTTGAAACCAACAGTTTTTGTCATAGGCCAAAATTGCATAGTGGAAATTAAAGAAAAACCGAACTTAGAGCAACATGATTTTGATTGAAGTTCCGATTTAATTTTATATTGTGTTTAATGTAGTGTTAACAATAACGTTATTTCAATTCTTGAAATATGTATCATGTTAAACAAATATTTGATAGTGTTTCAATTACGTTTGTGCTCATAATATTATTTATTCAATCATTTAATTTTGGCGGACTAAAATCGATTATGTTAATATTTAAGGGTAATGTAGACTGTATGTAGTATTATGCAATATCCCAGACTTTTTCAAACGAAAATATTCAAGAGATTGTATAGCGTGTATGCAAGTTTTTTCAACATTTTTGGTATTTGATATTTTCAATATCTACTGAACTTTTTAAATGCTACGATATGACATTTTGTATATAAAATAAAAATTTACTTTTTTGTTGTTTAAAAGTATAGAATTTTATTGCAATACTAACCCAAAAAAACTTAAGACAATCTTCTAAACATTTTAATTTTGGAATCCCTGTAACTTACATCTGTATTTATTTATTTTATTTCATTAAAGTACTGACATTCATAATTCACTAATTGTAAAAAGATCTCTGCATGCAAAAATACTAATAATTTTAACTTATCTCTTGAACTTTATACTAATAAACCGATAAGCATATTCGATGCAACATTTTCAATCAACTTAATTAATCTACATTTATTTAAATACTGTACTATGGAATATAAAATGGTCTTACCAAAATAAAATGTAATAAAATCATAAAAAAAAGATTAAATTGACGAGTTTTATTCTTAGGGATATTAAGTCTTTACAGCATTTCACAACTCTAATATAAATATTTTAATTACACAGAGGATAATGCGAGATTTTAAGGTAAGTTGTATTACGATTGATTCACTTTAAAAAGACTTCTAATTAAAAAAAAAGACATTTTCTATGCAAAATGTGCAATCAACTTAACTAATTTACATTACTTACTATAGAAATAAAATATACTTTATAGAATTAAATGTTTATTATTTTATTTTGCGTAAGAAAAACTATAGGGTAGGATGATATCGTCCCCTAATATAACAATAGTGTATGTGCTCATACACCATTATTTTTTTATTGTTTATTTAGAATCTCCATCATTAATCCGTCAAAATCTACTTCCACAAAGGGCGTCAAAAGGTCATTGGAAAAAATAGTGTATAATTTCTTCTTCATAAATTACCATCAATAAAAGTGTAAGCTCAAATGCGCTATTTTTTTGAAATTGCCTCTCCAAAGTTATTAAAAGAATAATAGTGTATACGCATCGTAATCCATTTTAGTCTGTAGAAATAAATAAAATTTATCAAAACTTTTACTCGTAAAATAGCTTATAATAATAATATACACTATTTTAAACTGTTTTTTTTGTTAGTTTTAGTCGATCGTATTGTATTTATATCAATTTACGTTAGGGTATCAAATGATACATCAAATTCGACTAACGATCAGAAAAGTATTTTTTATTGTTTGATATTTTTGGTGAAATTCAGTGGACTAGGACGACGCGTTTCGAACTCCATGACGAGTTCATCTTCAGACCCCTTTGTGACGAACTGATGCACAATGCAACATCAGCTGTATATATATCTACAATTATGTCAAACATGAAGTAGATATCAGCCGAAAATGTCCAGCACCAATTAAAGTTTGAATTTGACCGTTACTAGTTTATCTCAAAAATTTGTGGAAAAAAATGATATTTCTCGTGGCTCGCAGTCACTTTTTTTAAAATTACAAGGAGGACATAGGCGCAATTTTTTAGATCAGCCAGATGTAACAGAGAAAGAATACGAATAATTTCTATTTATTTTTGATTAATGCAAAAAATTGTTTGTTTGTAATAACATAAATTGCAAAGAAATGAATATTGCCAAAACTATCAACAAATAATCTGAGTTTGTTAACTGTTACTGTTTTATCATGTTACAAATTGATATTTTTGTGACCAAATATTTCGGTAAAGCTTCCGTACAATTATTGAATAAAACAGTGTATACCATACAAAATAAAATTGTGTATCAGATACATCATACGAATTTTTTAAAAATAAAACAGCTTATGTGGCGTATTTGCGTTTTGAATGACATAATTATTGTCTTAAAGGATGAGTAAAATAATAAAACTTGGTTAGTTTAAAGAACCATTATAAAAACTTATATTAACCGCGATATTCAGGTTTTAATAGACATCCGATTTGACCAAAACTTTAAACTCGATTTTCTCAAAACATCAAAAAAATTATACACTATTATTTTATTAAGGGGACGATATAGCCATAACTGATTTACCAATAATGAAATTGTGTCTTAGAATGTTTAATCCACTATTTATTTATTCTGTTTTAAAGACTTTTACATAGCGTACAGTGGTCAAAAAGTCACGTTCAGTGAAATGTAAATCAAAATGAATTTGTTTTACTTTGAATCAGAGATATATGAACTAACATAATGTTTGGCACAGTAATACTGTGTTTACAATACGAAATTATTATTACAACAACTCTGAGTTCGTAGGAGGTAAGAAGACGTATGGAAAGGGGAACTGAATTGCACGTACTCGGCAATTCTGTTTTGGGTTCGCATTCGCACGTATAAACCCGAAGGTGACTGTATATAATTTTGATATTTGTGTTTTTGTGTTCGTTGCGCGCGAGTTTTAAGGATAAAATTGACAAGAATATTGATATTTGTTTTTATTCAAAAAAGTGTCATTTATCGCCTTTTTTTTATAAATTTTCCCCAATAACTTCAGACTTCTGGCCATAAACTACTAAAAAAATTAAGTAAACATTTTTATAATTTTATTTATTTATTTTTATTTATTTTAATAAATATTGCCTAGACTTTTTCGATGGTGGTTGTTCGGGACTAGTGGCATCGCATTCAACGCTATCATCAGTTTCTGAACCACACATAATGTCAATGTGTGACTCCACTGTTGGCCCTTCTGTATCTCCTGAAAATTCTTTATCATCAAGATCATCCTTGTCTTGCCACTCAAGCTTACTCCACCAGCAAATTTCAGCAATTATTGCACTCGGCGACTTTGTGCCTCTATATCTGTAAGTTTTTGTTTTATTAAAATGAGTTTGAAAAAATAAAAAATCAGTATTTCCTCATTTCAAATGGCATAGCAACTTGATGATAGCGTTCCCCTTGTTCATCAGATTCGGTAGCCAATTGTTTGCTGAAGTAGTCCAGATGATGATGTAAATAATGGATTTTCAAGGACATGTGGACACCAATTTCCGAGAATGCTCTTAACATCCTTGCGACAGAAACATCGTAGTTGTTAAAACGATGCTTTCCCAACAAGCCTTCTATTACTTCTTTGATTGCCTGCCATGCATTCAATTAAGCGTCAATCAAAATATTGTTGAATGCCTCACTTTTTATCAGCTTTCGTATATCTGGACCATTTAGTACGCCTGATTGGAAAAAATTAATTTGTTAAGATGGAAAATCATGGGAAATTAATGTGATATTATAACTTACCTTCTTTAATTTTACTTTCGCTGAGTCTCGGGTAAATTAGTTTCAAACACAAGAAAGCCTCATCTCTTTTGGCGACAGTTTTGATAAAATTCTTAACAATTCCAAGTTTAATATGAAGTGGAGGCAGCAATATCTTCTCCTTCGGCACTAGAGGCTCACGAATAATATTGGGCGTTTGTAACCTGCTGTGCTCTCTGAGTTTCCGTCCGTGGCATGCATATTGGTCACCGGAAAATCGTGTGTCCCAATCGCACAAAAAGCACATATATTTTATATAGCCGCTTTGAAGACCGCAAAGCATTGCTACAACTTTTAAATCGCGGCATATGCGCCACATATGTTTGGCGCAGTTAACCATTTTTAAATATTTTCCAGTGCATCATATGTTTCTTTCGTTTCTGTACTATAGGCGATTGGAACTGAAGGTTTTTTACTGGTCTTATGCAGTAAAACCGCCTTCAAGCTGAGTTTTGAACTGTCAATAAATAATCTCCAGTCATCTGCTGCATATTTTATTTCCATTGCGTCCATCAATTTTCCTACATCAGGGCAATATGCAGAAGTTTTTTCATCATTCACAAGGAATAAACTTTGGAGTGTTGCCTGACGACTTCGATAAGCTGTGACTTTCACACCGGGTGCCAACAAATAGTTTGATTTCAAAATGTAAGCCAGCTCTTCCGATTTATGCTGTGTTAATTCCAACGTGGCAACAATTGAATCAAGCTTATTTTGATTTATTAAAATTGGCTCATTGGATACTGACGGCTCATATGGGGGATCATCAAGTGTATGATATGTCGGAGCAGTCGTAGAAGAGAAAATATCTGGGCTAGAAGCTTTTGGCACAGGATTGTGGTCCGAATGAGGCAATGGTGTTGCGGCACTTGCAACACCAACGTAATTATACGATTTTCTTATCCTTTTTGCGGCTCCTTTATTCGCACATGCATAGCAATTCAATGGATTGTGACCTTCGCCAGGATTAGTCCAAGTCATTGGGATACCGAATGGCATACTTTCACGTCTTCTATTTTTCCAATCCATTAGACTGTTGTAGCAGCTTTTACACACTATATTTGGTACCCAATTTTCGTTCACTATAACATTTTGGTTGAAGTACATCTCGTATGTTTGAACAAAATCAGTACTGAAATTTCCCCTTTTTTATGTGTTGAGACATATTGACCGCAGCAGTAGAAAAAATATTTATATCTGGCTTGCACAGTTCCATATTCTGTTCTCTTTTGTTCACTTTTAAAAAACTGGAGAAAAATCACTTTTACTGTTCGCGTTCGTCGGCACTTGTTGAATGACAAAAATCACAGAACCAGTGTGAGAAAGAGAAGAAGTATAATGACAATGCATGTTTTATGTGAACATTACAGAACCAGTGTTGCCACATCAATATTTCTCTTTTAGTAAAGTAGAAAAATATGAGAGAGTTCGGCTTGTGAGTGTCAATGTTTTCTCCAAATAATGTTGTGCATATCTGGATCAAATTTTTGAAATTCATATATTTACCTAATTGTGAATAAATGAGAAACGCGTGCATCGATTTTCATGATCTATGCCTTTTTTTGCTCATGAGTTATGTGACTTTACGCGAAAGTAATGAGTTTTGGCACTTTTTCCCATTTTGGATTTTTTATGAATTTAAAAAAAAAAATATTTAAATTTTTAGGCAAAAAATACTTTTTTCACTTCATACATTCATTTTTCATTTTTAACTTCGAAAGTGTTGCACATATAGGAAAACGGTATAGAAACAGATTAGAGAAATTGTAATTCTTAATTTTTTTTAAATTTAATTCATAAAAATCGGACAAGTGGTTCTCGATTTATGTTAAACTACGTTTTTGCTAAAATGTTACAACTAAGCGAAAAAACATCAAGATAAGGAAAAAATTTAAAATGTCATAAAAAATAAACTGACACATACGAACGTCAAACCCTTTGAGGGTTTTACTATACTGACCTAGTACCATCACCCTGACTTGGAATTTCTCACCCCCCAGACTTAAAAAAAAAACTTAATTTCCCTTTGCACCCCATGAATGAGGTATGGGATAGCTTCTCGCGTTGTTGTGAATTAACACGCTTCCTATTTTTAGATTCACAACTAACGGCACCTACTTGTTTATCGACGAATGCGAACGTCACTGTTTGAGAAGCTCTTACTAGACACGACGATTGAATCGACGCTTAATACTGCGAAGTTGCTGTCGACAACATTCGAGGGGAGCCGACAATGAAAGAAAATTTTATTTATTTTTTTCTTTTTTTAAGATGACTGGAGCCAGGTTTGAACCTGCGATCTCCCGCATGGTAGTCGCGTGTTCTAACCACTATGCCACTGCCGGTCCCCCCAGACAATAATCCCAAAAATGTTCCACAGTGATATATTTTTTCCTTTTATAGAATTATTATTATTAGCAGAAAAATATTGGTTTTATTTTATTGACGTTCTAATGCAACATTTGTGATGAAACAATTGTGTCATATAAACTTTATAATAATTTTGGTAATGAAAATAAATTTTAAAAATAATTTTGTTTTTTCCCTATCATGCGGGAGACCAGCATTCAATCCCTGTCACAGTCATCAACACTTCGTTGATCGGCGACCTCCTCGATGTTGTAGACAGTAACCTCGTTGTGTAGTGTCAAGTCAATCGGCACGCCTAGTAAAAGCCTCTCATACAACTGCAGGTCCCGTTGTCTTAGTCTAAACATAGAGGCGTGTTAATTCACGAGAGCGAAAAGCTCTCTCATATCTTATTTGTGCGTTGTAGAGGGAAAATAAGTAAATACATTTTGAAATATTATATTGCAAATGTTAAATACTAAATTGATTTCTTTTTATGCTTTACAAATACAGTCACAAGCATTAAGTTTTGTAAAACATAGATAACAACTTTTGATAAATTATTTTTTAAAACGCGTTCAATGAGACAAATTGGCACAGCTTTTTTAAATTATATTTCTTCAATGTTGATAGCAAAACAACAACAAAAAATTAGAATTGGTAAAAAGTTACATAGTAATATTATTTTACCTTTTGTAAATTTGAATTAGAATGCGCTAAATGGACCATTTCGACCACTGTGTATTGGTAGCAATTTTATGCTGCCTTATACGTAAATTAGCCCAAATCATCATTAACTTTTAGTGGACGACTAAGTTTGCAACTAGTCATACCGTCAGAGCTTGTCCTGTTGCAAATTTATTTCTTACATTCATCAACCGCAGTCAAATCAACGTAAGTTGAGGTTCTTGCTGCAAAATGCCGCTACCAACTGCAAGGGCAGATTCCGACACATCGAAACGATCTTATTGTGAACCCTACGTTGTGATACCACTGCTAAAACGTTAGTGTTTATCGCTAAAGTTGTGTTGGTTAGGTTCCTTCGACGGTAAATAAAAAAATGTGTATATAGACTGATAAAAAAACACCCTCGCGTCTTCACAGATTCCAGTACAAAAATTACATCAAGCAATTTCTTTTTTGCGAACAACATGATGTGAGGAGGATGTTATAAAACTGGAGTTTGTCTGTACCAAGTGTGCTTGGCAAGTTCTACTTGACGCTTCAGAGACAACCTTACCTTACCGGTGATGATATGCCTCATGTTGTGGCAGCTTGTTTTGTTATTTTTTTTTATTAATAATAAACCTAAAAGGCGCACGATACAGAAAACAAATGGAAATTGGAGCATAAGCTTAGTGTTGTTTTAAACAGATGGATACAATGCTACCGGTGCTACTACATACGGATGTCGATGTTTACTGTGGCACTCTGATTTCGTAATAAAAGCCCAGTGGTGTTCCTGCGTAATGCTGTTGTTCATAAACCAAGGCGGAGATGAAAATGAACCTCGCATGTATTGGCGATTGCCTGTTTGCCTCTTGCACTTGCCATATCAATTTATAAGATGACTGCTGGCAGTTTGTAGCGTAATTACCGTAGTTAAACCTTCCTGTGTACAAAACAACAAAATCTCTGAACATTAAAAATTCTTTTTTATCTGTTTCAGTTCTTCCTTTTTTTTGTTTGCAAAAAAAAATGCAAGTAATGCAGAGCAACACAAATGAATAAAATATATACCTATGAAAATTGTATTATCATCAAATATCAAAACAATTTCGTCAATGTTCCTTATTAGAAATGACTTCAATGCCCCTAATCAAGGACTAGGATATCAATCAGATTCAGCAATTTGCAGCTGCGCATTTAATTTTAATAAGCTTCTATTAATTGTATTCCACCATTCACTTACATCACCCCCGACAAAAATAATTCCTGATTTGGATATGTACCAACATAACATAATGGAAGTCCAATTTATTTTAGGGGTCAGTAATATTTATAAAATTCAATATTAGTTGTGTGTCTTTGGCACAACAACTTTTGTAAAAAAAAGTTTTCGAATATTCTACCGAACTGCGATCAAAAACATACGCGGTATATGGATATTTTTAATGGCCATCAATAATGTACCCCAAATTGACCACAGAATGTGTCGCGTTTTTAGTACCGATTTTGCGGAAACAATAAGCACTGTTTCAAACATGGGGTAAAAGTATTGGTATTTCAAATGTACATATTATAGTGCCAATAAAGGTGGTAAAACTATTTTAAGGCCGCAAAAGGTCATTAAGGTGACGTCATTGATAAGTCTACTTACTAAAAATGAAACGCGTACGACGAAGGTGGAAGATGTAAGTTCCAGATTCTTTATGAAAACTTGAGCTTTGAAACTTTAAGCTCCCGTCGGCACGGGTTAACATCCTTATAAACAATATAAACTTACTATAAGCTTAAATTAGTAATTTTAACATTTGGAAATTCTTTTTCGCAAGCATTGTAACTTGTTATCTTCTAATTATTGGATTGGATTGTAAAATTGTATATATATTTGGAAGTAAACTTGATATGCAATTCATAATACTAAATAAGTTGGAAAGCTTGTGGTAAATTTATATTTCTATTTATTTATAAATTAGACATAAACACAATTCTAAAGCAACTACAAAAAATATTTCAATTTAATTCCATTTATTTTTAATAGTTTTATTATTTCTGTATTTTTTTCCGCAAACTTTTGTTGTATTTATAAGGCATTTTTCCTTTAACAAGAAACGCGAGACGGGTGTACCACGTTATCCCCAAAATCAAAATCCCCAAACACAAAATCCCCAAATAAAAATCCCCAAATCAAAATCCTCAAACACAAAATCCCCAAATACAAAATCCCCAAACACAAAATCCCCAAATTCTGAGTGATAACCATTCAAATTATGTTAAAAATCGCCGCGATTTTAATGGTTATCACTCAGAAATTGACAATTTTATGTTTGAAATTATTTCTGAAATAAAAATTCAAAAAATTTAAATTATAAATTCACAAATGTTGGTATTGAAATTAAATCACTTTTTAAAATATTAATTGTTCACGGTCATTTTGATGTCAAATTAAAAAATTATTTTTAACATTTATGCATCCGCCGTATCGCTGGGATTCTGTCCAGCATCTTCAGGGATGATTTTTTATTGGATCTGGCAACCATAATTAAAAAATATAAATTTTTTTATTATAATGAAAATTTACAAATATATATATACAAAATTCGTTGAGGACACTTGCATTAATAATAAATGAAAAATAACAATATTTACGGTTTAAACAAAATACAATTAAAAAATTTCATACATAAAGATATTAATTGCAAAGTAAAATATTATGCAATATGGATGCGAATTAAGTTAATTTTTCCAAATCAACTCGAGATTCAACAACTTTTTTAATTTTCTTGAGACGGTACACATTTTTTTTTATTTTTTCTTAAACCTATACCTATCCAATATTTTGGCTATGTTTGTTTTTATTTCTATAAATTCTTTCCCTAACTCTTTAATAATTTCATAAACGCCGCATTTTTTCTCCTACAATAGTTTTGAATCTATAAGATTTAATTGAGTGCGCGGAAAATTGTCGCTAAAAGAAACCGAAGCACACCAAAATGTAGGGTGGGGATTTTGTATTTGGGGATTTTGTGTTTGGGGATTTTGTGACACTGTCGCCAAAAAAGTGTGGGGATTTTGTGTTTGGGGATTTTGTGCCTGGGGATTTTGTGCTTGAGGATTTTGATTTTGGGGATTTTTTTTTTGGCTGGGGATTTTGTGTTTGGGGATTTTGATTTTGGGGATTATGTGGCACTCCCACGCGACACACTTCCATCAGCAACAAATCATACCAAATGAAAAGAAATATGTAAACAACAAAATATAATTTTTTTTCTTCTAAGCCCAGCTTTCAATTTTTCTTTTTTTTACAAATGTGTTACAGTGCTTGAAAAGAATTTACTGAATGTTTGGTAAGAGTAATTTTGGCAAACTAATTTGGAAAAGATTAACTTAAATCCTTGGAAATCATATATTTGTTATTCGGCTTACATCAATGTTTATTGGGCACATATAAAAATCGAAATTGTTCCCCATATACATACAGTTGTTGTTAAAATAATAGCAAGGTTTTGTAATTTTTTTCAAAATGTTAAAAAATATATATAAAGAACGATAAGGAGATAAAGAATTTAATTTAATTTAAAATTAATACAAAAAATTTTACCTTCGTAGGATCGAACTCTTCTAACGTAGGATCGAACTCACCAAATTCGGAATATAACCCAAAAATTTACCACAAAGACTGTAAAACACGCATATTCCAGTTCCATGGTATGGGGATGTTTTTCATACTACGGTGTTAGGCCAATTCACCGTTTTAAAAAGGTTTCAAAAAGTTAGTCACCCTACTTCACTTATAATTAAATTTTGTGCTATGTTTTTATTTAGCTTCCTATCGAATCGAAACGTATACCTTTGTTCATGTTTTTCCAAAGGCTTTGAACAACTTAGATTCCGACATTAATTTTAAAACTTGATTTTCATTCTCGGTGTTGTATATAGCACGACATTAGATTGAGAATTAAAACTCGAAGCTATTTTTTTTCCATCTAAAAGCTGGTGTGTGAATCTAGAGACGAACAAATATGGATTTTAAAGCGTTTTAAAAAGACAGATAAAAACTACCAACAAATTGCCATATCATTGAACATTTTTTAAAGAAAGTTGGAATCGCAACTGTTGCAAGTAATAAAGATTTTTCATCTTATATACAAGCCGTAATAATATTGATAACAGATTTGTGGAAGTGTGCAAATATTCCCATAGCTGGAAAAACTACGATCAGAAAATTGTTACAAAATATCTTAAATGCCCGACGCGAATTAATAAAAAGACGCCCGAAAAACAATCGAGTTGAATGTAACAAATTATTATTTTTTTATTGCATATTTAGAATCTCCATCATTGATTCTATGTCTGCCATATTACAGACGAAAGGTTATATATTTGCTAAAATCAAGAGTCGTCAATATTACAGTAAACTGGATTCTCGCCAAGATTTGTCATAATCTTTTTCATACATTTTTAACATTTGAAAATGATTATTTTTTTCATATTGCTCTTATTATGCTAAAATGATTTAGCTTAATGATTTTTGTTACAAATAATTATCTCAAATATAAATAATCATCTCAAGCTATTCAAACTGTTAAAATACATACTTGTATCCTTAATCGATGAATTCAACTACCACAAAGGGGATGTTTTTAATTTTTCTTAGAGAAGTAAAAGTGCATGAAAAGCAGTGTCAAATTGTGCAAAATGCAAAAAAAGCCTTTGAGAAAACATGCGTTTCTATTCGGTAGGACGCTAAATAAGAACACAGCTCAAAATTTAATTATAAGTGAAGTAGAGTGACTAACATTTTTTAAAACTCTATAACTTTTTTGTTTGTGAATAAAATTTAATGAATTAAAAGCAAAATGTTATTTATTTTTAGAGGTCTTTACGATCGTTATGAGAAAGGGGCATCATGGGGATTTGAGAAACGAAGTAGATGAAGTCAAAGGTCAATATTAACTTCGGAGTCAAAAGTGACCGAAGACAAAAATAGAGCTTTTGACGAAACATGAACAACGGTATACTATTTATTTCGATAGGACACCAAACAACGAAGCTATGCAATGAAACCTATTTGGGCCGTACGTAGGATGCACGGATTAAAAAAAAAATTATTGTCCCCAAATTGTCTTGAGATAATCTTTAAATGTAGAGGGTGTCCACCACAACTTTTTTTTCGACCCACACTACTGCACAGTCCTCAGATTTCAACCCCATCGAAAATTTGTGGGCTGATGTTAAGAAAAAGGTATCCGAAGTTAAACCGACTAACAATAATGATGTTTGGAATACAGTGCAACAGGGTGGCTCTTTTTATTATTAGAGAGGTACAAGAACTTGGTAAATTTCACGAGAAGACGCTTGAAAGCAGTTATTTCTTACAAAGGAAACGCAACTAAAAACAGCACGTAAGGATAGCTACTTACATTTACTTACAACTACTTACAACAACAGTTAACGATATAAATACAATTCGCGACCTTAAGTCGTACACATTGTAAGTCCACTTTTTTCCTAAATGTATTTTTTGATGTAGAATGCAAGATAAATTGAAAAAGCTCCTGGCTGAAAAAAAACCAACAAAAATACATGCGTTGTCACCTTTCATAACTGAATAGAAAATGTTCTAAGTCCCCACAACATATACAAACAAAGCGAAAATGTTGTAAGTCCAACGTTTTTATATTAATCATTCTCTGATTTTGGGAGTAATTAAGTAGTCATAGCATTTCAATGCAAATACATGTGGGCGGAGTTTCAGCGGAGGAATTTGCAAGCATTTGAGCATATTTAATTGAAAAACTAGTTCCACTATGTGGCAGTCATTTGGAACTTGGGGAGTGACCTAGTGCATGTTGTAGGTCTGGTCGAGTACAAAAACTGGGTTTTCGTATTCATAAAAAGTTATATTCATAAAAAGTTATAAACCCTTCTTAAACATATTTCGAGAAAACAGTATTCATAAGCGATTCACATCTTCAATAAGTTAAAGTAGGGTTGTCCCTACTTTAAGCTTGCTATAGCTCGACGTTTGTGCGATTTATTGTATATTTATGAATTTGTGATCTTTATTTTGAGTTTTTCGTTATTTTTAATATGAGAAAGAGCCGTTGCATGTATTCATTGTGTTGGAAATTGTCTTCATAATCATTCCGCACTTAGAAAAGTATCTAATTAGAAACTTTTCACTCATGAATTCCATTTTGAAAAAAATCTTCAAAAAAATTTTTGTAAATAATGAAATAATATTCGTGATGTAAAAACAATCAAAACAAGGAAACAATGTAGTCGGTATCCGTTTATTATTTTAACACGAGGAAAGGAAAATCCAATCTTTCAACGTCTTTCTAACCGTCATGAGAATCGTAGTTAATGTAAAATTGAGCTACAATTATGTTCATAGTCAGGGCCGGCGCTTCTATGGAACAGTATGAACAGTTTGACGGGGCGCTTAAATTGGAGGGCGCCAAAATCTAATTAATAAAAATAAATTTACAAACACTGAACACTGTCCATAGTTAACATAGAAACGAAAAATATCGATAACACCCTTTCCGTTTCTTATATGAAAAAAAACCCCTCAAGCACAGCAAATTTGTACTGTTCATAACAAAAATTTCAACTTTATGTGTGTTTGTTGTTCTTTTTGCAGTGCAGTTCTTTCTGCTTTTACTTGTGTGTGGGCATAGGAACAACAACGAAACAGCCAAACACACAACATCACACATACTTTGTACGAAGTAGCTGACGTATACGTGTGTCACCATAATTCACTTCACTTCAAGCTGTAAATTTTTTTGATACTGTCCAATGTTTATATGTATTTTTTTCTAGTTCTGTTTCAAGATGGGATATTTTGAAAAAGAATGTGAAAACATTAACTCTGAAGCCACTCTGTACGACAAGATGGGAAAGCCGTATAGAAGCTTTAAAACCCTTAATGTGTAGTTTAGGTAATATTTATGACGCTTTAGTTGAAATAGGAAATGACAAGGATAAAGACGGCATAACAAGAAATAACGCGAATAGTTTATCTCTCAAAATTATTCAATTTGAATTCATTTGTTCATTAATTATTTGCAGAGCTGTAAACTAATCATTACAATTTGTACTCATTACTGCTCAATTACAAATACAAGTACATCTAAAAAGGAATTGAAAGTTAACTACAATTCTAATTACATGAGGAATTGGAATTGAAACTAAAAGTCTCAACTACACAGGTAATTGTACTTGAAAGTAATGATTCCTAATTACTTTTCAATTAGCTCAATTACTTTTTAATTACAAGGAATTGAAATGAATTGACGGAATTGGGAGGAATTGGAAGGAATTAAGAGGAATTGCTGCAATTTGGAAAGGTCCGTTATGTTAAAATATATTGCTCCCACTCTCCTTTTCTCTTTGTGACGTCACACTGCTATGTTTACATACACTTCACATGTTATTTGATGACAGCTGATAGCAGTGTGACGCATGAATTGTTTCATTGATTTAAGAAATGTGAAACTGAACAGAACGTTCATATTCCGTAAAGCAATTAATTAAATTAATATTTGTGAAACAAGCCAATAAAATGAGCGAAATAGACTTCGGTTCCGAAGATTCTTTTATGGACCCTAATTTTGTCCTTCCTTCGTCATCAGGTCGCAAGCAAAAAATTATAGAGGATTCAAACCTCCAAATAGCGAAAAAAGGGGGCACAACACCAAACCTGTGCTGGAAGCATTTTTTTCATTTCTTACAACATGTAAGTATATGATTGTATTTATTTCAAAATTATTTTAATACCATTCCAAATTGCAGCAATTCCTCTTAATTCCTTCCAATTCCTCCCAATACCGTCAATTCCTTGTAATTAAAAAGTAATTGAGCTAATTGAAAAGTAATTAGGAATCATTACTTTCAAGTACAATTACCTGTGTAGTTGAGACTTTTAGTTTCAATTCCAATTCCTCATGTAATTAGAATTGTAGTTAACTTTTAAATACTTTCGAACATGGTAGGTAATGATTACTTGTACTTGAGTTTACAGCTCTGATTATTTGGTATAATATTCTAGATAGAATTAATATATTTAGCAAATATTTACAAAGTCCTGCTATTTGTTTGACGACGGCAGTACATATGTTAGAGGGCACAAAACAGTTTTTGGCGGACTTAAGAAATGACGAAAAATTTCAGGGGTTTATCTTTCAAGCTAAAGAAATAGCTTTGAAATTAGATGTTTCACCAAATTTCCCTGATGCTCCAAGACGCCCTAGTTGAAAACCTAAACTTTTTTCGTACGAAGGTAGAGACGAAATCATATCAAATCCTGAACAAAAGTTTAAAGTTGAATTTTACTTCAAATCCTTGATCAGGCAATTCAATCTGTTAGCGAAAGATTTGACCAAATTTCGGAACACAATAATATTTTCAAACTTTTGCATAATATTTCTGTGGTTTCATTAAATGCTTCTGATCTTTTAAATAATTTTCTTTCCCTTGAATAGCATTTAACTTTCAATTCAAATTCTGATATAGTAGGATTAGATTTATTGGATGAAATAAAAATATTCCAAAGTATAATTTCAGAAACTTTAAGCCCTATAGAATCATTAAACTTTATATTTGAAAAAAAAAGAAATTAGACCCAAATCTAGTTGTAGCTATTAGAATTTTATTGACAATACCAGTAACAGTAGCTTCCGGGGAACGTAGCTTTTCGAAATTAAAAATTATTAAGAATTATTTACGTAGTACAATAGGACAAGAAAGACTAGTAGATTTGGCTAGAATATCTATAGAAAGTGAATTTCTGAGCAACTTGGATTATAGTGACTTGATAGACGACTTTGCTAAAATCAAAGCTCGGAAAATTAAATTTAATTAATTATTGAATATATTTTTTAAAATTTAAAATTGCACGCTTGAATTTTAGTGCTTTTTATCTATTCAAATATTTTATTAAGTTTTTGTTATTAAAATCCGTAGTGACTTGATAGACGACTTTTCTAAAATCAAAGCTCGGAAAATTAAATTTAATTAATTATTTAATATATTTTTTAAAATTTAAAATTGCACGCTTGAATTTTAGTGCTTTTTATTTATTCAAATATTTTATTAATTTTTTGTTATTGAAATTCGTACGCTGGATTAGTACTATAGCAATATTTATTTATTTTTTATATTTCTGAGGACTATACCTACGTGGGATACCTCGTTAAAAAAAATGCATTGCATATCCTACCTCTTGGGTGATGCGGAAACGGATTATTTACGGCAAATTAATGTTTTTTTAAAGGGCGGCATTTTTGAAAACTGTGCCAGGTGCAAAAATCGGTAGCGCCGGCGCTGTTCATAGTTATTATAAGCGAAAATACATGTTTGGTTTCCGATTATAAAGCATTTGTATCCAATTTAAAGCTGTTTTTATAAAACATTAACGACCATATACAGCCGGCGTTGTCATCGGAACACATGCTAAAGGACTGACAACAAACGTTTATGAATACAACTAGTGGACCCGGCAATGCTTCGCTATTGCTTATTTGACCAATACTTATAATATGTTTGGCACGCCTACTCAAAGGGCTAAACTTAAGCGTCTTTTATGTACGCTCTATAAACGATTCGTAACCCCAACTCCTCCTTAACCTGATCCAACTAACTACTTCTCTTTAAACGATATTAAAACATCCGCCTGCAAATTCATATCTATAGCGCCAAGTACTATGCATATACCTAATATAGACTTAAAAACATTTTACCCACTTTCCCTTCTGCCGATCGATCGGAAAAAAAATATTCATATTCATATCCCCGCAGGCTGAAAAAAATATCTTGACGGTATATTCATGTCTACAACGCACAGTGGTTCCTTTTTGGTTTTTTTTGGAATTAATTCTGTAACTTTTGAACGGATAATGGTATCTTGATGAAATTTAAAATAGTTAAAGCTGAGGTGTTTTCGAGATGATTTGGAAATATTCGGCTCCCGAGGTGGTGTGGGGGCCACTGCGTGGCCCTCCAAAGTTGGTCACCTCGGGTGTTTCAAAATTTCAAATGCTTAAGGAATGTGCATTTATGAACCGATTTGAAAGATTTTTTGCATTTAGATAGTGCTTCGAAAAACCTTCAAAAAACATGCTTACATGCACATATTATCTCATTTAGGTCAAGAGATATTTGAGAAAATAAAAAAAATTGTGTAATTTTTGGACGTGGTTGATTTAGTATTTTTAAGGGTGTGAGCTCAGTTTTTCCTTGATTTGAAAGATATTTATATCGTTAGTTAGCTTATAAAATTCTGAATGAAATTGCTGAAAAAATAATTCAAATATTTTGTTCCAATCAAAAGTTATAAGCATCGCAAGTAAAAGTTTCCAAAAAAAGGCATATTTTTACTGTTTTTTTGCAAAAAGGCGACTACATTCTTTCGTTTGTAAAAAAAATATTTCTTCCGGGAAGTGGCAATTTCTTTATTATTCCTCATAGAAATGTTGATGCAGATGCATTTAATGCTAAATTTGAATCAGTTCAGCAAAAAGGTTCCCCGGCAAGGGAAGTCAAAAATACCCCATTTTTGAAAAAAAAAATTTTTGTTTTTGAAAATTCTCAAATCGCAAAGCGCCAACGAGAAAGCTCATTATACATTTTTTTGACCACATATGTGGACTAGTTAACCGTAACGTATTTCAACATCCCTGCCATAAACAAAGACAGTGTGGCCATTTTAGTAAAAAATTCGGAATTTTGGAACATATTTTCCCCGTTTTGGGGATTTGGGTAATTTGATGTAAGATATGGCAACATATTGTTATTCGTTTTTTTAAGAACAATTTTATGTACATTATTCCAAAATCTCGTTGAGATATTTCAGTCCGTTTGGATTTTACGCTATTTTTCATATAAGATATTATTCTCCAAAAAATACGTTTTGACCAAATTTTATATTTGACTCAGAATTATGTCCAAAATAAAACGTGCTTTTAATTAATTTTTGTAAATTATTAAACCTTATGTAATTCCCTTTCCATTGATGTGCAATACTTGTATGTCAAGAGTTTAATTATTCTTTATAATTATAATCAAACTTCACTACCTCCGTAATAAAAGTATATATCGTGAAACACACATATATATGGGGGCTATATCTAAATCTGAACCGATATGCTTAGTTTTGTTACCACATCATAATAGTATAAAAAAACTAAGATGTGCAAAGTTTTGTTAACATCAGATTAAAAATGTGGTTTGTGGCTACAATAATCTATAAAAGGTTATGCTAATTTGTATGGGAGGTACCAGAAGGGGCCGGGCAAGCGGACCCATTATTTCGGTATGTACTACACGCTGTCAAATAATAATACCATCCAAATTTTAGCTTCGTAGAGCCCTCCATCAGGAAGTTAGTGACAATATAGTGGTTTTAGTGAAATAGGTAATTTTGTATGGGAGGTACTTGAGGGGGCGTGGCTATTTCGCCCATTTTCCAACCAACATCGCGACTAGTGAATTTTATGCCACTGGTAAATTTCTATTGAAATTCATTAGGAACTACTTCATTTATCGTCGTAACCATTTACCCAGCCGGCCAGACGGACATAGCTTTATTGGGTTAAGAAGCCCCGAAACTTATTTTTTCTGAAGGAATCTAGAGTCTCAGGTGTATGCACTGATGGGCTTAACTTCTTCCCGTATAAAATTATATATTTCTTCTTCGATGTTACTGAGATTATACAAATTTTGTTCAAAATTTGTTAAAAATTGTAATAATAACAATAAAAAGCAGCAAAAACATATGAATATTGCATTAAAAATCAAATATATAACTTTAAAAATAATTTTGCTGGATATTTTAATGCAATAAGAGAAATTTTTCGTAATTTGTCTCTCATTCCTATGTATAGGGATTTATAAATCATAAATAACTTAATTAAAGAGTCTATGGGCTTGTAAGATTTATTTATAAGTAACGACTCCATAATAATTTTTTAGTCTCATGTGTACTAAAAATTTCTCTTATTGCATTAAAATATCCAGCAAAATTATTTTTAAAGTTATATATTTGATTTTTAATGCAATATTCATATGTTTTTGCTGCTTTTTATTGTTATTATTACAATTTTTAACAAATTTTGAACAAAATTTGTATAATCTCAGTAACATCGAAGAAGAAATATATAATTTTATACGGGAAGAAGTTAAGCCCATCAGTGCATACACCTGAGACTCTAGATTCCTTCAGAAAAAATAAGTTTCGGGGCTTCTTAACCCAATAAAGCTATGTCCGTCTGGCCGGCTGGGTAAATGGTTACGACGATAAATGAAGTAGTTCCTAATGAATTTCAATAGAAATTTACCAGTGGCATAAAATTCACTAGTCGCGATGTTGGTTGGAAAATGGGCGAAATAGCCACGCCCCCTCAAGTACCTCCCATACAAAATTACCTATTTCACTAAAACCACTATATTGTCACTAACTTCCTGATGGAGGGCTCTACGAAGCTAAAATTTGGATGGTATTATTATTTGACAGCGTGTAGTACATACCGAAATAATGGGTCCGCTTGCCCGGCCCCTTCTGGTACCTCCCATACAAATTAGCATAACCTTTTATAGATTATTGTAGCCACAAACCACATTTTTAATCTGATGTTAACAAAACTTTGCACATCTTAGTTTTTTTATACTATTATGATGTGGTAACAAAACTAAGCATATCGGTTCAGATTTAGATATAGCCCCCATATATATGTGTGTTTCACGATATATACTTTTATTACGGAGGTAGTGAAGTTTGATTATAATTATAAAGAATAATTAAACTCTTGACATACAAGTATTGCACATCAATGGAAAGGGAATTACATAAGGTTTAATAATTTACAAAAATTAATTAAAAGCACGTTTTATTTTGGACATAATTCTGAGTCAAATATAAAATTTGGTCAAAACGTATTTTTTGGAGAAATAATATCTTATATGAAAAATAGCGTAAAATCTAAACGGACTGAAATATCTCAACGAAATTTTAGAATAATGTACATAAAATTGTCCTTAAAAAAACGAATAACAATATGTTGCCATATCTTACATCAAATTACCCAAATTCCCAAAACGGGGAAAATATGTTCCAAAATTCCTAATTTTTTACTAAAATGGCCACACTGTCTTTGTTTATGGCAGGGATGTTGAAATACGTTACGGTTAACTAGTCCACATATGTGGTCAAAAAAATGTATAATGAGCTTTCTCGTTGGCGCTTTGCGATTTGAGAATTTTCAAAAACAAAAATTTTTTTTTTTCAAAAATGGGGTATTTTTGACTTCCCTTGCCGGGGAACCTTTTTGCTGAACTGATTCAAATTTAGCATTAAATGCATCTGCATCAACATTTCTATGAGGAATAATAAAGAAATTGCCACTTCCCGGAAGAAATATTTTTTTTACAAACGAAAGAATGTAGTCGCCTTTTTGCAAAAAAACAGTAAAAATATGCCTTTTTTTGGAAACTTTTACTTGCGATGCTTATAACTTTTGATTGGAACAAAATATTTGAATTATTTTTTCAGCAATTTCATTCAGAATTTTATAAGCTAACTAACGATATAAATATCTTTCAAATCAAGGAAAAACTGAGCTCACACCCTTAAAAATACTAAATCAACCACGTCCAAAAATTACACAATTTTTTTTATTTTCTCAAATATCTCTTGACCTAAATGAGATAATATGTGCATGGTAGCATGTTTTTTGAAGGTTTTTCGAAGCACTATCTAAATGCAAAAAATCTTTCAAATCGGTTCATAAATGCACATTCCTTAAGCATTTGAAATTTTGAAACACCCGAGGTGACCAACTTTGGAGGGCCACGCAGTGGCCCCCACACCACCTCGGGAGCCGAATATTTCCAAATCATCTCGAAAACACCTCAGCTTTAACTATTTTAAATTTCATCAAGATACCATTATCCGTTCAAAAGTTACAGAATTAATTCCAAAAAAAACCAAAAAGGAACCACTGTGCAACGCCGAATACTATAAAGTATCATTTACAGTACTGATATCATTGTCACTATTTCCTTTTAAAATGTGTCAACATCGTGTAAATGAGGTTGTTTTGTCAGAAAAAAAATTTACTTTTTGGTACAGTAAATGTATTTTTTTATAAAGTAAATATGTAGTACTTTTTGATACAATAAATGTACTTTATGATAAAATAAATTCTGCTTTTTGATATCGAATATTATTTGTATACCAAATATAGTCGCTCCAGGTCAAACATACACGCCCTCTTTAGCTACTGATTGAGAATGGCTTGAATTTAAACCTGAAGTTCCGAGTACTATGGGTCCCAAATTGTATCTCTCTGGGGCTAAAATACAGGTTTGCAACGAATACTTCACCCACTGATGCAAAATTAAAATTTTGTCTACATATTCATATCCGTATTGTATCTGGGTGCCAAATTATATCTCTCTAGGGCCTTAATATATAGTTTTGCCAAACACACTCCGCCCACTGCACAATGGTCCCTCTGAGCAAATACGTGGCCAAAATTATTTTTTTTTACTTTGTGTTTTACCATTTTTGTCGTTACACAAAAATTAAAAACACATCAAAGTAACCAGATATTAATTCTATTTTTGTAAACTGTTGTTTACCGTTAGTCATTGGACCGACAAAGTTAGAAATTTGTAGTATAGTTTTGAAAACAATTGAGTGCAGTACAAAATATGTATTTTGTCATACGCTGTTTTTATAAAAATATAACAAATTTAAAAAAAAGTTGTAATGGATAATCTTACCCATAGTAAGTACTTAAATAATTCCCTATAACAAGTTTGAAAAAAGAAAGATAAATAGGAAATAATTCGCCTTGTTTACATGCATATTTAATTTTATAATTTTTCACTTTATTCAAATTGATTTAAAGTTTAAAAAAAAAGTTCAAGTTTGTCCAGCATAAAATTAACTTTCAAAAACAGCATGTGATCTGCTCAACTATATTCTTTAATAACATCTTGCGAATACTTGCGATTATTAAATGTATATACATTTTTCTAAACAACCTTCGCTTCAAAAATATGAAGCCGAATATGACAAAATATGAAGAATATGAAGACGAATTCGAAGACACTTAATGTATAATTTTATTTTCACAGCATAAAAATTAGATTTTAATTGAATTAATATTTGTTTTTATTCGTTAATTATATGCTAGCAAAGCAGAAAGCAGATTTGGATCAGTTAAGAAGAAAAAATTATACAATTGACAACATATAACAATATTAATTTATTTCTGAACAAAAATGATCATTTTCTTAACTTAAATAATTTTGGCCAGAAAAAATTGATTTGAAACCATTGTGCACTGTTCCAAAATTAAAATTCCGTCTGCATATTCATATTCCTGTTGCCGAGTACTATCTGTGTATCAAATGTTGTCTCCTAGCTCAAAAAATATGTTTTGCCAAGCCCACTCTGCCCATTATGTCCAAAATTAAAATTTCGTCTGCATATTAATATTCGTGTTGTCGTGTACTTTTTGTGTATCCAATTTTATCTCCCTACCTCGAAAAAAGTTTTGCCACACCCACTCCGCCCATAGAGCCATAAATTAAAAAAAATAAAAATTTAAAGCCTACGGTAATTTCCATATAGTACACTAACTGTCTTCCAAATTTTATTGAAATCTGTTCAGACGTTTAGGCGTGATTGAGCAACAAACAAACAGACAGACATTCAAATTTATAATATTTATGGGATTTCTTATTAAAGGTTTTTTAGAGCTAAAAAACTTTAGAAATTTTTTATGAGTAAGGCCGTAAAGTTTTGGATTTTCAAACAAATTTTGATTGTATTGACTCAGATTTATTTAGTTTTTAGAAACCCACTTGACATATATTCCGCTTGCTTGCGGAAGTCCGCGCTGGCGGGTTAAAATTGGATGTTTCATTCTCATTCTCTTTGTTTTTTTTCGTTTTTTTTTGTGTATACTAGGGTGGGTCGATAAAAAATGTTGTGCCGGTCACCCCCTAGAATGAAAGATAATTTAAAAACGATTTCAAAAAATTTTTTTATTTTTTTTTGCCACGCCCCTTGACCCCGCGCATTGGGTTTTTTGTTTCCTGTGTCTCCATTTATAGTCCGATCGTAATGTGTGACATATCAATGTTCTTGGACTGAGAACAGCTACATTTTCTTCTCTGATCACTTTTGACTCCGACGTCAAATTCTAGAAGTTTCTACCGGAATCTCGGTTTTTACCCCCCTAAGTCAAATTTTTTTCGTAACGATAAAAAAGTTTTTTAAATTCCATGATATTTTCTCTTTCACCGTATATATTTTTATTCAGAAACAAAAAAGTTACAGAGGTTTAAAAAAATCAATTTGACGTCGCTAAAGGCCAAAGCTTATTGTTTACAAATGTTGACGTGGTCGTATTTTGTTTTTTAAACCTCTGTAACTTTTTTGTTTATGAATAAAAATATATACGGTAAAAGAGAAAATATCATGGAATTCAAAAAACTTTTTTATCGTTGCAAAAAAAAATTTACTTAGGGGGGTAAAAACCGAGATTCCGGTAGAAACTTCTAGAAGTTGACGTCGGAGTCAAAAGTGATCACAGAAGAAAATGTAGCTGTTCTCAGTCCAAGAACATTGATATGTCACACATTACGATCGGACTATAAATGGAGACACAGGAAACAAAAAACCCAATGCGCGGGGTCAAGGGGCGTGGCAAAAAAAAATAAATTTTTTTTTTGAATTCTTTTTTAAATTATCTTTCATTCTAGGGGGTGACCGGCAAAACTTTTTTTATTTGTATGAAGTGCGACCCACCTTAGTGTATACTCGAACTGAAATAAAAATGTAAACAAAATGAAAAGAAAAGAGAATTATAATTTCATTTCTCATAGGAAAATTTGAATATGAAACACGAAAAACCTCCGACTAGCTTCCGAAGGTGGATCCAAAAATGAAAGATTAGCGGATCCAAAAACGGACAATTTTGCTGCCACAAACAAAGCGACGATGTGTCTTTTTTGGTATCCCTTTCGGATCCTAAAACGGACATTTCATCCGCCAACAGTCCGTTTTTTATTCCCTTTGGACACGTTTCCGGACTTCAATGTCAAGTGTGAAACAACATTTGATTTGAAATGTGTTGCTGGTTCACGTGTTTTTCCTTTATTATCAAAATTTGTAAAAATGGAAATTATATTATCTCATTCTTTAGCAAATGTTGAAAGGGTCTTCAGTCAAGCAAATCTTCGTAAAAGTTTCGTAAATCTCTCGAAAAAGTAACAATGGATGGTTTACTCTATACCAAAAACAAATTTTTATGGAACTTTAATTAAGCCCGACCTGTTAAAAATGCCAAATTCAAAAATTAATTTTAAAAATTAATTACCAAATTTATTTCAAAATTATAAAAAAAAATTATACTGTTTTTCAAATATTATTTAATATCCTATCCTATTGATATTATAAATGTGAATGTTTGTTTGTGGCTGAATCACGCCTAAACGGTTGACCCGATTTCAATGAAATTTGGAAGACAGTTAATGTACTATATGGAAATTACCGTGGGCTATAATTTTTATTTAATTTTTGACCCTATGGGCGGAATAGGCGTGAAAAAACTTTTTTGAGCTAGGGAGATAAAATTTGATACACAGATAGTACTCGGCAACACGAATATGAATATGCAGATGAAATTGTAATTTTGGACCCAATGGGCGGAGTGGGCGTGGCAAAACAAATTTTTAGAGCTAAAGAGATAAAATTTGATACACAGATAGTTCTCGGCAACACCAATATGAATATGTGAACGAAACTTTAATTTTGGATCAGTGGGTTGAGTGGGCGTGGCAAAATAAATTTTAAAAGCTAACAGATACAATTTGGTACAGAGATAGTGTTCGGCAACATGAATATAAATATGCAGACGGAATTTTAATTTTGGGACAGTGGGCGGAGGAGAGATAAAATTTAGTATGCAAATAGTACACGACAATACGATTACGAATATACAGATGGAATTTAAATTGTCGATCAATGGGGGAAGGGGCGTGACAAAACTGTATTTTAGTTCTAGAGAGATACAATTTGATACATGAATAGTATTCGACAACACGAATATAAATATGCAAAATTAATTTAAATTTTGGATCAGTGGGCGTGTATAAACTGTATTTTAGCCCTAGAGAGATACAATTTGGCACCCTGATAGTTCACGAAAACACGAATATTCAAATAAAGACGACATTTTAAATTTGGATCAGAGACAAAATTTGGTACACAAATAGTACTTAAGATCACGAATAAGAATATGCAGACGAAATTTTAATTTTGGATCAGTGGACCGAGTAGGCGTGGCAAACTGTTTTTAGCCATAGGGAGATACAATTTAATACAATGATAGTATTCGACAACACGAATATAAATATGTTAAAGAAATTTAAATTTTTGATCAGTGGGCCTGGAAAAATTGTGTTTTAGCCCTAGAGAGATAAAATTTGGTACCCAGATTGTATACAACAAAACGCATATGAATATGCAAACGACATTTTAATTTTGGATCAGTGGGCGGAGGGGCCTAGGCAAAACTATATTAAAGCCCTAGAGGGATACAAATTTATCACCCGAATAGTAAACTATAACACGAATATGAATATGTAGACGAAATTTTAATTTTGGATCAGTGGGCGTGGCAAAACTGTATTTTTAGATAGTATTCGACAACTCGAATAAAAATATGCAAACAAAATTTGAATTTTGGGTCAGTGGGCGGAGAAGGCGTGCAAGCCTGTATTTTAGCTCTAGGTGATAAATTTGACTCCCATATTGCACGCGGCAATGAACTAATATGAATATGCAGACGAAATTTTTATTTTGGATCATTGGGGAAGGATGCGTAGCAAAATTATATTTTAGTCCCAGATAGATTCAATTTGATACACAGATAGTATTCGACAACACGAATATTAATATGCAAACGAAATTTGAATTTTGGATTAGTGGGCGGAAAGGGCGTGACCTATTTTAGCCCCAGAGAGATACTTTGGTACACAGATAGTACTCGGCACTTCAGATTTAATTTTTTAGACGAAATTGTTATTCTTCATCAGTGGCCGAAGAAGGTGTGGCAAAACTGTATTTAAGCCCCAGAGCGATAATCTATCTATATCTATTCTATATACATATGTCAAAGTGAACATTTGTTTCTACCTATGACCGCTGTTGTGGCGGGGTAGAATAATAATTTATCCAAACGATGAGAGAAATAAAAACACAACTAAATTATGATTTTTTGAATTATATCGGGTTTTTTTTGTGGGTATTACCTTTGGTGGTTTGCTGGTAATAATCGTAATGGTCAGCTGCCAGCTGCCCCCCCCCCCCTGCAGCTTGGAAAATCTGTCAAAATTCCGTAATATATGAAAATAAAGAAAAAACTACAGAAGATAAGAACTTTTACCCTATGTTCATTCTCCAAAATTCTAGTGGATATTTTAACTAAGAGTTCCTTGAAATTCTAGTTAAAATTTAGACTACGTTGTATTAGAAGTAGTAGTAGTCAGAACGACGCCCTTTTTTCCGTAAGTTAACGTTTAATATGCGATAAGATTGCGCACTTGCAATTTGTATTGAAGGTACCAAAACGGGTTGTAGAAAATATTTCGGTTTTCTGAGATTTTACCTATTGTTGTAAGATAATTAAACTGACCAAATTCAAATATCGTCTAGTTCTTCAGTAGGAGTTATGTGTTTCATTAGGAAGTTCAAACCAAATTTTGGAAAACTGTTAAATCTGTAAAAGGATCAGTAAAGTTTACTCGAGCTACCCTGCACACCAGCCAGCCGCACAGACAGACGGACATGGCTCCAGAATTGAATTCGCTCTTCAGATACTTAAGGTCCAACATGTTAATACGTTACACTATTTCTTGTGTCAAATGATATAGAGGGTGTACCAAATACAAGTTAATTTTAAAATCATAGATTATATTTCCAGAAGCGATTCAAACACTAAAGTCCAATATCATTAAAGCAATACGTGAGCTACAGCCCGAAAGCATTAACAAGGTCTTGGAAAATTGGTGTGACAGATTGAGCTACTTTATTTCAGACACGAGGAATCGAACTGCATCATTAGTTTTCGAGTTTCTATGACTTTTTCGCAGAGAATTTTTGTTTTTACTGAAATGGTAGATTATTTTTATTTTCCGATTTTGACTCAATTTTAATAGCCTATAACTTCTATTCGGTTGGTTGTCTCGATAATTTTTTTTTAAGAAAGTTGTTCCAAATTATGCTCTAAAACCAGGTTTGATTCAAAAAATCAGTAATAACTAATGTTCGTAGTTGAAATCCTTTGTCCAATACCAAGTATATGACACCAATCGGCACCAATTATGACCAATGATCGAAACTATATACAACTGATAGTAGTGACTATGTGTAGGAAACTGCATACTTCCTTTCTCATCCACGGTTTCGTTAATATGTAAAGGACTTTAATATTTTAAAGGATATAGAAGTTTGAACAATTTATTTCTGTATTTCTCCTAGTTGGAGGCTATGGCATGCTAAATTTCTTCTTTTTATCTATCAAACTAGGTTTTTTTAACTTAAATGTAAAATTGTAATGCATGCTAAGCCTCCAAGTTGTAGCAATGTCAAAATATCGAAGACAATATGAGAATAATAATTAAATCCCTGTTTGTGTACTTTTAGAATAACTAAACAGATTTACCAGATTTACATTTACTGATGTAGCAGATTGCATCAATTCGTCACAAAGGGGTCTGAAGATGAACTCGTCATGGAGTTCGAAACGCGTCATCCTAGTACGTGACAATGAATTGACCATTAATATCAACAATAAAAAAATTTTTTCTGATCGTTTAGTCAAAGTATCGAATGATACACTAACACAAATGATTTTTGGTCCAGTCTGAAAAAATGAAAAATATCGATATTTTCAAAAAAGAATCAGCTAGGATTTTAGTTCAAGCATTTTTTGGTGTATGATCAACCCAAAATACAGTGGCATTTACACTTTTCATCGTCATTTTCATGCAACCTAAAACTGTTTTGAGCATACCGTCCACAGTGAAAAACAGGGTTTTTAGGACATATGAAATTTTAGGCCCCAATTCTGGACCGATTTTAAAAATCTTTTATTGTATTATAGCAAAGTTGTGCACAGAAAGATTTGCTATTCTAAATTCCTTATCATTATTTTTTTAAAAATTGTCAAATTCGATGAAATTTCTTTATTTTGACAGATGATGTAACATATTATCGTACTGGTCTTTTGAAATGAAAAGCACACTACTTAGCCTACTTGTAAACACAAAATACTATTTTATTTATAGTTTAAAACTGAATTTTTGGTATATAAGCAAACAAAAATTACTTAGTTCAATTTGTAACATATGCTTACAATAATTGCGGAAGTTCAAAATTTTTTGGTCGTAATCCAAAAAATATTTGAAATTAAAGTCAAAAATTATTTTTTCATGGACTTTAACACATTTAAAAAAAAAATAATGATGAGGTATTCAGAATAAAAAAACGTTCATTCTGTGCACAATTTTGTTTCAAATAACACAAGATAAAAAAATTTTTAAAATCGCTTAAGAAATGTACAAAAAACAAAACAACTAAGATGTTTAAAAACAATTTTTTGGTACTACATGAACTCGATGACTTAAAATTTTTTTAAAAAAATTATAGGCTACTTATGTATGATAAAATATTGTCAAAACCATGAGTATTGATTTTTCGTTAGGTTCTTAGTTTTATTTTTTTCGTTAACATACTATTAACATGAAATGTAAAACCGACTGCCCCCCCCCCCCCTACATAAGATCCTGGCTACGCCCTTGGGCCCACACACGGAGAATGGAGGTAGGACTACAGGACTACAGGTGGAGCCATCATCTTATCGTACACTCGGACCATATAATTCATGGAAAGAATGAAAGAAAATTACATAATTAGAGGTTTCTACGGCTATATACGGGGGTGTCGGAGGTGAAACACGAACATCAGTACTAAACCGACTTAATGATGCAGGATGGACACATTTGCTTACCAAAAGCTAACGGTGCACGAATAAAATCTGCGTGTTAGGGAACTACGAACAAGCGTACCATCGGATCAGAGTCTAGGGATTTTAAATAGCAGATTTAATACGGGGTGGTACGGACCTTGCTATACATTCCACTGGTCGATTGTATTTAAAAGGGGGTAGAGCGAAATCTCTACCGGTCGGTCTCAGGTCGCCAGAGCCCTTAAAATGTCTGGCCCTGACAGGCTTCGCCGCTTCATGTGCAGCGATGTGCTTTTGGACTTGTAACTGAGAGACCTTACCAGTTACAATCCAGCCAAACACAGTTTTCTGAGCGATAAGCTCTCCATTAGCATCCTTCTGAACTCCAGAAAGCATAATTTTTGAATAAGTGTCGGCACCCAAAAGCAAGTCGGGTTGCGAGAGACTTAAGTCAGCCTTTATCATTTCAGCCAACTTCCATTTATTTATTCTAGGGGGAACGCATGATGGCAAACGGTGGGTTTTATTATCAACTACGTAAGCCTTTATGGTCAGACTTAAATTAGAATCTGTATGAGAGCGAAGTGTAATGATACATATCTCATTTGACTTCGAGGCAACAGTGTCATTTAAACCAATAATTTTGGTAGTCGGGGCTGAAAAGATTGGAAGAGACAATCTTCTCTGCAATTTTCGGGTAACAAAAGTCGCTTGAGAGGCGGGGTCTACAAGTCCACTTGATAAATACTTCAAGCGTGGTCCCTAAAATAACTTTGGACTTAGACGCGGGCGATACTTCGGTCGTTAAGGTTTAAATTAATGAACCTGGTGACTCCATGAGTATTTCCTCCGTATGTTCGGGTAGTGGTTCACGAGAGACACTGGTAACGAAATTCGTATGCCTTTTTGTGACACTAGACTTTGTTGTAGATGTATTGGTACCTCTAATATCCGAAATCGCTTCTAATGTTGCGAACCTCGAGGACAAGAACTTATTCATTTCAGACCATTTAGGTAACTCTGAAATTGTTGATTGGCATTGTTTCCAAAGTCTGAGAGTGACTTCTGGAAGACGAGTTGAGCTATAGCATTCAATCGATGCTCTTGAGGTGAAATCCACGCATTCCACCCAATTACCAAAAATGCAATATCTGAATTACGATTATAATAGATGACTTTAACTTAGGTGTGGATGCAATATGATCAGGTCAAAAACTGGCGGGATTAGATTATTAGACGCGGCCTCGCCCATGGGGCATTAGACACATGTCGAGCATTTATTGATTCGATTTTTATACAATCACACTTAGAGATGAGGGTATATATCATTTGATACAACCCAAAAGTGTAACATATAGAAGGAGTCACGTTAGACCCTAGGTTTCTTTGAACCAAATTCGATTCATGACTTTTTAAGTCGTTTGAGCCATGTCCGTCTGTCTGTCTGGCTGTCCGGCTAGTGCGCACGATAACTTTCGAAAGACGCAACCAAATGTTGTGAAATTTTGCACGAGTTAATATTTTCCCAAAACTACTTATGGTATTGCAAATGGGCTACATAGCCCTCCCCATACATACCTCCCATACAAATACACCATTATCAGCTATCATGACATCGTGCATTGCATTGTAAGCGGAGTCTCACCAATTAGACGGACTAGGATACTTTTATGTTAAATCTTAGGGGAAACATAAACCACGTAATATTCGCTGAATAGCCAAACTGTAATATTCCTCAGAAGCATGGGTACTTGCGAAAGCAGGCAAGACAGTACTTGGAGTGTTTGAGAGAAAAATATTTCGTAAAATCTATGGACGAATCTGCGTTGTCGGGAATTATCGGCGTCGAATGAATCGCAAACTGTTTGAGTATATGTCGATATTGGCATTGTTAAGCGTATTAAAATGCAGACTTCGTTGGCTAAGACATGTAGTGGGAATGAATCAAGATGTTTCAGCATAAAAATCATCTACAGAGGGTGAAAACTAAAACTTTGTTGGAAGGGTTATAGTACATTTGTTAAGGTAATAAAATCAATATGTGTTTGAATATTTACTTTGCCGAACTATTCAATGTGACGCGCTCTTTAGAAATTTTGTATTCTAAATGTTGATCTCACTTCGCTGCAAAACTAGTGTTGGCTGGCGAAATATAATGACGTAGTTTGTGAAATGTGCGTTCATACGCTATGTATGAAGTATATACATACTATGTATTTATGTACATGCTGCAAGTATATAATTAGAACTTAAGCTTGGATCAAAAAACTAAAGTCGTGATAAATATATGGCACTTGTTAGCGAGCTTCATTGAATCGCAAGTTGTCCGAATCTTTGATTCCTTCTTTTTAAGTCTTTTAAAAGCAATCAACAAAAAGCCATTGTTTCTATTGTTCCAAATAAAGCGGCTTACTAACAGCTTCAAGACCAATGGTGTTGCGACGGACACAAATGTCAAAGTGATATGCAACTGTGAATCGTGATATTGGTGGTATATATTTGTTTGCCACGATTCTCTGCTATGTGTGAACAGCAAAATAAGTTAAAGAGAAAGAGACTCTAGGACCATGTTGCGGCTGATGGCTTTTTGAAGATTCGTATAAATGTAACAAATCGCTGCTATTAAAACTTCACTTTATATCACTACTTGCTCTAAGAGCTTGGGGGCACACAAACAATATTTTATATTTTTTATTTCCAATAGGTACATAGTTTCGATGTGTTGCTTTTCGATGCCTTTCTTTGCTTTAGCAATTTCTGTTTTTGCCAGGGCCAAATATTCCTTTGTCTTATCCGTGCGCTTGGTTTGGTTGATTCCAGCTACTGTTTTGCGGACTTAAACACTTGAGGCAGACAATAATGTCTATTTTTTCTTCATCTTTTGCTAATGCAGACTAGCATTGTGTTGAGCATCCTTAACTTCCATTTCTATGAAGATATTAGTAGATATAGAGTTATTTCCAATGATGTTACTGTTACAATGCCGACGGTTTGTACTTTTTGTTATTTTAATATCAGGAATGGCTTAAAGCTCCCGCTTCCGGTTGAGAGAATACAATAGCGGAATTCACGATATGTAGTATTTGTACTAAATAGTAAAAGTCAATACGTTTTCTTATAATAGGAAGGTAAGTTC
This sequence comes from Muscina levida, assembly GCA_964034835.1. Lineage (NCBI taxonomy): Eukaryota > Metazoa > Arthropoda > Insecta > Diptera > Muscidae > Muscina > Muscina levida. The sequence goes on along the minus strand of OZ035883.1, from coordinate 90,002,577 downwards.
GGCCGTCTTTTATTAAAGTCTGTTGTCTTGTGGTACGAATTGAAGTTGTTAAAAAACACAAACATATCATATCAACCGCTGGGTTTGGTTCCTTTTTCAGACATCTACATTTCTTTCACTGATGGACCCTCGATGGGTTTGGTTCCTTTTTCAGACATCTACATTTCTTTCACTGATGGACCCTCGATGTTTTCGACAGCTAGTTGGGGTAGGTACCGTTGTATGAGTCTAAAGATAGAAGCGTATAAATTGACAGTAGTATTTAGAGATGTAATGTGGAAAATATTTTTTATTTAGGTTTAAATAACTCTATGCAACACCAAATTCCTGCTATATCTTGTTGTTGTATTGTAGTCCCACGATTGCAAAAATTATCAAATTTTTTTCTTGTAAAGTTTTTTTAAAATAAATTTTGAAATGCTTGCTTCACAGATTTTAGCATAACCCAAGAACTATTTGCCCCACTGTGTAAGTAATACCAAAACTTCTATGTTAAATTTCTTCAAAGTCTGTCGGTGTATATTGTTTAGCCTGAACAATACTTTCGGAGTTATCTACCAAAAAGTTTTCAGACAAAATTTTTTAAATCATTTTTTTGTTTATAAATACAAGTGCATATATCGAAAATTTGAAATATATACATAAGAACACGAAAACTCCTAATACGAATATGTTAACTGTATTTGCGGTTATTTCATTACATTTCATGCCCAAACCAATGATACTTAAAAGCACAACAGGTGAATATTAATGTATTTTATTTGTCTGCACTAGGGTGGTTTTTATATATGTACATATATGGAAAAAAAATCTCAATTTTTATAGGTGCTCCTAGAATTGTGCCATTTAGTGTAAAAATACAATTGTTAGAACACGATTGGGATATGTTAACCCGTGCCGATGGGAGTCCAAAGTTTCAAAGCTACGTGTGGGGAGATTTGATTTGGCATAATTTAAGAACTACTAGTCTAACTTTGCTAAACAAATTTCCAAATATAAAGAATTACAATTCCTTTAATCTATTCATATACACTGGTGCATATTTCTATAAATTCACATCGTTTTTTGAAATCAACTTGCAAAAAAACGAAATAGAAAATATTGATACATCTTCTATATCTATATATATAAAAAATTGTTGCAAGTGTGTTGTGACTTTATAACTCACGAACGGCTGGACCGATTTGCATAAATTTTTTTGTATGCGTTTGGATGGCGCCCCGGGTGGTTTATATTTACAATTCGGTCCAATTGGACAAAGGGGCGTGGCACTGCCCATACAACTTGAAAATCAAAAGGGCTGTATCTCATGAACTATCAGAGGTATGAAGATGAGATTTGGTATATATGTTGTTGGAGCAGTATTAATTACAACCAAGGTGGAAGTGGGCGGTGCCACGCCCCCTTTTCAAAAATCGGTCTAACGGCTTTTCTAATAGACTGATTGATACGAAAATTTTACCAAATGGTACTGTTGACCTGTGGATAGTCCCTGGCTATAATAGATTGTGATTAGATAAAGGGGAGTGGCACCGCTGATACAACTTGAAAATCAAAAGGGCTATATCTCATGAACTATCAGAGGTATAAGGATGAGATTTGGTATATATGTTGTTGGAGCAGTATAAATGACAGCCAGCGTGGAAGTGGGGGGCGCCACGCCCCTTTTCAAAACCGCTCTGCAGGCTTTCCCAATAGACAGATTGATACGAAAACTTTACCAAGTGGTACTGATGACCTGTAGATAGTCTCTGGCTATATTTGGTTGTGATTGGATAAAGAGGCGTGGCACCGCCCATACAACATGAAAATAAAAAGGGCTATATCTCATGAACTATAAGAGGTATGAAGTCTGTACGCTTTCAATAATCATGGGGCAACGAACGTCACTTCCAAAAGAAGCGCAAAACGGAGTAAATAAACGAAAAATTTTTTTATCTTAAAAAAAGTATCAGCTAGGATTTTGATTCATGTGGATTTTTAATGTACAATTGACACCCAACAAAACCCCATTTACCGTTTTTGTTGCCATTTTAGGTCAACCAATTCGTCATTCAGGCGAGTTGTGTGAAGTGTGATAGACTTTCATTGAGACTTTCTTTGAAAAATCACTATGTAAAGACTACACAAGAACAACGTTTACAAATCTTGCAAATTTATTTTCAAAATGCGCGTTCTGTTTGCCCTTTGTGAAGTTTATGGTGCATATACTCATCCATCTGAGCAGCTAATAAAAGCCATCAACGCTGTAGACGTAAGTGTGACAGGGGACTCGAATTTATCGAACCGACGCCGTTCTCAGCAACTCGGTCTCTGCAAATGCTGAGGAAAGACCTTGGCCTATATTCATATATCCAACTGGTAGAAAAACTAAAACCAGTGGACGATCAATTGATTTTTTTTATTTATCATATCATTGCACATTATTTGAAGGAGAAATGGTTCCAACACGACGGCGTAAAATGCCGTACAGCGCGTGAGATCATCACTTTGTAGAGCCAAACGTTGGTGACCGAATTATCTCATAGAATGGTAATAAGAGTTCAATACAAAGATAGTATTCGGAAATATTGTTGATCCATGTGAGAAGAAGACATGGCAAAAGAGGTTTTTATGGCTAAAGGCATAAAGCTTCAAACGAAATTTCCATTTTCGGTCAATAGGCCAAAGAGATAGTTAGTATACAGACGGTTACCGCTACTACATTAAATTTTGATCTTTAACGGAATGTCTGTTTCCGATTTGTAAAAGATATGACTTTGCTCATGAACTTTTTACTATCACCATAGAGCCTATGATATTTAGAATTTATAACAACAACACCCTATTTGTTAACTTTCATGTTAAGGAGTTGCTTGAAATTAGTTACATAAGTTAATAAACTAAACATATCATTATCGAGCTTAAGTACCGTTTTCAAAGTGCTTTGTAGACCTAAATGTGAAATATATTACAAGTTAAAATGCAATAGCGAAGCATTGCCGGGCCCACTAGTACATATATAAAAGTGAACATTTGTTTCTACCTATGACCGCTATGGACTTTAAAACCATTAAACCGATCTGCAACAAACCAGTTCCAATAGAAAGACAATCTTCAGAGTATAGTTATAGCCTATTTAAACATTGGTCCATTTTATGAGTCGATTTTCGATTTTCCCATACAAAAATTATCCAAATTTTTAAATTGTAAAGATTTAAATATTAACATAAAATGTGAAACTTATAGGATGGTACAGCATTCAACCGATGTGGTCCACCCCATTAACAGAATTACAATATCTGTCTTACTACTACATACAATAAGTGACATTAAATTAGGAGCGGATGCAGTATGATTAGGTCAAAAACTGTCGAGAGTGATTTGATTATTAAGCGTGGCCCCGACTGTGGAAGATACTTTGTTACTTTGCCTGAAGAACTATTTTGCGAATGACCATGAAATTTGGCGTGAATTCAATTAAGAAAAGTATGCGTATTTTAAAGGAAAAGGGCGGGATTTAAAATAGCGGGTGCAATAAACACGAATATGCGTGATCTAGCCAAAAATGGGTGGCCCTGCCCAATTCTGTCTTCCAAACGCAATAGCTGAGGGACTATAGCACCATTCGTCTTGATATTTAATATGGAATTATTGGAGACCAGTGGTGCACGTGACCGAGATCTACGACAGAAAAAAATTCGAATACCCACGAATTAAAACATTTCCCAAATCTGCATCTATTATCTATCTATCTATTGCCGTTTGATTTTAAATAATCACAGTTTCCAGTTCGATTAGAGTTTGCGATGACAATCAATAAAGCTGAAGGACAGTCTTTTCAAGTTTGTAGCTTGAATTTGGAAAATCTATGTTTTTTTTTGAATGAACAGTTTTATTTTGCATGCTCACGTGTGTAATGACCCACTGATTAAAGTATTTACACTGCGTTGGTTCTCCATACACGTTGTTTTATCAAAAGCATTGCAATAAATATAATGATCATTTAATAAACCATAATACTTTTTGCTGTTTGCGATGAATATCAAATATCAAAAGAATCTAACGCACCCGAAGATATATATTGCACCCAAAAAAATTACATTTAAGTTAATACTTCTTTAGGCAGGACGAAGTCTGCCGGTCAGCTAGTAAAAAATATAAACTTATTATAATTTTACTGTAAGCTTACGTTAGAAAACATGATATTTGGAAAATCTTTATCGCAGGCATTATAAGTTGTTATGTTCCAATTATTGGATAAGCGAAAGGGATCCCTTATTGTACAATTGTATTAATGTTTAGAAAATATTTGCAAATAAACTTGATATGCAATACATAATAAAAAAGTTGGAAAGCTTGTAGTAAATTTATATTTATACCTATTTCCAAATTAGATAAAAATACTATTTCAAATCAAATACAAAAGTTTTGTCAATGTAATTCCAATTCAATTGATTTCTTTTTATAAACTCTCTATATTTTCAGATAGTTTTATTATTTCTGGTCTTCTTTTACGCACCCTTTCTTTTATATTTATAAGGACTTTATATTAATCACGAAACACATCAATCTTTCAGCAGCAGCACATAATACTAAATGCCAAGACGAAGAAAAAAAATGTAATCAAAAATTATAACTGTTGTTTTCTGTCTAACCTGCGAGTTTACAAAATCATTGTATTTTTTTTTTTTACACATGTGATACAAACTAATTTGGAAAAGGTTAACTAAAATCTTTGGAAAACATATCGCGACCTAAGTTGTAAAGGTTGTAAGTCCAAAATTCAATATTTTACAGGAGGGACAAAAAACATTACATTTTCCTTTAACGACTTACTTTTTCAAAACTTTTAATGCTATTATGTGTAACTTGATCATATTTTTGGTAATATTGAGAAATTTTTCTGAGAAATTGCACTATACACTTTTTGGAGCATTTTTTTCGACTTTGAACTTTTTCGCTTTTTAACTTATCAATATGATTTGGACATAGCGCCTTTTCCTATAACAAATTTTTAAGAATAATTAAAATTAATTTTTTTTGTTATACTTATTTAACTTATTCATTATATTTTTATAACCTCACCCAACGGGTAGGAGGTTATTTTTTTTACGAACGTTCCCATCGCCGCCTCTCACACCCGCCCCAACCGACCGAGGGGGCCTCATTTCCATAACGTGGAAATAACGTACACACTGCGGACAGGTCCGTAGTGGAGAGCGAACAATATAGAATGTTCATATTCGGCTACAGATTAACTATCATCAGCCGATGCACCATACATACTAAGGAGCATAGAAAAAACTAAAGGCAACAGAATTATAACAAAATATATAACATACATTTATTATCTTACATTAATTGAATACAATAATGGGATATTAAGATAAACTCGTGAGAGAATATATTCCGATCTTATATCACCTCTGAGAATTGTATAAATCTTAATAGAATTTAAAATTTTTCGCCTACTAAATAGAGTAGGCAATTTAATTAGAGACAGTCTGCTGACGTATGGTGGAAGATTGGAGTTTGGATCCCATCGAAGATCACTGAGGCAGAACAATATAAATTGTTTTTGAACCGACTCTAACATATTGATATAAACATCATATTGTGGATCCCATACAACGGATCCATACTCCAGAATGGGTCTTACAAGTGACGTAAAAAGTTTCGTCGTAATATACGGGTCAGTAAATTCCTTAGCCCAACGCTTTATAAAAGAAAGAACTCCATATGCCTTGTTTACTGTTGTTACAATGTGATAATTGAATGTATATTTTCTATCAAGTAATATTCCTAAATCTAGAAATGAGTCAACCTGTTCCAAAATGCAGCCTCCCAACCTATATTGGGATGAAGAATGGCGGGATCTATAGAATACCATATTTTTACACTTTTTCAAGTTAAGCTCCATTAAGTTAATGTCGCACCAAGTACTAAAGCGATCATGATCATTCTGAAGAAGAACATGATCGGAAGCATTATTATATGATAAATATATCTTGACATCATCTGCATACATTAGACAATTAGAATCCACTATTGCCTTAGGCAGATCATTAATAAACAACAAGAATAAAATTGGACCCAAATGGCTTCCCAGGGGAACGCCAGATGTCACATGAATAGGCTTAGAGATGGAATTGCCGAACATGACCATTTGTTCGCGGTTCATTAGATAAAAAGAAATCCACTTTATCATATTATTGTCGAAACCAATATTAATCAATTTATGCAGTAAGAGTTTGTGATTAACCTTGTCGAAGGCTTTACTGAAATCAGTATAAATTACATCGGTTTGCATTCCCGAAATAAAACCTTCAATAACGTGTGAAGAGAATTGTACATTTGTATAGGAGGTACAAGAAAGAGATTTTATCACAAAAACTTTATCCTGCTTGAGATTTACTAAACACAGAATTTGGGTACGATCCCGTTGGGTGTATCGATATTATCACTCGATTTCTAAAGCGGGCGGAATGGTGCATATGCATAGGAGGTACCAGAAGGGACGGGCCATGTAGCCTATTTGCCATATCGTAAGTAGTTCTGGGGAAATATTAACTCGTGCAAAATATCAAAACATTGGTTGCGTCTATCGAAAGTTACCGTGCGTACCAGCCGGACAGCCATGGCTCAAACGACTTAAAAAGTCATGAATCAAATTTGGTTCAAAGAAACGTAGGGTCTAAAGTGACTCCTTCTATGTGTTACTCTTTTGGCTCGTATCAAATGATATACATATACCCTACTACCCGTAGGGTGAGGGTATAAATATGCCTAAATGCTTGAAAATTTCTCCGCTGAGATTCCGCCCTAATGCATTTGCATTGAAATGCTATGGCTACTTCATTACTCCCAAAATCAGAGAATGATTAATATAAAAAGGGCTGGAGTTACAACATTTTCGCTTTGTTTGTATATGTTGTAGGGACTTAGAACATTTTCTATTCAGTTATAAAAGGTGACAACGCGTATATTTTTTGTGGTTTTTTTTCTCAAGCCAGATGCGTTTTCAATTTATCTTGCGGTTTACATCAAAAAATACATTTAGGCAAAAAGTGGACTTACAACCTATACAACTTTGGGTCGCGATATATTTATTAGCCAGCATACATCAATGTTTATTGGGCAATTGTTTGCTTTTTTTGTAACTGTTTAAGTAAGTAAGTGTAAGTGTAAGTGTTTGTAACTAATTTACTGAAGGTTTGGAAAACGTAAACTAATTTAGGGACAATTAACTAAAATCTTTGGAAAACATTTACTTATTAGCCGGCTTTTATCAATGTTTATTGGGTTGAGTATGTGATAGAAGTAAACATTGTAAATACAAATTCTCTCAATTTATTGTAGTTAATATATGAAGAATTTGGTGAAATTCTCGAGTATTTTGTTTAAATACCCAAGTACTTTGCTTATTGCCTATTGTTTATTGGATTTGTTTGCATTAAATCTTAAATGATAATACAACACAGAGATGTTGTTATATGAATTTCGTGACATTTATTTCTTAAATATGATGACTAATTTTTCCAATAAATCTGGCAGTATGACTTCAATGGTGGCTTGAATATTGCCTTCAAACCAAGAATTTAACACAGCCCCATTACAAGTAATTCAGCGGCGTTTAATCTCACGATGGAAATTAAGTTCTTACCGAATTGATTTTGCAATAAATCGATTGTTAAGGGCGTTGTAAGGCAAGTTGTTCCATCTTGTTGGAACGAAATGTCGTATAACATAAATATTTGGAAACAAAAATTCAGTCATGACTCTATAGCGCTCGCTATTGTTACGGTCAGCTCTTTGCTCATTTTAATAATTCGTGCTACAGCAGCAATATTCTCTTCGGTTCGCACATTTCTTTTTCACCTTAATTGTTTTGAATTGAGAAGATTAAAGCTATGTACAGACGGTTGTCAGATCTGCTAATGTACTGGCAATGTTCTGACAAAAAAATATTGTTTGCAAAAAGTAAATTGTCAATTCAGACGATTGTAACAAAACCATACAATTTCAGTGCCAATAGCTTAAAGCTGTGTACAGATGGTTGTCAGATCTAATAATGTTAGAAAATGTTGAACAGCCGTGGGAACTAAAAATTTTGTTTTGCAACGTTGTCAGAACTTTGTGAAACAATTACAGTCGAAACTCTCTATAACGAATTCCAAGGACTGGATATTTACTTCGCTATAAAGAAAATTCGCTATATAGAAAAGAACAAAAATTTTATTCCTTTTAACATTTTTTATTTGTAGTAGTCAGTTATTTTGGTTTGAAGTACATTTTTCGACTTTTATTCTTCAATACAATTTTCTAATACATTTAGAGAAGTAAACACAGTATTTGGTTCGTTGGTTTTCATTTCCAAACAGGTACGGAAACCTTCAACTGATGAAGATAGTTGTCCTTTTTTGGGGTAACGGTTTCACAATATCGGCAAATTTGTCTTCGTATTCATCTGAATCTGTTAAAAGAGAAATAATAATGTACATCAGAAATTATTAGCCACGGATTTTCTTTATTATTGTCTCTTTACCAGAGATAGCTGGTGCTCCAAAACTTTCTCGAACACTTTCGAGGATATCTTCGTCGGATAGGTTGTCTGTGTTTAATGACATCACAGTCAACATTGATGTAGTCTTCTCATGTTGCATTAATATTAGCAAAATTATTTGAATAAATTCGTTATATGGAGATTGAAAACGCTTCAATTTTGAAGTTACGGTCGCAAAAATGCTTCGTTATAGGGAAATATTCGCTATAGGGAAATTTGTTATATGGAGATTATAAAACACTCAAAGTACACTTAAAACACAGTGTTCTTATAATTGCTTCGCAATAAAGAAAACTTCGTTATATAGGAGTTCGTTATAGAGAGTTTGGACTGTATATTGTCAGATATTTGATGATCGTATGAACATATTACGTTGATTAGTGTAAAATAATTGTCAGACACTTTTTATTGCTAGATGTGCGATGTACGTGCACATGTGATAGCACTTGTATTGTTTGGAACAAATTATGGCCAATGTTTTAGTTCGTAACAAAGTATAGGATTGGTAAATTTTAATAAAATGAATACTATTAAACTCTAGTATTATTTTTATTATTATATTGGCAAGAGTGATAAAGAACAAGAAAATCACCTGACTGTGCAGCAAAATTTGTAAACAGAAATAAAAATAAACAATAAAAAATAGATTTACATCAAGAACTGAATTATTGATATGCGATGAGAAGAATGTCAAATGGCTATAATCTAACACTTAAAATAGTATTTTTTGTGTTTTTATTAAATATTTTTTTTCTTGTTTATTTTCTCAGTTGTCCATCAATATCAGCTGTGTACTTAACTATTGTTTAACTAACCTAAATTAAAAGGTGCAACCAGATGTTAATTATTGTCTAAAATAATAAGATTGATGTTATTATTGCCTAAAAAAAAAAGATTGATGTTTAACAGCAAGTTTGTTAAAACAAAGGAAGATTCATCAATCTCAAATAGGCATTAATGAATATAAAAGTTGTAGTTAATTTTAATACTTTTTTTAATTCTTATTCTCCTTTGGATAAATTTGTAAGACCAAAACTACAATAACTTTCAACTTACCCCTTAGCCAAAGCATAAGCATCCGTTTAAATAAAAACTTTGAACATCAATTTGAAATTCAGAATATCGATGCTTATATAGGTGATCCAAATAGTAATTAATATTTTCGAATCTGTAAGCCGGGTAATTCCAAAATAAAACTAATATTTTGTGAACCCATGGAGAGCCCATCTTGAAATTTGCACATCTTGTAAAGAAAAGTATGCGCAATATTTACATTTAAAATAAAGAATATCAAAAGATACTTTTCAAGGACCATTGATTGTTGCCCTTCATTTCTAAAGAGGAGGTGGAAATCTATCAGGTGATACAATGGTCACCTTAATCCGATGTTGCGCTTAAAAGTTACTCCAACATGAACGAAGATATCTTCTCACAAAAACGCTGCAGATGAACAATTTTAGACAGCTAAAAAACATGAACTGTGAGGAGTTTCGACCTAAAACACGGCATTGTATCGGCAGCAACAAGTGCTAAATTTCATAAAAGTCAAAAGGATCGCAAAATTTTGGAATCTATTAACCATTAATTGAAATGCACTAGAAGATTTTATCGTAGTATTTTCTCTTTAGTGCATCAATTACCACCAATTTTGATTTAATTTTAAAATAGTATAACTATGCTGCAAATTTGTTAAGCATATCTCTGTTTTGAATGATCTTTACTAAAATAATATTTTTACAACAACCAACATTTGATAAAGTTGCATAGACAACTACAATAACCAATGGAACTGTTGCTGCAAAATTCACCTGCAAATAGCCAACACAATTCAATGTATGTATGTAGAAAAATAACAAAGGGAAGAACAAAAAATATATTCAACAGCACAATTGAGTTGAGACTAAGGCCAGACACGTGTTATGCTAGTGCTGCTTGCTTTACAATGTTATTGTTCAGATGAATCCACAACGACGAACTTCCTTACAGATTGTTGTTACTACACCAACATTATATTTTTTACCATGACCGCTCTGCCACTGTTTATATGTATGTACCAAATCAAAAGCTCATAGTAATTGTACGCTGTAGATAAGTGAGAACATTATGATTCAGCTGTTAGAGAACACGGCCCATGCCAAGCACGATGTAATAACACATTATTACCACCAGTTCGCCAAAGATTCAGTCAATAACATTAACTGAAAACTTTTTTCGATTGTTCCCCTTGAGAGATGTCGGAATCAACTCACATTTGAATATGCTTTTATTTTAAGTCACAAACATATAGGGCCTAAAGTTTAACCACGATTCCAAACGTCAACTTTTTTTAGAAGCTTTTACCAGCCAAAAGCCGTTTGAGTTGATATGCATCTCAAACGTTTAGAAGACCGCCGTTCAATTAAATATATATGGTGGCAAGGCTCGATGAGAAACAAACGCATGATAGTCGTGTTATACAGTCAATCCAAGATAAGTGAAATCTTTAAAGGTTTGATAGTTTTGTTCTATTTATGAGTGTGTTCCCTTAAATTTGTCTTGTTGTGATTTTTGATGTCGAATAGAGCATAACTATGAAAGTATGTAGAGAAAATATTCACCTACAGAGGGTCAAATTTTCAATTTTTTAGATTGAATTTGAGCCTTCAGCTATATGAAAAAAATGTAAGTTAATTCCCCTTATTATGTTATGTTATTTATGAAAAAAGATTGGAAATGTTTTAAAATTAGGGTTTGAAAGAATTGCCAACATTTTTTTTTGAGAGATTTACTTACTTAAGTTGCCCATTACAACTTACGAACGTGGTTCATAAATTAGAGGCCTTAAGTATTAAAGAATTCCAAACGCTTTAGTCTTCTCTATGCGTTCTCCAGTTACTCCTATCAGATGGTAGCACGTCGCCTACCACTTGGCCCTTCTAACGAAGTTTGGATCTTCTTGCTCTGCGCCACCCTTCAGGTTCGCCTTCAAGCACGCTACCACTTGGCCCTGCCAACGACGTTTGGGTCTCCCTGCTCTGCACCGACCTCCATGTTGGAATTCAAGCATCTTTCTTCCTGGAGCAGTTATATCCATCCTGGCAACATGAACAAGCAATCGAAGTCTTTCGATTCTGACTCTTTTAGCTACGTCGATGTCGTGGTAAAGCGCATACAGTTCATGATTTATTCGCTGTCGACACAGATAGGTCCTTATATTTTTCCGAGTACTTTTCTCCCGTTGTCGTAAGCACCCACGAATCGGCAGCATACAGTTTCTAAGTACCCCGAGATAAGGTGGTATTAACAAAGGCAGCCAAAGTTCGTTAAAACATTTACTGGCGAACACAGTTTTTCATTTTTCATTTACTTCCTCAAAACAATAATTTTTAACCTTGACGATGCGCCTCCATCGAGAGGACTCTATGTTTGTCGAAATCATTATTTGTCCTCGTTGACCCCTAACAGCATATTTGCTGACTCCTTTTCTAGTGATTAGAAAACTGCAATAATATACCGCAGATTTCTTTTAAGATGGAGAAAATTCCTTTTTTTATAAAGCATAAAATTGTGGCAAAAATATTGGATATACAAATTTTAAAAAATGGTGGCCTTAAACCTATGGTCTTATGCAACGAAACGAAAAAGAATTATGTCAAGACCTCATACATACTACTACGAAGCTATAAAATAATAAATACTTAAAAACTTAAGTTCTCTTAACACCACATGAATGAGGTATACATATCGTCATATGAAATCAAAAAAGCCGTAATTTACATTTCAAAAATTTTACAGGAGAAACAAAAAACTTCCTAAAATTGTTTGCGCTTGCAAACAAAAAGCCGTAGAATTTTGTTAATAAAATTGTCGTATGTCTGTAAAACTTAGCAGGTACATGTATTTTGATGCGGTGCATAGTATTCAAACAAAAGGTCTATTTTAAATTTTTGGTAACTTACGCCTTTTTTTGATTTTATATGACGAAATGTAGGATAGCTTACCACATTGTTGTGATTTAACACGCTTTCTATTTTAGATATACAACAAACGGCACCTTCTTGTTTATTGACGACATGCGAACGTCGCTTATTGAGAATTGAGAAGCTTTTATTAGAAATGCCGATTGACTTAATACTATACTACGAAGTTGCTGTCGACAACATCGAGGGGTGCGGCAATGAAAGAAACATGTAGATGACTAGAGCCGGGTTTCGAACCACGGATCTCCCGCATGGTAGTCGCATGGTCTAACTAATATTCTACGGCCAGCCCAAAAAAAAAACATCCTTTTTAATACATTAAGGCTGGTACTAAGTTCATTCACACGAAAATTGTTGAGAGACATCGATTTGTTCGCTACATAATGTGTCAAAGTATTGTCAAATTTTGGTGTTCAATATTTCAAATATTTTCCATACATTTTCTTTGCTAGAGTTTTCCTTTCGTTGTGAAAATGTAAATGTTGCTGGGATCTGTTCCGTGCGAACAGAGTAGTACTGCTTCCTCAACTACATTTATTTCGAAGCAATATAATTTGTATGGGATTTAAAAACTTTTCGTACGAAATACTGATCACAGTACCAGCCTTTATATATTATTTTCGATGCAAAAAATTTTGAAATGTTTATTAACGTTTTTTTTTTGCTGTTTGGGACATACAGAATAAACTCGATAGACCGGACCCCGCTAATACGGATAAGTCAGTAATCCAGACTGCCTTTCCCTACAACTTTGGTACTTTATAATCCGGAATAAATGCAAGCAATACTTGTTTATTCATATTATTTTTTCAAATTATACGAACCGCAAAATCTTGCATGAAAAAATGCTTAGCTAATTTGCGGCAAAAAACCTTTCATAGATTGAACTGCCAACTAAAATTTATATTTTTATTTTTGCAATAATTTGATTTAATGATCACAAACTTAGTAATAAACAACATATGGGCAATTCCATAGTCACATATGTGACAGGTCGTACGTTTCAATGAGATGAGAAACAATAAAAACCTTGATTTTATTAATTTATTTTTTTTATTATGTGTAATACTTAAGGAGCTCCATATTTAGTAAAAGAGACGAAATCCTCTGAACTGATGGCCCTAAAATATTAGTAAATAAAGAGGGTGACGTTACGTGACAAAAATAGAAGTATTTTTTTCTTTCTTCACAAAAACACAATCCAGTTGTGGTAAAACTTTTTTAAATATGATTTGGAATATTATAAATTTATTTAACAATATGCTAAACTTCAAAAACTTTTTTAATTTCTTTTTATAACATATTTTGACAAACGTGACGTGACGTTGCGTGATGTGACATAAATTTCCTTTTTGATAATTTATAACAAAATTATTTTAAGACAAATAATAATTTGCGAATTTAGGGAATATTATAAAGTTTATGAAACAAAATCACGAATTTTACATTAGAACACCTTTAAAATAAAATCGAAATTTTGCAGCAATCTGATCATTTTTTATTATAACTTACTTACTTTAGTGGCCCATTACAATTTACGAACGTGGATCATAAGTTTGAGGCCTAAAGTACTAAAGAATTCCACACGCTTCGGTCATGTTCTCCAGTTAGTCCTACCAGATGGTGGCACGTCGCCTACCACTTGGTCCTTTCAACGGAGTTTGGGTCTCCCTGCTCTGCGCCGTCCTTCAGGTTCGCCTTCAAACACCTTTCTCGCTGGAGCATTTACATCCATCCTGGCAACATGACCCAGCCATCGTAAGGGAGTGGCACATATTCCCCAAAATCAAAATCCCCAAACACAAAATGCCCACACTTTTTTGGCGACAAAATCGAAATTTTGCAGCAATCTGATCATTTTTTATTATAACTTACTTACTTTAGTGGCCCATTACAATTTACGAACGTGGATCATAAGTTTGAGGCCTAAAGTACTAAAGAATTCCACACGATTCGGTCATGTTCTCCAGTTAGTCCTACCAGATGGTGGCACGTCGCCTACCACTTGGTCCTTTCAACGGAGTTTGGGTCTCCCTGCTCTGCGCCGTCCTTCAGGTTCGCCTTCAAACACCTTTCTCGCTGGAGCATTTACATCCATCCTGGCAACATGACCCAGCCATCGTAAGGGAGTGGCACATATTCCCCAAAATCAAAATCCCCAAACACAAAATGCCCACACTTTTTTGGCGACAGTGTAACAAAATCTCCAAACACACAAATCCCCAAATACAAAATCCCCACCCTACATTTTGGTGTGGTTCGGTTTCTTTTAGCGACAATTTTCCGCGCACTTAAAACTCCATTGAAGCTTATAGATTCAAAACTATTGTAGGAGAAAAAAATGCGGCGTTTATGAAATTATTAAAGAGTTAGAGAAAGAATTATAGAAATAAAAACAAATATACTCAGGCATAGGTATAAGAAAAAATAAAAAAAATGTGGACCGTCTCAAGAAAATTAAAAAGTATGTTGAATATCGGGCTGATTTGGAAAAATTAACTTATTTCGCATCCATATTGCATAATATTTCATGTTGCAATTAATATTTTTATGTACGAAATATTGTAAATGTATTTTGTTTAAATCGTAAATATTGTTATTTTGTATTTATAATTAATGCAAGTGTCCTCAATGAATGTTGTATATATTTCAGTTTTTGTAAATAAATTTTAATTATAATAACAAATTTTTTTAATTATGGTTGCCAGATCTAATAAAATATCATCCCTGAAGATGCTGGAAAGAATCCCAGCGAAACTTCGGATGCATAAATGTTAAAATAAAAAAATAATCTTTGACATCAAAATGACCTTGAAAGCCCGATAACAATTAATATTTTAAAAAGTAATTTAATTTCAATACCTACATTTGTGAATTTATAATTCAAATTTTTGGAATTTTTCAGAAATAATTATAAATATAAAATTCTCAATTTCTGTGTGATAACCATTCAAATTATGTTTAAAATCGCGGCGATTTTTAACATAATTTGAGTGGTTATCACACAGAATCTGGGGATTTTGTGTTTGGGGATTTTGATTTTGGGGATTACGTGGTACACCCCCATCGTAGTCGTTGCATTCTGACTCTTTTAGCTACCTCGATGTCGTGGTAAAGCTCATAGCGAAACTCGCCGCCGACACAGATAGGTCCATACATTTTTCGGAGTACTTTTCTCTCGAATACTCCCAGGTTTTGTATGTCCGTTGTCGTAAGCACCCATGATTCGGCAGCATACAATAGAACGGGTAAGATTAGCACCTGGTAAAGCTGTTTCTTAGTATTCCGAGATAAGGTGGTATTACTAAAGTGCTGCCGAAGTCCGAAAAAACATCTATTGGCTAGCACTATTCTCCGCTCAATTTCTTGGCTGACATTATTTTTCTTATTGACGGAAGATCCGAGGTAGGTAAACTCATCAACTACCTCAAAACAATAATTTTCAACGTTGACGCTGCGTCCCCATCGAGAGGACTCTTTGTTCGTCGAAATCATTATTATACCATCACCCTTAGGGATGAGGGTATATATCATTTGATACGACCCAAAAGTGTAACACATAGAAGGAGTGACTTTAGACCCTAGGTTTCTTTGAACCAAATTCGATTCATGACTTTTTAAGTCGTTTGAGCCATGTCCGTCTGTCTGTCTGGTGGCTGTCCGGCTGGTTCGCACGATAACTGTCGAAAGACGCAACCAAATGTTTTGAAATTTTGCACGAGTTATTATTTTCTCAAAACTACTTACGGTATTGCAAATGGGCTACATGGCCCCGCCCCTTCTGGTACCTCCCATACAAATACATCATTCCGCCCACTTTAGAAATCGAGTAATAATATTAATACACCCTACGGGATCATCCCAAATTCTGTCTTTAGTAAAGCTTTTACAGGATAAAATTTTGGAAAAAATTTTGAAAGCCTAGCCACGCCCCTTCTGGTACCTCCCATACAATTCTACCTTTCCGCCCACTATAGAAATGGAGAAATAATATCAATAAATTAAACGTGATCGTACCCAAATTCTATTTTTAGTAAAGCTATAATAGAATAAAGTTTTGGTGAACAAAATTGGAAGTCTAAATAAACTCTGTATTTAGTAAAGCTATAACAGGATAAAGTTTTGAAGCATAAACCTAGAAGTCTAGACACGCCCCTTCTAGTACCTCCCATACAAATTTACCACTCCACCCACTTTAGAAATCGAGTAATAATATCAATATAATAGCAATGTTTTTTATTTTACTGAAGGTGATGGTATATGTAAGTCGGGTCGCCCGACTGAAACTTTCTTACTGGTTTTTGTTTTGTCCTCGTTGACCGCTAAACCCATTTTTGCCGACTGCTTTTCTAGTGATGAGAAGACTGCAGTAACGTCCCGCAGATTTCGGCCAATGATATCTATGTCATCGGCGTAGGCTAGTGGCATGTGGCTTTTATGGAATATGGTGACAGATATGTTGACACCAGCCTTTCTCATCACCTTCTCCATAACTATATTAAATAGTGTACAGGACAGGCTATCGCCCTGCCTGAGACCTCTTTCCGTGTTGAATGGTTCAGACTGTTCTTTACCAATCTTAATCGAGGATTTGGTGTTTTCTAAGGTACACCTGCAAATTCGAATTACCAATACCAAAATCAGACATGGCCTCATAAAGCCTATTCCTTATCGGAGAGTCGAAGGCAGCTTTGTAGTCGGCAAAGAGGTGGTAGGTGTCGATCTGCTTTTCATTGGTTTTTTCCAGGATTTGTCGTAAGGTGAATATTTGATCCGTCGTAGATTTGCCAGGTCTAAAGCCGCACTGATATGGTCCAATTAGTTTTTCTATAATTGGCTTTAGACGTTCACACAATATGCTTGAAAGGACCTTGTACGCAATTGGTTATAGGCTTATTCCACGGAAGTTCTTGTGAAAATTTCAAGAAGATCGGTCCAGAGGTTTGGTCTCCTATAAGGTACAAACAAACAAATAAATAAACAAACACGCATTCCATTTTATATATGTGACCCTGTAAGTTTAAAGGGACCTATGCTCAGAAAATAAGTTTTGGAGATAAACGACTGAAGTTAAAAAGTTGATTGATTTTTATCAAAAGTGTCTAATTTAAAGCTAATTTCTAACTAATGCAGCTAGAAAGCTGTGGTTTGTTGCATTAGAAAGTGCGTGTTGTCTACTATAAGAATCACCAAAAAAGTAAAAATCGATTTTTTTTCGACCCATAGGTCCCTTTTAACTTGCCGGGTCACATATATAGATAGGCACGGCCTGAAACTAAATGCCTTACTTTGACATAGAAAAATTTAAAGTAATCTTAGTTTACCAACAAAAAAACCTTGTAAAGTAGCTTAAGCTTTGAGGTAAAAAGGGGAATCGTGGGGAAAGAATTTCCTCCATTTCTTATGTTTGAATATTAACGGTCAAATTTAAACTATAATTGGTGCTGGACATTTTCGGCTGATATCTACTTCGCATGTACATGTTTGACATAATGGTAGATATATATACAGCTGATGATGTACCATTGTGCATCAGTTCGTCACAAAGGGATCTGAAGATGAACTCGTCATGGAGTTCGAAACGCGTCATCCTAGTGCGTGACACACTGAATTTGACCAAAAATATAAAACAATAAAAAACACTTTTCTGATCGTAAGCCGAATTTGATGTATCATTTGATACACTTAACGTAAATTTAATAGATAAAAAAATATAAAATATAATTTTACATTTTCACTCAGTAACATTCTCCCATATAAAAAACAGGGATGGAATGCTTGTGTGAGTAAAAAACATAAATAAAACAACATTTTCTGTCAACAAACTAGAATATGTTTGAAATGTGTGTAATATTAGGAGATCTGTTCGCAAATATTTGTCATATGAGTTGGCACATTGTAGGAGTGTTTCAAGATGGATTAATCTGATTTGTTCGAGTTATTCGAAAAAATTAATTATTAAAATGTTCGGTTAATTTTTTGACACGATTAATCGAATAATAGAATGGTAACCCTAGAAATATATTTTAAAAATTCAAAGAGGTGACCAGATCGTTAATGCAATTTTGCACTCCGTTTAATCATAAATGATAATAAGATAAGATTTGGACATTTTAATTTAATAAAATTTAAATATTCGTCTTTACTAATACAAGTCAGAAAATTTTTTCCAAGTTTTTGTTTTCGATCGCGTTGGACCTTTGGACGTTCAATAAAACCTTACATGTGACTGTACTTCAATGTGATGTCTAAGAGGTTTGAGGTATTACGAACCACGCGTATGAAAACAAAAGAAGATCATCCAAAAACTAAAAACCGTCAAACATTTTTTAACTTTGAGTGGCTTAAAATGTTGCAACTAATGAAAATATCGTCAAAATCTTTATATATTCTTACTTTTGTGAGAGTATACAATGCAAACTTATTAAAAACTTTATATCAGATACTACCAATTACACTGTAATAGTCGAAAAAAAGGCAAGACCGGATTCGACTGCTTTACTTTAATTTGGACAAGAGGAATTGAACTGCATCATCAGTTTTCTGTGTTACAATGCCGGTTTCATACAATATTTATTTTTACTCTGAGTAATGTTTTAATGGGTTAAATAGATTTTCGACAAGTTATAGTGGTTTTCCTGGCTCCAGTTATCTTAAAAGGAAATTTTTTTTTCATTGTCGGCTCCCTCGAATGTTGTCGACATCAACTTCGCAGTATTAATGTCGAGTCAATCGGAATGTCTAGTAAGAACTTCTCAAACAGTGACGTTTGCATTCGTCGATAAACAAGTAGGTGCCGTTAGTTGTGAATCTAAAAAAAGAAAGCGTGTTAATTCACAACAACGCGAGAAGCTATTTCATACCTCATTCATGGGGTGTAAAGGGAAATTAAGTTAAGTTATAGTGGCTTTTCGGATAAGCTTGACTTACTTAAAACAACTTCGTCGAAGCCGGCATATCCGAAAACCCAACTATAGTCTGCGAAAATGATTTGAGCTTGTCGAAAATCTATTTAACGCCTTAAAGCACTACTCAAGTAAAAAAAAAAAACTTTAAAAAATGTTGTATGGATCCGTCACTGTAACTCAAAAAACTAATGATGCATTTCGATTCCTCGTGTTCGAATTATGGTAAAACCGTCGAGTCTGGCCTTGTCACTGAAAATTTTTGTCAAAATTTGACCCATATATCATTTGAGGAGGTACTTTTCAAAACTTGATTATTATTCCACTTTTCACAGAAGTGAGTTATTATACCCTCAAAATCAATATTTCCTCAAAATTACTTACGGTGCTGCAAATGGGCTAAATGGCCACGGCTAATTGGAACTGTTTTCTCTAGGGTTGGCATAAAAAATTAGATGGTAAATGACATTTCATTGAAAAAAATCATTCAAATTGCAAATTATTTTATTTGACGTTCGGTTTTCCTTTTTATATTTTGTTTACATCTGCCATAACATTTTTATTTTACTACTTTTTAAACAACTTCGTTTAGCTTAGCAGGTAATATCCCCCTTATCCCCCTTAACGTATATAGGATAACATTTGTATGACCAAGCGCATATAAGTTACCAAAAAAAACTCAACCTATGTATCTTAAGTTCAAATCAGGGAGTTACGTTATTTGGAATGTTACTTCATATTTTGTTGGATTTGAATCCATTACGACAAAACTAGTTCGAACGCAAGTTAAACATATGCGCTATTTGCTATAATTTATCCTCATCCTCTATGCAATGCGCGTGGTGAATTGAAAGCTTTTTGCTGCTGCGTTAAATTTGAATCAGTTATTCGGTAGTTGTTTTAATTAGTAGCCACACACTATTTCGCGGTTTTGTATATAAATGTGAGGGAGTTTATGGTTAGACCATCAGTTCAACTATCAGCGTCAAACAAGAGTTAATAAAGTTTTATAAACCTTTTTGAGATTTAAAAATCTAAGTGTGAAGTCGTAACAATGAAGGTATGTGTGGAAAATGCTATTGACTTTTAGTAATCCAAAGCAAAAATATCACAATCATTAAATTTGGAGGATGCGACATAAATTGGAAGTGTTATAAAAAGGCAATAGTTGCACCTCATGGATAGTTGTTACCAACAAAGTTTTATTTTGTGGCATCATTTAATAGCAAAGATTGTGGGAGTGTGTTTCCTAAGAAATTAAGGAGTAGCCAAACAACACATCCAAAAAAGTGGCGAATTTATTTTTTCTGGTTTGCGAGCAACTGTTTTACTCATTTGCGAATCCACCAAGGGCACAAATGTTATTACATCTATGAAGTAAAAACTAATTGTAGCTTTCGGCTTTATTAAAATGCCTCCCAAGGCTAAAACAATTCTAAACTATAATTATATTTTATATTTATTACATATTATTTTTGCTTTTAGGTATTTGTATGTGTTTTGGCTATTACATTGGCATCAGTCCAAGCTGGTCTGTTGCCTCATATTGACGATGGACACATTGTTGATCATGGTCTTGTGCATCATGGTGCCGATTTACACCATGCCGATATTCATCATAGCAATGGAATTCATATTGGTCACTCGGATCAAATAGTTGTCGCCGATCATCACCATGATGTTGAACATCATCCAGTCTACCACCATGCTGACCATCATGCTGCATCCGAAATACATCACGTTGACAATGATGTCGATAATCACCATATCGCATCCGCCAAGATAGTCCATCATGAACCTATTCATAATGTAGAACCTGTTCACCATGTAACCAAAGTTGTGCATCACGAACCACATCACTTCTTGCACTACACCAATCCCGTTGTTGATCACCATGTTGTGCACCAAAACCATCATGACGCGGAACATCACCACGCCGCTGATTTGCATCATAGTGAATTACACCATGGGGATGTTCTTCATCATGGTGATTTCCACCACGTTGATGCCCATCACCATGGTGATTTTCACCATGGCATCAATGTTCACCATGCACCTTTCGCGCATCATCATGCTGGTATATTCCATCACGGTGGTGTTCATCATCATGCTGCTTTGGGTCATCATGCCGTACCTTCTGTTCACCACCATCACCATAATGCCGGCGTTGTCCACAAGGTGTTCCCAAATCACTTACATGGTGGATATGGCAAGGTGAAAATTATCGAAAAACTGTACTAAGCGATAATATTCTGCCAAACCCTTAAATATATGAAGGGATCGTTTTCCATGTTCATAATTTATTAAACGAAGAACTCTCGTATAATTACATAAAATCATCTTTCATATTATTAACAATATATCTACAAATAAGTTTTTGTTGTTCCTTTTATTTCGTTAAGTCAATTGTTGATTTTGTTAATAAAACTTTTTAATATAATAGTTGAAATTTTCTGTAAATAATTTCTTAGAATGGAAAAATTTGGGATCTTTATAACGGGTCCGCCATTTAACATCTTTTTCTAAACTAGTGCTTATTTCGTGAATAGTAACACTTAGCTCATGTCTGATTTGACAGATAATTAGTTTTATCCTTCCGCTGAACAAATATGTTTGTGTATACGCTTGAACAATGCTGGGAAATATTGCGACATTACTTTGAAAATCATGGTAATGTCATGGTAATATTTTGCCAAAAAAAATCAACTTTTCAGATGAAGCTCGTTTTGATCTTGGAGAGTATGTAAACAAGCAAAATTGTCGCATTTGGGGCACAGAAAACCCGCACACATACATTGAAAAGCCGATGCACCCAAATAGAGTCACTGTTTGGTGCGGATTTTGGTCCAGAGGCATAATTGGGCCATTTTTCTTCGAAAATGAGCAAGGAGATCGCGGCGATCGTTATCGGGCCATGTTGAACGAATTTTTGTTCACAAAAATTGAAGAGGAGGATATTGGCAACATTTGGTTTTAACAGGACGGCGCTACGTGCCACACAACCGAAGCTACACTCGATGTTTTGCGCCCTGTTTTTGAAGAACGCATTATCAGCCGCAGAGCTGATGTCGTTTGGCCACCTCGGAGCTGCGATTTCACACCGTTGGACTATTATTTGTGGGGTGCCCTCAAAGATAAGTGTTACGCCGACAAGCCAGAGACAATTGACGCTTTAAAGGACAATATTCGTGAAGCCATTGGTGAAATACAGCTGCACACAATCGATAATGTGCTTAAAAATTGGACCGATCGTGTAGGCTACTGCATGGCCAGCCGGAAGGATTGTACTTTCAAATAAAAAAATAAATTTGAGAAAATATTCAGTATTTTTTTTATAGCATTTTCAAAAAAAAAGTTATTTGGCGGACCCGTTATATACAAATGTCACTTATAGGGAGCAACATCTATGAAACGATCTTTCTTTGATTTGATAGCATTTCTCCCCATATAAAATAAAATTTTTAAATCATATATCTGCAGAGATTTTTATAATCATATGTTTAAAGTTTACGAAACTTTATATGTAAACTGCAGTTATGAATGGTCATAGTTTGTTTTGAAAAAGGCCAAATACAAGTTTATTTTAAAATCAGAATTATGTGACGATGAAATAGACGAATCGTCCGACGAAGAAAGCGAGAATGAATACGATGTGGATGATATAGAGGAAGAAAAAGATGATGATATAGAGGAAGCGGCAGTGGCGGTAACAGTGTAAAAAAGAATTACCTTAACATCGAAACAAGTGAATCAAGAATTCACGAACACCGATTTGAGCCATTCAACACACCAGCGACAGCATAATTTTTCGCTTACTTCGAATTGTCCACAGATTTTATTGTTACCGATCCAAAAAACTGGGAAGTGACCAATAAATAAATAAATATTGCATAAATAACATGTTACTGCAAGTGTTGTGCCGTAACGAGGAGGAACAAATATTTTAGAAGCATTGGATAATTTTGGTTTTGGTGTCATTAGAAAGTAGACACAAAGTGTATTCGGATGGAATCAGAGAATAAAATCTAGAGTCATAAATCAGGCTCCACGAAAAGCGCCCAAACGAGAAATTAAATATTCCCCAAATTTTTTTCTTACATTTTTGGGTGTATTTCATATGAAATAACTCCCAATTTTTTTGGGCCGTTTTTCATATTTCTTTGGAAATTATTTCATTCCTCATATGGGGTTTTTAAATTATGAAATAATCTCCAATGAAATAACACCCAACCAATTTTTTAAATTTGGGGATTGTTTCATATCGTGAATAATTTGGGTGTTATTTCATTTTTTGTTCGGAGGTTATGTCATTTTTAAAGCTGTTGGTTTTTAGGGGTTATAATTATATAAAAATAGGCCTTTTACAAGAAAACTTTTAGCCTGTGAATATATTGCAATATCTTTTGAATGTTTACAGATATTTCCATTTGTGTTCATATTGACGGATAGAAAATTAACAAAATGCACAAATCATTTTTTCATTTTGAGAATTTGATTAGTACACACTAAGAATGGTATTTTTTTTTAAATTTGTAAGAGTTCTTCAAAAGGAAGAATTCAATAAAAGCAGAGAGTTTGATTTGCTTGTGAACACTGGAGGTTGTTGTGTAAAGACCAAACGTAAAAGGCAAATTGTCTTCCGAACTGATTCATTTCAATAATTTTGCGACTTTGCTGTTGGTCCATATTGAATTCATGAAATTTTTGGTGAAACTGACTCTTATATGAATTTTGGGCATAATTTCATTGTTGTTGCTGATGGGGTTTATTTCATTGGGGGTTATTTCATTTTCATCATTGGGTGTTATTTCATATGAAATAACTCCCAAATATTTGGGGTTGTTTCTTTTTCGCTTTGGGGTTTATTTAATTTATTTTTCGATTTTATTCATTCACTGTTTTTGGGTGTTATTTCCAGTTTTTTGGGGTTTATTTTATTGGGGGTTATTTCATTGGGGGCCTTTTCGTGGAGCCCATAAATCATTGCAATGTTTGATGTCAAAGTGTATTCGGATGGAATCAGAGATTAAAATCTAGAGTAATAAATCATTACAATGTTTAATGTCAAAATACCGTTATTTACTGCCAGATATCTCGGTAACGGATAGTTATAAAAATATGCACATATACTTTTTTCTAGGTTTTAACATGATATTTGCTAAATTGTTGATATATAAGGTGGAGTGCAATAACCTACTTCGTAATGCAATTTCAAATATTGTTTCTTTTTTCGATGTACCCCCACAGATGCAATGCATATTCCCTGAAAACAGCTAAAATATTTGTCGACACATATCCTTGGCATTACATGATGTCTTCTATGCACAAAATATTTATACATGGTGCAGACATCACAACTCATGTTGCATTTTCTATTGGCATGATGTCTAAAGAAGCCCTTGAAGTATGGAATATGGAATTCCGGGATTTACGTCAAAACCATTCCCGTAGAGACAATGAAAGATGTCTCATGACATGCCCGATTTAATCTGCGGACAAAAGCCCCATTAGGAAATATGACCGATTTGTTGTTGTATTTGGTATTTTATCAAATGAAGAGAACAATTTGAAATATGTATTGTTATTGCAGCGAGAGTCGAATGCGGTAGTAAGTCTCGTTGCGCACTTAATATGTCTCTCTGCAGCACAAGACGAATGCGGGCATGCCAATAACTCAGTTATTATTTAGAATCTGATGTATCCGAATCAAATAAAATATTGTAAAAATTAGTGCGCAACCTACCTATGACCCTATCTTACTTTATGTCTTTTCTGGAAATATTTAATGCTTTTGACAAAGACGTTAGAAGCGGATCTGATACAATAAGCAACCCATTCATTCAAGGAAGTCATGCACCTTTCCTTTTTTACCCGTGGACAGAGTAGCGATCATAAATAAACAAGAACACTAAAACTGCGCCCGCGCACATTTTTCAGCGGCCAAGCAATCGCTCGCGACGTCATACAAAATTTGAAACGCACAACTATCGTAAAGAAACTCATGAATGAAGCTAAATAAATAAAAATTTCTGAACCCTATTTGCTATTTGGGACCGGCCGCTGCATGATGGTAAGAACACGCGACTACTATGCGGGAGATCCCAGTCATTTAAAAAATAAAAAAAAGAATTTTCTTTTATTTCCGGCTCCTCGATGTTGTCAACAGGAGCTTCGCAGTATAAGTATTGAGTCAATCGGCATTGCTTTTTCCAAAAATGCAATTATCGAACCTCCCATACAAAATTACCTATTTTTGGAATACTAATATTCCTTCCATACCTTTTTTAATTTGGTAAATTTTATAATCTTGTAACTGTAGACAAATCCTCAAAAAACTGAAAAATTTTCCACATCCCTTCTGGTACCTCTCTGAACCGAATGACTGTTTTGGTCGGCCCACAGTGGAAAATTTTAGTGCTTATCGGATCAAAAATCTGTAACTTTTTTGTTTTAAGAGATAGAGTTCTGAAATTTTGCACGAATAATCTTAAATGTATGTGCTATTATTCTATAAAATATGAGCCAAATTAAACCAGAACTTTGTTCATAATAAAGGTAAGAAGTTTATTTTTAGCATATAGAGATGACTTGTACATGTATTTGGTACAATTTTTGATACGAAAAAAAGTGCAACACATTATAGGAGATGAATTTGACCCCAAACATCTTAAAACCAAATTCGTTTCAGGACTTTTTAAGACGATTGAGCTATGTCCATCTGTCTGGCAGGCTGGCTGGAGTGCTGGTGAGCAGGATAACTCGAGTAAACCTTAACGGATCGGTATAAAAATTTACAAGTATTAATGTTTTTCAAAGCGAACTAATGGCATTGTAAATGGGCAGAATAGCCACACTCTTTCTAGTACCTCCCATACAAAATTACCTATTTTTGGATAATTAATTTGTCTTTCATAACTTCCAAACGGACGACCGGGGAATATTTGAATTTCGTCAGTTTATTTATCTTGCAAAAGTAAACAAACCCTAAGAAAACCGAAACTTTTCCACGCCCCTTCTGGTACCTCTCATACAAATGACCAAATTGACCCCATAGTTTTACATACATATCTTTTTTGTAAGTACACTAAATTCAGTAATATGTTGGGAAAGATGTTTCCCTTATAAAAATGGACTCAGGAATGAATACGGAATATATCGGTTTACGCTTTCTGGTACCTCTCATACAAAATGAGCTATTCGTAACTTCCAAACGAACACTTGGAGGGATAAGAAAATTGGTCGCTTAATTTATCTTGTAATAGGAAAAAACCAAAACCTCGAAAAACCTAACTATTTGACACACCCCTTCTGGGAACTACCATACAAATTCCCAAATTCACCCATATAGTCTTATATGCATATCTTTTTTGTAAGAACACTGAATTCAGTCAAATTGTGCGTTAGTTGTACGGTTATGAAAATTTAAATCAATAATAAATATGGACTATATCATACCTTTTGGTCCCACCCAATTAATAATTTCCAAACGGGCACCTGGTGGATAATGAAATTTGGTCGGTTAATTTATCTTGTAATAGGAGGCAAAACCCCAAAAAACCTAACTATTTGACACACCCCTTCTGGGAAATTACCAAATTCACCCTTATAGTCTTATATGCATATCTTTTTTGTAAGACACTAAAATGAGTCAAATTTTGCGTTGGTTGTACGGTTATGAAAATTTAAATCGAGAATGTATATGGAGTTAACCCCTTTTGGTCCCACCCAAACAAAATAATATATATTTTTGGGAAATGAATACTTGGGGGATAATTAAATTTGGTCAGTTAATTAATATGGTAATGAGGCAAAACCTCAGAAAACCTAACTATTTGTCACACCCATTCTGCTATCTCCCAAGACTTAAACAAAATCGTATATTGGGTGAGGGTATTTACCAGTTTGTTTACCTTGTACCTTGTATTGGTTTGTCGGCACAAGTGGTAGGTTATTCAATTTTTGATCGTCACTAGTCTGGAGTAAAGAATTCATAGTCAAAAACTTCGTTTTTTATAAGTTTTTTTTATCTAAATAACTGAGTTTTTTAACATTATTGAATGTAACTTTTGTTTATGCACGAATATGCAGCTAAAATTTGTATATTATTTTATAAATATATTAAGCTTTAAATTTTTTTACATATGAGCGCAGAGCTAAACGCAGCTCCTAACTAAAAGCCTTACCAAAGTTTTTGCATGCAGCCAAAGCAACATTACATCATTCAGGAGCTAATATTTCAAATGTTTTCACAAAAACCTGGTCCGCTCATTATAAAATTGGAATCTACATCAAATTACCTTACCAATGAGGTATATACCTCCTTAATATAACTCCTTATTAAAAATATGATCTGAATTATGTTTTATTTTTATAGTAATAAATCGTTGTCGTAAAAAGATGTGAATACTGTCCTTATTTCCGAGTATTACTATTGACCAAACAACAAATATTTTGCTCAAATTATAAAGTTCGACATCTTAGCTTTTCGATAGAATTATTATGGTGTATTTCGAACCTTTTTAGAAATGAATTATGGGCTGGTCTTACTCTACGATTTTCCACTGTGCGGCGCAAAGGAATTAGGACCGCCTTTAAGAGGTTGTAGTTACGATTCTGGTCTTCTTTATTTGGAGCGACAATTTTTATATGGGTTCCATCGACATATCCAATAACTCCAGGAAATGCTGATTGTTAAAAAAAAATTTTACCCATTGTGGCACATGACATGTGTAATGCATTCAGTGTTTCGACCAGAATCTTGTAACTACTGGCTGCGACTGTCCAATTTGAAATGCATTGCTTACACTTAGGTGATAAAACCTCTGTCCTTAGGACCTCAATGTTGTTGACAACTTAGTTATAACTGAAACAGATGGTCTCTATGAAATAAGGCCCCAAAACAAAATTGAAATAAAGCCCCAAAAATTTGTTTAGAAAACAACAACAGTGAACTTTGCGGTGTTATTTAATTTTTTTTTTGACTTTATTTAATTTTTGTTTTGGGGCTTTATTTCATAACAAATTTCGAAAGTGAAATAGTGCTCTAATCTCGCAACTCTTATTCTCTGATATTATTAAAAGACGAGTGCGGTGGGGGGGGGGGCACGCCCCACAGTGGCACCACCCCATACATTTCTTGAAAAAGAATAGAAGGAGTGGTCGTACAGCAATGAAATTTTGCAGAAACACTTCTCTGGGCTAAATTAAGAAATTTTGAGAAAATCTTGGAAAACCGCCCACTGCCACAACCGCCTCTCATATAACTGCACTTGCCAAAAATATTATTTTTGGACCTAGGGACTTAAAATTCGGGACAGTACTTAATTAGTTCCCTTATGAAAAAAAATTAAACATATTGGGGATGCCACGCCTACTTTAGATTCTACGCCCATTTAAAGTTGGAGATTTTAGATGTTTTTCTTCCCTGTCTAGAAATATATGAAAATTTCATATAAGTTAAAAAATTTTAATTTTTATTCAAAAGTTAAACATGTGTTGTCTCCATACAAAAGAAGAGAATATCCCTAACAACCCGCCTCGAAAGATATTAGCCTTCAAATATACCGAAAATATCGCACAAATGCATGCCGATTTTGTATTTGTAAAATATTTAAATTAATTTTAATTGACTATAATACGAGGGATGTTCGCGAAAATATTTTATTATAAGTACGAGGTGCATCGCCCATTATTGTAGAGTGCTAAAATTCTGTGTATAGATTTTGAGGGGAACTCGCTTTCATCATCTGATTCATCGCCTAAAGATTTCGCACATTTGGTACTTAGAGCCACTCTAGTGGAAAGCCGTCGTTAATATTATAAAAAACTAGTAAGGCGGTTATCTTCGGCTATTCCGAAGCTCAGATACCCTTCAGCATTTGTAAAAATGGTGGTAAAACTGTTTATTTGCACTACAACTATATTTTATTAAACTTTGTACCACAAAACAGGGCAGTTGATGAGAAGTGGACATTACTTTTAGCTTCACACATCCATTTTGTCAGTAATTTTGTATCGATTTTATTCGTTTTACCGATAAGTTTATGAGTTGGTGAGTTTGAGCTTATTTCTATGAATTTTGTAACTCCCCAAAAATGGCAAGTTGTGTGGGATGTGGGAGTAGTTTAAATCCGATCATGCCTATTTTAGAACTTAACCTCTGCTTCTGGATAGAAGCTTACATACAAAATTTTAGTCTGAAAGCTCATAAACACCCCCAAAAAGGGGGAGTTTGTATGGAAGGTGGGTGCTCATCTTACAACGTAAGCTTCTATTATAGGATTAAAGCTTGCATATACAATTTCAGCTCAATATTTCCTAACCTACGGCTATAATCGCGGGGGCAGTTACGCGGACACCCCAAAAAAGGTAGTTTGAATAGGAGATGAGAGTAGTTTTTGACCAACATTTCTTATCTTAGAGTGTAGCCTCAGCTTAGATATTGAAACTTGCGTACAAAATGTCAGCTATATATCGCAGGCACAGACCCCGAAAAGGGGGAGTTTAGAACTTAACCTCCGCTTTGAGGATAGAAGCTTGCATTCCAAATTTCAGCTCGATATCTCTTAAACTGCGGCTGTAATCGCGGGGACAGACAGACGGTCACCTTTAAATCGACTCAGATTTCGATACTGATCATTTATATATATATTGTCATACCTACCACGCCTCCTTATGGGCGTTACAAATGGAAGAACAAAATGAATATAACCTTCACTCCGTTTATGCGCATGGTGAAGGGTATAAAAACTGGGAATGTCTTCATCGCCTAAACTAAGCACCAAATTGTATAAAGAAAATTATTTTTTAACCATAAAGATACCTTAGTTGCTAAAATGTAATTTCTACAAGAATAGCGTTGAAAGTTTTCAGTAATATAAATTCCATACATATATAGTTGAAATTTCCTTTTAATTTCTGTTTGGATTCACTGATCAATTTGAGATTCATATGTTTTCATGAGTATTTTCAGCCTGACGAATGTTACGATCATACGATTAAATTACAAAAAATACACCTACAAGTTATTTTGTGTCTGCTTTTGTAATGATTTATGAATTGATGTCTAAAAGCTCTAAAAAGGTGAATTACACAGTGCAACACACTTTTTCGGGAGTGAACCAAACCAATATCAAACGATAGCATTTGACCTCAGTAACAAAACCCTAAACTCCATTTTTCTCCACTACGTCACACAATAAATTTTAATGTATGTCTCCGCAGATATGAACTATCCCAAACCTATTTTTACACATGATTGTTCATTTTCTTTTATTTGACTTTTGACTAAAAAAATCCAACTTTAACCCACTGTACACAAAAATTGTGACGTAGTTGAGCAAAATTAAGTTTAGGGTTTTGTTATTGAGGTCAAATGCTATCGTTTGATATTGGTTTGGTTCACTCCCGAAAAAGTGCGTTGCACTGTTTGCTAAAAAATAAACTTTTTAACATTTCATTTTGATTTTATTTCGGAACCTTTGACTCGTAGAGGTTATTGTTTTTCGTTGACTCTTAGTGAAATTTTCCGGAGAATATTTCTATAGAAGATTCTAATCCTTGACCTCCGTCCAAAGTTGACTTTTAAACAGTTTTTCAAAATTGGGCCAAAAATGTCCCATACGGGTGGGAGCTAGAGGATTAAAATGTTCTGAGAAAATATTCCCCTGATTGTTTTAGAATAAGTCTCCGAAGACATGAAATACCCCAAACTTATTTGTACAGATGATTTTTCATATTCATTGATTCAACTTTTGACCAAAAAATCAAACTTCAAACCACTGTAAAAAAAATTTGTGACGTAGTGGAGCAAAATGGAGTTTAGGGTTTTGTTACTGAGGTCAAATGCTACCGTTTGATGTTGGTTTGGTTCACCCCCAGACAATGACCATCAAATTGTGTCATAGTGTTATTAAAAAAACAACAATCCAAAATATTAACAACACAACCGCCTTCGTTATGTTACATATGCATTTGCAAATGCGCTAAATTTATTAATAAAATATACCAATATCGCTATAAAAATATTTTTTATGGGACATTTATCCCTCTAGTTATAGAACCACAAGGTAATAAAGTCCTACGCGACCTTAATAACTTTGTGTAACATTAATTTCCATAGCATTCAAATAAATTAAAATTTTACAATTTAATAGCATTTAAGATATTTTAGATGATGTATGCTGATTTGTATCGTGAACTTTTTTCACTTAAGGTTTGTGATAATGGTGGAGAAGTCACTGCAAAGGTGTTGATGAATATAATTTGGCAACTATTGAATCCGCCCTCCCAGCTGTCACATAATCCATTTCACACAACTCTTATAAAATAAACTCTATTAGCAATAACTATTTTCTAAAACCGAAAGTTAAAAAAAAAAACAAAACATATTTTATGTATGTTAGGCCGGCCCTTAGTTAGATGGGCGAAAATAATAAAGTTATTAATTAAAATAGCTGCCAAACTCACCATTCCATCTCTATGTAAAATCAAACAGTTAAAAAAAATAACAGCAACACAAAAGCAAAACAGTATAGGATATGTAAGTAGCGTCCCTCGATAAACATGGATAACCTAACCGTTTGTTAACAATTTTTTTCAAACAAGCATGTGTTTTACTCATGACGGCGTGCACTTTCTGAATCAAATATAGAACTTTAGGAATATCTTTCCATTTCTGTATCAAAATATACATCAAATTTGGCTAAACGATCAGAAAAGGGGTTTATTATTGATATTAATAGTCAATTTAATGTCACGCACTAGCATGGCGCGTTTCGAACTCATGACGGATTCATCTTCAGACCCTTTGTGCATCAACCAGATCCTTACGCTATCATACCAAAGAAAACGTATTCCTATACATAAATTATTCTTTAACATATTTTTTTTAAACTTATATGTATTTGATTTTGTCGTAATGTGTTATTTTTGTAGCCTTTTTTATTATTTTCTTAGCAGGTGTGTCAACTATTTTAATTCATAACTTTAGTATTGGTAGGCAAATTTTTATGATACTGTCAGTTCAGTTTCCAACAATATAGTAATATAGTAATAGTAGTTTTTCATGATTTCAATCGCTTTGAGCCACTTTAAAATTCTTTTGATTGACCCAAAAACTTTCTATTTCAAGTTTTCTTTTTTTGATATTCGCATATTTCTAGGGGGTAAGACCGGCAGACATAACACTTTTTTTAAGGGCCACCTTAATGTATATATTGATTTACAAAGAAAATATTAAAAGTTATGTTGAAGAAACCATATTACTATGTATTATTTTATATATGGGTAGTTCCTGTCGTTGCGGATGCACGTTTTTTTCTTATTTTGTAGTTTTCTCGAAAAGTTTAAATATTTTGATGATTATGTTCATATTCAGGGCTATTCTGCGTTTCGATTACGCCCCCGCATTCCGCTACGCACGGATCGTAAATTGGTATTCCAGCAAAAAACTGAATCGAAAGAACATGAGGAAGCAAGTGTGTATTCACAATAAGCTGTTTTGTCAGTGGAAAGGAAAATAACGAAACAAAACATAAAAGCAATTGTGTAAAAATTGTTAAGTAAACTGCAAACAAAGCAAAAAACTTAAACTTAATTTCCCTTTGCACCCCATGAATGAGGTATGGGATAGCTTCTCGCGTTGTTGTGAATTAACACGTTTTCTATTTTTAGATTCACAACTAACGGCACCTACTTGTTTATCGACGAATGCGAACGTCACTGTTTGAGAAGCACCTATTAGACACGACGATTGAATCGACGCTTAATACTGCGAAGTTGCTGTCAACAACATTCGAGGGGAGCCGACAATGAAAGAAAATTTTATTTCTTTTTTTCTTTTTTTTAAGATGACTGGAGCCAGGTTTGAACCTGCGATCTCCCGCATGGTAGTCGCGTGTTCTAACCATTATGCCACGGCCGGTCCCAAACAAAGCAAAAACCTAAAGCATAAAGTTTGATAAAAAGAAAAAAAAATAGTAAATTTTTGTGGAATTAAAGATATCAGTGAGTGCCAAAAGACAAAAAAAAAAGTGAACAAAAGAAAGATGTCTGTGGCCAAACTAAAACAGTGTGCAGAAGCCGGAGCTATCTTTTATTATATTTGCAAGATTGCAGCTGAACAATTAAATTTTGTTTATTTTTTTTAGAGAAATGGAATTTATAGCAGCGGCGTTTTTGTTGGAAGAGGATGACAACGCGGAGCAGTATGCACAGTCAAGGCTGGAAAGGCGAAAATTGAGAGACAACTGTAATCCGTTCGAGATGACCGATCAAATGTAAGACACTTGGGTTTAAAGTAATTGATATGCGAAATAATTAGTTTACTTTTATAGGTTCAAATATAAACTTTCGTCTAAATAAAGATGCGTTTAAATATGTTTTAGACATTTATGCGCAAGAAACACCCACGAATTCATTAGCATCTGTTTCACCGCTTAACAGAGTCGCGGCTGTATTGAGATTCTTTGCAGAAGGAAGCTACCAACACGGAGTTGGTGCGGATTGCAATATTGGATTGGGTCAATCCACAATGTCTAAGTCGCTAACGCACTTCCTTAACGTTATTGCATTTAGCTCACATCGCACTTCTTCCCAAAATGCCTGTAAAGCCTCCTTTGGTCTGGAGTGGAAGCCTCCAGCAATATCGGTATTTTTGGCCATGAAAGACAGCAGCTTCTCGTATTGCGCGGGCGTTGTTGTTTTTGGCCTGTAATAAATGAAATAAACATCAGAAATCAGTAAATAGAAATAAAAAACTTTCATCTATTTGATACTTACATTTTTCTAAATACTTTTTTATATTATGTATTTTTTTACACAAACTCCGTCAGCTAAGTTACAAAAACGTAACTACGTTCGTAATGTAGAATAGCTACAATCGAAAGAAAAGCGGAACGGAACGCAGAATACCAGAGTTGCCAAAACGGAGAAAATCCGTGCGTAATCGAAACGCAGAATAGGGCTGATTAAAAAATGTAGATTTTGGACAGTACTATAATGTTCTTTTAATGAAACTTTACTAAAAACCTTGTATTCAAAATTATGACTAAAACAAAGTGCGTTACACACACAAATTTCCACAGCAACTTGAAGTGTCTATAAAAGTTTGTGAAATTTAGCGAAATTTCTTATGTGATCAGTATATTTTCCTTTGTGAAATAAAGAAGACATGTTGAGGTTTTATAAACAACTAACATCACACTTAAAAAAAATTTACGTTTCTGCTACTTTAATCTAAACGGACTAGAGAGCTGCGTTGGTGCATTCATTTGTCTCGCCTCATACTGTACTCAAGAATGGTACACAAATATTTTGGTATAAAGCACAATGAATTAAGAGTTCAGTTGTTTTTGAATGCACCCATTGTGAATATTTTAAACATTCACTGAAAAATGAATGAATGAATGTGGTATTAACTATGAATGAATGACTTTTTAAGAGAGAACAAAGAATGAAGTGAAAATATTCGAGGTACATACTGTACTCAGTGTGTGTGTTGCGCTGTAGCAGAACAATGTTTACATTGTGTTACGATCAAGAAGCAAGAAATTAAACGGGAATTTAAATGAGTGCCAAATTACAAAAAACTGGATCAAGTTTACTATCATTTAATCTAATTTTTGCAAAGTGGTGGTTGATCCCATCAAGTGTCATGTAAGTTTTTATGATTCAAAGAATATAACATTTAAGCAATGTTCGTGTTATTGCAACAAATTTTTGATCCCGGCTTCTAAATAGTTGATCCTTAGATTTTTGAAAAGTAGAACGGTTTTTAAGATATGGTCAAATTTTCATTTTTAGTGTATTGAAAAAAGGTAGGTCTACTAAAATGCCATTTTCTCTGGTCACAGAACGGTGACGAAAATAAAAGACAATAAAATTATATCTTAAAAAACGATAGTTGTTTAAAATCCAATTATAAATGACGAAGTTATGGCACTTCAAAGTTGGAATTTTGTAAAAATTTTGATGATTTTTCAAGTTTTCGCTGCCTTTAATTAGGTTTGTTTTCGTGTTTCCGTGAAAATTGCTCCGGTTTCAGACTATTGCATGATAGAAAAATATGTTACAAAAATTTTTTGCCCCTGGTCATCAAAATCGTATAAAAAATACTTCCGCATTTGCAGCATTTGGGGAAATAACCCAATTTTTTTTTTAGATATTCCTATGTGACTTGTTTAACAAAAAATGTAGAGTTATTTTTCGGAGGGCAAGCAAAACAACAATTACTACTACTCTCAAGAAGAGGTATGTGTACTTAATTGTGAATGTAGCGTTTATTTTTCAACCGATTTTGATGACCAAGTGCAAAAAATTTTTGTAACATATTATTCTATCATGTAATAGTCTGAAACCGGAGCAATTTTTACGGAAACACGGAAAAAAAACTTTATGAAAGGCAGCGAAAACTTGAAAAATCATTAAAATTTTTATAAAAATCTAACTTTGAAGTGCCATAACTTCGTCATTTATTATTGGATTTTAATCAGCTATCGTTTTTTTAATAAATATTTTTATTATCTTCAATTTTCGACACAGTTCGGTGACATCGGTGGACCAAACCCAGAGAAAATGGCATTTTAGTAGACCTAACTATTTTCAAAACACTAAAAATTTAACCTTATCTCAAAAACTGTTCTACTTTCCACATATCTGAGAGCAGATTTGAATTACATTAAAATATATTATTAAATGTCCCGGATACAGAAACTTTTGAAATTTTGTGACATAGTGTAATTTGCGTTAAATTTTTTTTATACCATAGAATACGATGTTTGGTGTTACGGAATCTAGAAAAGTAAGATCTTTAACAATTAAAGAAAGAATTTTAAATGGGGAATACAGTTTAAATCCTAAAAGAGGGCGCAGCAAAGTATGGGATATATTTTCAAAAATAAACGATGATAACAGAGTGGAGATGACTGAAATCGTCGCATGTAAGACATGCTATAATATATATATGTTTACTGGGAGCACATCTAACTTAGTAAAACACAAATGCTACACCGATGCCACCCGCAACTCAAAGAATGTTGAAGAGATAAATGTGGATACAAAAACAAAAGAACAGGTTATAACACTGGTTACAGAGTGTTAAAAAAAATGTGACCATATTTTGTCATTTAGTATATCTTTGCGCAATTCTCCATAAACAGCTCGAAAACTGCAGTAGTCGCTGTACAACATGTCATTGTCCACTGCATCTGATATTTGTAGAACTTTGGGAATTTCTTCCAAGTCAATAGTGAGTCTTTTAGATTAAATGCTGCAATTTGTCCAAAAATTTACATTTCTCGAAAGTCGTAATGATAGACAATTGCTAGGGATGGGAAAGAGATTAATACCCACGGAAATGGGTAAATGGAAAAATGTTAAGTGCTCACAACTAGTTCATAAGAGAAAAATATTTTTTTGTATCTTCTTTAATAAGTTGTTTCTTTGATTATTCTAAGTATAGGTAGTAAATATTAAAAAGTAGGGATTTTCCCCTGAATTACTTCAATACTCGGGATTTTTGCGAGAAGTCGGGAAAATCCCGCCTATTCCCGACCATCTGGCAAGCCTAGCTGGAACACAGTTTACTATTTGCTGAAATCTGTTGAAGAAAACTGGGTTGATATTACAAATTTTTTAATAGAGAAAAATGAAATAAACATAATAGAAGACATTAATATAACGCTTTTAAGTTATATTGTGCGCCTTTTAACGCCATTTGAAGAAGCGTCGAAAAAACTTGAGAGCTGCAAAATTCCAACCATTCATTTGACAATTCCCTACATCCATAAATTAAAAAGAAATGCGTTACAGACGCCAATGACAATATAACCATCACGCACTTAAAATCCAATTAAAATGAACTCCTAACTTCTACAGTTTTAAAAAACCTAACAAAATTTAAGAGCAATCAAGCTGAAATATTGTATTGAAGCTTTCCTACTCTATGCGGAGGTTGAGTATTAAGATGAGACAGATCGGTCAAAAATTACTCTCACCTCCCGTACAAACTCTCCCTTTTTGGAGTCTGTCCCTGCGATTGCAGCCGTATTTTAAGAGGTATAAAGCAGACATTTTGTACGCAAGATTCAATTTCTAAGCGGAGGCTACTTTCTAAGATAAGCAATGTCGGTCGAAAACTACTCCCACCTCCAATTCAAACTACCTTTTTTGGGGTGTCCGCCTAACTGCCTCCACTATTACAGCCGTAGGTTAGATAATATCGAGCTGAAATTTGATATGCAAGCTTTAATCCTATAATAGGAGCTTACATTGTAAGATGATCAATATCGGACGAATGCTTCTCCCACCTTCCATACAAACTCCCCTTTTTGGGGCTGCCCGTCTGAATTTCCTTTATGTTATGAGCTTTCGGGCTGAAATTTTGAGCTTTCCAGAAGCAGAGGTTAAGTTCAAAGATAAGCAAGATCGGATTTAAACTACTTCCACATCCCACACATATTCCCATTTTTGGGGAGTTGCAAAATTCATGAAAATATGCTCCAACTCATAAACTTATCGGTAAATCGAATAAAATCTATAAAAATTATTGACAAAATATGGATGTGTGAAGCTAAAAGTACCGTCCACTTCTCACCAACTCCCCTGTTTTGTGGTACAAAGTTTAATAAATATAGTTGTAGTGCAAATAACCAGTTTTAACTCCATTTTCACCAAATGGTGAAGGGTGTCTGAGCTTCGGCATAACCGAAGATAACTGCCTTACTAGTTTAATTTAATATTGAAAATTGTATTTAATAACTGCATAAGCCGCCGCCGTTGTTTAATTAGTCGACGCCAATTAGACGCCGCCGACACAAACGCAATCGGCGTTAATCTCTAATCAGAAAACAAAAGTTTAAGCGTCTACATAAACATATAATCAAAGGGAAGAGTCTCAACATAAACGACAATTGTATTAGTTTGTGGAATTACTTAAGTGGGTCATATGTAACCATGTCCTGCGTAATTTTTTTTAAAATTGCATATGGGCAAATCCTGCGCGACGAACGCTATATTTGTACGCGTTTTTAGATTAAAATATAAACATTTTTTGATCTTTCCAAAGAGATACGTTTACGTTTTTGTTTTGTTCGCTATAGCTTCCGGATGGTTTAAAAGCTTTTTTTTCAAAAAGTGGGCGGCGCCACGCCCCTTTTTTCAAATATCGCTCTGACGGCTTTTCCAATAGTCCGATTGATACAAAAATTTTACCATGAGGTACTGTTGACCATACAACTTGAAAATTTAAAAGGCTAAATTTCATGAACTATCAGAGGTATGAAGATGAGATTTGGTGTATATGTTGTTGGAGCAGTATTACGGCTTTTCTAATAGATCGATTGGTACGAAAATTTTACCAAGTGGTACCGTTGACCTGTTGATATTCCCAGATATATAGTTTCTTATTGATATTTTCTAAGAATTCTTCGTACATTTCAATACTGGTATACGATTAACACGTTTTTGACGCGAACTAATTAATTCGCCCTAATGATCAGGCTATTTCGAACTAAATAAGTTAAAAGTGCCGAGGCGCTGCCCACGCACTTCAATAGTTAACTTTTTAACGTACACCAGGCAGTTGACTAAAATAGTGATTTTTGTAGTTAACTTTACAGGTAGTATTTTTCAATTACTTTTCAGGAGAGCGAATTGGTAATAAATCATATAGATAGAAAAATTAAGCAATATTCATTGTAGTTATACTACAATGGTTAAATTTTTATAGTATATCAGAGGTAACATTAGCAAACAATTATAAATAACCTATGCATGGGGCATTTTTCTTGACATATAGAACTTTTGATAGGTAAAGGTGTAAATCTAGCTGTCATACTAATGAAGTGTGATGGACTTTCTTTTAGTATACTTAGCAAAATCACCATGTAAAAACTAAACAAGAACAACGTTTACAAATTTTGAAAATTTATTTTAAAATGCACGTTATGTTCGAGAAATGTTCCAGAAAAGGTTCCAACACGACGGTGTAACGTGCCATACAGCGCGTGAAACCATCACATTGTTATGCCAAACATTGGTTACCGATTTATCTCAAAAAATGGTAATACGAGTTCAATACAAAAATAGTATTCCGGATTATTCTTGATCCGTGTGAGAAGAAGACATGACAAAAGAAGTTTTTATGGCTAAAGGCATGCAGCTTCAAACGGAATTTTCATTTGCGGTCAATAGGCATGCCCAATGAGATAGTTAGTTTATAGACGGTTCCCGCTACAATAGATCAAATTAAATAATTTTGATCTTTAGCGGAGTGTCTGTTTCCGATTTGTAGAAGAAGTGATTTTTCGCCCTACATACAGAAAAAACTTAATCTACATGTCGGCACTATATATATGACTTTGCTGATGAACTTTTTATTAGCATTTACAACAATAAAACTTAATTTGTTAAATTCCATGTTAAGGAGTTACTTGAAATTAGTTACATAAGTTAATAAACTCAACATATTATTGTCGAGCTTAAGTACCGTTTTAAAGTACTTTGTGTACCTAAATGTGAAATATATTACAAGTTAATATGGAATAGCGAAGCATTGCCGGGCCCAATAGTTACATTATAAAATTCGTATTTTATGTTTATAAAATAATATATAAATGTATATATTTTTACAAAAAAATTTTATGTTTTGATGAATCTGCCGTTAGTGCTATTTCGAGCACATTTTCGCTATTCGATGAAAAATAATGGTTGCTTTTAATGCCGGGAATGCTCTTAACGTTATTAATAAATATGACACTGTAAGCAAACAGTTTTGGGTGGTACCAATATACTGGTAATCTAAACTGACTCTGAAAGATAATTGCAGATGATTCAAACGAATCCAAAGACAAGACAACGTGAAATTTACCGTTTGAGAAAAGGGATCACCAATCGTTACGAACCATTAGCGGTTTAATAGATTTCCTTGGTGAGTGAGGGTGGCAAGACCCCCCGTATCCCAGACAAAATTTTTGTTATTCGTCAACGTTTTACAAAAAAATCTATAGGTTTGAGGCGGAGGGGCTAAACAGTTCGTCAGCCCCCCAGCATCCCGCTTGCTACGAATATGGTACCAACAAAGTAAACGAAATTTTTGTTGCTCTGCTCATTATAATAGGCGAAGAATACATTTAAGAAGCAAAGTGATAAGAAAACGGAAAAAAAATTCAAAGGTTTTTAAGGTAATTTTTGGGAAAACTCAAATCGTGACGCACGCCACAAAAAATAATATGCTGTCTTTTCCCTTTTTTGAATTGTAAAATTTTAATTCTTTTTTTTGCTCGTAAATAGTTTAAGAAATTTTTTTTCGCGGCTTTCGAGTTGACCACCTACGCTAACACTAAATTAATAATATAAACATGTAAAAAAATTTTAAATTATTGAATAACATTAAGAGTCCTGAGGTAGGGTAGGATTTGGTTAAAATTTTTGTATTAATAATGACCGAAATAATTTTTTTTTACATATTTATAAAATAAAACATCAAGTCTTATGTTCCATAAAAACAAAAATTAAGTTGGAAATGGCTGGTAGACTGTTTCCAAAGTAATTTTATTATACAGAATGTATGTCCAATAAAGCAACTCATTTTGTATGGGGCCGCAAAAATATCTTCGGTCCACCCCAAAATGTACCTTGTTTTTATGATGAATACCAATAAATGTCGTGTCTAGGATTAAGATCCAGTGAGCTGGACCGTTTTTAAAAAAAATATTTTTTTTTTGAGTGAGTCGTCCTAATATCCAAAAACTAAACACGTTTCATACAAATGCTTCTGATGGCAATAGCTCCGTTATACATTACAAATCTAAGACATAAATGTCAACACAAAAACTTATTTAATTTGTTGAAAATAAATTCTAAATCTCACAGTAAGTTTCCAACATTATTCAAAAACAACAAATTAAAAATAAATGTACCTCAAATCTTATTGCATTTGGAATGCTGAGTACGATTTAGGTAAAGATTTTGTTATCTAATGCCTGGTTTTCGAAATATCATAAAGAAACATGTGCAAAATAATATTTTTTTGCATAGATATCAATTAGTAAGAATATTTAAAACTTTTTATGGAAGGTACATTGTTTATTTTAACAAAAAATAAGCGAATTAACTATATTTTGGGCTCTTCTAGTTTGAATCATAAAATACTGATGAGACACTCTAACTACACCCATTCAGCTAACTAACATTTAGCCAACCTCATTATTATGTAGTCTTAATAATTATAATTTTTGATTTAATTGTGAATTGGTTCAGAATAAGAACTTTAAAACAATGAATTTTCGTAAGTTACACATGATTGAAACGAGCACACATTTTTTTAAATAATATTTTATTAGGTATTTCATAGTTTGGTAAAATGTTTGGATAACTCCAAATGTAAACTAAGAGGTTTAATATACAAATCAACAATTTTACTAAACTAAATAAAAAACAACAGGTTAATGATGATAATGATTTAACTAACAACGATTTTATAGTTTTATGATTAACAACATGTATGATCCCTATATGTTTGTGTGTGATCATATGAGTGTTCGTTCGTTCAATAAATTATGGATGTAAAAGACGTTTGCAGACGTTTAAAGTTTTCGGGTGATGGGCTCTTCTTTTGGGGGGAAGTGAAATCATTTAGTAATGTTTTTCGGTAATTTTGACCTTACCAAATTTGCCATGTAAATGATGTTTGGCAATGGCTAAAATGTCGGCGTGTGAGTGATGAGATGGGTACACTTTGTGGACAATAGCGGCATTGTGATGATGGTGATGAACAGCAGGTACAGCATGATGGACCAAAGCAGCGTGGTGATCAACATGGGCGTGATGAACCAAACCAGAATGATGGTGCACCAAGGATGCGTGGTGAAAATCGCCATGATGGTGAGCATCACCATGGTGTAATTCACTGTGATGCAAATCGGCAGCGTGGTGGTGTTCATCGACATGGTGGTTTTGATGCACAACATGATGGTCAACAACGGGGTTAGTGTAGTGCAAGAAATGATGGGGTTCGTGATGCACAACCTTGGTTACATGGTGAACTGGTTCTACATGATGGATAGGTTCATGGTGAATGATCTTGGCGGATGGGGCATGGTGGACACCGACAGCATGGTCATCGTGATGAACTTCAACTGCAGCGTGATGGTCAGCATGATGGTACACTGGATGATGTTCAATGCCATGATGATGGTCAACGCCATCAACAAGAATTTGAGCAGAGTGACCAATATGAATTCCATTGCTGTGATGAATATCGGCATGGTGTAGATCGGCACCATGATGCCCGATACCATGATCGACAAAGTGTTCATCGCCATGATGGGGCAGGAGACCCGCTTGGACTGAAGCCAAGGTAATAGCCAAAATACATACGAATACCTAAAACGATATGGTTGGAATGGGGAAGGATAAATGGTCACTATGGGGTTTCCAATAAGTACTACTACCGTAAATTTATTATATATATCTATATTTAATACATTTTTTTATAATTTTTATTTTTTCTTGATATATGACGTTACAAACGATTCCTATGATACCAATAATATTGGTTGAATCGTAACACTAAGTTTCTTTTCACTTTCAATTGTCAACTGAATCACCAACACGTTATTCCAGGTATTTTTTTAACGTAAGCTCGAAAATTTGGTATTCACTGGTTAATATTTAACTTTCTTGTGCAAAACATTTAATTTTGACATTTTAATTTATCTATTTTGTTTTATTTATACACTTTTTTTATCCGTTTAACAAGAAATTTAATATGTTTCTTAGTCATACCTTCATTACTACGATTTCACACTTAGGTATTTTAATCCCAATTAAAAAAAGTTGAAAAACTTTGAACGAACTCTTTGTTTGTTTGACGCTGAGTGTTGAACTGATGTCTAATCAAAAACCTTCACATTTATATACCAAAGTCTTACACTCCCAATCAGCCAAAAACACTCCCAATCAGCTGATTCAATTTGAAAGCAGTAGTATAAATCCAATATGCGTTTAATGAAACTGAAATTACTATGAAATTGCTACAAACCTACGTTTCAATTATGTGCCTAGCATAATTAATCGGTCAGTTCAATAAATAGTTTGACTTGGGCCAATTAATTCACAAGACGCATAGCACAGCCAAATATACACACTCGCTTGCCATCTACTGCTTTTTGGCTGTGGTAACACAACGTCACCAAAGAAAGCCAACATTTATTACAAAATAACAATATTATGCATAAAGTGTCAATAAACTTATTCGAGTAAACATTAAAATGGTTAACTGTTGTAGTGAGTATTTCATTGTTAATTATTTAATTGGTTACAATATGAGGTAATAACTTCCTCTGGTCGGCACCAAGGTTGAAGTACTTATTCTCCCACTATTTTAGTGACATTAGGAAATTCCTTTTTTTTACAAAAGTTTGCTCAATTGTGTCTGCTGCGTTGAATGTTTAATATAAATATCAAAAGCGGTTGTGTGCATCAAAGTTGGACATGGACACTCTCATAAACGACGTTTACGTGATTGATTTTGATTGCTGTAATTTATTTGTTTTTACATAATCAAATTACTTATGTGCAGACATTGTGAGCAATAGAAGAATGCGATTAGCGTATATTTAAAATGTTATAAATCTGTGTCACATATTTTGGCAGGTGAAATAATGATTGCTCATACTTTCTTCATTAGAATATTTTTGGCATGCAAGGTTCAATAAAAGAGAAATGAATGTCTCAATTTGTATTACAATAATATTTTTTCCACTCCACAACAAGATTTCCACAGATTAGGTGTATACACCGATAACACTGTTATACAAAAAAAAATATTTTTAATTTTTCTGGGTACCGAATTGTGATTCTTATGGTTATTAATATAATGATTTTAGTATGTTTTCAGATTTTCTTCATCAGGCACAGTTTTTTTAGCTATTTGGATTAAATTTTTTCAGCTTTCTTTTTGTTGCATTAAATACATTTTGCATAAATGTAATGAAAACTTTTTTTTGATCCAACAGAATCTTTTCTAAATACAATAACCGCTACTAGTACAGCTTAAAACATGAAAAATATGAAGAACAATTATGTATTTTCTATTAGTTAACAAAGCTATTTCTGAATATCCTTGCAGTCTAGTAAAATATTCCAGGAGCAGTCAGAGAAATATAGTAGGCATATATTATCCTTCGTAACGCTTTTCTAAAGTTTGAATGTCTTTGTGGAACCTTTCACCATATTCATTGGACTCATCGCTGCAGCATTCATAAAAGAAATCCAAATAAGAGGGCAAAAAATGCATTTCAAGGACATGTTGCATCCCAATTTTTGTAGAATATTAAAAAGAGAATAAGGTGATTACAAAATATATTAATTG
Source organism: Muscina levida (assembly GCA_964034835.1). Taxonomy (NCBI): domain Eukaryota; kingdom Metazoa; phylum Arthropoda; class Insecta; order Diptera; family Muscidae; genus Muscina; species Muscina levida. The sequence continues at coordinate 89,957,793 of OZ035883.1, read as the reverse complement.
CAGCCGCAAATGCTTGCTGCTGATGTTGCCACCTGTTTCTACTAAATTTTTAAACAATCACCTCCATACAAATTTTTTTTGGAAAACAAAACTTATTTGCAAATATCCAAAAAAAACTATGCATGATAGCAAAATTCTGCTTACGTATTTGAATTTCCCATGTCAAAAACTCTTAGAAACACATAATGAAACACAAGAAAAAATCGCTAGTCGAACAGTGTAACCTATCACTCTCGAGTGCAGCTATTTCAGGGGATGACATTTTTGACTTGGGGATTTGATGGGATGATTAAAAAATCTTTCAAAATTTTTATTTACATGTGTGTTTTTTAGTAGATTGACAAACATATTCTATCGTTTGCTTATTATTCTACTAAGAAAAGTCAGAATCAAAAAAGGGGGGCCGGCAATGAGAGAATTTGTTTTGTTCTTTATTATTTTTTAGATGACTGGAGCCAGGAGTTCAACCTGGGATCTCCCGCATGGCAGTCGCGTGTTCTAACCATCATGCCACGGACGGTCCCAATCACAAAATTGGTTATTTGCATCAGAACAAACTAAACAACAGCTAAGTCGTTTTAGCTAACGCTCGAACGAAATTGTTTGCTTCTAGAGCAGTGAATGTATCAAGAAGATATTCGGGTATTATTTTTGGGTATTTCATTAATACAAATACGTTGCAAAAATATATATTGGTTTAAATTGCTTTGGTACATAAACTTAATATTATGCAAGAGGTGCTAAAAAATTATCACTTTGTATATATTGTTAACAATTTTTAAGTCTTTAATATGTGGTTATTTGGCCAATGTCAGTTCATATCTGTTTCGATGTTTGTTGTCTGTTTGTAAAATTAATTTAAATTTAGAGGACTAAATCTTAAATATTAAAAATAATTATTATTAAAATTTCCGCATTTTTATAAAAGTGCAGTTTTTAAAATTATGCAGTGGTCGTAACTTATTCCAAAAGTCATTAGAAAATTGCACGAAATATATATTTTTTGTAGATAATCCCCAAAATGGTTTTGTTATGTTCGTAATGATTGTTATTATAGTAATTCGTAGCCAATTTTTATTTGATTGTTTTATTGACTTAAAGAGTTAAAAACTGTGACGCCGTTAGCATAATTGTACTATTTTTTATAATATTTACATTAATTAGACAATCACCCTACGGGTATAAATCATTTGGTACGACCCAAAAGTGTAACTCATAGAAGGAGTCACTTTATTTATTTGAACCAAATTCGATTCATGACTTTTTAAGTCATTTGAGCCATGTCCGGCTGGTAGGCACGATAACTTACGGATGACGTACCCAATTCTTTTGAAACTTTTCATAAGTTAATATTTCCCTAAAACTACTTACGCTATTGCAAATGGGCTACATGGCCTCGACCGTTCTGGTACCTCCCATACAAATGTATCATTCCTCCCACTTTAGAAATCGAGTAATAAAATCAATACACACAATGCGATCATGCACAAATTCTGTATTTAGTAATCAGAATAAAGTTTTGGAGAAAAAACTGGTAGTCTAACCAAGCCCCTTCTGGTACCTCCCATACAAATGTATCACACAGCCTGCTTTATATAATATCAATATCCTACACAGAAAAAAACCCATTCTAAATTTTAGTTTAAAATTCTTATTTTTTGCAGAAAAAATACTTAAATATTTAAGTACGAATAGTGCTTATTATTCTTAAATCAACAACAAAACGGGATTAGTTTAAAAATGTAAGCGTATAAATTTTTAAAATAAGAATAAAATTCTGCAATTAAGTATGTACGTACTTAATTGGCGAATATAAAGAAAGAACTTCTCTACTATCAAGTAAAAAAAATTCTTAGAATAAATATAAAGTATTATCTGATTTAAAGTAAGAATAAAAAATCTTAAATAAATCTCTGAGAAAAAAATGTTTGGGAGAGAAATGACATGACAAATGACTCTTAGCATAATGTTTTCTCCCTACAATTAATTCACATTCTAAATTTAAGTTAAAAACTCTTATTTTTTGCTAAAATCGTATTTGAATTTAAGCGAATAAATTCTCCAATTAAGTATGAAAATCTTAAGAGCTTGTTCGAATCAAGTGACATGTGATCTTCGTTGATGCCCTTTTCGAAGTGTGTGTGTGTTATGACTTCTCATTAATTTCGTGGACATTATAACACTTAAGTTGTAATGGCAGATATTGTACTATGCTTAAATTCATGTATAGAAGAAAATAGGAAAATAACCATGATAATAATTTATTTTTTTTTTCACCCCAACTCCCAGTTAAAGTACTTATGGTTTTAATTTTCCATCCCTGACATTTCTATTGTCGCTGTTCAATCTTACCATTTCACTCAGAATTGAAAGATACCATGTATCCCATGTATGTTTCAAACCGTTAACGGTAAAATGCAGTACAGTAGAAATGCGTGGGCGTTAACTTATGCGTAGGGATTACACGCACAAGCGTAGTTTAGTACACGCACTTACACTACATAAATTTTTCACTCAAATCCGATAATGACATTTTTGCCTATTTGCAGCTTTATTCGTGGTGATCAAGTGCAAGGCAAATTCTTTTCAGAATTGGCAGCAGTGAGTTAAGTTCACAAGAATTATAAGATTGAAAAAAAGTGAAAAGTGTCAGAAAATAAGTTTTCATATATAGTTATTTTGTCATAAGTGGAGATCTTAAAAGTAAAAACCTTTTTTTAAGCGTTGTTAGTGGGTAAGGATATTTTCTAAAGGTAAAATATAGAATTTTTTTGTTATAAAAAGTGTTATTTTTAGTGTTTTTTTTAAACGATTAACCTGGAAGGAGTACGCACGATTTATTTTATTCGTCCCGATCAATAAAATTGTGCTAAGTTTCTACCCACAGAAGAAAAAAAGAAAAGGGTAAATATTTCTCATCAAACCTGCTATCACGCAATTTGGTGACTGTGTCCGTTTTTTTTCCTAGTTTTCATCAATTTTACTGTCTCTACATCGGCCACAAGGACCTACGCGACCGCGTGTGTTGCTAAATTGGACCGAGAGACATAACCTTTAAAGGAGCTTTGTAAAATTCCCGCATCACGTTACGTAACGTAACCATTGTTCAGCTTCAACAAAGTTTTGTTTATATTATTTTAAAGTTCAAATTGAACCACTAATTTAGAATTATTCTTAAATTTAACTAAACCTCTAAATTTCTTCAAAAAGTTAAAAAAAAATATATACATAACCTAATTCACTAAGGCCTAGATTATTAAACTAAAAATTATTTTCTTTGTAAAGTTCTTACAGTTGAACTACAGAAAAAATAATACTTGTTATATTTAAAATTTAATTATGATTTTGATTTTTTTTTAATTTTGAAAATTTATACTATGTATTTGAATTGAAAAATACTTAAATTTAAAGTTAGTTGAATTAAATTTTATTTTTAACAGTCTAGCAACACCAAAACCTTATCTATAAGATTCGAAACATTTTTTTTAAACATCTCAACATTTTCCGGGAATTCATCTTCAAACTACGCTGGAAGGCCTTCTCGCATCGTTGGATGAACCACCACCGAAAAAAAAAACTGTAAGTGAGAAACCAATTTACTCTAAAAACAAAATAATTTATAACTTGATATAAGTTTGACAAACTAAAATGAGTAAGAGAGAGATATTTGCGAATGTCTCTTTCGTCTCTTTGTTGTTGTTTTTTTTATATTTTTGCTATACTAAGAAGTTGTTAGTGTTAAAATTTCTTCTTTGCTCATTATTTTTATGTTTTATTTTGATTATGTTTCTTATTCTTACTAGAAAATAAACCAGAGAAAAGAAAATGGTAAAAATGAATATGGAATAAATTTCTTTGGTATGTAAAACACTGGGCCGGCTGTTAAAGGTTTTGCTAAAGGGGGTTTTTTGTAAAAAAAAATGTTGCCAATGAAACATCCAATGGATGGGCGGGTTTTGAGGCCTAGAGCTTTCACATCTTTGCTCTAAACGATTTTTTTTGTATGAATATGTGTGTTAGTCCGTTTAAAGGGGAATTTGTTAAATATTTCGGGTAATGGGTCATAAAGCGCGCGTGATAATTTTTTTTATTTTTGTAATTGTTTAGTATGTTTTGCGGGACAAGAACCCAGCCCACTACTCCGTTTCAGAGTTAGCTTGCCGAGCACGCGCGTACCGTTCCAAAAACGCTAGTATCGAACAACAATGTATTCGATACTTATCGTGTATATTGTATGTTTCTACAGTTAAAATCTCACATTACAAAGGTTTGTCATGATAGTAAAAAGCAAAGCAATTGGGTAGTGATTAGATAGTTTGCAAACTATCTAATTAGCAATTCTCATATTATTTAATAAAAATCAAGCCCCAATAGGCTTAATGTCATCTATAATTAAGAATTCTACACTTAAAAATCATGCCGCATTAGGTGTAATGTCAGCTATAATTAAGAATTCTATACTTAAAAATCAAGCCCCAGCAGGCTTAATGTCATCTATATTCAAGAATTCTGTACTTAAAATTCAAGCCCAGCAGGTTTATGCCATCTGTATTCAAGAATTTTATACTTAAAAATCAAGCACCATCGGTGCTTAATGTCATCTGTTACTAAGAATTGTATACTTAAAAATCAAGCGCCACAAGCAGTGTGACCAGATCTAAAAAAGTGTAGCAGCTAAATCAGCATTAAAATAATGCTAAAATAAAATATTAAAATGACAAAAAATAATGCTAAATCTAAAAACGTTTTTTTTTAAATTTTTTAAAATTTTTTTTAAATTTTGAATTCAATGTTGCTTTAGAAATATATTTCATTAGAATAAAACAATGGCATGTAATAATTCAACCATGTATTGTTGAGCCATGGTAAATAACAGCAAGAAACTACTTGTTGAATAAAAAAGAAACATAAAGAGTCTTACATACATAAAAAAGTAACCATTCAATTCAATATCACATTGGTTTGTAAATACATACATATATGTATATTAATATAAAAAAAAATTGAATCGCTATTTAATAGCATTTCAGTACATTTTTAAATATCATTTGTTTACAAATGATAAATTTTAATTATAAACTGAATACATTATCAAATGAATATTCTCGGGGTCGGGTCGAAATATCATTATCATATAAATATGTTTTTATCACATTTTTTTATGAGATCGTTGGTAATTTTAAAACTTTCGAAACATATATTTAATATTTTCAATCCGCATCTAATTTAAAGAAGTGAATTCATAATGTTCAATAGCATTCTTTTTCTAATTTTTGTTTTTATAAGGTTCATGCCACTGAAAACTCTTTCAACTTCTGCGCTACTAAATGGTAAACTAGAAGCTTTATAACAAAAGAAGACAATTTTTTGAAAGGGTTTTTATTTAAAGCATTTTTATATTCGTATACACTTATTCAGAAATCAATTGTTGAGTTTTTGTTTACCCATTCATATGTACTTAGCTTTTGCCATTGCTTTTCTAAAATAGTAATTTCGTCCACTGTGATATCTTCCCTTTGTTGTTCAAAATTAAAATTTTTTAGTTTTTAAACTGTTTTCTACAGTACTAAAATATTTGAAATTTTTTGGATAGAATAATGCTAAATTAATAATTGCAAAAAGCTAAGAAAAATGCTAAATGTTAAATGAAAATTTTGTGGCTAAATACAATAAGAAAATGCAAAATTTAGCTGCAAAACAGCTAAAATGGTCTCACTGGCCACAAGGCTTAATAACATCTACAAATAATAATTCCAGGCTAGGTTTTTTCGTTCTTGGATCAAGCATTTTGTACTGTACTTTTGACACCGAGTGGGAATGATATAAGTACAGAATACTTGATTTTTTTTTTGAGTGTAGAAAATGTTATCCTTTACTGAGGGTGAGAGTGTATGTAAGTCGGTTTTCCCTACTGAAACTTTCTTACTGGTTTTTAAATTACGCTTAAAGAGTGACATAGTACGGTGCCGTAGTCTAAAAATTTTTATTAAATATCAGGCGATTTTTAAAATTATAAATATTTTTATGAATTAAAATTAAATTTATTTCAAATATCTGTCAGATTTATCTTATAAACCACATTCAACGCTTAAAAGCTTTTGTTTCTCTTAAGCAAGGCCAAAGTTCGACACCTATTTAGAAAGATGAATAAAAACCAGTACAGAAATTTCAGTCAGGTAAACTGATTGATAAATACCATCACCTAATATAAGATATTGTTTAAGTCTTACGTTGTTGAAATTCATAGATTTTTAATTAAAATAAAATAACATTGTATTGTTTTTTGTCTGTTTGTGGAGCAAAACCGTAAAAAATTTAATTATTTTAGAATGAGGTACAATTCGGGGCAGCACAACGTGTCTGAGTTTTTTCGTAAATCAACGTTCAGTGCACGCTTACCTTGTAAAATTTTGTCTGAATTCAGTGTACATACAAAATATGATATGTAAAAGATATAAAAGGGTAAATATCGGTTATTTATATGGTACCAGAAGGGGTGTGTCAAAAAGTTAGGGTTGCTAAGGTTTTGCCCCTATTACAAGATAAATTAACTAACCAAATTTGATTATCCCCCAGGAGTCGGTTTAGAAGTTATGGGAGAAATATTCATTTTCCAAACAAGCTCAATTTGTATGGGAGGTTACAATAGGGTGATCCGTTATAGTCAACAGTTATTTCTGCATAAAATTTTTATAACCGTGCAAAATTTTACTAAATTCAGTGTACTTACAAAAAAGATAGATATGTAAGACTATGGGGGTTGGTTCGGTCATTTGTATGGGAGGTACCAGAAGGGGTGTGTCTAATAGTTAAGTTTTCTGATGTTTTGCCTCATATCATAATGTAAATTTACCGACCAATTTTCATTACCCCCCAAATGTCCGTTTGAAAGTTATGGGAGAAATATTAATTTTCCAAAAATATGTCATTTTGTATGGGAGGTACCGAAAGGCGTGAACCGATATAGTCCATATTCATTTTTGAGTCAAATTTTCATAAGCGAATATTAAACACAAAATTTGAGTGAATTCAGTTTACTTACAAAAAAGATATGTATGTATGTATGTAAAACTATGAGGGTCAATTTGGTCATTTGTATGGGAGGTACCAGAAGGGGTGTGGCAAAGGTTTCGGCTTTCTTAGGGTTTGTCTATTTTTGCATGATAAATAAACTGACCAAATTTAAATATCCTCTGGCCATCTGTTTGGAAGTTATTAAAGAAATATTAATTATTCAAAAATAGGTAATTTTGTATAGGAGGTACCAGAAGGGGTGGGGGATTTCTTAGGGTTTGTCTATTTTTGCAAGATAAATAAACTGGCCAAATTTAAATATCCTCTGGTCATCTGTTTGAAAGTTATAAAAGAAATATTAATTATCCAAAAAGAGGTAATTTTGTATAGGAGTTACCAGAAGGGGTGCGGGTTTTCTGCCCATTCATAATCCCTTTAGTTCGTTTCGAAAAATATTAGCACTGGTAAATTTTCATACCGATACGTTAAGGTTTACTCGAGTTATCCTACTCACCAGCCATCCATCCAGCCAGCCAGACTAACTAACGTAGCTTAATCGTCTTAAAAAGTCCTGAAACGTATTTGGTCTTAAGATACTTGTGGTCTATCTCGTCTCCTTTAATGCGTTACACTTTTTTTCGTATCAAATAATATATACGCTCATCCCTAAGGGTGATGGTATAATAATAATTCTTTTAGTTCATCAACGAAAACTAAGTGTAGTTTGTTTTGCTATTTCAGGTAAAAACTCCAGCGCTAACATCTTGACTTTTGTAATAAAAATACTAGAAGAATTTGGCTTAAAAGAGAAATTAAAAAGTTGCTATATTGTGCCCGACTATGGGTTAAATCTCGTAGCTGCATTCAAAAAATACAAAAGGTTATCTTGTGCCTGCCACAATCTAAATTTAGTAATGGACGATGTTTTTGATATAAGATAGCTAATAGATTTTGATATATTAAACAATCTTTGAACTTTTTTAAATTCTTCCGAAGATTGCTCAGAAGCCTTTAGTTCGAAAAAAAAGTCCAACAATAAGCGAATGCGTTTTATGGTACGAATTTAAAACATATATGTTATAAGAAAATCATTGTTAAAAAGATTTAAACCTGATAATATTCAATATGTTGCTTTGTTCCTAAATCCCCTTTTAAAGAATTTAATTTTGTTGTCAGGATCAAAAAGATCTAGTTTATTCAGCTAGAAAAACTATGTCGGTAGAAATTAATAAATTTGAAAAAAGACAATGCTGTGGTACCCGTTGCGAACCTTCTTCTAGTTCAAATCGACCATTTTCGGAATACATGGATACCCCACATTTAACCAATATTCCTAATCAAAAAGAGGAAATTGAGGGTGACCTTAGAATATATTTAAAAAATAAATTAAACCAGATTGCAACATTTTAAAATTTGGGAAGGCAGCTGAGGACATTCCTCTTCTACAAAACATCGCAGCTTATATTTTGTGTACCCCATGCAGTTCAGTGAAAGGGTGTTTTCTACATAAGGAAGAATATAAGAAGAAAGAAGAAGCCGTTTTCGTGGTGCAAATGTTGATAGCATTTTATTTTTACACAAATGTTCTTAGAATATATTTTTTATTGTAAAATTAACTTTCTATGAAGTTGTTATATTTTATTTTAATGTTATGTATTTATGAATTCTTTATTTTATTTATTTCCATATTAATCTACTATATATTAAAAATTAAAATGCAGAAGGTAAATAATTACACTATGACACAAAATCAAACTTTTTGAAAAACACCCGAACGTGACTATATAGGTTCGATAGTACAACCGGAGCTGAGTAAAACCCTATCTCAGTTTGGCTAGATTGGCTACCAAAATTTTTTTTTGGCCCTCGTAAATTTTTGAAATCCCGTGGATCGCTTGAAAAAAGGTGACATCAGTTTTTGGCCAACAGTATGTACAGTGTTTAATCTAGCTCTTTCTCTTCTTAAGCAAAGTTGTGGCTAATAGTCCGCTTAAGAAATTGATATAATAAAATTTCCCAAAAAAATTAGACATCCCTCGTTTATTTTCAAAAAACTTCGAAAAAAATTATAATTTTTTCACTATTTTAAATATAAGTCGAAGGGAGTTCAGATTTTTTGCATACTCTATTCAGTGAAATTGTAGTTTAGGTAACACCGAAAAACTTCTCTGAACAAACCCATGCAATCTGAATAAGTCTAGGGGTATTAAATGGCTCTCAAAACACACTACCTACTTTAAACAAATCAGTTTTTTAGGAGTTTTGGGCCATTGTGCAAAGTTTTTGCTTCGTATATTTACCAAAAACTTACTTATTGTGTAACTGAACAACTTCTGTAAACAACCAATATGATCGGAATACTCCACCCCTTTTATTGTTCACAAAAAGTATTAGGGTGTTCATTACATGGCAATTTTTCGAATTTCGTTAAAAATATGTATTAATTGCGATGTTGGTCATCAAGCTTCACGTTACATTTGTTTTTGCTAAAATTACGAATATGTTGTGAACAATTTTGTATCGATTGTAAGACATTAGGGTGTGCCGCAATGAGGTAAATGTTCGAATTTGTTCTCAAATCAGTTTATTGCCGCTTAGTATTTTTCTTTTGTATACAGACTAAGGTGTAATAAGCCATTCAATAACTGAAGTGAAGACCTAGAATAGTATGTACTTACTTTTACCATATCTCTTATAGACGCCGAGATATTTGATGTAGAAGTTGGGGTATTTTTGAAAAAAATTATTAAAAATCTTGAAATTAGATTTCGATGTAGATTATTATGGGCAATTATATATTTCAACTTTTTAAGGTTAATCAAGTTAAAATCTATATGTTTAAAAAGTATATGTGTATATTATCACTATCTCTATCAATTTTCGAGATATCAGGCGTTAAAAAAACGTATTTTTTACTGTAGGCATAGCAATGTCTAATGAACTTTTGTTCCATCTGAATACTTATTGTGTCTACTTACCAATAATGGTGTATATGATAAAAATAAAAAAGGACCATTGGATATTAATGGTTTTGGTGACATTTGTAAGCAGACACAATGGATATTCAGTAAAACAAAAGTTTAGTAGTCATTGCTATGCTTTTTAAACCCCTGATATCTCGAGAATGGATAGAGATATTGATAATATACACATATACTTTTTAAACATATAGATTTTAACTTGATTAACCTTAAAAAGTTGAAATATATAATTGCCCATAATAATCTACATCGAAATCTAATTTCAAGATTTTTAATAATTTTTTTCAAAAATACCCCAACTTCTACATCAAATATCTCGGCGTCTATAAGAGATATGGTAAAAGTAAGTACATACTATTCTAGGTCTTCACTTCAGTTATTGAATGGCTTATTACACCTTAGTCTGTATACAAAAGAAAAATACTAAGCGGCAATAAACTGATTTGAGAACAAATTCGAACTTTTACCTCATTGCGGCACACCCTAATGTCTTACAATCGATACAAAATTGTTCACAACATATTCGTAATTTTAGCAAAAACAAATGTAAGGTGAAGCTTGATGACCAACATCGCAATTAATACATATTTTTAACGAAATTCGAAAAAATGCCATGTAAGGAACACCCTAATGTTTTTTGTGAACAATTAAAGGGGTGGAGTATTCCGATCATATTGGTTGTTTACAGAAGTTGTTCAGTTACACAATAAGTACGTTTTTGGTAAATATACGAAGCAAAAACTTTGCACAATGGCCCAAAACTCCTAAAAAACTGACTTGTTTAAAGTAGGTAGTGTGTTTTGAGAGCCATTTAATACCCCTAGACTTGTTCAGATTGCATGGGTTTGTTCAGAGAAGTTTTTCGGTGTTACCTAAACTACAATTTCACTGAATAGAGTATGCAAAAAATCTGAACTCCCTTCGACTTATATTCAAAATAGTGAAAAAATTATAATTTTTTTCGAAGTTTATTGAAAATAAACGAGGGATGTCTAATTTTTTTGGGAAATTTTATTATATCAATTTCTTAAGCGGACTATTAGCTACAACTTTGCTTAAGAAGAGAAAGAGCTAGATTAAACACTGTACATACTGTTGGCAAAAAACTGATGTCACCTTTTTTCAAGCGGTCCAAGGGATTTCAAAAAGTTACGAGGGCCAAAAAAAAATTTTGGTAGCCAATCTAGCCAAACTGAGCTAGGGTTTTACTCAGCTCCGGTTGTACTATCGAACCTATATAGTCACGTTCGGGTGTTTTTTTCACTGTTGCACTGTGTTATAGAAACATAAGAATATTTTTTTTACTTTAAAAAAAAAGAATAACTTGAAGTCCAAAGTTCAAAAAACTCATTCAAGACAAAACTACAAGAGGTAGCAGAGACCTCACAGCGTTCGAAAGAAGATCACAAAATCCATCTAGGTGATTGTGGTAGTTCACGCTCACATGAATGTGCGTAAGTACAAAATTTACTCACGTGAGCGTGCTTAAACGTATTCCAATAAAAGTAAAAGATTATCAGTTAGCAGCCAAATTTTTATTTTATTTTATTGACTTTTTAATGTAACAAGCACGATCAACAATTAGTGGCATACAAACTCTTTAATATTCCCTAAATTCGCAAATAAAACAAGGACTTAAAAAACATTTTTATTAACATTTCACAGCTATGGGAATATTTGTCACATAACGTCAATAACATAACGTAGGTCTTTATTACCCCGTGGCTGAAAAATCACAGGAACAAATTTGCCGAACAAGGCATACAGTATTTACCGCTTATATGCACTTCGTAATTTGCTCGACTTTTAGTGCTTATAAGCGGGAAATGCATTTACCAAAACTCGATTATATGCATTTGCAGTGCATGTAGAAAAACTTGCTTAGTTGCATCGGTGGTGCTTATATAAAAAATATGTTATGTACATATGTATTTAGTAATACATGCACCAGAAGTTCAGAAACGTAAAATGTAATTGTAAAAACAGAATATGGATGCACATTGCTAGTTTGTTTTGAGTTTTTAACATTTTTATTGAGATCAATATTTACATATGTATGCATGTAACTATTTGAATTTTGTAAATTCATCTTCATTAAATACGTATTAATATGTACATATACAATATATAATAGTATATTATACATATGTATTATAATTTTTTTGAGATCAGTGCTTTGACTTTAAAATTATATTTCACCTTAAATCCAGTCGGTTTTTAATTAATAATTTAAAAAAATAAATAATTTAAAGTTAAAAGTTTAAGATTTGAATGCAATTCATATGTTTTTTTGTAAATGCTCTTAGCTTAAATAATTTTTTTTTCGAAAAAATTCGTTATTTTTGTCTGTACATTACTGCAGCATCTTAAAAAAATAAACTGTTTAATTTTTTCCAATTCCTCGGCACTCCGTTATTTGAAAGAAGAAAACCCCGTAGATTGCTAAGAGAGTTCAAAGCGCTACTTACAGACGGAACGGGTATATGGAACATCAAATATGCAAACGTACAAATGAGTCAAAAGGGGTGAAACAGTTTGCTATTTAACTGCGATGAAACAATTTTCGTACATTTTCCTTATTGATGGTGAAAAATTTAGACAGTGCATATATGAGAATTTTTTACATGCAATTTCTCAAAATCCTACATAATTTTGGTGCATAAATGCGAGAAATGCATATAGGCGAAATGCATATATTAAAAAATATTGCGTGTATTTTATATACAAAAGAAAGATTGTTCAAGTTCGGCTGCATATAAACGATAAATGCTTATAACCGGCGTGCATATAAGCGGTAAATACTGTATTTTATAGCATATACTAAGTCGTAAATAACACGGAGAGTTGAAAATTAACAACTAATACAAAACTCACTACTATTTTGTGTAGCATAACGTAGGCATGTATTTTGTAAATATTATGGATTGTAGTTTTTTAAATATGACACCTTATTACATAATGTAGAGCTAGTAGGGAGCTATTCAAAATCCCTATTATCCCTATCCTTAAAAAAAAACTTAATTTCCCTTTACACCCCATAAATAAGGTATTTGTATTTTGTATTTGTTTATTATTTGATATCCTGTACAACAAGAAAATTTCTTATAATTACAGTACAGGAATTATAAAGGTTAAAAAATGTTTTGTTACAAAAAAGGGTTTTAAACTAAATAAATAAGTAAAATGAAAAGAAAAATTATAAATATAAATATAAAATCGTTTAAACAATATAAGGAGAGAAAGGAGGGAAAAGAGAGAGAAACCTATTACACAAGTTAATTTTATGCATATAAAAGTATTCAATTATTATTATTATGGGTTTTATAAAAATCAGTGATATGTTTTTTAAATTTATTAGCGTTTTTTAAATTTATTAGCGTTACTGATAGTTTGGAGGCTGTTTGGTAGTGCATTCCAAAGACGAATTGAATGAACAAAGAATTGCCAATCAGACACAAGACTACGGTGAATTAATGGCATAAGCTTCTTACCCCTGTTGGATCTAGAAAATTGCAGTTTTTGAAAGAGGTATAATGGTTTCTGAGTAAATATAATTTTATGAAGGTACAAAAGAGTCTTAATGTTTAAAAGGTTGTTAAAAGAGACTCCATATAGCGAATTTGAAACATGAGAGACAGGTTGAAATCTTTTCAAACCATATATATATCGAATAGTATTATTATATACAACGTTCAGTTTTCTTTTGCTAGACAAATCACAGTTTGAGAATAGCTCGCAACCAAAGAACAATCCAGGCAGAATGTATGACTTTGCAAGTAGTACTCGTATTGAAAGAGGTGTATGAATTTGTGTTGACCATAACGCTCTAAGTTTTGAGTAAGTTTGACCGACAACTGTGCTAATGTGATTCGACCAACTTAAGTTATTGTTAAATACTATGCCAAGATTTTTAACATGCTTAACAATTTCAATTTTTTCACCATTTAACAGTATATTAACATCAAGATTAGTAGAAACAAAATTCCTTTTATGAATTAACAGACATTTCGATTTTCGTGGATTAAGGCAGAGTCCATTTGCCGTTGCCCAAGAATGAATTTGAGATAAATCACTATTAATTTTTTCAATATGCTCAACCATAGAATTAAGTGGACAACTTAAATAAAGTTGCACGTCATCAGCGTACATATGTATTTTAGAAAATGACAATTGTTGCGGCAAGTCGTTTATGCATACAGAAAACAGTATGGGCCCTAAAATTGATCCCTGTGGTACTCCTTTTGTACATGGAAGTTTTACAGAAACACAATTAGCTGCGTGCACGGATTGTGTGCGGCCAGAGAGATAGGATTGTATAAGCTTTACAGCAGTGGGCGCAAAATTAAAAAAATGATTTAGCTTCATACATAATGTAGTGTGATCTACCGTATCGAAGGCCTTGGAGTGATCCAAAAGGACTAGAAAAGTAATATGACGATCTTCTAATTCATTTCTTATGTTTTCAGATACTTCCAAAAAAGAACTAGTACAACTGTGGTTTGGACGAAAACCAGATTGTTTTTCATGCATTAATAAATTAGAATTGAGGTGTCCACTGATTTGTTTGTGAAGGAGCTTTTCAAATACTTTAGAAAGAAAGCAAAGTATGGCAATTGGTCTGTATTCATTATTAGATTTCGGGATTGGTAAAATTTTAGCATGTTTCCACATTGTTGGAAATGTACTAGTGGTAATGATGGTATTAAAAAAGTGCGTAATATAATTTAAAATAAACGGCAGAAGGATTCGTAGGAACCTCGGATCAATATTGTCGTAACCTGTGGCGTTAGATTTAACTTCAGAAAAACAGGATAAGACATCAATGTTATTTACAGTAGTAAATTCAAAGTCCGTTGTATTACTTTGCAATATATTTCCAAAATTGTAAAAGTTGTTGTTTATTACGACAGTAGGAGTGCTAGTAAAAGGTATGGGATTGCTTCTCGCGTTGTTGTGAATTAACACGCTTTTTATTTTTAGATTCACAACTAACGGCACCTACTTGTTTATCGACGAATGCGAACGTCACTGTTTGAGAAGCTCTTACTAGACATGCCGATGGACTCGACACTTATACTGCGAAGTTGCTGTCGACAACATTCGAGGGATGCCGACAATGAAAGAAAAGTTTCTTTCTTTTTTTTTTCTTTTTTAAGATGACTGGAGCCAGGAGTTGAACCTGTGATCTCTCGCATGGTAGTCGCGTGTTCTAACCACTATACCACGGCCGGTCCCTATCCTATTACTATTATTAATGTGAATGTTTGTCTGTTTGTTAGTGGCTCAATCACGCCTAAACGGCTGAACCGATATCAAAAAAATTTAAAAGCAGTTGGTGTACCATGTGGAAATAACCGTAGGTTATAAATTTTTTTTAATTTTTGACCCTAAGGTCAGAATCCGTGTGGCAAAACTATTTTGGAGCTTGGAGAGATGAAATTTGATACCCTCATAGTACTCGGCAACACAAATATGATTATGCAGATGAAATTTTGATTTTGGATCAGTTGGCGGAATGGGCGTTCACAGATTGTACTCGGCTGCACGAATATGACTATGCAGACGAAATTTAATTTTGGATCAGTGTATTAGCTGTTTTTGCGGCTGCGGTAACAAACTAGCTTGGTATTTTGTTTTTTATACCATCACCCTTAGGGATGAGGGTATATATCATTTGATACGAAAAAAAGTGTAACGCATTAAAGGAGACGAGTTAGACCCCAAGTATCTTAAGACCAAATTCGTTTCAGGACTTTTTAGACGATTGAGCTATGTCCGTCTGTCTGGCTGGCTGGATGGCTGGTCAGCAGGATAACTTAAGTAAACCTTAACGGATCAGTATGAAAATTTACCAGTATTAATATTTTTCAAAACGAACTTATGGGATTGAAAATGGGCTGAATAGCCCCACCCCTTCTGGCACCTCCCATAAAAAATTACTTATTTTTGGATAATTTATATTTCTTTCATAACTTCCCAACGGACGATCGTAGGATATTTAAATTTGGTCAGTTTATTTAACTCGCAAAAGTAGACAAACCCTAAGAAAACCGAAACCTTTGCCATACCCCTTCTGGTACATCCCATACAAATGACCTAATTGACCCCTCATAGTTTTACATACATATCTTTTTTGTAACTAAACTGAATTCACTCAAATTTTGCATATGATGTTTGCATATGAAAACTGGACTCAGCAAGGAATATGAACTATATCGGTTCACGCCTTCTGGTACCTCCCATACAAAATGACCTATTTTTGCAAATTTAATATTTCTCCCATAACTTCCAAACGGACACTTGGAGGATAATGACAAATGGTCTGTTAATTTATCTTGCGATAGAAAGCAAAACCTCAGAAAACCTTGCTATTTGACGCACCCCTTCTGGTACCTCCCATACAAATTCCCGAATTCACCCTCATAGTCCTACATACATATCTTTTTTTGTAAGTACCATTAATTCAGTCAAATTTGGCGTAACTTGTACAGTTATGAAAATTTGAATCAGGAATGAATATGGATAATATCGGATCACCCCTTCTGGTACCTCCCATACAAAATTACCTATTTTTGAAAAATTAACATTTATCCCATAATTTCCAAACGGACACTTGGGGGGTAATGAAAATTGGTCAATTAATTTATCTTGTGAGAGGAAGCAAAACCTTATAAAACATAACTATTTGACGCACCCCTTCTGGTACCTCCCATACAAAACACCGAACATACCCCCATAGTTTTAAATACATATATTTTTGTAAGTACAGTGAATACAGTCGAATTTTGCGTAAGTTGTACAGTTATGATAACTTGAATCAGGAATGAATATGGATTATACCGGATCACCCTCTGGTACCTCCCATACAAAATGACCTTGTTTGGAAAATTAATATTTCTCCCATAATTTCTAAACTGGCACTTGGAGGATAATCAAATTTGGTAATTAATTATCTTGTAATAGGAATTATTATTGGGTGATGGTATTTATCAGTCAGTTTACCTGACTGAAATTTCTGTACTGGTTTTGGTTTCTTTTACTAGGAAAGTTTGATATCGCATCGAAAAAAAAAACAAGATCAAAAAATTACTCTTTGTTGTGTGTGACTTTTTTATGGTGGTGTTTTTGCACTACACGAAGAAACACAAACAAAAATATGACGAAGAAGAATACGACAACAAGGCGATCGCCACCAAACACACATACTAATCGACTCGCTGTCGATTTGTAACGTTTTGTTTTTTTGCTTTTGTTTTAAAAAAGTTAAAACAACTTCATTAGGCCGACAGATTTTCAACAGAAACAACAGAGTATTATAATGTCAGGCCATACATTTGTTTTGGACAAACATTTGAGAGGAACTTACTCGGTGTCACCTCGACGAAAGGAAAAAGGTTTGTTTGGAATATTTTGTCCGTTCATGCAGAAAAGTTTTAAAATGCGTCGGAAGACAAACCTTCAACTTTAAATATAAGCAATAACGAAAACGGTACAAATCGAATCAAATTTGACATCGAAGGAGGCGATCAAATTTTGTTGAAAAAAGTGTAATCTGTGGTATTTTGAATGCTACATTTAATATTTGGTCATTTCACAGCCATTTTAAGGTATTTTAGACCCCCAATTTTCCGCTAGGGTATTCAGGGCGCTGAACACAATCCTTCCAAATACATAGCAATCAAAAGGATTACTTACCGTCTTTGCAAATATTTTTGGCACATCCATGAAAAATGAAAACTACATACTATTTTAAATATTCGTTGCATCAAATGGAAATACAAAACCAGTAAGAAAGTTTCAGTCGGACAACCCGACTTACATATACTATCACCCCCAGTAAAAAAATCTATTATATTGATATTATTACTCCATCTCTAAAGTGAGCGGAAAGGTACATTTGTATGGGAGGTACCAGAAGGGGAGTGTCTAGACTTCCAGAATTTTTCTCCAAAACTTTATCCTGTTATAGCTGTACTAAATACAGAATTTGGGCACGATCGCGTTGCGTGTATTGATACTCCATCTCTAAAATGGGCGGAAAGGTACATTTGTATGGGAGGTACCAGAAGGGGCCTGTCTAGACTTCCAGATTTTTTCTCCAAAACTTTATTCTGTTATAATTTAACAAAATACAGAATTTGGGGGCGTGTCTAGACTTTGTTCTCTAAAACTTTATCCTGCCTGAACTTTACTAAATACAGAATTTGGGCACGATCGCGTTAGGTATATTAATAATATTAATCGATTTCTAATAGCCTTTTTACACCGGAACTCATTTTACATATTTCCGCGTTAATCCGCATCTTTGATGGATGCGGCCAAAATGCTAAAACTTTTACATGTATTTTGTTGTTGGAAAGACGTTCACATATTTTCGCATCCATGGAAGCAAGGCCGTATCCAAGGGTGGCCATAGGGGCCAAATTTCAAATATATTGTGCGAAATTTCGCATCAATTGTTTGGGATTAAAGTGTCAAATCAGTTTATCGCCGCTAAATATTTTTGTGTTGTAGACAGTTGAACAAGTCATACGCCGTTAAATAGGTTAAGTAAACCCTTATTTAATAATGCAATTTAAAATTTTTGTATTTATTTTTTTAAAAATACCCCACTATTACATCAAATATCTCGACATATATAGGTGATATAGTAAGTCCAAGCATATGCTTTTATAGGTCTCCACTTAATGCCAAACAATCGATGCGAAATTTCGCGGGAGGTGGATCTCGGAGTCCCACCCCGCTACTACTATCTTTTTTAACCAAATTCCCAAAAATGCCATATAAGGAACGAATTATTATACATATTTGATAAATATGTGAAAAAATTAATTATTTTTTATTTCAATCGGTTTTGGCTCCCTCCGAAATTAAATCCTGGCTACGATCCTGCATGGAAGATGCGGAAAAATGCACAGAGTTGTACTCTGACAGAAAGAAAGGTAAGTAAACAATAACATTTTGTTGAAAAATGTGAATAATTATTATTTTTTAAAGGTAAAATGAATCGCGCTTCTTGGACTACTGATTTTGAGGCCACGCTCATTGATTTGTGGCAGGAAAATATTGCGGGATTACGTGGCGCGCGTAAAAACGTCCACACTCATAGAGATGGCCAAAAAACTTTCCTTGGCCGGTCTTGATGTCTATGGCGAAGACATCAAATGCAAGCTAGACAACCTCACCAAAAAATAAAGGTAAGTTTTTATACCTTTCCCTGTCAGCATTGCCATTGCTTTCATAACGTTGAAAGTGCTATTCGGCTATGTGACGAAAGAAAACCTTTATTGATAAAAAAAATTGTGTGTCGTCATACATATTTTTCTTTGATGTTTATTTCAGAGAAGAGAAGAAGAAAATTGGGCCTATATAAAATATATAAAAGTGCACAAAATATTTGGATGCTATAAGCCATTTAACTTGGCATGTGCTATGGTAGAAAGCACAGGTAAGATATTTTGACAAACTAAGCACCTTAATGTTATTTATATTTAAATGTAATTCTTTTTCAGATTTGTCAATGCTTTCTGATAGCTGCGAAGACACGTACGAGTACGTCCAATTTTTTGAGGATGTATCGGTGGGGGACTTCTCCTTTGGGGAGACCTCCGCCGCAGAGGAAATCTCCACTGACCGGCCAAGGAAGTGAAAATCTGCCAGTCAGAAAGAAGACACGAAGAAGAGAATGTTGGAGATAGCAGAGAGGCGCACAAAGGCTATAACTGAAATGGTATAAGGCAATTCCATAAGGACATTTTAACCCTTTTAAAGTCCCATATAGCCAAGTAACTTTATATAATAATATTAGTGTGTAAGATTTTATTTTATACCTTTGTTTTTTTTAATTAAGTGCATTTTTTATGTGCCTTATTAATGTAATTTTGTTATGTTTTTTTTTTATTTCCAAAAATGAAATTTTTATGGTTTAAGTTAATTGTTTTTTAGTTTATATTAAATAAAAATACAATTTGTTGGTATATAAAAGATTTTTTATTCTTTTGGTAAAAATTCCTCTATAGCAGTTCTAATAAGCTCTGCAGATGGATCAAAATCATTGGCTGTATTTATGTCATTCGGCTGTGGCTGGGCAGAAACTTCGTTGGCCACTTTTCGCCTATTTCACTGTTTATGTTATTCAACATGTTATGTAAAATGCAACAACATATTATAATGTTGTTACATTTATTAAATTTTAGACCTTTTCCGATTCGGCGTAAACGAGCTGTTAAATGACCAAATGCATTTTCAACAACCCGTCTACATTTTGAGAGGGAATAGTTGAAGTTTTGCTGCTGTTGCGTTGCGGTTGCTGAAAATGGGTATAGTTTCATTAGGGATTTAGAAAACCTAAAGCAGAATCTCCTATGAGGACAACTGGAACATTTTTCCCACATATATTTTTTGCATTATCTTCAAGCAGCACCGTAGAATTCATCATTTGCTTCAACTCAGACTGCTCATATATTTGCGAATCATGGCCGGGGCAGCCGACATTAACATATAGGAATCTGTTACTAATATGAATAGGAACATTTCTATGTTTTAATTATATACAAATTTTTGGAATTTTTTACAAAAAGAACAATTGAGTACCATCCTTTGCAGTTAAAATGATCCACAGCTTCATCAGCTTCCGGTTTGATTTCGATATGACATCCGTCTAAAGAAAGTAAACGGTTAGTTTCACATTATTTGAAATAAATCTACATGTATTCCGATTGCTTCAAAACACTGAGGAAATCCCAAAATTTCAAAGCCTCGGACAGATTCTTCAATTTTTGTTTGTGTTAAAAAGTTTGGTGATAAGTGCTCTGAAGATTTTGACAGTTTGAGCTAGACAACAGCTGGCAATATGCGAAACTGCAGTGTAAAACCACTTTTAAGCATTCCGCATCTTCAGCTCAAAATGCTATAAAGTGGGCGGTACCAGATGTGTATTGGAGGTACCAGCTGGGGCATGGCTAGACTTCCAGTTTTTTTCTCCAAAAACTGTATTCTGCTATAGCATTACTAAATAAAGAATTTGGGTACGATCGCGTTGAATTTATTGATATTATTACTCCATATCTAAAGTGGGCGGAAAGGTACATTTGTATGGGAGGAACCAGAAGGGGCGTGGCTAGACTTCCAATTTTTTCCCAAAACTTTTTCCTGTAATAGCTTTACTGAGTACAGAGTTTGGGTACGATCCCGTTGGTTGTATTGATATTATTACTCGATATCTAAAGTGGGCGGAATGATGTATTTGTATGGGAGGTACCAGAAGGGGCGGGGCCATGTAGCACATTTGCAATACCGTAAGTAGTTTTGAAATATTAACTCGTGCAAAATTTCAAGACATTTGGTTGCGTCTTTCGAAAGTTATCGTGCGAACCAGCCGGACAGCCACCAGACGGACAGACAGACAGTGTTACACTTTTGGGTCCTATCAAATGATATAATATATACCCTTATCCCTAAGGGTGATGGTATAAAAATTAAACGAACATTTTAATAATTATCTTGAAAGAATTTTACAATGTGGCAACGCATATGACAACGATTTGCGAACTGATTCCATAATTAAACACACATTTCTTACAGATTCGATAGTTTGTTGACAGAAAACGTCGCTTTATTTATGCTGTTCATAGGAGAATGTGACTTAGTGAAAAATGTAAACGCCTAACAAAAAATTTGCTCATGATAATTAAAAATAAAAAACTGAAAGCTATTTTTCTCAGGGGTAGGGGCTTATGAGCTTAAATCGACTATTCTTGGTTTTTCGGATATACCGTCTTCGACAAAATTGTTTTAAATAAGTCAAGCTTATTCGAAAACCCAACTATAGACTGTCGACAATATATTTAACCCCTTAAAACAACATCTGGTCAGCTACAGATAATAAGGTTATCTAAGATTAATAAGTAATCCTCGACCAAACATTACTGCAATATAGGAAATCCTTAGGACTTTATGTAGATGCTCGCGGATAAGGATGTGCGATGTTCGCGGAAAAGCATGCTTTTGGTTATGGATTTGAGGTCGGCAAGATACTACGCACCTGGTCTCTAGTGAACGATAAATTTTCCACATCACGCTGATATGTGTTCATGCTCCGACGGAGGAGAAAAATGATAAAGGTCAAAGATGAATTATACGCCCGACTTTAAAAAACATATGACCGTAGCCCGTGTGACCGCAAAATCGTGTTGGGAGATTTTTATGACAAAATTGCCAAAAATTACCCAAGAGTCGAAAAATGTTAGCTCGATAACTCTTCAAATACGGCTGTAATCGCGAGAACAAACAGACAGACAACCCCAAATAGGGGAGTTTGTTTGGGAGGTGGTAGTAGATTTTGTCCTACCATACCCATCTTAAAATATAATCTCCGTTTAGAGGATAGAAGCTGGCATTTTAAATTTCAGCTTCATAGCTCTTAATTTACGGCTGTAATCGCGAAGAACACTGTTGCTCTCTTTTCAAAGGTCTCTCTTATTTCTCGCAATATTTTATTGTCTTTTGCAATAGCGTTATTTTGTTATGTTTTTTTTTAAGTTGTGCTGGCATATGGCAGCATTAATGTAGCGTAAGTAAGTAGGGTTGCCAGAACCAGATTCACAAAAAGCTGGACATTCGGATTAAAAAAACTGGATTTTGCAAAAAAAGCTGAACATTTTCAAAAAAATTTTTTACGAAAAAAACCCCTTTAATTTTGTATAAAGTTTTTTTTATTTAATAAACATTTTTAACAATGTTGAAAACATAAAGTAATACAATTGAAGTTAAATATTTTAAATTCAGTCTTTCCATTTTTTGAGATTTTAAATAATACTTTAAAAATTAAATAAAACTTGCACTTTTCACCCAAAAATTAATTTAAGGGAAAATGAAAATTATAAATTGTTTCAAAAGTTATTGTGTTAAATGTACAAATAAGGATATTTATAACACAAACAAATTTGCTGTAATTTTTTTTCCAAAATTATTATTTACTGACTGGACAATCCAGCCGAATCCAACCCGTCTGGCAACCCTAAGCGTAAGTGTTATTTTTTTGCAATAAACAAAAACACGCGTCGTTAAACGACGAAGATTACCCAAAATCATAAAAATTTTTTATGTGAATCAAAATAGTTAAAATGTCGGAATTATCAGATGATTTAATTAAATTGATATTACTACTCCATATCTAAAGTGGGCGGAAAAGTACATTTGTATGGAAGGTACCAGAAGGGGCGTGGCCATGTAGCCCATTTTCAATACCGTAAGTAGTTTTGGGGAAATATTAACTCGTGCAAAATTTCAAAACATTTTGTTGCGTCTTTCGAAAGTTATCGTACGAACCAGCCGGACAGCAGACAGACGGACATGGCTCAAACGACTTAAAAAGTCATGAATCGAATTTGGTTCAAAGAAACCTAGGGCCTAAAGTCACTCCTTTTATGTGTTACACTTTTGGGTCGCATCAAATGATATATACCCTCATCCCTAAGGGTGATGGTAAGTAAGAATGTTTCAGTCGGGCAACCCGACTTACATATACCATCACCCTCAGTAAAACAAAAAAATTTCTGTTATATTCATATTATTACTCGATTTCTAAAGTGGGCGGAGTGGTACATTTGTATGGGAGGTACCAGAAGGGGCGTGTCTAGACATCCAGATTTTTTCTCCAAAACTATATCCTGCTTGAACTTTACTAAATACAAAATTTGGGCACGATCGCGTTGGTTCTATTAATAATATTGATCGATTTCTAAAGTGGGCGGTACCAGATGTGTATGGGAGGTACCAGATGGGGCGTAGATAGACTTCCAGTTTTTTCTCAAAAACTGTATCCTGCTATAGCTTTACTAAAATAAAGAATTTGGGTACGATCGCCTTGGATTTATTGATATTACTACTCCATATCTAAAGTGGGCGGAAAAGTACATTTGTATGGGAGGTACCAGAAGGGGTGTGGCTAGACTTCCAATATTTTTTCCACAACTTTATCCTGTTATAACTTAACAAAATGCATAATTTGGGCACGATCGTGTTTGTGTAAAATATCACAAAGAAGAAATTTGTATACGTCGTATTTGTTGCTTTCTTTTAGCTTTTCAACATAACGCTTGTCTCTTTGTGCACCAGGAATCGGAGTCTAGCAATTAAATACCAAATTATTAAGCAAAAAAGTAAAAAATAAAAAATTTAAATAATCCGTCAGTAACGTCACGCAATCTTTTTCTGCAAAAATACCCTGCTATGTGGTAATAATGCTTCATTTAAGCATTGATTATGAAAGTACTTCAAAAATACTCAAAAAAATTCAGCTCATCCAACCTCTTTTTTAATTAGTTAGTGCATAAAAAAACATTTTATAAAAATTTAACTGTAACGTACCATTTATTTGCGGCTGATTACTTTAAGCCATAATTGGTCCAAAACCCAAGCTTTGTACACAAATTTGCTTGCTAATCAATAGTTTGATTTATATTCTATCCAAAAAAAGTAATCATCTGTCTAAGGTATAAAAAAATAACAACAAAATTTACCTTTTTCGCTGACATTGGTATATTTTCCAACTACACCTTGCACGTGCCTCTTATGAAAAGGATGTTAAATGTCAAAGCAGACTCAAATTTGCACTGGTACTGGTGCTGCCATTTTATATACATATTTGACATTTGAAATATAAAAAAAATTGGACCTTGTGACAGAAAAAAAAACCAATGTGGTTTCATTTTTCGTGGCCTTGCCGATATCAGATCTTATTAAGCCAATTTTGGTTCGATTTCAACAAAAATAATGGAAATATAGGTTTTTTCCATATCTAGATATAAGGGAGGTGGGAGTGTCCTCTGGCCGATTTTTGCAAAACTTCGTATTTTTTCTTTCCTACTAATAAAACAATGTATACTTATTTTCATTCTCTAATAAGTTCTTTTATTTTTGGCCGCCGTTTGTATGAAAACACGACACTGTTCCACGCCTCTCTATGGCTGTAACAAATGGAAGAACATTACGCGACCTAGTTGTTAAGGTTGTAAGTTCACTTTTTGCCAAAATGTATTTTTTGATGTAGAACGCAAGATAAATTGAAAACGCATCTGGCTTGAAAAAAAACACCAAAAATTTACGCGTTGTCACCTTTTATATCTGAGTAGAAAATGTTCTAAGTCCCTATAACATATACAAACATAGCGAAAAAGTTGTAAGTCCAGCCTTTTTATATTAATCACTCCATGATACGAGTATTGGGAGTAATCAAGCAGTCATAGGATTTCAATTCAAATGCATGAGGGCGGAGTCTCAGCGGAGGAATTTGAAAGCATTTAGGCATATTTATACCCTCACCCTACGGCTAGGAGGGTATATATCTTTGATACGACCCAAAAGTGTAATACATTGATGGAGTAACTTAAGACCCTATGTTTCTTTGAACCAAATTCGATTCATGACTTTTTAAGTCGATTGAGCCATGTCCGTCTGTCCATCTGTCTGTCTATCTGGCTGGTGCGCACGATAACTTTCGAAAGACGCAAATGTTTTGAAATTTTGCACGAGTTAATATTTCCCCAAAACTCTTACGGTATTGCAAATGGGCTACATGGTCCGCCCCTTCTGGTACCTCCCATAAAAATACATCATTCCGCCCATTTTAGAAATCGAGTAATAATATCGATACACCCAACGGGATCGTACGCAAATTCTGTATTAAGTAAAGCTCAAGCGGGATAAAGTTTTTGTGAAAAAATCTGAAATTCTACACACGCCCCTTCTGGTACCTCCCTTACAAATGTATTCCAAGGGACTGGATATATACTTCGCTATAAAGAAAATTCGCTATATAGAAAAGAAAAAAAATTTGTTCCTTTTAAAATTTTTTATTTGTAGTAGTCAGTTATTTTGGTTTGAAGTACATTTTTTCACTTTTCTTCTTCAATATAATTTTCTAATCCATTTAGAGAAGTAAACACAGTACATATCACGATGTGCAAAGGCAAACTGATAGCGACTGCAAAAAATGTGAGAGATTGAAATGAGTCCAGTTGTCACTTGCATAGTTCGGTGATTCCCCAAAATACACTTTCAATATTATGGTAAATAAATGATTTAAAGCATCAGTCTCTGCCTGTGCTTTTGAAAGCAAAAAATTACACACAGAGCAACAATAACAACACCAAAAACACACAACAAAGCGACGACGATTTCTTTTTTGTGTGCGTGCTTTCGGTTTTGCCTAAATTCGTTATATGGAGATTGAAAACGTTTCAATTTTGACGTTACGGTCGCAAAAATGCTTCGTTATAGGGAAATATTTGCTATAGGGAAATTCGTTATATAGAGATTATAATACCCTCAAAGTAGACCCAAAACACAGTGTTCTTATAATTGCTTTGCAATAAAGAAAAATTCGTTATATAGGAGTTCGTTATAGAGAGTTTCGACTGTATTTTGTTAAGCTATAACAGGACAAAGTTTTGGAGAAAATGATTGGAAATCTAGCCACGTCCCTTCTAGGGTTGCCAGACAGACGGACATGGCTCAAACGACTTAAAAAGTCATGAATCAAATTTTGTTCAAAGAAACCTAAGGTACAATATGACTCCTTCTATGTGTTACACTTTTGGGTCGCACCCTCCTACCCGTAGGGTGAGGGTATACAAATATAATGAATAAATTATAATTAAAAAAACATAATAAAAAAAATCGAGTTTTATTTATTCTTATAATTTTTTATAGGAAAAGGCGGTAAGTCCAAATCATATCGATAACTTAAAAAGCGAAAAATTTCAAAGTCCAAATAAATGCTACAAGTGTATAGTGAATTTTTTCAGAAAATTTTTTCAATATTACCAAAAATATGAACAAGCTTCACATAATTGCAAAAAAAGTTTTGAAAAAGTAAGTCGTTAAAAGAAAAAGTAAAGTTGTTTGTCCCTCCTGTAAAATATTGAATCTTGGACTTACAACATTTACAACTTTAGGTCGCGATATACTAAACATACCCTTTGGAACGTACGAGAGCATGGTGAAAAACACAGATTTCTAACACGTTCTGAAGAGATAGATTCTAGATTCTCTTTTGTTTCCTCCATAAACCTTTTATTGGTCTAAAAACGAGTCGCTGTATTCCTCTTTATTTAATATCGATCCTTCCCAGCCTGCGTTACAATTGTCTAAGCGTGGGTTTTCGTACCCAAGTATTTACAATATTTTGCCATGATTTATATGAATAAACCAAGAGAGATATGTTCCTCAATGCCTTGTCTTTTTGCTGTGAAAGATGTTACTTTCGTCTTGTGAACAGAATTTAGTGTATTTCCTGTATTAGCTGCATATTTGCTGTGAACATTCGCAAATCTCTGTAGGGAGACTAAAAATCCCCATATAGTTTTTTTTGATTACAATTTGTTACAATTATTTGTCAAAAATTAGCACATACTACAACTAAAACAACTACGCTTAGCAGTATATTTAAATGTGTTGGTCTAACGTTTCATTTTCTTATCTCAATATTTCAAACAATTTTCATTTTCAATTGACACCCCAATAAAACATTCCTAATATTGGCGCTGCTGATTGTGTTAGGAACGCTGGATAATTATGGCACACATTCGGCTCTGCTTAACGAGGTGACAAATGAAGGACACTTGCTACATATTTTCAACACCTACTTGCCGTCAGCGCCGTTATCATTTTAAGTGCAGTTACAGCCGCAAAAAGACAAATATATTCAAGTTAAAAATTAATATAATTTAATGCAAATAATTTGTACTATCAACCCAATGACCCACACAGAGCGCAACAAAAGCACAGATACCGCCGTTGATCAATATTGCAATGTGTAAATAAGTACATTTTTAATTGAAATGTTGTTGTCGCATATCGAAAGTATACACGTATAAAAACACACTTTACACATCGATTGAATACTGAATAGAAACCAGTAACAAAACAAAATCAAGCCGAATAATAATGATTTAATACAGTAAGGGAACATGCTATGCAGCCAACACACGTCTCGCATAAAATCTACGACTTAAGCGATGTCTACATACAAAAGTCCAATGGGCGACATAATCGCAGACATGGTGCACACATACATGTTTGTATTGCCTTACATACAAAAATATTTGCAGTTTTCAATTTATTTTTCAAAATTAAATAGATGTAATGAATTGTTGATTACTGTGCTTGATAATTACTAAACCGAAAAAAGAGACTGTTTGACAATTACCAATTACAAATGGATTAATTGACTTTTTTTCAAACAGGACATCAACCCAAAATATATTTTGGACTTAAGTGCAGCTTTGTTAGGTTTTATTTTAAATAATTTTTTTTACGCAAATAAGAAAGGAAATTATAATTATGTAAGAAGCAATGCCAAAAAATATTCGAAAATTCATTAATTTTAAATTCTTGTCACAACTATTTGATGAGAACAATATACCTATTCAAACAACATCATAAAAAAAACTCTACAGTTTGTGTGCTTCAAAATTATTGATTGTTGCTAAAGCAAACATTTTAAAATCCGTAGTCAAATTTGGAGAAAGACGTAATTTTTACTCATTATCATGGTGTTTTATTAATAGATAAAAGTTGAATGAAAGTGAACCAATTTCTCATATATGAAAACAAATGTTAGTCTCCAAGAAAATTGTACTCTCAGTTCATTCCTTTCCGTCTGTCCTCGCGACTACAGTCGTAGTTTAAGAGATGTTGAGCTGAAATTTGTAATGCAAGCTTCTATTCTATAAGCGGAGGTTAAGTTCTAAGATGAGTAAGATCGGTCAGTTAAAAACTACTTCCATCTTCCATATAAACTCCCCCTTTTTGGGGTTTATTTTTGCAATTACAGCCGTATTTAAAGAGCCATCGATCTGATATTTGATATGCAAGCTTCTATTCTCTATACCGCTTTTCTCACCTTAGAAATTAACATCCACTTAGAAGATATAAGCTGGCATATCAAATTTTAAATATGTGACTCTTAAAATATGGCTGTAATCGCAGGGACAGATCAAAAAGTAGGAGAAGGTGGGAGTAGTTTTTGACCGATCCACAGTGGTTCCTTTTCAGTTTTTTTAATTAATTCTGTAATGACACTTAAAAAAAATAGTTAAAGCTGAGGTGTTTTCGAGATGATTTATATGATTTTCTACATGGTGTTGGGGCTAGTGGCCCTCCAAAGTGGGTCACCTCGGGTGTGAACCAATGTGAACCAATTTTAAAGACTTTTTGTATTTAGAAAGTGCTTCGAAAACCCTTAAAAAACATGCATATGTATATGTTATCTTATGTAGATCAAGAGATATGTGAGAAAATAAAAACAAACTGTGTCTTTTTGGGACGAGGTTGGTATAGTATTTTAAAGGTTGTGAGCTCAGTTTGTCTGCGATTGTAAATTTACTTATACCGTTGCAGTATAGGTCAAATGATTAATTTTGCCGTGCGAAATCCAAATTTTAGAGAAAAGATTTTGAATTTTGTTTTGATGCCATTACGTTTAAAATACTCCAAATCATTAGGATCTGAATTTTTTTTGGTTAAAAAATTAATTTGGGCAGGCAACACTCTGTCAAAGTCACTTTATTGTAAGGTGTTTTAAACCAGCTCGCGCAGTTGTCTTCTTTTAAATTGCTTATTGCGGACATTAGGGAAAAATGAATAGAATGTAAACAATGTAAAACAGTAAAATAATTAAGTATTAATGTGTTCATTCAAACAACGGACAAATATTTGTGTTTTGCAAGGAGAAAATCTTGATTTTTAACATAACCTAAAAAATGTTTCGTTTCTTCAAAGTAAGCGGACTTTTAAAGGCAAAATTTGGCAATGAAAGATTAAAATAAATGAATAAATTAAAGCCGTAAGAGTTAATTTCTTTTCATTCCAAACTGCGGAAGGAAAACTCTAAAGAAGAGAAGTAAGACGCGATTGTAATGTGCGTGTTGAAAAAAATTTATGATGCTAAATTTTGGATGAGGGACACTATATAATGTGCCGCACAAAAGTTATACTGATATGTTTATCGTGCCTGTTTAAAATAAAGTTTGAAATAGCTAAAATTTTCCAAAAACTATGGTTCTGTTACTTTCAAATGACTTAATCGAATATACAGTTCTACTAGTTGGTTCCTTCGGGAAACTGCTGCAGAATCACTATCACAATCACATAATCTAAAAAGTAGGCTGATTGCATAATGCTCGAAAAAACAGCCGCAGGAATAATCTTGCCGATGTTTTTAATACAGCCAGGATTCATCCGATCCACTTACTTATATTAATGAAGAATTCACAAAAGTGTAATCAGCAACGAAAACTCACAATTTCCACTTAAAGCTATAAAACTGTTAAGCTTTGAAATCACGATCGGGGACTTCGATGTAGACAGTGAAATAAAAAAAAAGCTTTTATCTGAAGAATCTGCAACCATTTTTCAGAATTTATGTTTAGATAGCGAATTGAACCAAAAATATTGCTTAAAATTTACTATAAATAAAGTTGATTTTTTTAACTAATTTATTTTCTTTAATTTCAGACCTCAGAAGGGTTAATAGTTGGGCAACATTTTTTTGTATATGTTTTATTTATATATTCTTTAGCGATTTCTGTGCTTTTTGAGTCTATTAATGCGATATATTCACTTCAATTAATTTCGCACGATTAAATTTTGCTTATAAAATTCTTAAGTTACAACATTTTTCTTTTTGAAAATTCTCAAATAGCATAGCGCCGACGAGAAAGCTCATTATATATTTTTTTTGACCACATGTGAGGACTGGTTAAATGTGACGTATTTCAACATCCCTGCTATAAACAAAGACATTGTGGCCATTCGGAATTTTGGAACATATTTTCCCTGTTTTGGGAATTTGGGTATTTTGGTGTAAGATATGGCAACATATTGTTATCAGTTTTTTAAGCACAACTTCCACAATATTCCAGTCCGTTTGAGTTTTAGTCTATTTTTCATATAAGATATTATTTCTCAATAAAATACTTATTGACAAAATTTTACGTTTTACACATAGTCCTGTTTTTACACGGTTTTTTGCACGATTTTGAAATAACACGGTCGACCTTAATAAACGAATCCTGTTTTTACATATGTTTTGTTAAATAACACGACAAGATTCATTTTATTTTTTTAAATTATAAAATGGGGCCTTTTCGGAATTGCAACAATGCACTGCAAGTACTGCGCATCGCATTCGTAATTGCAACTTCCGGCAACACTGCAAGCAGTAGATGTTCTAAAAAGCAACAATCAAACATATGTTGCTTGAAATCACATTCTTATAATAGCCAATTACACTGTGACATAAAATGGAGGTTATTGCCTTGGGGCGGTATTATTCCTTTATGGAATAAAAGCCGTAGGTGAAAATATTCAAATTCCGGGAAGACAGATCTGCCCTAGGTCCGGCCCGGTGAAGTTTTCAGTTTAACCTTAAATAGCCTATGAATTAGGTCGTCCAAAACTATAGCGGTATAATATTTTTATCATTGACAGTGAGCGGTATTTTAAACGACTTTGGAATGCTAGATTTAAATTAGACATCAGCAGTTGTCACAGAATTATTGGCCGTGAAAATTTGTGTTTTTCTCTTTTACTTGTGGTGCTCGAAAATGTTTTCTATGGATTTTAACGAGGATTTTTTTGTGGAAATTTTAATATACGTTTATACGACTTTTCGTCGTATACTCCTGCAGCGTCGAATAGAGTAGCTGAATCATTTGATAATCTTTTTCTAGCGAGCACTAAACTTGATGTGCTGAGCTTGAAACTCGCAGAATTGTTGTTTCTTTTGAGTTGAATGCAGTTTCTAATAAATCCAAAAGCGCATGGTTGACAATTGGGTGAATTCTTAGAAACTGTTCAATCATCGTTTTACATCGAACATGACAAATTGTTCGGCACTACTTTTTCAATGACTCCTTTTAGAGTTGTAACAAAGAAATGTAAAACAACGCTTATTCGAAAATAAAATTTTTGCAAAAACCGGCATACGGATTTTAATAAAAAAAACCGGTTTGGGGGTTTTCGGTTTCGGTTTTAAACACTTTAATTTAATCTATATTTTAAAAAAA
The DNA here is from genome assembly GCA_964034835.1 of Muscina levida. NCBI lineage: Eukaryota > Metazoa > Arthropoda > Insecta > Diptera > Muscidae > Muscina > Muscina levida. The sequence goes on along the minus strand of OZ035883.1, from coordinate 89,925,725 downwards.
ATAAATCGGAATATTTAGTTTAAAATATAATTCCATAATATGTATACCTGTATTTATTTAAGTTACAAAATGTTTATTTAAAGGTACTAAAAGAACAAGTACATCCGATGTATTTATACAATTTTTTGTTATTTTAAAAAAGTATTAAGCATATTTTCTTAATAAATCTTTTAAAATAACCCTTTTTATGTGGTGATATTCATGTTTTCAATAAAACCGAAAAAAACTTAATTTTCCTTAATATTACAATAATGTGGTAAAGAAACTATGCATAGCGGTTTAGATAAAGCCCCACATCTATATGTGATTTTCACAATACATGGGTTTTTCCAGCCTTACGAATGTTACGATCTCACTATTCAAATGAAAAAAAAATAAGATACATTTCTGTATTTTATATTAATTTTTGAATATCCCCCTATCTGAATATTTAAAAAAAATACAATCCAAGATATTAACAAAAGACATGCATGCGTTATATTACACGAAATAGAAAAGAATTTTATTTAAGTTTTTAAAATTTCAAAAGTAATTTTTTCATAAAATAGACTGATAGCGCTTTAAAAAATGTTTTTTTTGGGCAAATTTCTTCCTCTGGGTTTTCAGCCACGAGTTAATAAAGACATACGTTATGTTACTGACATAAACTTAATTTCCCTTTACACCCCAGTTAACACACTTTCTATTTTTAGATTCACAACTAACGGTCCAAACATATTCTTTTAAAGGTCGTCACTTCAGCTATTCAACGGCATATTACTAGTTCGTCTATCTACAACAACAAATTATTCGTAATTATTTAGCGACGATAAACTAAATTGAACACAAAATCGAAATTTGATCTCTGTGCGGCACACTCTAACGACCAACTATCGATGCGAAATTTCGCACAATATATTCGTAATTTTGTAAGCAACAAACGAAAGGTGGAGCTGGATGTCCAACTTTGCTATTAATACCTTTTTTTGAACAAAATTCCCAAAAATCCTACATAAGGAACACCCTACACAACATGTCTAATTTTTTTCGTAAATCAACGTTCTATAAACGCTTACCTTGGCAAAATATGTCTGAATTTAGTGTACCTACAAAAACGGTTTGGAAGTTATAGGAGAAATATTAATTTTCACGTACCAGTAGGCGTGAACCGATATAGGCCATATTCATTCCTAAATCCAATTTTCATAACCATATATGTATGTATGTAAGACTATAAGGGTGAGTTCGGTCATTTGTATGGGAGGTGCCAGAAGGGGTGTGTCAATTAGTTAGGTTTTCTCCTATTACAATATAAATAAAAAAAGAAATGTTAATCATCTAAAAATAGGTAATTTTGTATGGGAGGTACCAGAAGGGGTGGGGCTATTCTGCCCCTTTACAATCCCATTATGTAGTTCGTTTTTAAAAATATTGATACTGCTAAATTTCATACAGATCCGTTAAGGTTTGCCCGGGTTATCCTGCTCACCAGCCAGCCGGCCAGCAAGCTAGACAGACTGACATAGCTCAATCGTCTTAAAAAGTCCTGAAACGAATTTGGTCTTAAGATACTTGGGTCTAACTCGTCTCCTTTAAAGCGTTACACTTTTTTCATATCAAATGATATAAACCCTCATCCCTAAGGGTGGTGGTATAAAAATGTTTGTTGAAGCTATTGTTGTATTTGCGAAATTGGGGAATATTATAAAGTTTACATGCCACTATTTGTTGATCATGAATTTTACAATAAAACATCAATAAAATCAAAACTTTGTTGCTAACAGATAATTTTTTACTAATATTGGAGCTATTTATTGTTGTAACTAAAATTTTATGATAAGAGTGGACTTGCATCATCAGTAAATATGATACTAAAATTTAAAAATGGTAACCAGCACAAGAACTCAATTTTGCAGTTAGTTAAATCAACACGGAAACTTAAATAAGCTTTGGACATTTTAATTTAATAAAACTTAAGTATTTGCTTTTACTAAAACAAATCAGAAAAATATTTTGTCAACTTTTAAATTTTCGATCACGGTTGACATTTCTGTGGAAATGCCCATATACTTTTTAAACAGAGGTAGTAAACTTTGATTATATTTAACAAAGGTAAATGAACACATTTGTATACAAGTATTGCATATCGTATCATGAAGTTTAATACTTTAAAAAAATTAATTAAGATAATTTTTTATTTTGGGCTTGATTCTGAGTAAATCTTAAAATTTTGTCAAAAAATATTGTTTGGAAAAATAATATCTTAACTGAAAATTTGCGTTAAATTCAAACGGTTTAAAATATCTTAACGAAATCTTGAAAAAATTTATACAAAATTTTTAGTAAAAAACGGATAACATTATGTTGCAATATCTTACAACGAAATAACCAAATTTCCAAAACGGGAAAAATCTGTTCCAAAATTCCGAATTTTGTACTATATTAACAACACTGTCTTTGTTTATGGCAGGTATGTTGAAACACGTCATGGTTAGCTAGTCCGCACATGTGGCCAATAAAATAAATATTAAGCTTTCTCGTCGGCGTTTTGCGATTTGAGAATTTTCAAAAACAAAAATTAATTTTTTCAATTATGGGCTATTTCAGACTTCCCTTTAGAAGAACAATTTTTCTGAAATAATTCAAATTGGGCATTAAATATACCTACATAAACAATTCTATAAGAAGGTTTAAAGGTTTTAAATCGGTTCATAATTGCACTTTCCTCAAACTATTGAAATTTTGAAACATCCGAGGTAGCTAACTTTATAGGGACACCTCAGCTTTAACTATTTATTTATATTTTAAATTTCATCGAATTTAGGTTAAAAAAAAACCTCTTTGGAACCACAGTGCAATGACAAGCGAAACACTTGGATACTGGCTAATATACATAAATAACATTATTAAAGAAAAATTGGTAGATATGATTGTTTATGGTTTCCTTTGTTTTGAGGAGATGGAGGGTATAACATGAAGCCATTTGCAAAGACGCCGTTTACAAATTCTAGGGACATTGCCGAAAAAAATAACAAGCAAGCAAGATCTATCTATTAAAAGGTGGTGGCAACAAGTCAGCTGATTGGAGTGTGTATTTTTTTGTCAAATCAATACCTGTTAAACCAAGTTATTGTTTATGTTTACATTTTAATATGGTTCGCGTCAATCAAAATTTCAAATTAAAAGAAAATAAAAGGAAAAAAGCGTAAGTGCGTTGTGAGAAATAAAAGGAACGGCAGTGGAAGTGGTAATTTCTTTAAATTGCCAAAAGACGACAGAAGAAGAAGAGCTAGGAGCGAAATCCGTGGAAGGATATTGTTGGAGAATGACTTGATATGTGAGGATCACTTTGAAGAAGATGATTATATCAGAAGAGCACAAAGGGTATTATTAATGTCGAGTACAGCACAGTACAGTAACTTAACAGGATAAAATAACATTTGATTGGCAATTAAACGGAGAAACTCCATTGTAAGAGTAAGTATATTAGTTAATACTAGAGTGTTCAAAACCGAAAACCGTCTAACCGGTTTTTATCTCCGAAACCGTATGCCGGTTTCTTCAAAAATGCCGATTTAACCGGTTTTTTGATGTAGGTTAATCGGTTTTCCAAAATGCTGTATTTAACAGAACATTGCTTGGTCAATTATAGGTACATCGGCAAAGAAGGTTGTTTATACTTATCCGATATTCTTCAGGCAAATCTCAAAGGATGCTTTCATTAAAATTTCCTTGTGTAATACGAAAATTTGTTTGGAAAACGCTGTTGCTGGGATGACTTCCGTATTCAAATAAAAAACTTATAATTGTCGCTATCTCCTAAACTATGCTTCCAATCGCGAAAAAGGACTATGTCAGCAAGATATAGTTGGGAACTCATCTTGTAATGGTTAGGAAGCCGTTCATATTTGGATGAACTCCTAAACTAAGTGTCCGATCGCAAAAAGGAGCTTAAGTTATGATGACCATACAATAGTTGGGAAATCACCCAGTTACAGTTGGGATCTAATTTTGAAATATAAATGAGTGCGAAGCCGTCGATATTCATATGAAAATCCTTGTGCCGTTATTTCCTATGTTAAGCGCCCAATGGTAGAAATGAGGTTAATTTGTGGTCAAATTGATACTATAATTCTAAACCATGCTAATTGTAAGATGTAAGGAAACGTATTCAAAGTATAAATTCCATTTATACAGCCATGTTCTGAAAAACAATTCGTTTTGAAAACAGATTAAAATCGGTAGAAATGTGTTAAAAAGTATTACCTTTTTACCGATTTTGCTCTGTTTTTAAACAGAATTGTTTTCCAGAACATGGCTAATATACTAAGTGAAAATTTTCTAATAACTTCTGTTTGGATAAACAGGTTATAAATTGAATGAATTAATGTATCCATATTCATATATTTTCATATTTAATTGCATATTTGGTTCTATTTTACAATTTTGGAAAAACCGAACGAAACCGGTTAACCCGGTTTTTTAGTAAATCATGTATCCAGAAACCGAATTGTTGGAAAAATACATTTTTCGAATAAACCGGTTTTCTGAAAAATTCAAGTATTTGGACACTATAGTTAATACTAAGGTAAATGTTGTAAGTTTTTTTTCTTATAACGTAGTGTAAGTATTACAACAGACAATTGTGAAATAAACAGCCATCCAGAGTTGAATATAACCACGGAGTTAGTATAAAGAAATTAGTATAAGTTAATTCCGATTACGTTTAAATTTGGTAATTTAAATAAAGTGCCCTGCAGGGGGCAGGGTGTTGTGTGGTCCACAACAAAAATGTGGGTTACGCAAAGCAGCAAACGCAAACAAAGTCAGTATACATCAAAGTAAGGAAATATATTTGTGGTCACGAATGTCTGTCGTGTGAAAACGTGTAGTTGAAGAGCATATTGGAATAAGTTAGTTATAAGTCTTATAAGCGTTTCACATTGACAAATATCTTAGCCACAGATTTATCTTTTAGTGTTGAGACTAGTTACTTTTTGACATAAAGTATACCTGGGAGGGTATAGAAATATGTAAATGGAGTTAAGGAAATACAAAGAGCGGGTAAGATGTCACAAGGCGGAGGTGAAAAGCCTAAATGGTAAGCTAAGCGAAGCCAATAGAAGCATTACTTCCCTTAGTTAAATTTTAACTGAAGGACAAGTGAGGAAATTGTTGGCTCCGTTAAGAATCGAGTGGAAATAGCCCGATATCTCCAGCGCAATTGCGCAATTTTGCATGTATCTGCATTTGTACAGCAAAGGTTTTCCTCTACCTCATATATCCACTCTTCAACGTTGGTGTCGCAAAGTCAACATTAAGCAAGGCGTTATAAAAACTGCAGGTGGCTTTATGTGGCACATTTCTGATTTGAAAAGTGAAGACAAAATTTGCGTCCTATCTTTCGACGAAATGAAAGTGGCAGAGTCGTTTGAATATGACGCTTTGGGTGATTTTGTCAGGAAGCCGGCAAATTTTGTCGAAGTGTTAATGGCGAGAGGACTACGGATTACATTTGCTGATGTGCCCTAGCACTTGCTGAAACTTATTAGGAACAATTTTATAGATACAGGCTTGGTTATTAATAAAACTTTGGTGACCAATTGTGGATTTACTGAAGTACACATCGGAAAGCGACACTTTCATTACATACAAACTGACCGATGAACATCTATCGACAGAGCAATAAGGTAAAGAGTATCCAAGATTCCATGCTGTTAAATGTTGTGTCGAAAAATGCCGGGAAAACGAGGCTCTAGCGAACTTTTGTAAACAAACTTCCACGAGAGTTGATAAAAATAGTACTTTTGTGATCTTTTGTTCCACTGAACAAAATTTTTTTCGGACGGTAATTTTTGATTTAGACGTAAATTTTAGTTTTTGACTTTTTTATTTCGTTTGTTACACCCTATGTCTATTTGTGATAAAATTCGTAAAGATCACAAAAAATAAAAATATTACGATTTTAAAATATATATTTTTATTCATAAACCCTACACACTGCCAAACCCTAAAAACTAAAATTGAGGTTGGGGTCAAAAAGATCCAATAATCTAAATGTAGCTCTTAATTAACCATGAATAACGATATGGGCCACCTTTCGAGCGATTTTCAAATGACGATACAACATAATAAATACTATATCGGGGGGTCGTAGAGTGCAGTGATTCAAAAATAAATTGATGTCCCCATATTGTCTGCAGACAAACTACAAAACTTGGGGGAGATAACATGAAGTTTTATTTTCCGACAAATAGAGCTAATATTCTTTGTTAAGTTGTGCATTAACAATTTGGGGGCCCTAAGGGTCCGACTGCTTGTGCTAACAGCACCACAAATGTCGCACTCAGGATTGACATGTAGACTTAGGTGATCTACAAGGAGATAATGGCGAAAAATTTCTTACGACAACAAACCACAAAATCTTTTGTGCCGTGATCTTCGGAAAAAATTGTTCGCAACAAATCGTAGTTGGTAAATTCCGGTTTGCAATGATCACATATCAATTTTGGATTATCATCTGCAATGATATTGTCCAGCTCCTGTATTCTAGCAATACTGTTGTACGACGAATCTTTAGAAGAATTGATATGTTTAGCTTTGGTCCCTTTTACACTAGACTTCTTTCTTCCACATTTTCCTTTAAGGTTTGTTTCCGTAATTTAACTCTGAGGCACGGTTTCTTTTGCTTTATCGATGTGGTGAGCATAACATCGGCTTCTGTAAAATCAGAGCACTGGTTACCTAGCTACCTTCAAAGTTCAGCTGTTTTGCAGAAATTTCTTATTTTACGTTATCTGGTTTACTTGTGCAAATTTAAATTGTTTTCTGAATGCCACTTGAGGTAGACAGCATAAGACGACACGCAATCCCGTTGGCCTACCTTTGAAGTGTAAAACAAAATTTTTTCACAATTTTTGCAGTGTGCCAAATCGACCACGTCTTCTCCACATTAAGAGAAATGAAAAATTCTATACCCCGAATAAAGATATATAAAGTACTAGCTTTCCCGGCTCGCGTTGCTTCACCCGTACTTACATGAATTTAGACAATATAGGTAAAATTCAACCGCTTCATAAGACGATGTGATTGTAGCTTTATCCCATTGGAAAAAGTCCCTTTAGTCCCTTTTTATCCCTAAAAGTATGAATTTCAAGACATTAAATGGACCGGTAAACCATCTAATTCTATAGGGAGCATGCCCATAAACGTTTGTTCTGGGTGATGTTACCGGTTTAATCCCTTTGCGGCCTTTTTACCCCTAAATGTTCTAATTTCTAAAAACTCTACCCTTAGGAATTTCGTCTGGGTAATAGTACAGTTTTATATCTTTTTCGGTATTTTCACACCTTAAGAACGAATTTCGAAAAATTACTTTCCTTCTTGCATTGTTCTTATTCTATAGGGAGCAAGCATCATATCATTTGCCGTTTGGACAGTAACATTTGTATCCCTTTTTCGATGCTTTTACCCAGAAATATTGGATTTCGAAAAAACTTTTACTCCAATTTAGCCGATTGGTCTGGGTGCTGGTACCAGTTTTATCCCTTATTAGTAATTTTTACCCCTAAAGGTAAGAATTTTCAAAGATCCATTCTTAGCTGACGTTTACTCGAAATGCGGAACAACCAACCCAAATTTCATCATCTTATCTACAGCCATTTCACCCAACAATTTTTTCAAAAGGGGCGTGGCACCGCCCTAATCCCCCATGTACATTTTACATATGACCGATTGAAATTTTGGTTTGTGTGGGCGGTGCCACGCCCCACAGTGGTTCCTTTTTGGGTTTTGCGTAGCTAAAATCTGTAACTTTGTTGTTTATTATTCGATTGTTTTGAAATTTGGAGGGAACATTATTGAGTATATAATGCAGCTTTGTGCAAAAAATTAACTTGATACAAAATTTATTTTTAAAGTTATTAAAGTTTAAAAATGACGTTTTTTTATTTTTACTTCCAAGTAATTCTTCTTTTGTTTTTTTATATGTAAAAAATAAAAATTACCTGCAATATATCATAAAGCAGGTTCATAAACGTACTAGCATAATAATTCAACAAATTTTGTTTATTTATCAACATTTAACTCAACATTTTAATCTTCGCAGTACTTAACATACATATGTATTTAAGCCGTCAATTACTATGTCTAAAATCATCATTAAATTTGTTTATTATATATTATTTCTGAATATTTTTATTATGTTTTATTATTATTGATGTTTTCTTCTTAAAATTTACTGATTTTCTTTAATTAACAGATTGTATTGAAATAGGTAGCTATATTTGGAATTGATCTATATAAGTATAGTTATTACTTTGAAATAGGTACTATACTAACTTACTTATTTATTTTATTTTGACGGCTGTCAATTCTGTTCACATCATCAATCTAAACAGTTCGTATAAAACCAAAAGCTTTATTATCTTTTCTCTTAAATAAAATAAACTTAATGTTGAGCAAAATGGAAGAATTCAAGTGTAAAAAAAATGATTTAATTTTGTCTTACATAAATAGCAACAAAAGTGATTCCGCAATTAGAATTTACATAGAGAACCATTTTAATCTATGCGAAAAGTCCATCAATCATGTAATGACTCAGGTAACCAGAATTTTGATTCCGCATTTTAACACACGTTGGAATATGTGCAAACGAAATAAAACGTTTTTCCTAAGAAGATAAAAGGATTGGATGAATGAGGAATTTTGCGTAGAAATCCCAGATTCTCAGGTATCTTCTTCGTCTTCAGTGAAAAGAGGGCGACCATCTTCATCATTTGAAGAAGCTGCAATACTTACAAGGAAAAAGAAAAACACGGCTTTAATTAAAGAAACAGGTCTTGATCAATTGGGCAGTGCATATATGGATGGACTACGAGCTATTTATGAACCAGACGAAGCAAAAAAAAATAGTAGAGCTTTTAAGATCGGCCAGTAGAGAAAATGCTCAATGAGGAAGAATGTTCCACTCCTATTGACAATGATGAAGCTTTGAGTGTTTATATTGAAATTTCGAAATCTCAATACATTTTAATGAGAAATATACTAAAACAAATATACTGTTTAATATTGCCAACATACAAAAAAAATTGGAAGCAAAAAAAATGTTACCCTTCCCCTAATGCAATTGAAATAACTAATTATAGTGCAAAAATAACATCACTTCAGGAGCTTTTAGACCTCACTGTACAAAGAATATTTAATATTGAAAATGTGCTTATTGACAACTGTACAGATTTAGTTCTACACTGTAAATGGGGATGTGACGGATCTTCAGGCCAAAGTGAATATAAACAGATATTCTTTGAAGAATCGGAAATTATTTCAGATGCTCATTTGTTTATTGTCTCCTTTGTTCCTCTGAGAATTGTTGACATTAAAACAAATCATATGGTATGGGAAAATCCAAGCCCCTCTTCAGTTAGATTTTGTCGTCCCATATCAATTGAGCAGTGCAAAGAAACTTCGGAAAAAATACGCGAATTTTCAGAAATAATGAATGATAGAATATCAATCATTATTATTACCGACAGCAATATGTAAAGATGGAAAAGAAACTAAAGTAATGTATACTTTCTATCAAACCATGATTGATGGAAAAGTGTCCCAACGAATACTTTATCAGCAGCAAAATGCACTATATGTGGAGCTTCCCCAAAAGATATGAATGACATATCTAAAGTACTTAAAAGATCCAACAATGAATGCGCATATAAGTAGGGGCTGTCAACACTCCATGCATGGATTCGATCAATGGAAACTATTTTGTATTTATCGTATAATATGGAGTTTAAAAAGTGGGCGGCAATAAATGACGAACATAAGAAAATGAAGGCAGAAAAGAAGAAGGAAGTCCAAAAGCGGTTTCGGCAAGAGTTAGGTTTGATAATAGATAAACCTCGACCTGGTAGTGGAACAACGCTTGATGGCAACACGGCAAGAAGGTTTTTTGCTAACTGTGAAAAAACAGCTATAATAACAGGTGTAGATGCCGGCCTTATAACAAAAATTATTTTTAATAAAACAAAATATAAACATAAAAAAATAAAATATACTAAATAAAGTTAATGATGTTTGGAACATATAACATTCATGTTAGAATAAACATTTAAGTCATAGGCTTCAGACCGAATAATAGGAAAGCATATCTCTTGTATATATACGTACAAGTGAACGTCCGACAATTAGAAAAATGCGAAATTGTCATTTAAATATCATATACACAATAATTCCGTATGATAATATATGACAATTAAAAAAAAAATCACAATTTTATTGGAAAAACTTCAAAAAATGCATATTCCAAAAAATAGTTGTTAACGTTTTTTGTACATATATTGCAGGTTAGCAGGTAGTAGCAGCTAAAATTGTTAGGGCAAGTAAGTGAAACATGTGGCAATATGCCTGTACTAATATCTTCGTGGAGGGGAGTGGAGGCAAAACTGTAGCTCCATCTTAAAATCAAATCCTTGAAATTTTAACATGGATCAAAAAATTGGTTGAAATTTTTTTATTTTTAAATAATTTTGATAAGAATTTAACACTGTTTTATTTGCAATAAAATTACCTTTTCAACGATGTATCATACGTAAGTGTGACTTTTATACTCTTAATGTTATACAACTTCAAACTTTTAGGTGTTATACGTCAACTTTTTTGATTACACCAATATGGCAACTTTAAGCAATGATATTTTCGAAATAAAAATGAAATCTAATGAAAAAGATCATAAATATGTTAATTTGGACATATCTTTAATAAAAAAACATAAAAAAAACTTTCTTGCATACACTTTAAATTTTGAATTTATCTACGCTCTTACACTAGCAGGAACCATTGTGCGCGCCCCTTTGTCTAATTATGTTTTTATGTACCCTATGACAGACGCCCTACGGATAGTACTACACAGTAATCGGCCATTTATTTTGCCGATATAACAATTTAATCAAAAAGGGCGGGGCACCTCCCATTTCCAGCGGGACGTAATCCCCCATGTACCATTTACATATGTAGCAAATCTCATCTTCATACCTCTAAGGGATCAGGAGAAAATATCGATTGAAATTTCAGTTTGTGTGGGCGGTGCCCCGCCCTTTTGTCTAATTACACTATGACACAAAATCAAACTTTTTGAAAAACACCCGAACGTGACTATATAGGTTCGATAGTACAACCGAAGCTGAGTAAAACCCTAGCTCAGTTTGGCTGGATTGGTTACCAATTTTTTTTTTGACCCTCGTAACTTTTTGAAATCCCTTGGATCCCTTGAAAAAAGGTGACATCATATTTTGGCTAACAGTTTGTACAGTTTTTAATCTAGCTCTTTCGATTCTTAAGCAAAGTTGTAGCTTACAGTCCGCTTAAGAAATTGATAAAAAAATTTACCAAGAAAATTAGACTTCCCTCGTTTTTTTTTCAAAAAACTTCGAAAAAAATTATAATTTTTTCACTATTTTGAATATGTCGTAGAGATATTGATAATATACACATATTCTATTTAAGCATATAGATTTTAACTTGATTAACCTTAAAAAGTTGAAATTTATAATTGCCCATAATAATCTACTTCGGAATCCAATTTAAAAATTTTTAATAATTTCTTCAAAAATACCCCAACTTCTACATCAAATATCTCGATGTCTATAAGAGATATGGTAAAAGCAAACACATACTATTTTAGGCCTTCACTTCAGCTATTGAACGGCTTATTACTACTAAGTTTGGAACATATAAGGAACACCCTAATGCTTTTTGTGAACAATTAAAGGGAGTATTCCGATCATATAGCTTGTTTACAGTAGTTGTTCAGTTATACAATAAGTACGTTTTTGGTAAAGATAGCAAGTAAAAACTTTGCACAATGGCCCAAAACTCCTTAAAAACTGATTTGTTTAAAGTAGATAGTATGTTTTGAGAGCCATTTAATATCTCTAGACTTGTTCAGATTGCATGGGTTTGTTCAGAGAAGTTATTCCGTGTTATCTAAACTACAATTTCACTGAACAGAGTAAGCAAAAAATCTGGATTCCCTACGACTTATATTCAAAATAGTAAAAAAATTATAATTTTTTTCGAAGTTTTTTGTAAAAAAACGAGGGAAGTCTAATTTTTTGGGAAATTTTATTATATCAATTTCTTAAGCGGGCTATTAGCTACAACTTTGCTTAAGAAGCGAAAGAGCTAGATTACAAACTGTACAAGCTGTTGGCCAAAAACTGATGTCACCTTTTTTCAAGTGATCCAAGGGAATTCAAAAAGTTTCGAGGGCCAAAAAAAAATTTTGGTAGCCAATCTAGCCAAACTGAGCTAGGGTTTTACTCAGCTCCGGTTGTACTATCGAACCTATATAGTCACGTTCGGGTGTTTTTTTCATTGTTGCACTGGGTTATGTTTCCATGTAGCCTATTATAGAGGCCCTATGGACAGTATCATACAAACAAATATAATTACAATCGGTCCATTGATTTGGCCAATATAACTATTTTTAAAAAGGGGTGTGGCACCGCCCTCTTTCCACACACAAAGTATTTTTTCTTATACGACCGATATACTTACCAAATTTCCACTTTGTACCTATATTGGTTTAAAAGCTATAGCCATTTCAAAATTCGAGTTATATGGGGCGGTGCCACGCCTATTTTACCCCTTGCAGCCCGAATTTCTAAAAATCCCGTCTTAGTGCGCGCCTACGTCATAAAAAGAACTTACATTCCAAATTTCACGGTTCTATCTTTAGCCGTTTGGGCTGGAGAGTAATCAATCAGTCACCCAAGCCTTTTATATACATATATAGATAAAGGCGGCTTTGCCGCCGGCCACAGACCAAATAAACATATTTACGCCGTCAAAAACGATTTACTTAATACAAACAAGGATGTAAAATTTCGATTTAATTTAATCCTTGCTATTACTAAATTCTTTTTCCACAGAGTTACATATTTTTCCTTTTGTACTTTTAGCATAACAAAATTCATAATAGTACATTGGGGCAATTTGCCATCATTAACTCAAAATCGACAAAAAGTGACATCAGCGGTTATCTGTCAAAACCACAAATTAATAAGTTATAATTTTTTTTCAAGCCAACATATTATTTTTTTAACAAAAAAATAAATTGTTTTTGTCAAAAAAATAATAAGTTGTACGAAACTTATTTGAGAGTCCTCTTCCAAAATACGCGATTTCGTAAAAAACCATATACGACCTTTTCATTTTGAACCACCGCCAAGTTCCGTGCTTAACGAAAAGCGAACACTACTGAAATTACAAAAGGTTTTGCGGTTTCGTGTTTAACATAACGAGATGAGATATGTCCACTATCATTCATTGATCTCTTAAAGTAAAATATCTATGAGGATATCTAAAACAGTATAAATATTAAGTGAAGTAATTGTCTCGCATATAAAACTTTTCGCACAAAAATGAAGTTTACTATCTTATTTAATCTCAGAAATATTTTAAAAGACAACACTAGTGGTCATAAAATTAAGCCCTCCGTCCATGGCAAACACTTTACTGGGTATATCATTAAAAAAATTGATTTACATTGCTGGGGGAAACTTCACCAAATGTTTTACAATCTCATACAGAAGCTAAAAATGTTTCGTATTACTGCTTATTTTTCGTCAGACCTTGTGTATGGCCTGATGATCATTTTCCAACATAAAAAGCATCCGCAGAAACTAATCGGGAAAACTTGAGAAATGTCTGATGATGGTGAACCTTACACTTCCACGTTTATAGTTAATGGAGTAACACCTGCGCACTTTAATAGGGTAAACTGAAAACTGCCGCTACGACTGGCCGCGGCGGTTTGATAATCGATTAATGCGTACAAAACAAAATTATGGCACATATGAGTGAGTATGATTTTATCTTAAGCGTGCAATACGTTGGGAAGGGGATATACATTGATAGATAAATGTGCGTGGAACCGATGGCCTTTGTTGTTCTGTTGTTTTCTTACACCAGGGAGGGATTGTTGCACATGAATGTTCATCCATAAATAAAGTGCTGTAAAATAAATAATTATTGCTGCAGCAATTTCAGCATATTCATGCAACAAGTGGCACAAAAGACTACTGGATAATGATGGTATTGTAAAGTTTTTTTTTTTGCTTTAAATCAAGTGATGAGTTTCCGTATAAGTAGTGAAAAAAAGGAATTTAGTTTTTACAACTTAGCAAACACATGGACGAGAAGATTATAATGACCTCGTAAGGGTTATATAAAATCTGCGAACAACATTAAGAAAATGTGGTATAAAATGGCTGAAAACTTGTAACAGCTGTCTGATAGAAGAATATGCATTTTGGATTAAAATTATTGACACGTAACCATACAAATTGTATCAGATATATATAGTTTTTTGCTTTAAAACTAATCAGCTACGAATGTTGTGGTTATAAATCTTGCAAAGGCAACAGAATGCATTTTTTTGGTACAGAAAACAAAGACCTTTATACTACAAAATATTTATTTGCAAAGGAAATGGTCAAGATTGGAAAACGATTTGTGTGGAAATTTTTTATGAACACATTACACATTACCGTAGCTTATGTGCATCCAGACTGCACGTAGGTGACATTTTTGGAGTTAATTCCGCAATTGACTCCAATTACCCTTTTTGTAGCAGTATAGAGGCGTTGCCGCTTTGCTGGTCCTGGCCTGAGTGTTCAGATTCCAATTCAATTTACTGTCTAAGAGAGTGTAAGTGCGACTCCATTTAATCTGGGTTTTGGCAAATTGGGGGATCTTCTATCTCCGCGTGAATAGCACCAGTTCCGATTTACTCGGGTTTACATCCAGTCCACAGTTATGACACAAATTTTGCAGAAGTTTCAGCACAGATTTCAGAAGCCCAGAGAGTAGTTTAGGATCCTATTCGGTAACTATTAGAGCGACGTCATCCGTATCTGCGACGGTTGTGCAACACATGTTGATGTTGAAAGTGTAGTGAAAAGAGTTCTCCTCCTTGTGGAGCACCGCGAACCGCCACCTTGGAAATATTTGACACACTCAAAGTGGATCCAATGCGCCTACATTTTAGTAATTTATCAACTATGGAGATGACCACTGGGTTAAACTCCAGAAGTTCCCTTGAGTCAATTACAGATTCAGGTTGACGATATTTTGCTTATAAAATTCTGAATGAATTTGCTGCAGGAATGATAAAAATATTTTGTTCAAAAGTAATAAGCATCGCAAGCAAAAATTTCCAAAAAAAATGCCTATTTTTAATTTTTTTTTTCTAAAAGGCGACTATATTTTTTCGTTTGTAAAAACAAATTTCTTTAGGGAGGTGACAATTTCTATATTATTTCTCATAGAAATGTTCATGCTGATGCATTTAATGCCAAATTTGAATCAGTTCAACAAAATGGTTCCCCGGCAAGGGAAGTCAAAAATACCCCATTTTTGAAACAATAATTTTGGAATATTCTCAAATCGCAAAGCGCCAATAAGAAAGCTCATTATATATTTGTTTGACCACTTATGTGGACTAGTTAACCGTAACGTATTTTAACATACCTGGCATAAACAAAGACAGTGTGGCCATTTTAGTAAAAAATTCGAATTTTTGGAACATAATTTTCACATATGGCAACATATTGCTATTCGTTTTTTAAGGACAATTTTATGTACATTTTTCCAAAATTTCGTTAAAATATTCTAGTCTAATACGTTTTGACTACATTTTACATTTGACTCAGGATCATGCCCGTAATAAAATGTGCTTTCAATTAAATTTTGTAAATTATTAAATTTTATGTTATTCCCTTTCCAACGATATGCAATACTTGTATGTCAAGAGTTCATTTATTCTTTATAATTATAATCAAACTTCACTACCTCTGTAAAAAATGTTATACATTACTAGCTGGCCCGGCAGACTTAGTCCTGCCACCAAATTATTGTAAAATATGTTAAGTACAGTTGAAATCTAATAACGATTGATTAATTAGTTTGACCTCTGAAATATTTCAATTTAAAGGGCGAAATTTTTCCGGACAAAATTTGTACTTTTTATACCTAAAAGATTATTATATATTATTGTAAGATTTGCTAAAATGGATCAGCAGTGTCGTCCATGATTTGATCAAAACATACTTATTGATAGGCATATATTCTAAAACCACATTTTTAAGCCGATTGGCTGACATATAACTTTCTGCGTTGGTGTAATGGGTTATTGTGTCTTAAGTTGTTTGGTCTGAGCCATGATAGTACTTTGCCCCTTTTTTTATCCCACGATAACCCAAAAAGGGGCAAAGTGCTATCAAAAATTTTCAAAAGCCCTTCATTTGACTCAACAACCCTATAAACCGTTTGGTCTGGGTGATAGCAACAGTTTTTCCCCATTTTCAGGTTAGTCCTCTTAAAGTTTGATATGCGAAAAACCACTTTGTGAAGCTCTTTAATTTTATAGGAAGTGCGCCAATACAAATGTTCGCCATTCTTCCTTAAGCCGTTTTGTGGTCTGGGTGACCATTTATAGTCCATCACCAACTTTCGCTGACATTTTGGTACAAATCGGTTCAAGTGTTTTCACAATTAGTGGTGACATCAAAATGTACATCCATTTTTATATATAGACTTCTCAATAATTTTGATGTTTTAAAGATGTTTATATGTAATGTTATCACTGGTGACTAATTGACATTCCAAAAATTAAGTACATCATAATCTAAACACCGGCAACTGAATAAAAACATACATCCAACATTTTCTCATGTCCAAAAATACATTTTAAGTTTGAGTAAAGTCGGACAATCGATATAAATTTTCGAAATAATTCAACTCCAGCCAACTCAACAGCGGGTCCATTTATACAGAAAAAAATTTCTCATAATAAAACAAATATCCATTCTGCATTCAGTCAAATTGTTTAATTCGTTAAAATTTTGATTATAATTCCACCCTAGCGGCACCTACAGGGTCCATTTATACAGAAACATTGTTCTCATGATCAAATATATGTGGGAGGTACCAAAAGGGACGTGACAAGCGAATCTATTATTGCAGTGTATACCACAGGCAATTAAATAATAATACCAGCCAAATTTTAGCTTCGTAGAGCCCTCCAACGGGAAGTTGAAGGGGCGTGGCTATTTCGCCCATTTTCCATTTTTTGTGATTCTTAAGCCATCGGTAAATTTATATTTAAATTGATTAAGAATTAGTCCAGTTATCGTCTTAAACATTACGCAGACGGTCAAACGGAGATGTCTCTATTGGATTAAAAAGCCCCAAAACTTATTTTTTTCATGAAGTCTAGGCTCTCAGATGTATGTTGGGCTCAACCTCTTCTCCTATAAAATTATATATTTCCTCTTGGTTCGTTTTGGTTCTAACGAACATAGCAACGAGGGATTCTGTTTCGTCAGAAGGTTAATAGCAAGCTTCATCGTCTTCATGTGTGGTGGAATCCAAACAGTAGCGATCTGCCGAAGTGGAAGCACAGAGCTAGGAACAACTTTCAGTCTTACGCCAGGCCAAAGTTCATCACAACTATTGATCATGCTTTTGAGATAATTGGCCGTCTTCTTATTTTCACAGTCAATAGTTCTGGCTCCCTTCAACCAGTACACATCCAGGAAGCTTTCCTGATCTGTGCTTATACTATGATCGGCCATACTCGAAGTCAACTTCACCTCAAGTGTTGCCTAGTTTACTGTGCTGATATTCCCGTCGGGGTCAGCCATGTCCACCACAGCCATTTGAAGAGAATAATTGACTACCAAGATTTTTCCCTTGATCGCTTATCGCCTTTGACGGGATCGTCCGCAGAGTGTACCGGCTTCTTGCCATTCGCCGCCTTTGAAGTTGACTTACATGAACTTACCATCCACATCTGCCCCAGAGTCTGTTTAGAGAAGCTACTTAACAGATTCACTAAGGAACCTGGCGTCAGGATATTTCTTCTGCAACTTCTTGAATATTCCTTGTGTTTCTGAATTAGACTCTTTTCCTTTTCAGAGAGCAGAGTGGCATCGAAACCGTGAAACTTCGCAAGGAAGTTGCAGAATCGCCGATACGCATTACGGTTCTTCTGCTTCTTGGACCGCTTCCTATTCCTGCCAATTAAATCGCCTCCTACATTTCCCATACCGATTTCGACCTCACCCTTCAGGTTGTCCTGATTGGTTGTGACCAAGTCCGTATAGGTTGAAGCGGTGACAGTGGCGTTTTGGCGCGTTAAAATAATTTTTTCATCGACTTTTAAAATTTAAAAAAATAACTGTAAGAAATTCAAATATATAATAATACAAAAAAAAAAACAATTTTTATAAAAATAATTTTTTCATCGAATTGGAAAATTTAAAAAAATAACTGTTGGACGTCGACTTAGAAAATATTAGCAAACTATATTTTTCACTCAAGAATATCTATGGAAGCTTAAAACATCTCATATATATTAGCAGGCTAAATTGTTTATGCCTAATGATAGTTTGATACATAAATGAAAATAAGAGAGTATAACTAAGATCTCAAATTTTTTCAAGGAATTTATCGATTTCTGGATTAACTTTACTTTTGAAATTTTAAAAGTGGTTGAGCGTTTAACAAATTTTCTTATTTTGACAAATAATGTTACATATTATGATGGTACTGGTTTTTTAATGAAAAGCACACTACTTAGCCCAAATGTAAACACAACATTTTATTTTATTAGAAGATTAAAACTGCATTATTTTGGTATATATGCAAAAAATTGCATGGTGACCTTCACTGATCTGACTTATTTTATACAGAAGACTTTCCTAAAAATTTTCCAGATTGAATATTAAGTTTTGTTGTAATCGAATAATAATTGTGAGCAGGACGCCGAGATAAAGTGTTAAAATAGTGCCATTATATATTTAGTAGCAGTTGAGCCAAAAATATTGTTATTGCTAATATGTTCACTTACTTAAATTCGTCACATATGATTACATTAATTGAGGTAAATTCAACATTTTTGGACACGCAATCCAAAAAATATTTGAAATTTGTCAAAAAAATTATTCTTTTATCGACCGTGACAAATTTTTAATAAATAACGGTAAGATATTCGGAATAAAACAAAACGTTTATTCTGTGCAAAATTTTGTTTCCAATAATACAAAAAAAAAAGATTTAAAAAATCGGTCGAGGAATGAGGCCTAAAATTTCAAATGTACGAAAAAACTCTGTTTTCCTATCTATGCGACAGGGAAGAAACCGGACTAGTTCCACCCACCAAAACTTCCGAGTACAGGACACTCTCATTTTGTACATCATTATTTTGGACTCCTCCCGAGTTCTTGAAGGGGCGAGCTGCAGCATATGTTCTTTATGCTGTTCCTGGATAGAAGTTTGCAGCTCAGTCAGACTTATCACAGTTGGATGTGCCCAAGCATCTCAAGCTGCAGCATAAGTTCAACATGCTGATCTCAAACTGATCTCAGTTGTGTTAGAGTTTTCGTTATGAGTATTTTGTAAGTTTGTTCGTTTAAGTTTTTGTTTGGCATCCATAGTCCCACGAGTGTAGGGGAAAATAGGTCCACCATGTCATAGCACCTTAACCTATTATTCACTTAGGTTAAGGGTAAATTAGTGAGGTTCCATAAGTCGGATAACCACGACTTAAAAAAATCCGATGAGCTCGGTACACATAACACTCCGGATTAGGGGATTCGGAAACCTATGGTTATGCTGCATTTGCGCACTTTGTTGTTGCCGTAATGTTACCCCCAGCGATTCTAAGCGTAAAGACAGCAAGTAAGCCTCTACTTAACTAAACTAATCAACAATACATTTTCTATTATTTCTATTTTGTATACCATAGAAAAGTTTCATTATATTTAATTAGATTAATATACTTCCAATGATTATCTGAATATTGAAATGGCTTTTCTATAATTATAAGATTCATTCTTTTTGAGAAGAATACAATATAAAAACAAACTAAATAATTTTGCGACTACATATTTCGCCACTCTAAGTTTTACCACAAACACTAAGAAGTATAAAGAAATAATGTATTAAATAAGAACTTCAAAGCCAATTTTCATAAAAATAAAAACCGTGTAACTCTTTGTGAGCATCAAATGAACGACATGTATCTGATTTCTTGACAACATATAATAATTGAATTATTTTCATTTGTTCGCGTTCATGAAAATTCTTACTGCCTTCGTGATACAATATTAAAACCCAATTACATATGAAGAAATACGTTTATCTGCATTAATTAGAATACGCAATTTAATTGAATCTAAAAACACAAAATTAAATGTGAAGGTGTGTAATATGTCGTTTTAGTAAATGTCAGCATAAATGATATTTTTCTAAGGCGACATGCGGAAAACAACTGAGAATGTATATCTGGGCCTATCTGGCCGTCTTGTGGCTGTCTGGCTGGCTTGTTAACATGTTCTTCTGTTGGGCTGACAGAGTCTGAGAATTTGTTGCCGTTGTTGTAGTAACATTTGCTCGACGTATCCATATATTATATGTTGTGACGACAAGCCCGACATCATTTAACCAATTAACAAAGTGTGGCAAATGCAAATGTGCATGTGGTAATTAGACAAAACATTACTCATGTTCAAAATGCAAGAGCAAATTGTTGATTTGGCAGGCTTCTATGCCCACCAATAATCTGTTGGTGTTGGCGGCGCCGGGTTCTTTGCCATCGCACAGTGTTGAAGCAACTTGTGAAAACATTAATAGATAAGTATGATATTTTAGATTTGTACAAATCAAAATTAAGTAACATATGTATACCCAGTCACATAGTTAACTGAGTTAAGGGAATAAGCGGGCTTAGCGGCAAGACCGTTACACCGGCAATTTAAAGTGTCATGATGCTAAATGTATTATCGAACAGTTTATTTATTTTTATACTATTAAATAAAAAAAAAATATATGAAAACATTTTTGTTGTCCCAATTCAACAATGAATATTTCAGCATACTGTTACGATTTATTTCATTACTGTAATTTAATGTTTCTTTATCAAAGACACCATCAACTATTAAGTTAATTAAGAGCTTTAATTAATTAATTAATTAATTATATACGTGGTAGACAAAAGTCAAACATCAGAAGCAAAACATCAGATTAAGAATAAACAAAATCACGTGCAAATTTTATTTTTATTGTACAGTAGTAATCGGATATAAAAATTTTTTTATAAGAAAATATCGAACATAACAATTTTTTTTCCAACTTTAGTACATATTTTCAATTTCCGGTTTTTGGGTTTTTTCGTAGAACAATATTTCTTGGGATCATTCATTTGAGTCCAAGAAAATTTAATTTTAGACAAAACATATCTATATCATCTATATGGAAAGTATACATGAATGTAATCTCAGGCTGCACATCAACAGGCATTCTCCCAAAAACTTGGTAGCACTGCAGATGTGAAATTTCCATGGTATTGATATAGCTGTATTGATCCTCCATCGGGACCCTCCCATTGGCTAATTGGACACGCTCAACTCATTTGAAAAAAGAGTCGGGCACCAGGGAAATAAAATACATGGGGGTGACCGAAATCTAGCATAAGGTAACGCAGCTGGTACCTGAGTATCGATGGTAGCCGGAATTGCGTCAACCGGTACGGCAACTATCGAGGAAACAGTTACACTAATACAGCGTGACTCCAATCCATCGACGTCCAACAGTTGCACAATTGTGATCGCTCAATAAACACCATCCCCGCGGTAAATGAAACGAAGTACCTACTTAGTAATCCATGACATCAGTATGACATTGTAAGCGAGGATCTAAGTACTTAGAATGTAATGCGTGTGTAATGTATAAAATAACTCAGTATAACTCCGATTAAAATGGCACCTGCTGACATCGTCACTTACTTTGTAATTAAGCGTGTTATCAAGCTCGCAAAAAACATCGTTTATAATGTAATTGCAAACGAAATGGGACATCTTCCCTTACTTTGTAAGCAAAAGCGCACCGATTAAACGGCCTATGACACTACCGTGTAAATGTAAGGCGAAACATAAGCGAGAGAATCATCACTGCTTCCTACTAAATATAGCTGACATTAGCGATTACGTAATGGGTATTTTTACCGCTGGGATGTTTCCATTTACACTATATTCTTTCAGTGCGGTCTGTGTCTCTTTCACTAATAGTACCTCATTTTAAGTTGGACGTCTGTACTCCAAGCTGAAGACATAATGAAAGATGTATTCTATGAGCAATTAAAAGCTACACTTAGCAAAATACCAAAACGTTATATCCTTCTAGTGACCGGTGACTTTAATGCAAAAATTGGCGGTGGCAACCCAAATTTGTCGCATATGATGGATAAACACGGAATCGAAACAAAGAACAACAATGGAGTCCTTTTTATAGAACTCTATCAAGCGTTCGAAATTGTCATTGGTGGCTTAATAATTCCCCACAAAAACATACACAAGTACACATGGACGTCTCCGAACGGAAATATATGGAATCACGTAGACCATATCAGTAGCGCCAGGAAGTGGATAGGATGTTTAGAAGACGTACGTACCTAAAGAGGAGCTGATATCGACAGCGATCACGAGCTTATCACTGCAACAATGAAAATTAGGGTCAGGAAAGCATGTAAAAGAAATACACACCAAATAAAAAAACTTTTCGATGTAACAAATATCAGAATCAAAACCAACAAGAACAGAGTAGAGGAACACCTAGGACAATTTATGCCATTACAAAATATATCATGGAAGAATACTTGCGGTAGTCTCAACAACATAGCACAGGAAGAAATTGGCTACGAACAACACGAAGATAGGAAAATATGGATAACGGATAGCACGTGAAATCTCGTACAAGAAATAAATGTATTGAAGCAAAGAAGGTTGGATAATGCAGTTCTAATAGACCCATGCAGAGACACAGCAATGCCAAACAACGCATGCCAGCTTCACAAACTGATAAACCAATTTTCTAATCAACGCATTAAAGGTAATCACATGGTAATGGATATCAGTGGTCAGCCTCCTACCAATATAGAAGAACAAACACAACGGTGGAAGCAACAGTTTGAATCAATCAGCAACGTCGAAGGCAACATAGAAGACGTGAATATTATTCCAGATTTCGCAATAACTCGATATCTGTCGAAACAACAAATTGCATCTGTTATCCTACAACTAAAGCGGAACAAATCACAATGAGAAGACGGAATTCTCTCAGATCTACTCCAGTCAAATACTTCAGCAGCTGCAGAAATTATCCAGGCCCACATTCAAGATGCATGGACGGTTTTTCAATGCATGGACCAAGGGAGCTATTATCAAACTCCTCAAAAAAATTATCTCACTGTATGCGACAACTGGATAGGAATCACTCTGCTTTATAAAATATATAAAATATTGGCAATCATTTTAAACAACAGATTGCAGATTCGTCCCCACAAAAGTTGCTTGGACCAAACGAACACACTCCGCGTAATTATAGAAACGGTCAATAAAATGGTGATCAACACTATACTTAGTATTTCTTGATTTAAAAAAAACAAGGGGTACCATCAAAGCTAATTAAACTTATTCAGAGCAAATCAAGGCTGCCCTCTATCGTTGCTACTTTTCTTTGTGGTTCTATATGAAGTCGTTCTAAAAATATATGAAAAGAGAAGAGGCATCGTATCGGACTTCAGTAAGCTCTTGGAAGATTTGGATTTCGCAAATGACATCTGCCTCATGTCGCCAAAACTATCAAGACATACAACGTAAGCTTAACGACTTAGCAGCACTTGAAAACAAAGTTGGGCTTGAAATAAAGCTTCAACAAACCCAGGTAATGCGTTTAAATAGCGACAATAGTTTGAAATAAACAACCAGGCAATTAGCTATGGCTGAAGTTCATAGTACGGGGCGGGAGCCCGATTAAAAAAAAATATGCCATTGTCTTCGACTAGGTCCCCAAACTTCGGAATGGTAGGTCAAAGTTGGCGCTTAGGCCCATGGGGCCCAGGGGTCAAAAAAGGGGCCCCTTTCGGTTCTATGATGACCCCCCATGTACGGTACTCAAATGAAAGATATTTTCCAGATGTTATTTTCCAGATCCAACAAATGTTATTTTTAAGTTTCTACGGGTCTCCTGGACCGAGTTAGAGCCATTTAAATTTCCGGGATATACCAAAAAAAATTATTTTTAAAAAAAATCGCGCGATTAACAAATTCCTTTACTAATGCATTTGCAGGCCATTAATTGGCGTCTAGCATTTGCGAAAACAAATTTTCTGGAACAGCAATTTTAAAAGTGGAAAGCCTATCCGAATAAGTAGACTTAATCTTGAAATACGATATAGAACTCATATTCTCAACTCTGGACGATATGTAAACATTTATGTCCTCGACAGTAATATCGGGCGAGAAACGAGAAATAAAAATTGTTCGCCTAGCCAGAATTACAGGTAACTCCTTAGGCCCTGGCTTAGACGTAGTCGATAGTGAACGTTTGCTCGCAATATTTTTCGTTTCAACGCCGATCTCAAGCGGCCGCAAATCGTTTGAGGATTTGGCCATTAGAGTGTCAGAACTCGTAGTAAGAGTCACGTAAGCAGATACCCCACGAACAACTGATTTTCCATTGTCAGGAGGAATTTACTTCCATTAAGCAAGGCGACACCGAGTGATTATTGGTGGGAATAATTTTTTTCGACGTTTTCCTTCTCTAAGGGGAGGATTTAGATGGAGAGTTCATACATTTCTCCAGCTTCGGGTATTCACTGAATTTTTAAGAAAACTTAGAGAAACGGTATGTGAGCACCGACAAATCCCTTTCAATATCCGAAAACTCTGACTGCATGCTCTTAAAGAAACGATAAAAGTTTACTTCTATCATCCTAAATTTGGTGCAGCACCAACGAATACCTTGATCATCATTGAGACATTCGGCTAATCTAGCAACAATTCCTGCACATTTCGTATGACACAAATCATCACAAAACCAACAAGATAGTAAACGTTCGTTATCAGATTTAATAGAACATTTATTTGAACACGACATCATTAAAATTAATGTTGTTCGTGTAAAATAAAATAAATAAACAAAAAAAAAAATAAAATAAAACGCTTAACAAAATAAAATCGCTACAATGATCAACACTGACGAATCTATAATAATAATAAAACCAGTAAAAAAGTTTCAGTCGGGCAACCCGACTTACATATACCATCACCCTCAGTAAAACAAAAAAATTTATATTATATTGATATTATTACTCGATTTCTAAAGTGGGCGGAGTGGTACATTTGTATGTGAGGTACCAGAAGGGGCTTGACTAGACATTCAAAAAACTTAATCCTGTTATAGCTTTAGCAAATGTAGAATTTGGGAACGATTGAGTTCGATGTATTGATATTATTACTCGATTTCTAAAGTGGGCGGAATTTTACATTTGTATGGAAGGTACCAGAAGGGGCGTGGCCATGTAGCCCATTTTAAATACCGTAAGTAGTTTTGGGGAAATATTAACTAGTGCAAAATTTCAAAACATTTAGTCGCGTCTATCGAAAGTTATCGTGCGAACCAGCCGGACAGCCAGACGGACATGGCTCAAACGACTTAAAAAGCCATGAATCGAATTTGGTTCAAAGAAACCTAGGGTCTAAAGTGAATCCTTCTATGTGTTACACTTTTGGGTCGTATCAAATGATATATACCCTAATCCCTAAGGGTGATGGTATAAAAACGTACGTTCTGTGCCCAATTTTGTTTCCAATAATACAAAAATAGAATTTTGAATATCGGTCAAGAATTGCGGCCTAAAATTTCAAATGTCCAAAAATGTTTTTTTTTCGCACTGTAAGATGGTTTGGAAGTTATGGGAGAAATATTAATTTTAAAATTTGTCATTTTAGATGTAAGGTACCAAAAGGGGTCAACAGATATATGACTATCCTAAATCAAATATTTATTAGTGTGCATCTTACGCAATATTGTACTATGTACTTACAAAAAAGATTTGTATACAAAGGGTGAGTTCGTTCATTTGTATGGGAGAAACCAGAAAGGATGTGTCAAAAAGTTAGGTATTTTGAAGTTTTGCCCCCTATCGCTAGATAAATTCACTGCCCGCCAGTTTTTATACCTTCACCCTACGGGTAGGCGGGTATATATCATTTGATACGACCCAAAAGTGTAACACATAGAAGGAGTCACTTTAGACACTAGGTTCCTTTGAACCAAATTCGATTCATGACTTTTAAAGTCGTTTGAGTTATGTCCGTCTGTCTGTCTGTCCGGCTGGTTCGCACGATAACTTTCGAAAGACGCAACCAAATGTTTTGAAATTTTGCACTAGTTAATATTCCCCTAAAACTACTTACTTACTTACTTAATTTCCCTTTGCACCCCATGAATGAGGTATGGGATAGCTTCTCGCGTTGTTGTGAATTAACACGCTTTCTATTTTTAGATTCACAACTAACGGCACCTACTTGTTTATCGACGAATGCGAACGAAATAATTTTCGAAATTCGAAAAGTCATTGGAATAACTTATTTTCTAATTCTACTTTAAAAAACAAAAATTTTAATATATATAAAACTTGAAAATTGATCTACGCACAGTGGGTTGAAACATGAGTAAACTGGGGATTAATTCAGGGAAGCCCATTATTATTGATATTTATATTTTTTTTTTAAATAACTATACATCATTTAGTAAAAAAAATGGATTTTGAAAAAAAGTTGAAAAAAATTTTTTTTCATATAAAAATAAGAGAAAAATAGTATGTGAATACATATGGATTTAAACCTATTTTAGGTGTTATTGTGATAAAAGTCATCATCACCGTCATTATCATCATCGTCAACATCACCATGATCATCATAATCATCATCATATGTTTTTAGCAACTGTGGTTCTTTCACAATAACTTAAAATAGTAAAAAAACCCAGTAAATCCGCAAGATTTTTCTTTTGGATTTATAAGCTGACATCTCATATTATAAGAGCATTTAATAAAATGTACTTGATCTCGGCCAGAAACTTGTTGAAACTCAATGTTTATATCGAAAATACAATATTTATAGAGCACTTTTAAGAAAAACATTAACAATATTTTCAAAATATTTATCCAAACAAAAAATATTTAATTATATACCCAAATACCTGAAGTTGATGGTTGGAGTTGGAGTTTAGAAGTAATCGAAATATCTCAATTTTCTGTTATTGCCATGACACGCAAAATTCGTAAAAATCGTTTAACGTTGACCGCTCACTGCCAATAAAGTAATTTACTTAGAGCAGTAATTTTAGTAATTAGTGATGTAGAATTGTATTAACTTTTACCCAATACCAAACATGTCAGTGCAAGATAAGCTTCATTTTTTTAATTAATCCTCACTTTTGGTACATTTCAACCCTCTGTGTGACGTTTAGGGGTCGCGCAAAATTTGTTTTGGTTTGGTTTTTGTTTTGTAGGTTTCGCTCTAATTTTTGTACATATGTATATCTTTAAATGCACTATTGACGAACACTTCTTAACGATACTTTTGATGTATGACAGAATGTAAAGTATTTTTAATTGTTGCTGAAATTTTTACTATTTCGCAGGTGATGAGCTAAATGTATTAATTCCGTTCAACCTTTTTGTGGTCAAAATTTACATTCAAAACTGGTTTACATGTCCCCTGGCAACACATGCCCCATTAAACGACATTTGTGTGATAGAATCTTTAAAAAATTCCGCAAATCAAATGAAATGATAGCAAATGTTGCACTCAAAACTTTTGTACGGCATTTATGGTATATAAGTGACATCGCGCCCGTCTTTTCTTTCTTCGACCCCAGACATACCGAAGGAACTTAAATAAAAATTACAACAGCATTAAAGCATCCTGGTGACCCAGATTGCGAAGAAAATGCTGTTACAAAAATGATTTCAGAAAATACTATGAAATTCTTTGATATTATTGTTGTAGGCAGCAGCATTCTTGCTATCCACCCGTCAAATTGGCCTAAGAATGAGAATTATGAACGGATTTAATAAATTGTGGAAACAGCAGAGTTTTCAACAATTGATATTGGGCTTATAAAAATTTTGAACAACATTTTGCATTTAAAGATAAAAAAAATTAGAGCCAAAATTAAAAAAAAAAATCTAAATGGACGAAAGTATGTAAATTTTGAAGAAATTTTAAAAATTATAAAGTTTGAAAGGTTATTAAACTCATACTATTATCTAATATGTTTTGATGTCTTCACAGAAAATGTGTAAAATATTATTACCTTTAAAATAAGTTTATTCCGATCAAAATCATTCAAGCGAATCAAAACTTATAATCATATAAGTAAATTAGGATTTTTAAACCATGCCTTTTTGCAGCCAAAAACGTCGATAAATTTTCAAGTTTTATACACCAAAATTTTTGTTTTTTTAAGTAGATTTATAAAATATATTCCGCTGACATTTCGAAAAAACTGTTTTTTGTGAAATGGTCTAATGGTCTATCTGCGTTGTGAGTACACATTATTCAGTCAAATTTTTGAGAATAGCATGATCTTTTTTTATCTCGCAGTTTTTAAAAATTTCTTTTTTACTTTTTATTTGATTTAAGCGCCTCTTTCAAAAAGGTTATAGCACAGTGCAGCAGTAAAAACTTGAACCAATTGAGACCGCCAAAATCTGAAAGCTTATGATGGTAGAAAAAAACCCCTAGCTGTGTTTTTAATTATTAGCTAAGGGTTTTTTTTTAATTCATTTTTGAAATTTTTGAAAATCATGTTCTGATTCTTAAGGCTATATCTCCTAAACTATTCGAAATTTTGATATCTCTCTTCGGCAAATTTTTAGCTCCTAATTAGATCTAAAAATGTAACCTACAGATAAAATAAAAAAACAACAATATCCCATTCAAAACAACTCAAAACTGTAAAAAAAATCGCAAAATTTCATCATAGATTTTTGTTGTTTTTTTATTTATTTATATTTTCTATATATCGAAAATATACGATTTTTTGACAGTTTCGCTGATTTAAGTAAGATGTTGTTTTCTTGATTTTATCTCAAGGTACAATTTTTAGATCTGATTAAGAGCTAAAAATTAGCTGAAAAGAGAAAAGCCATATTTGGAATAGTTCACGAGATATAGACTACCAAAATCCTTTTCTCAGTCGAAAACTTCAAAAATGAATTAAAAGAAAACCTTAGCTAATAATTCAAAACCCAGTTAGTGTTTTTTCTCTACTATCATAAGCTTTCAGATTTTGTGGGTTTCAATTGGTTAAAGAGTTTGAAGTTGGAAAATGTGCTACTGGGTGATGGTGAAAATATCATGAAAACATAGCCTTTTTTCCCATATTTTTAAAATGTTCATGCAGTAGATGCAATTTTTTTGGGTCGATCTATTTGAGACTTTTATTGATCTGGTTCAGATCTACATCTTTGCCGAAGACAAAAGGAAAAAATTCCGAACAGTTTATGAAATATGGACTCCCTAAAAATGGTCAAAAAATCGTATTGGGGTGAAAATATTGGAGCATCCATAAAAAAGTGTTTCGATGTAATGGGGCCAAATCCGTTGGGGATTTTTTAGTCTCGATATGTACTTCAAAAATAGCTGGGTACGAAGGCGGCACCAATTTATGTGTTGCACTGTGTTATTACTCGATTTCTAAAGTGGGCGGAATGATGTATTTGTATGGGAGGTACCAGAAGGGGCGGGGCATGTAGCCCATTTGCAATACCTTAAGTAGTTTTGAGAAAATAATAACTCGTGCAAAATTTCAAAACATTTGGTTGCGGCTTTCGAAAGTTATCGTGCGAACCAGCCGGACAGCCACCAGACAGACAGACAGACAGACAGACGGACATGGCTCAAACGACTTAAAAAGTCATGAATCGAATTTGGTTCAAAGAAACCTATGGTCTAAAGTCACTCCTTCTATGTGTTACACTTTTGGCTCGTATCAAATGATATATACCTTCATCCCTAAGGGTGATGGTATAAAAAGAAAACGGTACAAATCCACAGCGAGGCGGTTAGTATGTTGGTGGCGATCGCACCGACGTCGTATTCTTCTTCGTAATACCTCCCATACAAATGTACCACTCCGCCCACTTTAGAAATCGATTAATAATATTAATATAATAGAAAATTTTACTGAGGGTGAGGTTATATGTAATTCGGGTTGCTCGGCTGAAACTTTCTTACTGGTTTATTACTTCTCATAATATGTGATGTTCAATACATTTTTAAGTTTTTATTGAAAATGTACTGTTTTAAATAACCGATATAGCCTGCATTAATTCCTGAGTCAAACTTTCATAAACGGGCATCTTACGCAAAATTTCATGTAAAACTATGAGGGTTAATTCGGTCATTTGTATGGGAGGTACCAGAAGGGGTATGGTGAAGGTTTCCGTTTTCTTAGAGTTTGTCTATTATTACGAGGTAATTAAACTGACCAAATTTAAAGAAAAATTAACTTATCAAAAATAGTTAATTTTGTATGGAAGGTAACACAAGGGGTGGGGCTATTCTGCTCAATTACAATCGCATTACTTTGTTTTGGAACATATTAATACTGGTAAATTTTCATTCCATTCAGCTAAGGTTTTCTCTAGTTACCCAGACACACGGATATAGCTCAATCGTCTTAAAAAGTCCTGAAACGAATTTGCTCTTAAGATTTTTGGGGTATAACTCGTCTCTTTACACTTTTTGTCGTATCAAATGATACATAGCCTCACCCCTAAGGGTGATGGTAAGTAACCGTATTTGGAGCGAAATGTAGTATAACCGTAATCCCTAACACAACATTTTAATTAATAAATTTTAGATTTTTTAATAAATTTTTTTTTTTAACTTTTAAAAAAACCCTTTGTATAACTTAAATAAAAACTAGTACTTAATTTTTTTTTTTTAAATATGGGAATATAGGTAAGGATTTTTACACGTATAATTTTGTGTATAACTTAATTTACAGGAATAATTGCAGAAAACTTAATTATTAATATATTCAACATAAAATTGTCCAATCTTTTTGGCTATTGGTCATGCTCCATGTTGCCTCATAATTGACTAACATTTAAACGTGTTTTTTTCCTGTGCGCCTATAAGTAATATTATACAAAGCATTAAATCTACTTTAAGTTTCCCGGTAGAAATTATTTTTGATGTGCGATGTACTTAATAAAAGCTTTAAAAAGAAGAATTCCTGTAAGGCTCCTTTAAGGAACCACAAGCTTTCAATAAGAAAGTTCGTAATAAGAATTAAATAATATTACTAAAAAGAAAACACGATGTTTTCAACTCAAACGAGCTTTTTAGACTTGATAATAAGAATGAAAGAAATAAGAAGTATAAGAGAAATGCAATAAATTCCATTGACGCCCTATGCTCCAATGGGAGTTAGAGGAACACATATATATAAATGTCATTTGTCTGCTCATAGGATATTGATTTATGAGAGTACTAGCTTTCCCGGCTCACGTTGCTTCGCCCGTACATACCATGAATCTTTTTATGAATTTAAGCAATACAGGTAATACGCAAACGCTTCATAACACGAACGAACACCCCATTTATGTGATTGTAGCTCTATCCCAGGGACCGGCCGTGGCATAGTGGTTAGAACACGCGACTACCATGCGGGAGATCGCAGGTTCAAAACTGGCTCCAGTCATCTTAAAAAAAAATTGTTCTTTCATTGTCGGCTCCCCTCGAATGTAGTTGACAGCAACTTCGCAGTATTAAGTGTCGAGTCAATCGGCGTGTCTAGTAAGAACTTCTCAAACAGTGACGTTCGCATTCGTCGATAAATAAGTAGGTGCCGTTAGTTGTGAATCTAAAAATAGAAAGCGTGTTAATTCACAACAACGCGAGAAGCTATCCCATACCTCATTCATGGGATGCAAAGGGAAATTAAGTTAAGCTCTATCCCATTGGTCTAAGGGATTGTACCTCTTTAGTACGAATTTCAAGATACATTCGTATCGCATAACTAAAATGCACTGGTACCCCCTCTAAATCTATAGGAATCATGCCCATATACGATTAGCTTAGTCGTTTGGTCTAAAGAACGCATTTCGAAAAATTAAATTTTTGACACTATACCTTTAGCCGTTTAGTACCAGTTTTAACCCTATTCGGTCTTTTTGTACCCCTAAATGGTAAGAATTTCAAAAATCATCCTTGTGTATATTTATTGGTCTGGGCGATATAAATATTTCTATCCCTTTTTTCTAGTTTATTTTTACCCAGAAATATCGGATTTCAAAAAAACCTTTAATCCAATTTGATTGTGAGCATTCCCATATCCATTTTTCCATATCAATTATTGCTTTTGCCGATTGATCTGGGTGATGGCACAAGTTTTATCCCTTATTGCTCATTTTTGCCCCTAAAACTACGAATTTCCAAAAATCCATTCTCAGCTGACTTTTTTTTTTTTTTTTTTTTTTTTTTTTATTTATTTAAGTCTATGGACTAACAAAAATCCTTACAGACTAAACATTTTTACATATATACAATTATAAAAAAATATTCTTAAAATAAATTATTTAAATGTAAAATTATATTCCGCTTTAATGCAGTTCTGTTTTCGGACAAATCAATGATATTATAATATTTATTGAACTGAACACATAAACGTCGGAACGGATCATTATTAGCATTATTAGAATTGAAGTGGTTTATAAGTAGAAGTTGGAAATTTCTGGTTAATCTAACAGGAACATTTATTTGAATTTTACTTAATAAAAAGTTTGAATCAGTATCACCACGTATTATGTTTAACAAAAACGAAATATTAAGCATAGTACGCCGACTTTTCAATGTTGGTAACTTTATTTGATTAAGTCTATACTCGTAGGATGGCAAGTTATGTGGGTTCCAACCACGTCCACGTAGGCAAAAAAGAAGAAATTGTTTCTGAACTGATTCAACGAAATTAATATGGATCGAGTAACATGGGTCCCATATGACTGAACCATATTCCAGAATAGGACGAACCAATGAAATGTACAATTGTTTTGTAACACAGGGATCAGCAAACTCTTTACTCCAACGTTTCATGAACCCCAGGACACCATAAGCCTTATTCACTGTTAGGGAAATATGTGGACGGAATGTTAAACTATGATCTAGAAGGATACCAAGATCTGTAAAGGTTATAACATAATCGAGTTCAGTATTATTTAAGAAGTAGTTGGTATGGATATGATTTACTCTATAAAAAGACATATGTTTACACTTTTTAATGTTAAGCTCCATCAAATTAATTTTACACCATTTGGAAAAGCTATCAAGATCGGATTGTAGTAAATAGTCATCGTCAGGATTTATTAACGTACGGAATATTTTTACGTCATCAGCATACATAAGAACATGCGAATTTTTTATAACAGACGGAAGGTCATTAATGAACAGGGTGAAGAGCACAGGACCCAAGTGACTTCCCTGTGGAACACCCGACGATACCTTAATTTTTTTGGAAACAGCATTTTTAAATTTAACCCGTTGTGTTCGATCTTCTAAGTAGCTTCTTAACCACAATAACAAGTAACTACTAAAACCCATGGCATCCAATTTGTACAATAATAAGTTATGATTCACTTTATCAAAGGCCTTACTAAAATCGGTATAGATAACATCTGTTTGCCTTCGGTTTTTAATACCGTTGTTTATGATTGTGGTAAGTTCCAAAATGTTAGTTGTAGTGGACCTGGATTTACGAAATCCGTGCTGGCATGATGATAATAAGGATGTGACTTGATGTTTCAGCATATCAGTTATTATTTTCTCAAAAAGTTTAGGAATGACGCTTAATTGAGCAATCCCTCTGTAGTTGGTCACATTAATTTTACTACCAGATTTGAACAATGGCACAATAAATGATTCTTTCCATAGGGGTGGTAAATATCCTGTACGCAATGACTCATTAAACATTTTTGTAAGGGGAACGGACAAGGAAGCAGCACAATGTTTAAGAATATTGCTAGGAACGCCATCAGGACCAGGAATAAAGGAATTTTTTAACGCTTTTAAATTTGTCAAAACTGTACTGCTGCTTACAAATGAAAAATTTATTGATGATGTGTCTTGAATAAGAAAAGGATAGGGCATACTTGAATCATAACTGTATGTGGAGTAAGTTGATGCAAAAAAGTCTGCAAATATATTACAGATTGATAAATCATCGTTCGCTATAACGTTGCCAAGTTTTAAGGAGCTAGGAAATTCACACGAGCGACGTTTGGAATTTACAAACTTGTAAAAGGATTTCGGATTTTTTTTCAATTGGATTTTCATACGATTTATATAATTTTTGTACGCCACGGTGTTAGCCATATTATATTGTGATCTCGCAATGGAGTAATTACAAAAGTCAGTGGATGAACCAGTTTTCTTATATTTTTTGAACATTTTATTCTTTTTATTTTTAGATTTTGCTAAGCGATCATTATTCCACGGTGGACCAATATTATCGCGATTATAAATATAAGGGACTGATTTAGCAATGCAAGCATTCACTGAGTAATAAAAGCAGTTAATCATTTCATTTAAATCATTTTTAGAAATTACATCGTTCCAATTAACAGATGATAAAAGCCTATTCAGTTTTACATAGTCAGTTTTAGAAAAACAATATATTTTTGAGGGTTTTGTATGTTTTGGAGCAATTGATGGTAGAATAATATTTAGCTCTGTAGTTGGGTGAAAACGATCCTCAGGAAGAGTAACAGGATATGATGAACTTAAAGACATTTCGGACGGTTGATTTACAAAAATAAGGTCCAGAAGCTTATTATGCATATTAAATATGTTATTAATTTGAAATAATCCATAACCAAGCAGTGTATCAACAAATTCATTAGTACAACCATTCTCAATTACGGGAACTAGTACATTAGATTCAGTTGATCGACTCCACAAAATAGATGGTAAGTTAAAATCGCCAAGTACAGCCAGTACATCACAGGACTTAGAAGATTGGAAAGCAAAATTGATAGCAGATGCATGTTTAGAGTAAATATCATCAGCGGAATTTGGAGGAATGTATGAACATGTTACAAAAAGTGATTTATTTTTAACACAAATTTTTACTGCAACAAATTCAATATCCGTATAATTGTTACAAATAATTTGTTCGGAAGAAAATTTATCAGATACAGCAATAAGTACTCCGCCTCCAGTTTTTTTAGTTTCATCAATACGATCACGTCGAAAAATATGATATTTAGGAGATAAAATTTCACAGTTGTTAACATTTTCATGAAGCAAAGTTTCAGTAAATACAATAATGTGGTAATTAAAGTTAAAACTGTTGACATATAGTGTGGATAATTTAGTATTCAAGCCTCTGACATTTTGATAAATTACAGAAAGCTGATCAACAGACGGCAAAGAATTCAGTTTTTTGAAGCATCACTTGAATGAGCTGGTAAATGAACTATATTTGATTGAACAGTTTCTCTATAAAGGTACTCATGAATTATAGCTTTAGCAGGCCAAAAATTAGGATTCACAACAGTTTCAAACACCTCTTCCGGAACAATAACTTTAAATGATGCTTTGCTTCGTTTTTCAGAGTATCTAAATTTAAAAACATTTATTTCAACATCAACACCAAGTTTTTCTTTTACATAATATGTAACATCATGTTCAGTTGTTTCTGCAGCAAAACGCGCAGCAAAAATAGTTTTCTTCTTAGAAACCACCTTTAAATTCTTAGGAATATTATCGGATTTTTGATAAATTGGACTATTTAATGGAGAAAAGAATTTATTTGAAGAATTAGAAGCCATATTTAATGGAGAAGGAACGTTTTTAGCGGGATTCAAAACATCCATTTTTTGAACAATAGCAGTGTTTGGAGTACTAGGATTCGCGTTACCAGATGAAGACGGAAGAGCAGAAGAAGAAAATGGATTAATTGTATTTGTAGAATCAGAAGCATCAGAAATAGCTGGCTCATTTGTAATATTTAGCGGCAGAGTAGATGCAGCAGCAAGATCAGTTGAATTTATGGTGTTATTGATGGGAATATTCGGAGGTTGATTATGATTTTGATTTGCTGGTTTTTTTCGTTTCGGAGACAAAGGTTGTTGCAAATTGACAAACTTATCTAAAATCGGGAATTTATTAAATAGCTCGCCAAAAGCAAGAAGTTTATTTTGCAAGGATAAAAAATCTCTAGTAAGTTGTTCGAAATCGCCTTTGGAACTTTTAAAGAATTTGTAAAATTCTATATCAATCGCTCTACACTTAGGACATGTCCATTGGAGGAATTTACTACTATCAGCAAGTGCGTCAGCATCACGATTTTTAAGTCCACTGCATTTCAAATGACAATGCCCAATGCATAACCAGCAGGTTACCATTCGTTCGGTACCCGTAACATTACAAGAATCGCTTAAACAATTCATAATTAAGAAAAATTGGCAACACAGAAATTTAGATATGGCAATACTTGTAAGTAAAATAGCAAAGACAGAAACCACAGATATACGTATAACAGAATATTAAAAAAACAGAAAACAGAACAGAAAACAGAAACAGAATATTAAGAAAACAGATGTAAGTATAACAGATTAAAACAGAAGACTTACCGACAAATACAAAACAAAAGCAAGTAATAGATGAGAATACAAACAATGACGCAAAAACGAAACACTATAAAGTTGTAGTTGTAATTAGGTTTTTAAGTATATTATTTAAAAACACTTTAAAAACACACAAACGTTAGCGACAAACACTCAAAATTAGCACAATGTTTTAAATTATCTATATTTAGAACACTTTAAGAATAAAAGAGAGATTAAAAACAGAAAAAATAATAATAATTCACAAGACACTCAGAAACACGACCAAACACAAAGACAGTGATGCCAATAAAAAAAAAAAAAAAAAAAAGAAAAAAAAAAAAAAAAAAAAAAAAAAAAAAGGGTACAACCCCTCCAAATTTCATCATCCTATCTACACCCAGGCCAATTAAACTATTTTTTAAAAAGGGGTGTGGCACCGCCCACTTTCCACAAACAAAGTATTTTTTCTTATACGACCGATATACGTACCGAATCTCGACTATGTACCTGTAATGGTTTAAAAGATACAACACTTTCAAAATTCGAGTTGTATGGGGCGGTGCCACGCCTTTTTACCCAGTTGCAGTCCGGATTTCTAAAAATCCCGTCTTAGTGCGCGCCTACGTCATAAAAGGAACCTACATTCCAAATTTCACGGATCTAGTTTTAGCCGTTTATATATATAGATTAAACACTCCGTTCCATACGTTATTTTTAGTATTTCTAAATTAATTTCCTAATAATAGAACATATTTTATTATTTTTGTGAACAATACAAATACCCGAATGAAAGCGGTTTCCCCGGTTTATCTTCATGAGGTATTCGATAACCGAGTTTTTGAAATAATGTAAATTTCGAACCACATTCACTGATATTGATTTTCATGACTATGAAAACTAGACCAAACTGTCGATGTTTCCTAGACCTGGTGTGGTGACACAATCCAGTAGGGAAAAATGCTAGTTCGGAACTAGTTGCATACTAGTTCTCTATAGATAGTGAACCAGTTTACCATCCATAAAAACAATTGTAGGCTTGGGGACAGCTGTCCCTATTGTAATAATATAAAACCAATTCAGAAATTTTAGTCGAGCGGAAGCTGATTGTCTTCTTTAAACTAGTTTGGATCATCTTCAACAGAGGTTGACAATAACTACAGTTCTATACGCTAAGAGTCCATCATACATATATGAGAGTTTCAGATATAGTCCATAAACTATACCTTTCCTTTCATAATTTATATAATCCTTTACAAAATTTATATAAACATATTATTATAAAGTCCATACTAAAAATTTAGTAGCGGTAAAACTTGCTTATCGGAAAATGGCAAATATTTTCATAAGTATTGAGAAGAATAAAAACATTCCTAGTTTGCCATACGGCCACAGAAATATACAATTTGATTGTTAAGCACAGGTTACTCAAGTCATTTATAAATTAACTTTTATTTAATTCCATTACATAAATAATAGGTAGATTTCCAACATTACTTTCAGGAGGGATGAATTATAATAGAGAAACACATAAATGGAAAAGAGCGGGTTGGTGGTTGTTCTCCTCTGTTTCAGACACAGCTACGGAAAATCATTACAAGCAACTTTTGAAAATGTTTCGTTGCAAAAAAAATCTAAAGGTTTAAAAGGAACCTGCGATCAAGCGGTAGCGGCTTCTTTTCATCCACAATTTGTTGCAATGATGCCAATAACAATCATACTACTCTACTAATCATTACATGCCACACTACCATATAACTGCGCCAGGAGTTTGTTTTGTCCGTAGAGTGGTTGCACAAGTGTTGAGATTACGATAATGTTTGGTTAGAAAACCGCACAAAAGAATGGAAACGTCGTTGGTTGATCATTTTCAGTTGCAGTCAACGGTTGACATCAAAAGATCAGCGTTCCAGAGAATTTTTTTTACGGCCAGAGACTTAAGAAATTAACACATGAACACATCAAATTCTTGGTCGTCGTTTTTGCAACCACCTCTTTGTCTAATAATTGCAATTTAATGTTCTAGCCCGTTTTTTAATAAATAAATACAATTCAGTAAGCTCTCAATGATGAAAAGAACATAAGGAACTTACAAAAAAAAGGTGTATAAAAATCTTTTGATTGTTATCATTATTGACCACCCTAACCTTATTATCATGAATTACGTTGTTGGATTGTATAATATACCAAACATTAACAAAATGGTGTCTCTTCATCTCAAGTTATTTTTAAAGGCATTTGTATGAGATGTACCAAGCGCTAGGGACACTATCCTATTGGATAATAAAAAACGTTTATAAGTTGTTAATGGTTATATTGTTTTACTGATATTTGGTTAAAAATCTTTTATAAACCTCTTATAACTTTTATAATAGTTTTTTTTAGGCCTATTTCAAATTATCTTTCAGCACAACTTGAGAACATCAATCAACCATATACATATATTTCCTCCCGGAATTTAAATATACTTACCTAAGGCTTTCATTCTCTAAAAGAAAGACCTCCATTTTGCTACACAGTGTAATTAATCAATGTGAAAATTTTACTTATTAAAAGTAGGTTAATTTTTTTGGGCATTTTGGTTTAAACCTATATATATCTCCGTGATAGAATTAAGTTGGCAAAAGGCAAATACTTTAATTTTATTTAATTAAAATGTCCTAAGGTTACCTTATTTTTATTTATGTTCAAACGGACTGCAAAATAGCATTAATGATCTGGTCACCTCTTTGAATCTTTAATAACATATTTACTGATGATGCAAGTGCGCTCTTATCAAAAAATATTTGTTTCAACCGTAAATAACTCCAATAAAAGTTAACTGCAAAGAAATTGAAAAAAAGTTTTTGAAGCATTGCACAGTGGTTGCCATTTCATACAAAGGACGGCCAAAAATAGAAAGAGTTTTCATAGGTGAATAATATTTGGTAGATCTCACAGTCTCTTTTAGTGTCACCAATTTCTAAAATTTGGTTAAAATCTGTAAAAGAATTCAAGGACTTCTCCTGAAAATTTAAATTTCATAGTAGGTATACCAAAGTCGGTATATCCATTGAGTTCACCAATCTATGACTAAATCTAAAATTTGGTCAATGTCGGAAAAAGGATTCAAGGACCTCTTTTACATCCTGAAAATTTAAATTTCATAGTAGGCATACCAAAGTCGGTATAGACATTGATTTCATCAATCTATGACTAAATCTACTGTTTGATCAATGTCGAACAAAGGATTCAAGGACCTCTCTTAGAGTACACAATCAAAAAAATGACACCGAAAACGGTGAGGCCGTTTTGTTCTATTGAAGATAACTCAGCAATCCGCAAATTTCCGCAGCTGAAATTTACATCATATAATCAGTAAATATTGGTAAACATTTAACAACAAATGTAGTTGTTAACTTCGATTGACTTCCCAACTAAAACTCTATGTGAAATTTAAGTCTACACACGAAATTAATTTAATAAAATAGACACAGCATGCTGAGAAGCTTTTAATTATTTCAAGTAATAGTTAATACCTTTCTTTACAATAGTTAATTCTCCAATTGTTTAAGCAATCTGTTTAAAAGAGGTTTTTACGATTTATTTTGGACCTTCACTTGAAAGTTACTCACGCTGCGAAACAAAATTATTTTCAACTACTTTTAATATCCCGAAAAGTCCATTTATTCCAGCAAAAGTACATTTACCGTACCATTTGCTCCACCTGAGTACTTTTTCGTAAGACGTCTTTGTTTTATATACTTAGTAGGGAGGGACATTACGGTTAGTCACTTTTGATACCCTTCACCACGCGCATGAACTGTGTGAAGGGTATATTAGGTATGACAATATATACATATAAATCATCATCATCAACGAAATCTAAGTCGATTTAAAGGTGACCGTCTGTCTGTCTGTTCGTCCCCGCAACTACAACCACATTTTAAGAGATATCGAGCTGATATTTGGAATGCAAGCTTCCAGCTTTGGAGCGGAGGTTAAGTTCTATAAGTTCTAAGATGAGCCCAATCGGTCGAAAAGTACTGCCACCTCCCATACAAACTCCCCCTTTTTGGGGTCTGTCCCTGCGATTACAGCCGTAGTTTAAGGGCAATCAATTTGTAAGCAAACTGAAATTTTGTATGCAAGCTAAAGGGAGGTTGAGTAGCTTCCCTACACTAAGCGGAGTTTAAGCAGTAAGATGAGACCGACCGGTCAAAAACTACTCCCACCTCCCATACAAAATCCCTCTTTTTGGGGGTGTCCGTATGTCACAATCACAAACGTTACGCTGTACTCAGAGCGTACGTTACACTGTACACAGAATATTTTCAAATCATCTTCCTTCATATCTGACACAAATTATTATTATATTTATACCCTACACCACGTGCACTCACGGACGACCAAGGGGTATACTCAGTTTTTTCTTTCATTGCTAACTTCGAGAAGGGACGTCGATTCTGAGTCGATTAAAACATATCAGTCCGACTGCCTCCGCGACTACTGCCGCAGTATAAGAGCTATCGATCTGAAAAAATTATTGACAAAAAATGGATGTGTGAAGTACAAAGTTTACTAAAATATAGTTGTAGTGCAAATAACCAGTTTTATCACCATTTTTTACAAATTGTAAAGGGTATCTAAGTTTCGGAATAGCCGAAGATAATCACCTTACTAGTTTCAATATGTTTTTACTAATATGTCAAATACTGAGTTTGTTTATTGTTTATAGAGCTGAGAATATTGTTATGAATTTTTAACCCCCAAAAAGGGGGAGTTGTATGGAAGGTGGAAGTACTTTTTGTTCGATCTTGCCTTTCTCGATAGCTCTTCAACTACGCCAGCATTTGGGGGGACATATAGATGGACACCCCCAAAAATGGCGAGTTTGTATATTGCTCATCTTGGCAATCAACCTCCAGTAAGAAGACAGAAACTTGCATACCAAAATTTCTTAAAAGACGAGCTTTTTAATTGGTGTTGTTATAACACTGCACTTGATCGGGCATGTTATCCGATGATCATACGAACATTGTTGGCAACTCTGTTTTGTTCCTATGTAGATAACAAGGTTTGTGTCAAGGGATTGTTAAATGTTGTTGTAAGTTTTAACCGCAAAATTACTCCAAAGATGGCGCCAGCTGGTTTGTTGATTTATTCTGCGATGTTGATAATGGGAGACAAAAAATCAGAGTAAATGTAGCTGTTATTTACTGCTTTGATTATTTTTATTATTGATTATATTATTTTTAAATACTGATTGAAATTGTTCAAAAATTAAGCCTACATATAATATTTTGCGTACTTTTAATACTTTCGGAGATATTTACAATTTTGTCAAAGAATCTCAGTATATAATTTTGTAAAATTAAAATGGCAATAAAACTGAATGTGGAAGAGCTAGAAGACAGAAAGCTGGCAATCGCAATTATGTTAAGCACTCCCTTTGTACGAAATTCAAGCCAATTCGGAATCAGTGCACGAAACTTATTGGTTGACTGCTTATTTTTTTACCCAGGTTTTATTGCCGATTATCCGCAAACTTGGTAACGAAAACGCCGCTATCAGCTGAGATACAATACCAATCCCCCTATTCAATATTTAATATTTTTTCAAAATTTAAGGAAAGTAAGGGATTTAAATTTTTAATGTTCTTTTTGCACCTTTTTTCTTTTTCCAGAAAATAAAAAGCTAATTACACAGTGTAGTGTCGTTATATGTCAGCTTATTAATGTGTTAATTAACTTGTCATACAATTTCAATACGAAAACCAGTACAGAAATTTCAGTCAGGTAAACTGACTGATAAATACCATCATCCCTGATTTGAAATTCATAGATTTTTAATTAAAATAAAATTACTCATGTATAATTTTTCCCCTGCTTGTGGTGCAAAATCGTCCAAAGCTTTACTTATTTGCGATGGAGGTATAGGTGCCGGTTTGGAATTTACGTGGGAAACATTAATTTACAAAAAAAATGTAATTTTGATAGGGGGTAGCAAAAGGGTGAACCGATACAGTCCTTATTCATGCCTGACTCAAATTTTCATACCTACAACTTACGAAAAATTTGACTGAATTCAATGTACTTACAAAAAAAAAGATATGTAGGTAAGACTGTGGGGGTGAGTTCGGTTCTTTGTATGGGAGGTACCAGAAGGGGTGTGTGTGCGTTTAGCAAATTACAGGGATAAAAATCAACAAGGTAATAAAAATTTAATTATTATAAAATTGACACTGGCATATTATTACGCTTGGAATTATGATGATAACTTAATATGAACAATTTTTTTATTCGATAATAAATAATTGCTAATAGAAATGATCCTTAACCAAACTATGACAATATGTTAATTTTCAATTTTAAGATTTTTATATGATGAAAAAAAATTCATTTGTGAGTTAAATTTAGTATTTTATTTCAGTCTCTTTGTATCAACAATAAGCAGTAAGTACATAAATTACTTGTTATATACTGTAATTAAACACAGAAAAATAAATAAAGGGTGGTTAAATTATAAGAGCCGATGTTGAATGTGAACAACACCTATGCATAAAGACTTGTTTTTACTCGCTTACAAGGTGCAATTGACTTCAGAACTAAAGCCTCTTGACCCTTCTAAACGTCATCAATGGTCAGAATGATGGAGAGAAATGGCAAGAGTTGATGATCAGTTTTCGAAGAAAATTATCTTCAGTGATAAGGCACATATTCACCTCAGTGGATTCGTCAATTAGCAGAATTGCCGCATTTGGGCGAATGATAATCCTAGAGTGATTGTCGAAAAACCAATGCACCCACAAAGAGTGACTGTTTGGTGCGGTTTATGGGCTGGCGGCATCTTCGGGCCGTATTTTTTTCCAAAATGAGGCCGGTCAAGCAGTTACTGTGAATGGTGTTCGCTATCGTGAGATGATAACGAACTTTTTATGTCCCGAATTTGACACCGAATTTGACACCGTTGGACTTCTTTCTTTGGGGTTATTTGAAAGAAAAGGAGTAATTCGATAAGCCAGCAACAATTCAAGAGCTAAAGGATGAGGTAATTCGGCACCATAACGGCATAAAACCTCAATTATGCCTCAGCGTCATCGAAAACCATCGCACAGTGGCTCAAACGGACAATACAGCGGGATTTAAGTTTCATTTCAATTTTTGAAAATGCTGATTTTCTTTGTTCCCTTTTAATTGACAACACTTATAAAAGCTTAAAAAAGCTTTTGCAAGAAAATTAAGGTGCTTTCTGATCTGCTGCGAGCCTTCAAAGTGAATTTTTGGACTTATCTTGGTTGATCCAAATTACAAACAAATTATACTTTATTAAATCAATATCTTTTTTTCTCATTCAGAGAAGATATGTAGTAAATAAACATTATATGTTTGTTATCCGTCTTCTCATGTGTACCACAAAAAATGTGGTAGAATTACGCTGTTGTACCATATATGGTTTTAGAGCGTATACTGAAATCTTTGGACTATAACTAATGTCATTCAATCTTATTCAAGCTAAATTTAGCATTTATGTAAAGTGTGAGGCCTTGTGGTGTAAAAATATCTAAAATGATAACCAACTACG
Organism: Muscina levida; assembly: GCA_964034835.1. Taxonomy (NCBI): domain Eukaryota; kingdom Metazoa; phylum Arthropoda; class Insecta; order Diptera; family Muscidae; genus Muscina; species Muscina levida. The sequence continues at coordinate 89,881,657 of OZ035883.1, read as the reverse complement.
ACCAACTGTTGGAGATATATGTGTAATAGCCCCACCACCTCTGGTACCACCCATACAAAATGACCAATTTTTGAAAAAATAACATGTGTTCAAACGGGCAATTGGAGGATATTGAAATTTGGTCTGTTTAATTATCTTAAAATAGGAAACAAATACTAAGAAAACCGAACCATAAGCCACACTCCTTCTGTTACCTCCCAAACATATTTTGTACCAGATAGTACCCTTCTAGTACCTCTCATACAAAATAATCAGACGTTTTTTAGCCAACCAAAACCAAATCTGGTTTCGTGACGTGGCTAAAATAGTTAATTGAGATATTTCGATTACTTATAAATTTTATTACGACTTCTAAAAGTAAAGATATTATAATGGAACCACCAACTTCAGGTATGTGGGTATATAATTAAATATATTTTGTTTAGATAAATGTTTTGCAAATATCTTAAATTTCGATATATACATTGAGTTTTAACAAGTTTCTGGGGGAGATGAAGCAAATTTTATTAAATGCTCTTATAATACGAGATATTAGCTGGTATAACCAATAGAAAAATCTTGCGGATTTAGTGCGTTTTTTACGAATTTAAGTTATTGTGAAAAAATCCCATTTGCTAAAAACATATGATGATGATGAAGAAGAAGATGATAATGATGACGTTGATGATGATGATGGTGATAATGATGATTATGTTGACTTTTATCACAATAATAACTAAAATATGTACATTAGACATATAACATTTTACAATTTTTGCAAATATAAAAAATAGCATAACATAATCGAATAGAGCATAAAAAAGTTTGAACTCCCATAATTTTTTTTTTCGAAATTGCAAAAAAGTTTCCTCACCAAACGCAATTTCTTTCTTACAGGACAGATAGCCATTCAAGGGTTTCCTACAAAGGTTACGTCAAGATGTATCAATTTTAAGGTGGTGGTATCAGCTACAACAAGTTCACAGCAACAAGAACAACAGGGAAATTGTTTTTGTATTTTATGACTATGGTTGTCAAATTTAGCTGATTTGTTTATGACGTTTGTTGCCCGCGAAGAGTCAAAAGGTGAAAAAATAAAAATAAATTAAATTTCCTGAAGCAGTATTGGTTAAAAATATTCGATAGATTATTATCTTTTTACGCAGTTATTAAAAACAATACATTTCACAATTTTTCATCAAGAATTTGTTACCGAACATGCAAACGAATGTAAACAAAACAACCATTTGACAGTTCTCGTCATAAATACAAATAAAAAAAAGTTTTCCAACAGCTGACATGTCAACACCACCTTATAATTGATACATCTTGGTTTACGTCGTCCCATCAGCTGTTTTTGAAGTTTTGCTTTGTTGTTTTATTTCTTCACAAATCTGTCGAAGTGATTTCAACTACAATTTTTCTCAGACATTGGGTCAAAAAACCATCAGCTAATCAGGAAGTTGAGCGGAGCAACATCTGCGCACAGCGTGTAATTAAAATTTTTCAAGACATTTATCATTTGATACGACCCAAAAGTGGACCAAATTCGATTCTGTCTGTCTGTTCGGCGGAACGTCCCATCTGGTACCTCCCATACCCATCTGGAACTGCCCACTTCAGAAATCGATTAATATTATTTTACAGTACTACTACGATAAAAGCAAAAATGCATCTCATGCTGCCAATAAAATTTGTGCAGCTTATAGACCCGATACAGTTTCCATTTCCACCGCACAACGATGGTTTCAACGTTTTCGTTCTGGTGCAGAGGTGATCGAATATGCGCCACGGTCCGGAAGGCCTGTCGTCGAAAATTGCGATAAAATCGCTGAATTGATCGAAAGAGACCGGCATAGTAGCAGCCGTAGCATCGCCCAAGAGCTGGGCATGAGTCATCAAACCGTTATAAACCATTTGAAGAAGCTTGGATTCAAAAAGAAGCTCGATGTGTGGGTGCCACATGACTTGACGCTAAAAAACATTTTTGCCCGTATGGATGCATGCGAATCGCTTCTGAATCGCAACAAAATCGACCCGTTTTTGAAGCGGATGGTGACTGGCGATGAAAAGTGGGTCACTTACGACAACGTGAAGCGCAAACGGTCGTGGTCGAAAAGCGGTGAAGCTGCCCAGACGGTGGCCAAGCCAGGATTGACGGCCAGGAAGGTTCTTCTGCGTGTTTGGTGGGATTGGCAGGGAACCATCCACTATGAGCTGCTCCCCTATGGCCAAACGCTCAATTCGGACCTGTACTGCCAACAACTGGACCGCTTGAATGCAGCACTCATGCAGAAGAGGCCATCTTTGATCAACAGAGGCCGAATTGTCTTCCATCAGGACAACGCCAGGCCACACACATCTTTGGTGACGCGCCAGAAGCTCCGGGAGCTCGGATGGGAGGTTCTTTTGCATCCACCGCATAGTCCGGATCTCGCACCAAGTGATAACCACCTATTTCTGTCCATGGCGAACGAGCTTGGTAGTCTGAAGTTGGCCACAAGAGAGTCCTGTGAAAATTGGCTCTCCGAGTTTTTTGACAATAGGGAAGCGAGCTTCTATAAGAGGGGCATTATGAAGTTGGCATCTCGTAGGGAACTCGTCATCGAACAAAACGGCGCATATTTGACTTAAATCGCATTATTATAACCAATTTTATGAACAATTGAAAATTCAATAAAAATACCGCAAGACTTTTTTGACAACCTTATATTAAAAGCCCTAACACGATAGTGCCCAAATTTTGTATGTAGTAATGCTCAAGCTGAATACAGTTTTTAAGAAAAAATCTGGAAGTCTAGACACACCCCTTTTGGTACCTCACATACAAATGTACGACTCCCCCTATTTTGTTAATCTATAACAGGATAACGTTTTTGAGAAAAAATTGGAAGTCCAGCCACATCCCAACAGGTACCTCCCATACAAATGTACCACATCGCCCACTTTAAAGATGGAGTAATAATATCAATAGACCCAACGCGATCGTGCCCAAATTCTGTATTTTTTGAAGTTTTAAGAGTATATAGTTTTAAAGAAAACATTGGAGGCCCGTATGCCTCCCATACTCATCTGGTACCGTCCATTTTAGAAATCGATTATTTATATCAAAAGACGCAGTGCTATCGTGTCCAATTTCTGTAAAATTTTTAAAAAAAGTTTAATTTTGTGTCATGGTGTTATTAGCCCACCAAAAATAAGATATCTTAAAACAAAAAGATACAGTTTATTTATCGGTTCGTTTACCTGACTGAAATTTCTGTACTGGTTAAGTCCCTATTTACACTCGACAACTCTTGTCTTCGAAAATTATCGAATTCTCTTTTGAAGTTGTCTGTAGCATCTACACAAGGACATTTTAGTTTCAGCAACTCCTTACGATTATTGTTTATGTGTATGCGTTTTGTGACATTCTCACATTTTGTTTTTTATATTTTAGTATATAGAATGTCTAAATCAGTATTCAGCTAACTTCACTTAAGGACAACACCAAAAGTGTCTCCAAGTACTAGCACTAACAGTACCCCTCTAAAGTCTCCGCTAACAAAAGTAGCCGTGTCTGAATTGGGACTTATTACCAATTTCGTTGCATCTGTGTAGACTATTATTATAGGCCCACCATATTCTATAATGTTTGAAACTCCTGTAGCAAAAGCCATTGACTGTATGAATAGCATAGTGACTGATTTGATTGTGTATTAAATATAATTTACGAAAAATGTTCTAAAAAAGTGTCTTGCTGTTTCCCTCTCAGTACAAAGCGCCTTAGCCAAAGATTGCAAGCATACCTCCAAAACATGCAACATAAGCATCAATGCCGCAAAGGAGCAATCACTACCATTCAACCGTTACCGTTTATATAAAGCTAAGATGCAACTGCTGCTAGTGTTATCGTTTGGCATTGTTGTCCATAATGTGATCCGCTCATCAACATGGTAGTCACTGACAGTGTTAACAGTAGACGTAACTGCAACCGCAGCTACAAGTGCGTGGCAAGTCGTTTTCTTTTTAACAATTTACGACTTCAATACATTCACCAACTTCTCCTTCAGCTGGTCATCCGACTTTTGACGAAACATTGTTTGTTTAGAAATTGTGATGTATTTGAGAAAAAAAACTTCTTCTGGTTGCTATTAAGGCCGACCCACTGCGTATAGAGTTCCTGAGTGAATGCCAAATTAATTGGTAGTAACTAGAGATGGGCACATGAGTGATTTTGACTCACGTTCATGCACGCTCACGTGATTGAAATGGTCACTCACGCACACTCACGTTCTAAGATTTTTTCGCTACTCACGTTCACGCACGCTCACGTGAGTAAATTTTGTACTCACGCACATTCACGTGAGCGTGAATCACGACAATCACGCCAAATAAAAAGTAACATTTGTTTTATTGTTTCTATAATTATTTGCATTTTATAGTTCATTTTAATTTTTAAAAATATAGTAGATTAATATGGAAATAAATAAATTTATGAATACATAACATCAAAATAAAATATTAATATTATATGTTTGAAAACCAACTACATAATATGTGTGACGTGCGCGACACACATGCTATTAGACAGTGTTTTTTGGTACGACACGTCTAACTACATGAAAGCCTGTGTAACTGAAATTCCAAATTAAAAAAGCATATTCACTTGGTCTTCCAAGTTATTTCACAAATTATTCACGAATTCGTGAGTATGTCTCCATTTACAAAAATCCCAAATTCGTTTTTCGGACAAGTTTTAATAAACTTTATAAATGTAAATATTTCAAAAATTATAAGTCTATGCAGATTTTGGGATTGCCAAAGTTTGAGCACGATTGGGGTATGTAAACCCGTGCCGCTTTGGGCTTACAGCTTTTAAGCTCCTGTAGCCTAGTTGGTGGACTAATTCAAGAACGACTAGTCCAATTTTGATCAAACAAAAATCCGAAATTTACGAAATCATAAACGATTTCTCTGCAGAATCAATAGTTACGCAGTTATAAATAAATTTATGAAAACAAATTAAAATTTGCCTTAAAAATTCAATACCAACAATAGTTTCGGAAAATATAAGTTATTTCAATTTAGCGATATATGGTTGGCGTGTCCTTTGAGTAGTAATTCAACACCGTTGTCAGTAATACATCATTCGTTGCAGGACTTTTTAAGACGATTGAGCTATGTCCGCCTGGCTGGTGGGCAGGATAACTCGAGTAAACCTTAACGGATCGGTATACAAATTTACCAGTATTAATATTTTTCACAATGAACTTATGGGATTGTAAATGGGCAGAATAGCTCCACCCCATACAAAATTACCTATTTTTAGATAATTAATATTTCTTTAATACTTCCCAAATGCATGACCGGAGTATATTTAAATTTGGTCAGTTTATTTATCTTGCAATAGTAGACAAACCCTAAGAACACCGAAACCCTTACCACACCCCTTCTGGTACATCCCATACAAATGACCGAATTGACCCTCATAAATTTACATGCATATCTTTTTTGTAAGTAAACTGAATTCACTCGAATTTTGCGTAAATGTTCGTTTATGAAACTTAGACTCAGGAATGAATATGGACTATATCGGTTCAAGCCTTCTGGCACCTACCATACAAAATGACCTATTTTTGGAAAATTAATTTTTTTCCCATAACTTCCAAACGGACACTTGGCGGGTAATGATAATTGGTCGATTAATTTATATTGCAATAGGAAGCGAAACCTCAGAAGCGCTAACTATTTGACACACCCCTTCTGGTACCTTCCATATAAATAATCGATATTGCCCCTTTTCATACATATCATTTTGTATACACACTGAATTCAGACAAGTTTTGCCAAGGTAAGCGTTCATTGAACGTTGATTTACGAAAACAAGCAGACACGTTGTGCTGGCCCTAATTGTACCTCCTATACAAGTAAGTCAAATTTTTTACGGTTTTGCTCCACAGGCAGACAAAAAACAATCTATAAGTAATTTTATTTTAATTAAAAGTCTATTAATTTCAATAACCCAAAACAGAAACAATATCGTATATTGGGTGATGGTATTTATCAGTCAGTTTACCGGACTGAAATTTCTGTACTGGTTTAATATCCCCTTTTATTTTTGGCCTCCGATTGTATGAAAACACGACACTGTGCGGAGTAGCTACCGCAATCATTAAAATGAAATAACCTTTTCGTTATTACTTACTTTTATTAATTCTAAGAATCATACAAAATGATCAACGTTTTTTCTAGAGAGTTTTGTAAATATCCTCAAATAATTTTTTTAAATTCATTCAGTACGATTGTCCATATACATTGTATCAAAAAATCAACATTTTTGTCAAATAAGATTCCTTCACTTAGTTGTGAATTAAAGCGAAACGCATTCATCGATTTTCATGATCTATGTCTCATTTTATTCATTGGTTATGTGCATTACGGTAATGTAGTAGGACTTGAAAATTTATTATTTTTTAAATATAAAAAAATTTAATTTTTTAGACAATTTTTTTATATTTTTAAAAAACTTTTTATAACTACGAAACTGTTCATTATGCAGAGAAATTACTTATGAACAGGAATATTAATTCCTTAATTTCGGATATATGTTTTATCAAAATTAGACTAGTCGTTCTTGAGTTATGCCCACCAAACGTGGCTGTAGGAGCTTAAAAACTTTACATGTTAACATACTCGAATCGTGCTGGCTATCCTAAAAGCTGCAAAGACATCATTCTTGTGGGGTGGCACTGACAAAAATTCAACACCGATTTTTACGACCATTCTACCATACATATTTATATGATGAATTTCATATCAAAACCTATAAAAAAGGGACATTTTGAACCCGACCCTCCCAGATTTTAATGAAATTTTGCATACAGGTATATTTTACCTACAGAAACATAACCTCATTTTTAGAAATTGCATTTTTGAAAATATGTGGGCGTGGCAAGGTATCGAAATATTTAAAAAATGACGGTAATAGGTACATTTAAACTGCAATTACTATGGAACGACTTAGCCGATTTAAAAGATCTAGGTGTCATTAGAAAGGTATATGAGTCAGCTTTCGAAAACATACACTGTAAAAATTTTATATTACACTGAAAAAATTTTTTTCCCAAAAATTAAAGTTTAAACTTAGAAAACACTTCGAAGATCAAGCCTTTTTTTGCAAAAAAAAATATTTTTAGATAGGCCTATTTAATATATATAACATATCTGAAAACAAAAATGGCGTTTTTCTTAGTTTGTTTTTAAAAAAATTTTAAGTAAAGTCTCTCTTGTTAACTTCTTTATTTTTTGATATTTTTGTGTGACAAACTGCAATTACTATGGAACGACTCAGCCGATTTGAAAGATCTTGATGTCATTAAAAAGGTATATAAGTCAGCTTTCGAAAACATACACTGTAAATATTTTATATTACACTGAAAAAAAATTTTTCCCAAAAATTAAAGTTTAAACTTGGAAAACACTTCGAAGATCAAGCCTTTTTTTGCAGTTATGCAGATTTTTTTTGGGTTATCTTATAGATTAAAACAAGAATCCCATTATAAATTTTTAGACACCCCCAAAAAATATGGACTTAACCTTGATATTTTTTTTATATAACTTCCAAAGTTTAGCTACTTTATTCTTTTTTTTTCACACAAAAATATCAAAAAATAAGGAAGTTAACAAGAGATGTCTACTTAAAAATTATTTTAAAAAAAACTAAGACAAACCCCATTTTAGTTTTTAGATATGTTATATATATTCAATAGGCCTATCTAAAAATAATTTTTTCTGCAAAAAAAGGCTTTATCTTCGAAGTGTTTTCCAAGTTTAAACTTTAATTTTTGGGAAAAAATCAGTGTAATATAAAATGTTTACAGTGTATGTTTTCGAAAGCTGACTTAAATACCTTTCTAATGACATCAAGATCTTTCAAATCGGCTGAGTCGTTCCATAGTAATTGCAGTTTGTCACACAAAAATATCAAAAAATAAGGAAGTTAACAAGAGAGACTTTACTTAAAATTTTTTTAAAAACAAACTAAGAAAAACGCCATTTTTGTTTTCAGATATGTTATATATATTAAATAGGCCTATCTAAAAATATTTTTTTTGCAAAAACAGGCTTGATCTTCGAAGTGTTTTCTAAGTTTAAAGTTTAATTTTTGGCCAAAAAATTTTTTCAGTGTAATATAAAATTTTTACAGTGTATGTTTTCGAAAGCTGACTCATATACCTTTCTAATGACACCAAGATCTTTTAAATCGGCTAAGTCGTTCCATAGTAATTGCAGTTTAAATGTACCTATTACCGTCATTTTTTAAATATTTCGATACCTTGCCACGCCCACATATTTTCAAAAATTCAATTTCTAAAAATGAGGTTATGTATCTGTAGGTAAAATATACCTGTATGCAAAATTTCATTAAAATCTGAGAGGGTTCAATGAATATCGGTTTTGATATGAAATTCATCATATATACTTTATTTCGTTGTTAAATTCATTGAAAAAGGTTTCCAACAGTTCATATAAAAATTAATTTATTACATAATTATCTGCTGTAAATTCTATAAACCATAACTATTTTTTTTTTCTTTGCGTGAGTGGCGTGAGTAGCGTGATTCACGCAAAGTATGCACTCACGCACGCTCATGCACGAAGATTTTTTTGGCACTCACGTTCATGCACGCTCACGTGAGCGAATTTCCAACTTACTCACATTCACGCGTGAATCACGCGTGATTCACGTGATTCACGCCAATCACGTAACGAGTGCCCATCTCTAGTAGTAACCAGTTGCAATCAACTTTGCAACAACAAGAACAAGTGTGACGTCGGAAACAAATTACTGTAGTAAACTTCAACGAATATTATTTACCCTTTCATTGTTAGAAAACAGTGAGCATTTTCTAAAATACAGTGATATAGAATAACAGTAATTCGCTGTAGCTGTCACCACACTATTTGTCCACTATGTTCGGTTTTAAACAAAGCTTACTATCTTAAATAAAGCACAGGTTTTTGACACTATTTGCTATATTAATTTGAAACTGAAGTGATATGTTACTATATGTAGGTAATTTTGTATCTATGTTACGTAGCAAAAATTACACCCCCGCATTACGTTACATTTTGCAATGTTTATTTATTTTAAATTAATAGGTTATACTGGATTATGTTACTCTGAGTACGGGGATATTTTTAACAGATATTACCACATCATTTGCAAAAGCAAGAGAGCATCTTAATAATCATTTTCACAATAAACCCTCAGAATTAACCTCGATTTGGTCGTGGTCATGTGGGTGATGCAAGACATCAGTTGTGCATCGTAACCAGAACGCCAGTATCCATCTGTAAGCCTCTCTGTAGTCTTTAACAGGAGTGCTGACAAGCTTATACGCTCTTTGGGAGTTTTGTTTGATGCGTTTCCCGCTTTGTGAATGGAGACGACTCTTGTAGCCCTCTATCTTTTAGATCTGTATCGGAAACTTATACACGCGATGTATATTTTGACCAGCCAGCCTTAATGCTACTATTAGTTATATCATTGTTGTTATCAGCAGAGCAACCGGAAATATGCTATAGCATGTTTTTTTACAACTAGATATTAACAAATGGGTAATGTATTTACATGTTTCATGGTCCTACAAGTGTTTTGAGACCTTTTGTTAGAGCATATTTTGGCATATTTTACCCATAAAGTCATATTTTGGCTAACTTTGGTTTTAGGAGCATAATTTTAAAAAAACCTCCTGTTTTAAGGCATAATTTATATTTTTTAGGCCATAGTTTTTTAAAAATATCCCTTTTTAAGCATATTTTATGTTTTTCACATAATGTTTTTGTTCGTAAAAACAAGTGTCTTTGCAACTTTGGTTTTTTAAAATGTAACAGCAAAATCTACTACATGTTGGACATAATGCCTAAAGCTGATCCGACAAAAGCAGCAAAACTAAAGGCGGTTGTAGAAAAATTTCCTGACTGATGGTTCCTCTATTCTAAAATCTGCAGCAAAGTTATTGCAGCAGATCGCAGATTTTAAGTGAAGCAACATGTGGAAAGCGGCAAACATATTCAACTATGTCATAGAAGTGAAAATAAGCAGACCAAACAATTATTTTTGCCAGAATGTTCCGGTAGACTCTCAAAAGAATATGATTTTCAAGAAAAACTGTGCAAAACTTTTGTGTCTGCTGACATTTCTCTTTACAAAATGAGAAATCAAAATATAAGAACACGATTTGAGGAATACACGGAATACCAAGTGAAATCCGAAACAGTTCTTCGAACTAAACATTTAAAAACTGTAGACAACGACTGCATGAACAATATACGAGCAAAACTAAAAAATCAGTTTATATGGATCTGAATCGATGAAACTATAGAAAAAAAAAATGTTGCAAAAATATTAGCAGGTGTATTAAGGAAATTGCGAGTGAGAAATTTTTACTACAAACAGCAGCCATGGAAAGGACTAATTACTCAATAATTGCTCGACTGTGGGACGACGCCATCAAAAATCTGCACGTCAACTTCAATAAGAATAATGTATTGCTTTTTGTGACGGATGCAGCTCCATACATGGTAAAGACTGCAAAAGCTATAGTGGCATTTTATCCGAAAGTGACGCATGTGACATGTATTGCTCATGGCCTCCATCGATTGTGTGAATATATTAGAACTTTATATGAAAACGTAATAAAGCTAATGTGAAGAAGGTATTTTTAGAAGCTTTTGTGAAGAGTGGAACTTTTTAAACAAATGTTTTCATACCATTCCATTACTTCCAGAACCTATAACAACATAATGGGGAACATGGCTTGAAGCAGTTAAATACTATGCCAACAATTATGAAGACATTTTAAGGGTCCTAAGTGCATTAAACGATGAGGATGCACAATATATTAAAACTGCAAAGGATGTCTTGACAGACCCAAAAACTAGATCTGACATGATTTATAATGCTTCAAATTACGGTTTTATTGCAAAACATATTACAAATTTGCAAACATCAGATCTTACGCTTATTGAACAAGTTCAGGTGAATGAAGACACTTTTAAATTGATAGATAATTTATTGGATTCCGAAATAAATTGAATAGAAAACATTTTTTTTATCAAATTATATCAAAAAAAGTTGGCTTGGAAAAAGTGAAAAGTATTTCTAAAGAATTGTGTAGATCTGCGCCAACTTAAAAAAAAACTTTTTTTTTCGATAATTTATCTCAATATTTTGTAGTTTATTGCAACAACAATCTCAAATGAGATGCTCAACATACAAAAACACCGTGATACTTAGGAAACATGGTTTATAATTTTTGTTACTTTAATCTATAATATAAAAATAAGTCGCTGAATGTGTTGCTAAGCGCAAAACTCGAGAACGGTTGGACCGATTTGGCTCAATTTTTTTTTCAGTTATATGTAATTGCCAGGAGTAGGTTTTTACGAAAGAAAATTTTGGAAAACCTTCCGGAAAAGTCGGGAAATTGGAAAAATCGATATAAAAATAAGTCGGGTTTTCCTTCCTGACGCTATAACTCCAGAACTCACGAACCGATTTCCACGGTTTTGCATTCGTTGGTCTCGGGCTCCGTGAGGTTTATATTTACAAATCGGTCCAATTGGACAAAGGGGCGTGGCAACGCCCATACAACTTGAAAATAAAAAGGGCTTTATGTCATGAACTATCAGAGGTATGAAGATAAGATTTGTTATATATGTTGTTGGAGCAGTATTTATTACAGCCAAGTGGAAGTGGGCGGTGCCACGCCCCCTTTTTCAAAAATCGCTCTAACGGCTTTTCTAATAGACCGATTGATACGAACATTTTACCAAATGGTACAGTTGACCTGTTGATAGTCCCTGGCTATAATAGATTGTGATTGAATAAAGGGGCGTGGCACCGCTGATACAACTTGAAAATCAAAAGGCCTATATCTCATGAACTAGCAGAAGATGAGATTTGGTATATATGTTGTTGGAGCAGTATTAATTACAGCCAGCGTGAAAGTGGGGGGTGCCACGCCCCCTTTTCAAAACCGCTCTGCAGGCTTTCCCAATAGACAGATTGATACGAAAATTTTACCAAGTGGTACTGATGACCTGTAGATAGTCCCTGGCTATATTTGGTTGTGATTGGATAAAGGGGCGTGGCACCGCCCATACAACATGAAAATAAAAAGGGCTTTATGTCATGATCTATAAGAGGTATGAAGATGAGATTTGTTACATATGTTGTTGTTGCAGTATAAATTACAGTAAGAGTGGAAGTGGGCTGTACCACACCCCTTTTAAAATAAACAGTTATAACTGTCAAAATTCCACAGTATATTGCAGTTCGCCTAGAGATATGAACAGTAAGGTGGGCCAGTTTTTTTATTCGCAAAAATTTTAACCAAATCTACGATAAATTGTAAGAAAATGTCACCAATAAACTTTGTGTGTAATATCAATTCCTAGCTCGCGCTGGGAAAGCTTAATTTAGTGCAGAAAACATAAAACATTCATGTACAATTGACCCCCAACAAAACCCCATTTACCGTTTTGTTGCCATTTTAGGTCAACCAATTCGTCATTCAGGCGAGGTGTGTGAAGTGTGATAGACTTTCATTGAGACTTTCTTTGAAAAATCACCATGTAAAGACTACACAAAAACAACGTTTACAAATCTTGCAAATTTATTTTCAAAATGCGCGTTCTGTTTGCCCTTTGTGAAGTTTATGGTGCATATACTCATCCATCTGAGCAGCTAATAGAAGCCATCGACGCTGTAGACGTAAGTGTGACAGGGGACTCGAATTTATCGAACCGACGCCGTTCTCAGCAACTCGGTCACTGCAAATGCTGAGGAAAGATCTTGGCCTATATTCATATATCCAACTGGTAGAAGAACTAAAACCAGTGGAACATCAATTGATTTTTTTTATTTATCATGTCATTGCACATCATTTGAAGGAGAAATGGTTCCAACACGACGGCGTAAAATGCCATACAGTGCGTGAGATCATCACTTTGTAAAGCCAAACGTTGGTGACCGAATTATCTCATAGAATGGTAATACGAGTTCAATACAAAGATAGTATTCGGAAATATTCTTGATCCATGTGAGAAGAAGACATGGCAAAAAAGGTTTTTATGGCTAAACGAAATTTTCATTTTCGATCAATAGGCGGAGAACGCATGTCAAAAGTGTTTTTTACGCCCAAAGAGATAGTTAGTATACAGACGGTTACCGCTACTACATTGAATTTTGATCTTTAACGGAATGTCTGTTTCCGATTTGTAAAAGATATGACTTTGCTGGTGAACTTTTTACTATCGTCATAGAGCCTATGATATTTAGAATTTAAAACAACAACACTTAATTTGTTAACTTTCATGTTAAGGAGTTGCTTGAAATTAGTTACATAAGTTAATAAACTCAACATATCGTTATCGAGCTTAAGTACCGTTTTTAAAGTACTTTGTAGACCTAAATGTGAAATATAATACAAGTTAAAATGCAATAGCGAAGCATTGCCGGGCCCACTAGTGTTAAATAAATTCATGTGATATTTTTTTAATTGTTCCTTAAATAATAAACTTAAATATTTTTTTCAGTTTTATTTTACTTACTCAAATTTGTGTAAAAATGTATCAAAAATACTAACAAAGTCTGAATTTACTGTTTTTTTACTTTAAATAAAAATATTTCTAATTCATGTGAAAAAAATTGTGTGACTTTAATTTTTTAGAGCATGTTTTTGTTGATTTTAAGGTCATATTTTGCCATTTTTCAGGTCATATTTTATGCGCATAAAACACGATTTTTAGGGCATATTTCCGGTTGCCCTGGTTATCAGTCTTGAAGTCTGGGATGTACTGTCGAATAATTCAAGAAAAATTTTCCATTACTCGTTGAGTGCATTTTTAAATCGTTTTGACGATGTAGGCGTTACATCTGACTTAGAATGTGCGGCTGTAGTAAAAAACTGCGACGTGTTGAGCTGGGCTTGCAACCCGCCACAGAACTATTGCAATGAAAATGTTGACGACCACCGCAAACGAATTACCATAAATTAAATCTTACATGATTTAAGATATGCACCTGGATTGTTAGAACACTCTATATTTCAGGTATCTCCATCCAACTGGCGGAAGCCTTCGAAAAATACAAGGCTGACATTACCGCTTTACAGGAAATCCGGTGGACGGGTCACGGGTGCTGTGTGTGACATATACCATAGTGGCCTTGCGGACAAGCACGCGTTTGGATGTGGATTTGTGGTTGGCAAAGATTCTGCGACACCTAGTCTCAATGTTCAACCCAGTGTGTGAACCATAAGAGTTAAAGCTAAGTTTTTCCACATAACACTTAAGCGTGCCCATGCTCCGACAGAACAACAAAGCGATGTGGACAAAGACGATTTCTAAGAGAGCCTACAAAACGTATATGACGGCACCGGCGATGATATCAAAACGATTTTTATGCTAAAATAGGAAAACTCAGTCTGCACACCGAAACGTCGAACAATGGCATCAGACTGATTGATTTCTCTTTGGCAAGAAATATGGTAGTTAGCAGCACTAGATTTGACCATAAAAATATTCATAAGGCAACATGGTTATCTCCAGATCAATTGACGAGGAATCAGATAGATCACGTGGTAGTCGATGGAAGGCACGCATCGAGTGTTCTTGACGTACGAGTGATCAGGGGTGCGAACATTGTTTTCGATCACCACCTTACCGCAGTCAAGGTACGCACAAGGCTAAGCATGGCGAAAAACGTACGTAACCAGGCACAACAACAGCTTTACATCGGCAAACTGCAGACCACAGAAGTAGCGTATACTGCATACAGGGCGAAACTGCATCCAATGGCAACGCGAGCCGTTCGTGAACGGCACAGGAAACAGAGACGAGGGGCAACTCGTCTTTTTAGACGGAAAAAGAAGGATCTGAAGAAGAGACAGTGAACAGAGTTGCTCCGAAGTAGAGGGAAAGCCCGAAAATTCTACCAGAGAGTTTAGGCGAGAATGCGTGGAACAGGGTTGCCCTCCTGCAAGGACAGCGATGGCCAGTTAGTGACATACCAGGATAACATTCTGAAGATGTGGAAGATGTGGCTCCAATCCATGACGATGGTTGTTGAGGGGGGAGAATAATATAATTATCCAAACCGGGTAAAATGAAAGAAATAAAACAAAAATAAGTTTCTTGTAATATTCAAATCTTTATTTTTTATAGGGGGTATAAATTACCTTCGGGTAAACGAAATCGCTCGATTATTAAGAATAAGAAGAAGCGCAATAGTTTCTTTTTTAGTTCATTTTCTTTTCGTTTCTTCGTTATAATAGTTCAGGGATGTTTTTAAAGGGTAATAAAAAGCATTTAAAGTAAATTAGGGTGCCCAGGTAGACATCCCGCCCCCCTTGCAAGAAGTGCAACATAGAGGCTAGCGGGAGCCCAGCTGGACCCGGCTATACAACAAAGATAAGGACGAAAATTCAGTATATAATAGTTCAACAAAAAGGACTTGCAATAGTAACAAATTTACAATACATTATTGACGAGCATGAACATGTATGACAATGGTTGAAGCCGAGGACTGCGTCGACGTGTTTTGTTGGCAGGAACACTGGTGGTGGCCCTGGTTGTGGGTTGCGGCCACTTGACGTCTGTCCTGGGTTTTCTGCCCCCGACTTCTTCCTTTTTTGTTGCTGGGCCGGCTGTTATTTGAGCTGGGTTTGGTGCTGGTGCTCGATTTTTGTTGCGCATTATTTTCGTAATTGCCACCGCCGGTGGTATTCTTCTTGCCGCCATTTCGTTTCTTGCGGCCGTTGTTTTTGTTGGGCCCATTGCTGCGGCCATTGCCCCTGTTATTGCGTCTGAAATGTAGCATCGTATGATGCTCGGCCAGACACTCTAGGCATCGGTCCCGACTAGTGCAATTTTTTAGCATATGGGACTCCGCCAAGCAATTTATGCAGTATTTATACCGTCTAACGGCTTTTAGGCGCTTGGCGGGGTCCATTGCACGGAATCGGGGGCAATGGCGCAGTGCATGGGGCTGCAAACACAGCTTGCAGTTTGCCTTCTGGTCTTCTGGGCGACTTGGGCGATCGACGGTAAGACGGCGTGGTGGAGTAGACATAATGCTAGAGGGAAGATAGGACGAGCACGACAAAGAAAAGAAAAAAACTATTAGTTCTACTCGGGCTTAGGTAGAAGCACGAGTTTCACAATGGGCCTCGTAAGAACGCCGTTGGCAGTTCGTACATCGGCCACTCGTACTTTTTTATCGGGGCCTAAAAAGACTTTCTCTATCCTGCCTATTTTCCATTCACTAGGGGGAAGACCATCCTTTCTGATGACGACCATGTCGTCTACTTCAAAATCCTTCTGGGGATACTTCCACTTATTACGTTTGTGGAGTTCTACTAAATACTCTTCTTTCCAACGTCTGGCAAAAGAGTGGTGAAGGACTTTGAGTTTTTGCCACCTATTAACATAACTAATTGACCCGATCGAGGTATCGGGCTCAGGTGGTGACAGTAATGCGGAGCCTATAAGGAAATGTCCGGGAGTCAGAGGGGCCAAATCATTTGGATTATCAGTCATAGGACTAAGGGGCCGAGAATTTAAACATGCTTCAATTCTGGCTAACATTGTGGTAAATTCCTCAAAAGTAAATCTCTGGGCATTAGAGATCTTTTTGAGGTGAGCTTTAAAGCTTTTGACTCCGGCTTCCCATAGGCCGCCCATATGCGGAGCTCCAGGAGGTATAAAATGCCATTCCATTAGTTGGAATGCATCAATCGAAATCAATTGACGTTTTACGTCCGTAAGAAATTGGGCTTGGTCTCGACCAAGTACATTTGAAGCTCCAACGAACGCTGTACCGTTATCGGAAAATATTTTTGCGGGGCAACCTCTTCGTGAAAAGAAACGAGAGAAGGCTGCTATGAAGCAATCTGTTGACAGATCATTAGTAGCTTCTAGGTGTATTGCTTTGGTCGCAAAGCAAACAAAGACGAGAACATATCCTTTCGTGATTCGGCAGCCTCTGCCTATATACGATTTTATTTCAAAGGGGCCGGCAAAATCTACACCTGTACACGTAAAAGGGCGAGAAAGAGATAATCTTTCAGGAGGAAGTGCGGCCATTATTTGATTAACGGCTTTCTTCCTGTACAGGGAACATGCTCGGCAGTTGTGAATAATGGTCTTCACAAGATTCTTTAATCTAGGGACCCAAAATTCTAGTCTCATTAACCGTAACATTAATGAGTTTTCACCATGCAAACTTGCATTGTGAATATACTCTAAGTATAATTTGGTGAATCTGCCATTATAGGGTAGAATTTTGGGGAATCTTTCTTCGTACGTAAGAGTAGGTGACAGTGCAAGTCTACCATTCACTCTCATAAAACCATTTGAATCAACGAAGGGGTTCAGACCTAACAGGGGGCTCTTTCGCGACAAGAGAGCCTTGTTCTCTAATATGACATATTCCGGAAAATGATGACGTTGGCAAAGAATTACCAAGCGTCCTTTTATAAAATTGATCTCACTCTGTTCTATATCACAAGACATATATTTATGTGAGACCTTATGTTTCGGGTGTACTCGATGAAAGAATCGAAATACATAGGCTAGTATTCTCATAGCTCGAGGTAAATTTGAAAATCGGGCCAGTATGTCCTCAGACTCGGACACATGGGACAAATGGACTCGTACAGGTCGTGATTCAAGATTCGTTATTACCTTAAAGGTTGATTTGGGCCAATCCTGTTGAGGACGGCTTAACCAAGCGGGGCCGTTCCACCAAAGCAAATTTGATTTCAAATCTCGTGCCAAAATGCCACGAGTTGCAATATCTGCAGGGTTGTCATGTGAAACGACGTGATGCCAATTGTCAGTACCGACTCTCTCTAATATAAGAGAGACTCTGTTCGCTACAAAGGTGGGCCAGTGGCAAGGGGGCTTTTGAAGCCAAGACAAGACAATTGTCGAGTCTGTCCAATAATATGTTGGAATGGTTTCGATTCTCAATTCTTTACGAAGAGATTCGACCATTTTCGCCAGTAGAGTTGCACCGCAGAGCTCTAAACGGGGCAAGGTCTCGACCTTAATAGGCGCCACTTTAGTCTTTGCCGCTAGCAAATGGGTCGAAATATCACCGTCAGAGTTCTTAATGCGAATATATAGTGAGGCCGCATACGCCTTCTCAGACGCGTCACAAAACGCGTGAAGTTGGACTTCGTGTTTAGGATTGTAATCAATCCATCGGGGGATCTCGATCCTCTCGATCTCACTATAATCGTCTAAAAACTCGTGCCATTTGCGGAGAGTCATGGGTTTTAAACAGTCATCCCAGCCAGTTTTGTCTTTCCAAATTTGTTGCATGATAATTTTTGCAACTATTATTTTAGGGGCCAACCATCCAGCAGGATCAAATAATTTGGCAATCTCAGACAAAACGGCGCGTTTGGTGACGACAGATGTATCCGGGGCTGAAACGGCTTTGAAAAAGAAAATATCCTTTCCAGCGTTCCAACGTAAACCCAGAGTCTTTGTAGTACTCGCATCAGAAATTTTTAGAAATTCTGAATCATGTAAATCTTGTGTGGGCAAACCCTCTAATAAATTTTGAGTGTTTGCCGTCCATTTGCGAAGGCAAAAGCCAGCTGAGTCCAAAACATCAATTAATTGATTGCGACTCTGTATTGCCTCAGGTATGCTATGAGCACCGCCAAGAACGTCATCGACGTACATGTGACTCCTAATAATATCAGAAGCCAATGGGAACTGAGATTTGCTGATCTCAGCTAGCTCAAACAGTGTTCTTATAGCTAAATAGGGGGCGCAATTAACGCCAAATGTGACAGTATTCAGTTCGAAGTCCTGAATATCATCATCGGGGTGATCGCGGAAAATTATTCTCTGATATGAGGTTTGACTAGGATTTACGAATATTTGCCGATACATTTTTTCAATGTCCGCATTAAACACATATTGGAAAAATCTCCATCTAAGTATTAAAACCGTTAAATCGGCCTGAAGAACGGGTCCGGTATATAACAGGTTATTAAGGCTTCCGCCATTTGAAGAGGGGCTAGAGGCGTTAAATACCACACGAAGTTTTGTGGTAACGCTGTCAGGTTTGAAAACAGCATGGTGAGGAAGATAATATGACGGGTGCTTGATGGTGTCGTTTTGACCCAATCTATTCATATGACCCAGAGTAAGATATTCTTTAAGCACACCATCATACTGGGTTTTAAGGTCCGGATTTTTTGTTAATCGTGCCTCATTTCTCAGAAATTGTGAAATGGCGACACTTCGAGACAGACCTAACTGCAGATCTACGGGGTAATCACGCCTAAAAGGCAATGATACTACAAATCGACCTTTTTCATTGCGATATGTTGTACGACGGTACAACTCTTCGCATAACTTGTCCTCCTCAGACATTATGCTCGACTGTGGCACATCCTCAATTTCCCAGAATCGAGAAAGTTGATCGTTAAGCTCAACCTGATTGTAATACGATACCACTGATTGTAGTGGGATCGATTGGGGAATTTTGCCAGTCAAAATCCATCCGAACACTGTTTTTTGAGCTATAAGGTCGCCACTTTGATGTTTCTGGACGCCAGCAAGCATAATTTTAGAATATATATCGCCACCTAGCAACAAGTCCATATGCGAACATTTCAGATCGTTAGTTGATATTTTTGGAAAATCCGAATTTAATAATTTGGTGACAGAATAAGTTGGAAGACGCCCTGTCAACTTTTCTACTACGTACGCTTTAGTAGATATTTCGAAGTTTTGATCGATAGGTGAACCAATTAATAATTTACAGACTTTAGTTGACTTCGCGGCTATCGCACCATTAAGACCAACAATGTCTGCTGTAGGGGCCGTCAAAAGCGGCAATTCTAACTTTTTCTGCAGTTTTCGTGATATAAATGTGGCCTGAGAAGCGGGGTCTATCAGGGCTCTTGCTGAGCATCTCACGCCGTGGTAACATACTTCTACAACGGTTGTTCCCAACAGGACCGTGGAGTATGGCGACGCTTGAAATTGTGTTGCAAACGTCTGCATAGAACGGGCAGCCGCTGAAGTCGATTGATCGACAGCGTCTGAGCGGGCTGGATTTCCCATATTCTGAGAATTTCCAGAGAGCTCGCAGGGATTTCGATCGGGCTGTTGCGAAGATCCCGAGCGGTGAAGCAACGAGTGATGCTTTTGTTTACAGTGGTAGCAAACATTTGAGCTCTTACATGTACTAAACGTGTGAGATGCAGCTAAGCAATTTGTACAACATTTAAGCCTTTTGACCGCATTTATACGATTGTCAATGGACATTTGCAGAAATTCTGTACATAATCTAAGAGGATGGGATTCAGAACACAAGGGACATTTTTGCTGAAAAGTACCAGTAGGTACTACATTGCGTTGAGTATTCTCAGCTGGGACCGTGTTGGCAAACGATTTAAGTCTCCTACTATCTTCCGATCTATGCTTTGCATTTGAATTTTTCTTGGAACTACCAGAACTTGAAGGCGGATTGGGTTTATGCGCACCTCTGATATCATAAACAGACTCTAGGGCCTGATATCTTGAGGTGAGAAATTTATCCATATTTTCCCATACGGGTAAATTGGAGCTGGTCCCCTGGGATTGCTCCCAAAGTCCGAGAGTGACTTCGGGAAGCCGTGTCGAGCAGATGAACACGAAAATTACATCCCAGTTTTTCGTTTCTATACCTAATAGCGATAAATTAATTATGCAGTCGTTAATAGTTCGCTGCAATCGCTTTATCGTGGGACCAGATTCTTTTTCAACGACAGGAAGATTAAAAAGTATTTTCAGTTGGGCGTTTACGAGAACTCTTTTGTTCTCATAACGATCGATTAGATTTTTCCATGCCATCGCAAAACCTTCGTTAGTCATGGGGCAAGTTTTTATGACGTCACGTGCCTCGCCTTCAGTTTTTTGCATTAGATAGTACATTTTTTGAATGTTACTAATGTGGTCATTGTCCTTATAAAGTGCAGAGAACATGTCTCTGAAAGTGGGCCATGATTTATAATCACCAGAGAAAATTTCGGTGTCACATGGAGGAAGATTAATAGGGATCGAAGCGGTTTTTTTCCTAGAATTCAACTTTTCCGTAATTGAATCAATATATTCCAATCCTCGTACATATGATTTATACACAGACATATATTTCGGTTTCAATACTTCGATCGAAACTTTAGATGGGTCCGTCATGTCACAAATGTTTTCGTAACATTCACGGAAAACTTCCCAATGTCTGGTGTATTCTTGCCTATGAACACTAAGGGAATGTATAGTGTGTTCCTCTTCAGGTATAGAAGTGAACAACTGCTCTAGATCGGTCAATCGATCACCGCACATGATTAAAGATTTTAATTCAGCCATATTTTGGCAAAAAAAAGGGATTAAAATAGAAAAAAAGGGGTCTTTAAGACTTCAAAAAGAAGAAGGAAGGGGCCTTTAAGACTAATAATTCGCGCAGAAATATTTCTCAAAACGAAATAAAACAATTCGAAATCAATTACCTTTTCTTCAATGTTAAAAGAAGATTTTAAATTTTAGAAAAAAGTATTAATCTTAATTAAATTTCAAAATTTTCGTTCAATTGACACCACTGTGCAATAAAATTACACTGTTCAGATGTCCAAGCAGTGTCCAAAAAACACACAAATTAATATTTGCAAACAATACGATTTGAAACGGGTTATTTTTCAAATCAGTATGAAATTCACAACAAAACCACTTTAAATCTCAATTTGCCACAAAAAAACCGTATTTAAAATTGTATATTTTCACGAAATTGTAATTCCAAACAAATTATGGAAATAAAATATTTATTACCAAATTTTGGTCAAATGGAGTCCACTGTGCCAGAGACAGAGTGTTTATAACTATGAGCGTAGTGAGAGTTGGTACTCAGTTGTTCGCTCAGGCACACACACACACGCTGGCTATCAAACTAAAAGTGAGGATAAGCGAGCCGCTAAGGGGGGTGCGGGGTAGACAAACCAGTAGCGAAGCTATGGTGTGTGAAGAAAACACAAGATAATTGTGGTGGAGTGGGGATTGTAATACTCAAAACGAAATATTACAATAACAACAACGCGGGCAAATCGTGGTGGCTTTTTAAGCGGACACTTGTAAGGTTTTTTATGTTCTTTATTTATTTTATTCGTAAATAAAAACACAAATTATCACTCAACTTACCTTAGAGGTTTCGGTGATGAAGATAATTTGAATAAGGGGGCAGGGAAAACGCCAAAGTATATCACAGTGGTGGAATCTGTAAGAAAAGTCGTTCGGATAATTATTTATTCTTGGGTGGCTCAGGAATCCGGGCGAAGGACCAAATGTTGAGGGGGGAGAATAATATAATTATCCAAACCGGGTAAAATGAAAGAAATAAAACAAAAATAAGTTTCTTGTAATATTCAAATCTTTATTTTTTATAGGGGGTATAAATTACCTTCGGGTAAACGAAATCGCTCGATTATTAAGAATAAGAAGAAGCGCAATAGTTTCTTTTTTAGTTCATTTTCTTTTCGTTTCTTCGTTATAATAGTTCAGGGATGTTTTTAAAGGGTAATAAAAAGCATTTAAAGTAAATTAGGGTGCCCAGGTAGACAATGGTATTAACTGTCCTCCTCCGAGCCAGAGCGAGATACGTGTCGCAATACCCCGCCTAAAAATAACAAAGCGGCTGAAGCCGATGGAATTGGTTAAGGCAGGCGGGGTGGAGCTGATTAGGAGCATACATCAGCTCATGGATGTGCTGTAATGTAAGAAGTACCGTGGAATAAGCTTATTATTACCTTTCGAGCATATTGTGTGCACGTCTAAAGCCAATTGTAGAAAAACTATTTGGACCATATCAGTGCGGCTATAGATCTGGTAAATCTACGACGGATCAAATATTTACCTTACGACAAATCCTGGAAAAAAACTCATGAAAAACAGTATGACACCTACCACCTTTTTGTCGACTACAAAGCTCTCTTCGACGCTCCGATAAGGAATAGACTATATGAGGTCATGTCTGAGTTTGGCATAGCTAATTCGACTTTGCAGATGTACCTTGGAAACACCAAATCCTCGACTAAGATTAGTATATATTAGTCTGAACCATTCAACACGGAAAGAGGTCTCAGGCAGGGTGATAGCTTATCTTGCACACTATTTCATATAATTATGGATAAGGTGATGAGAAAGGCTGGTGTCAACATGTCTGGCACCATATTTAACAAGAGCCACATGCCACTAGCCTATGCCGATGATATAGACATCATTGGCCGAAATCTGCAGGATGTTACTGCAGTTTTCTCATCGCTAGAAAAGGGGTCAGCAAAAATGGGTTTAGCGGTCAACAAGGACAAAACAAAAATAATGTTTCGACGAACAAAGAGTCCTCTGGATGGGGACGCAAAGTCAACGTTGAAAATTATTGTTTTGAGGTAGTAGATGAGTTTACCTACCTCGGATCTTCCGCCAACAAGCAAAATAATGTCAGTCAACAAACTATGCGGAGAATGGTGCTCGCCAATATATGTTTTACGGACTGCGGCAGCACTTTAGTAACACTCGAGGTGTTAAATTTACCCGTTCTGTTGTATGCTGCCGACGGACAGGGAGTATTCGAGACAAAAGTACTCCGAGAAATATATGAACGTATCTGTGTCGACTGCAAGTTTCGCCATCGTATGAACTATCAGCTGTATGAGCTTTTACACGACATCGATGTAGCTTAAAGAGTCAGGATCCAACGACTACGATGGCTGGGACATGTAGCCAGGATGGGTGTATTTTAAGCCGGGTCGAAAAAAAAGTTGTCAATGTTACCGCCTTATATGAAAAATTAAGTAAAAACAATTCAGGGGGAGCGAAAAATTTTTTTCTGTGGTCGCGCAAAAACGCCGGATTCGGGGTTTTTACCATAACATGGTTATTTGTATACCGAATGTCAAGATCTATGCATCGTAGATTTGAAGGCCTTGAAAAACTATTAACGATTTTAGAAGAAAACCGTTAACTTTTATTCATAAACAAAAAAGTTATATTGATTTAAAAAGTCAGTATATGTGATAATGCGAAATATACATTTGTTTATTTTTATTAAATTCGTTTGTTATAAAACGTGTACAATTGAAAAATAAATAAAGTTCAAACAAATAAAAATCTATATTTGAAAATACCAAATAATCGGAATACTATCTAACTGAAGAACTTCCAAAGATTTTTTTAGCGACCAATGTAAATTAAGTATGATGACGCTTAATTCCATATCGGATCATGAGGAAATCTTTGGTTGAGCTAATAAAACTTTTTATACAAATCTACTTCGAACTATCATATGTACTAAAATGTTAAATCAATATAACTTCTTTGTTTATGAAGAAAATGTAACGTTAATTTCGCAATTATTTCATAGTTTCTACAGGGCTTCAAATCTGCATCAGAAAATTTTATGATTAGGGGGGTTTTTAAGGATACAATGTTGAGAACCACTGGAATATGACGTCATAGTTTTAAGTAACTATATTAATAACAAAGCTCTTGTTAATCCATCTTCAACGATATATAAAACTTAAGAATCGGACAGCGAATATCAAAGTTATGCACAAAACGTCAAAACCGGCGTTTTTGCCACGCCCACAAAAATAAAAATTTTGCACCTCCGAATTTGTTTTTCTAAGACTGTTCATATAAGGCGGTAACATTCATATATTTTTTTTCTCCATATAGATCGACCCGGCTTAGTGTATATGCGGGAAAGGTGTCGGGGAAGGTTGATTTACGTGTCTCAGTACCATAGTTCTACACCAGCGAGTCTGATCACTGCAGTCAACGCTGTTTATAAAACTTGCACACGGGAAATTTGTCAAATTATCCGTTGTTAAATTAACAAGATTTTTTGCTGTCGCAGCAGAGATGGTGAAGAAAGTCATTAAATTGTCAATAGGAACTATTATTCGATATCAATGAACATTGGGTACAGCAATGACTTGCAAGCATGATGGATTTTGATATGTTTTTGCACAAAGCTTAATATTGGCTACAATTATTAGTAGTTCTTCTTCATTTCGTTTCCGTTTCTTATTGATTGTTATCACCGCGTTAAGATTTAATTATACAATTATTTTAGCTTCTTTTGTCATTGTTTGTGCAGTTTTTCATTTATAAACGGTTTGAATGAGCGATGGCAACTGAATGGTCAAGAATTTCGTATAGTTGTCCAATGTTCATCTCATCGTATCGTTCGTTTAGAAAAATGTACTGCACATAATCGCTGCTGTGCGGTATTTCGCAAATTGTTTAAAACAGTCATTAATGTTGTAGTATTACTCAGAGAAGAGTAATAGTTGTATAGTTGAAAACTTTTATGAATGAAAATGATATAAATGAATGAAAGTACATATTTGCCATTATTCTTGGTTTCCAATTTGATGTTGGGTACATCGAGATCTTATAAAAACAATCTCATACAGGCCTACAAAATATGATCACAAAGGGTAACCGAATGAAAAAAATAATTGTGATGAATACCTACTACTATACAGATTTGTTTAAAAAAATGATACATAGATTATGAAATTTTGACGGATGCTTATTGCTTTATTCACAATTAAGGTATTTTATTTAGCACACATTTAGACTTTTCGTTAGTATTAAATGCGATAATTACTTCTTGTATTAAAATTGAATGATACATTTTATGACACGGCTTTTGGCATAACTCTATTTATAATACAGATTTTATATTAAAGAATATTTATATGATTATATTTTCAATACGATTACAAGCAACGTTACAAGCAACCAGAAATATGCACTAAAAATCGTGTTTTATGCGGTTAAAACATGACCTTAAAGTAGCAAAATATCCTCTTAAAATCAGAAAATATGCTCATCAAAAAATCAGTTACAAAAATGTTTACAGAAGATTTTTAAATACATAAATCTGTTTAATGTCAAAACACTAAACATTAAAAAAAAACAACTAACTTTTCAATGAAAATAATATTATCTAATATTCCGTAAGAAAATATATTGGTGAAATAAAAGGCAGTATAAAATTGCATTTCATAACTTATTTCTAACTATATTTAATTTTATGATAAATTTCTATTTTAGCATTATTATTTCAGGAACAATTGACAAAACAAAAAAGATCTTTTGAATTTAAACATGAAAATAAAAACCAGTGCTGCCTGATAAAAACCATCACCCAATATATGATATTGTTTAAGTCGTGAGTAATTGAAATTAATAGGTAATAATAGAAAAAAATTACTTATGTATTATATTTTTTCTCCTTGTGGAGACTTATTTATACCGGAAGTTAAGTTAGGGGCAGCACAACGTGTCTGATTTGTATTTGGAAATTACGGTCACTGAACTCTTACTTTGGCTAAATTGGTTTGAATTCAGTGTACATACTAAAATGATATGTATGCAAAAGGGGAAATATCGGTTTTTTATATGGGATGTACCAGAAGGAGTGTGTCAAATAGTTAGGGTTGCTGAGGTTTTGCCTCCTATTACAAGATAAATTAACTGACCAAATTTGATTATCCCCCAGGTGCCGGTATAGAAGTCATGGGAAAAATATTAATTTTACAAACATGGTCATTTTGCATGGGAGGTATAAGAAAGGGAGATCCTATATAATCCATATTCATTCCTGATCCATTTCATGACCGTACAACTTACGCTAAATTTAACTGAATTCTGTACACTATCAAATAAGATATGTATGTAAGACTATGGGGGTGAGTTCGGTCATTTGTATGGGGGGTACCAGAAGGGGTGTGTCGAATAGTTTGGTTTTCTATGGTTTTAACCGACCAATTTTCATTACTCCCCAAGTGTCCGTCTGGAAGTTATGGTTGAAATATAAATTTTCCAAAAATAGGTCATTTTGTACGGGAGGGGGAGGTACCAGAAAGCGTGAACCGATGTAATCCATATTCATACCTGAGTCCCATTTTCATAAGCAAACATCATACGCAAAATTTGAGTGAATTCAGTTTACTTACAAAAAAGATGTGTATGTAAAACTATAAGGGCCAATTCGTTCATTTGTAAGGGAGGTACCAGAAGCGGTGTGGCAAAGGTGTCGGCTTTCTTAGAGTTTTCTACTATTGCAAGATAAATAATCTGACCAAATTTAAATACCCTCCGGTAGTCTGTTTGGCAGCTATGGAAGAAATATTAGTTATCCAAAAGAGGTAATTTTATATGGGAGGTACCAGAACGGGTGGGGCTACTCTGCCCATTTACAATCCCATAAGTTCGTTTCGAAAAATATTAATACTGCTGACCAGCCAGACAGACGGACACTTGGGGTCTTACTCGTCTTCTTTAATTATTGATTTTTTGTAATTACTGTTTTTTTATATAAAAATTCATTTTAATATTTGATAAGAAAGTTTTGTAGACCGGGTCGATCCCCATATACTTTTGTTTCAAAGTCAAGGGCATATATTAAAGACCACTGCGAGCCAAATTAAAAAAAATTGCCTCCCTCAACCTCCGAAAAACAGCCAAAATCGTTTATTTTTATCGCTGCATTTTTGTTTGTGGGTCTATTGTAATATACAAGACATTGCTGTATAAGTCTCGACACATTTGGCCTATAGATGTCGCTGACGTTCGACATCGTTTTGTAATGAGGGCCTCGTTTAAAGCAGTTCCGACCCGTAATTTTTAAAAATATTTTCTCCTATGGTTAAAGCCATTTAAAAACCAAGAATATTCTGCTTTGGAATTATAAAGTTTCATTTAAAAACAAAAATGTTACGTATGAAAAGATTTATTTACAGCATTAACACAAATATTTTTTTTGTGTTTGCATTATTATCGCACATTATTTTGCATACTTTTTAGCGCTATCGGAAAAAATTAATAAAAATTAAAAATGATTGCATACTTTAAAGCCGAAGATAAAAAGACACTATCATAGTAAATACATAGTTAGTTTGTTTACTACAGTGTTTTTGTTTTAGCTGCATACAATTTCTAAAATAAGTTTGAAAACTAAATTTTAACATCGCAAGAACATACATTTCTGTGGACATTTGACAAAGCAAAGTATCTCAAAATAAGACAATTTTGCAGCATATTTGTTATAAATATAACTTTTAGAAACGGATATTTCTGTCTTAACCCTTATCCTGTATTAATGGGTCAAAATTGCCCAAACCGTTTTTGAGTTCTTATAACTTTAGACGTTCTGAAAACTGATTCGTGAAATTTTCTGACAATTATTTTTTTGGCCTAAATTTGGTCTTAAAAGTTCAATTAAGTTAAATACTATTTTTGGATGTGGCCTACGAACAAAGTTACGGATACTGTATTTATGGGTCAATATTGCCCAATACAAATGTCAACGAAATTTTTAACTATGTTTTACTTTTAAAGCGATTTAGGCGTATCTAAGTCAAATATATTCGCTATGAATTTCTTTAACAATAATTATATCCATTCAGTTTTGAAGATAACTGGATTCTGGTAGACGAAATTTCAACAAAAGCATATTTGGGCGTTCTTCTCTTAGCTCGTATGTATTTCGATCTCGTGGTATGGCTAGTAAGATTGTGAGATGATAAGAAGGGTAGGCCAATATCGAAGGCAACGATTTCAAAATGTACTGCGAGTTCTCCTTTCGATAAAAAGTCAGACAGATATTTGGACAAGCGCGAGATAAACTATCTCTTATAAGTGACTTATGGGGTCGCTGGAAAGGAAAATTTTAGAAAAATGTGTTATTACTGGCGAAAGTACGACCGTAGGTGAACAGTTAGTTACATACCGTGAACGTAGCCCTTTCAAGGAATATATACCCTCTAAGACCGGCAAATATGGGATAAGTATCCGGGCTCTATGCAACGTTCAGATAAATTATACATGGTTGTTGCAAGCAAACACATACACATAAAGCTGTAAACTGAAAGCCGGAACAAGATATTTGCATTGTTTTGGATTTAGTTAAAGATTTGAAATGTCGAATAGTTATATGCAACAATTTGCTTACATACTAAGGATTTCGAAATTAACTACTCAAAGGAAACCTTACTATGATTCTCCAGTCTGAAAAAATAAGAAGTACCCTCTGCAAATAAAATTGGACATGAAAAATATACCAGAAAGCTTTTCTAAATTCTTCTCGATAAATAAAATAAGACAAACAATCTTGCATTTGTTCTCGTACACAAGCAAAATAGGTTTGTTATTTTAGTATGCACATTATATCATACTAACGCCATGACACTAAGTCAGGAATTGATAAATTAATTGGCCAAAAATTGCACTTGCAGGCGCAGATCTAATCGATCGATGGCTATCAACCCTATTCCACAACATGTTGGACATTACAAAATATAACGCTTGTTATATATTTACTTCAATAAATCAAGACTGGAGTAAGAAAAATAATTTCTGACGTCTTATATTTTTGAGCAAATTAGGCAGGCCTCTTGTTCATCAGGAAATATTTCGCCGAGATCATATATCTCACAGCAATTCAGCTAAAGCAATCTCACGCAGTTTAAATCCTGCTGCATCAAGCGAACTGCAAAAGACAAACCTTACAAGGGACCGTTGCTATGTATACCCTTAAATGTTCAAAAAGTACAAAATACTCAGAAAATGTTCCAAATGTGCAAAGTTTGTGTGCAAAAATCATTGTAATAGCATAATTTCTTGTAAAAACGGTCGAACTATTTCAAAAAAGTTAAAAATTCAAATAAATATGTATTGGGCAAAATTGACCCATTAATACAGTATACGTAATTTTTTTTAAATACAGGATAAGGGTTAATTGAATCTTTCTACGATATCTATAACTAAAAGTTATCGATAACGCCAAATCAACATTTCTCCACCTTTTCTTGAATTTAGTATGACACAAAAAAAAAAACATAAACCAAATAAGTTAGCCGTTTTTCAAAAAAATTTTATATTATGCATTAATTTTTTTTCAAAAGGGCTTTTGACAAAATATCTTATTTTGAAATAAGTTTTATTGTGAAATTTAAAATTTTAAAAATATGTTCCTTTGTTCGAAATAAATTATCTTTGATTCTTGAACTTCAGTTTTACAAACACACTTAATTCGACATAGGATGCAGTAATTAAAATTTTCTTGCTTAAAAATATACCTTACTCATTTGTCTCGTTCAAAAAACCTGAATTTTTTTTACAGAACCTCTAATTAATACATAAGGTTTAAGCGGCCCGCGAGTTAGTTTTGTGCGGTCCGCTGATGATTTTGGAAAATACGTACATAATTTTAAAAAATAAACACAGTTTCTAAAATATTTCCATTCTTTCACAATTCTGGCAAACCATGAATCCTGCTAAACACTCACTGTTGAAAGTAGTGCTACAAATTCCAGTTTAATTACCATTTAGCCCTTTGCAACATCTTCATTTTCTTGTTTAAGTAGCCGATGACTCCGGTAGAGAGCAATGAAAAGAAACAAATAAGTGTTAAATACTTTGTTCTGACAACATCTCATCATTGATTGTCATGTAGAAACGTTCAAAATCGTTACTGAAGCACTCTTCATCTGAGAAGAAACAATGTTTAGAAGCATATTTTCGATAAAATAGATGAGTCTTCATTTGGGTGGTCGAAAGTTATATGGAATGTCAGAATTTTGTCGGTGCCACCCCCCAAAAATGATAAGTGGTTACAGATTTAAGGATAGCCAAAGTTTGAGTACGATTGGAGTATGTTAATCCGTGCCGCTTTTGGCTTAATACTTTTAAGCTCCTACAGCCATGTTCGGGGGCATAACTTATTAAAAAAAAAAATTTTGAATGTTGATTAAAAATATTTTCGTTAAATTTTTAAAAATGTTTTAATTTGAATGTTTTGTCAAAACTCTATAACTAAAACAGTAAATAACAGAAAGAGAAAGAGTACCAAATTTCAGCTCGATAGCTCTTAATCTACGGGTGTAATCGCGTGGAGACAACAAATTCGAGTGATTGCTAGCACAAATACTATGATAAATTGAACGTAAGAAAACTTTGTGGTTATAGGCCACAACTAAGTTCCTAATATCCCGGGTCAGCCCCAAAAATAAAATAAATATAAAAATAAAACTAAAATAAATTTTACCGGAGAACAAGTGGAAGCAAAGTTTTTCACTTTGGAGAGGCAGTTAAAAAATACAGGCTGCACGACTCCAAGACTGGCCGTAATAGACAGACTTTTGTGTTTTTTATTCTATGAAGTGGGTTGGACGAAATACTACAAAATAGAAAGGCAATAAAATCAAAGTTCATCTTGAGCAGTGAGACAGAGGTGACCGACACAATGACAACACAAAATGCCAGACCTTTTCATTTAAATAAAGTTGTCACCTACGTCGAAAAGAAGGCATTAGAAGATTTTACCCATACGGTTGGGAGCTAGAGGTTCAAATGTTCTGATGAACATTCCGCTGAAAGTTTTAATATATGTCTCGGAAGACATGAACTATCCCAAATGTATTTTTACACATGATTATTCAAATTTATTGATTCGACTTTTTACCAAAATAAATCAAACTTCAAATCACTGTAAAAAAATTGTGACGTAGTGGAGCAAATTGGAGTTTAAGGTTTTATTACTGAGGCCAAATTCTATTGGTTTGGTTCACTCCCGAAAAAGTTTGTTGCACTCTTTGATTTCATTTTGATTTTATTTTATAACTTTTGACTCGTAACGGTTATTTGTCTTCGGTGACTTAGTGAAACTTTCCGGAGAAAATTTCTATCGAAGTTTCTAAGCCTTGACCTCCCTCCAAAGTTGGTATTTAAACAGTTTTCCAAAATTGGGTCAAAAATGTCCCATACGAGTGGGAGCTGGAGGTTTAAAATGTTCCGAGAAAATACTCCCCTTGAATGTTTTAATATATGTCTCCAAAGACATGAAATACCCCAAATGTACTTTTGTAGATGAATTTTCATATTCTTTGAATCGACTTTTGACCAAAAAATCAAACTTCAACCCACTGTAAAAAATTTGTGACGTAGTGGAGCAAAATGAAGTTAAGGGTTTTGTTACTGAGGTCAAATGCTACCGTTTGATATTGGTTTGGTTCACCCGCGAGACAATGACCCTCAAATTGTGTCATAGTGTTATCAATGGTCAAATTCAAAGAACTATGCTGGACATTTTCGGCTGATATCTACTTCAAATGCACACGTTTGACATAATTGTAGATATATATACCGCTGATGATGTACCATTGTGCATCAGTTCGTCACAAAGGGGTCTGAAGATGAACTCGTCATGGAGTTCGAAACGCGTCATCCTAGTGCATGACACACTGAATTTGACCAAAAATATCAAACAATAAAAAAATAAATAACACTTTTCTGATCTTTAGCCGAATTTGATGTATCATTCGATACACTAACGTAAATTGATATAATTACATTTTAATCTTTAGAACTAAGGTATATTATTCTGTTCAATTTTGTTCCCAAATTAAATAAAATATTTAGAACTTATTTGTACCCTAATCTAATTTTAAACAACTATTCTATCTTGCATATTTTGGTTGGCTAAAATTTGTCCAACTTAAATTTGCAAACTCGATAGCATTTACCTGTCAAAATTTCGGACACTTTCTCCCATTTACTGGATTTTTTGAGTAAACGAGCGCAAAAGCTAATAAAAGAGAAATAATTAAAAGTTTTGAAAATACCCAACTCTTCAACACCACTGCTAATCGTAGGGTTAAGCCATGCTCACAATAAAATCATGGCGCTTTTTATACCATCACCCTTAGGGATGAGAGTATATATCATTTGATGCGACCCAAAAGTGTAACATAGAAGGAGTCACTTTAGACCCTAGGTTTTTTTTCGAACCAAATTCGATTCATGACATTTAAAGTCGTTTGAGCCATGCCCGTCTTTCGAAAGACGCAACCAAATGTTTCGAAACTTTGCGCGAGTTTATAGTTCCCCAAAACTACTTACGGTATTGCAAATGGGCTACATGGCCCGCCCCTACTGATACCTCCCATACAAATGTACCATTCCACCCACTTTAGAGATGGAGTAATAATATTAATACACCCAACGCGACCGTGCCCTAATTCTGTATTTAGTAAAGCTTTTACAACATAAAGTTTGAGAGAAAAAATCTGGAAGTCTAGTTATAGTTCCCCAAAACTACTTACGGTATCGCAAATGGGCTACATGGCCCCGCCCCCTCTGGTACCTCCCACACAAATGTACCACTCCGCCCACTTTGGAGATGGAGTAAAATTACTAATACACTCGACAGGATCGCGTCCAAATTCTGTATTTTGGTAAGCTATAACAGGAAAAAGTTTTTGAGAAAAAAATGGAAGTCTAGCCGCGCCCCTTCTGGTACCTCCCATACAAATGTACCACTCCGCCAACTTTAGAAATCGAGTAATAATAACAATATAATAGAAAATTTTATGTTTTACTGAGGGTGAGGGTGTATGTTCATCCGATGGCGAAACTCGCCGTCGACACAGATAGGTCCATAAATTTTTCGGAGTACTTTTCTCTCGAATACTCCCAGGTTTTGTATGTCCGTTGTCGTAAGCACCCATGATTCGGCAGCATACAAAAGAACGGGTAAGATTAGCACCTGGTAAAGTTGTTTCTTAGTATTCCGAGATAAGGTGGTATTACTAAAGTGCTGCCGAAGTCCGTAAAAACATCTATTGGGTAGCACTATTCTCCGCTTAATTTCTTGGCTGACATTATTTTTCTTATTGACGGAAGATCCGAGGTAGGTAAACTCATCTACTACCTCAAAACAATAATTTTCAACGTTGACGCTGCTTCCCCATCGAGACGACTCTTTGTTCGTCGAAATCATTATTTGTTTTGTCCTCGTTGACCGCTAAACCCCTTTTTGACGACTCCTTTTCTACGGATGAGAAGACTGCAGTAACGTCCCGCAGATTTCGGCCAATGATATCTATATCATCGGCGTAGGCTAGTGGCATGTGGCTTTTGTGGAATATGGTGCCAGACATGTTGACACCAGCCTTTCTCATCACCTTCTCCATAACTATATTAAATAGTGTACAGGACAGGCTATCGCCCTGCCTGAGACCTCTTTCCGTGTTGAATGGTTCAGACTGATCCTTACCAATCTTAACCGAGGATTTGGTGTTGTCTAAGGTACATTTGCAAAGTCGACAAAGAGGTGGTAGGTGTCGATATGCTTTTCATGGGTTTTTTCCAGGATTTGTCGTAAGGTGAATATTTGATCCGTCGTAGATTTGTCAGGTCTAAAGCCGCACTGATATGGTCCAATTAGTTTTTCTACAATTGGCTTTAGACGTTCACACAATATGCTAGAAAGGACCTTGTACGCAATTGGTAATAGGCTTATTCCACGGTAGTTCTTACATTCACTACGATATCCTTTCTTGTATATGGGACATAACAGACTGAGACTCCAATCTCCGGGCATGCTCTCCTCTTGCCAGATGTTCTCCATGAGCTGATGCATGCTCCTAATCAGCTCCTCCCCGCCAGCCTTAAACAATTCAGCAGGGAGACCATCGGCTCCAGCAGCTTTGTTGTTTTTAAGGCGGGAGATGGCCATACGTATCTCGCTCTGGCTCGGAGGTGGACAGTTACGATGGCTGGGTCATGTTGCCAGGATGGATGTAAATGCTCCAGCGAGAAAAGTGTTTGAAGGCGAACCTGAAGGACGGCGCAGAGCAGGGAGACCCAAACTCCGTTGGAAGGACCAAGTGGTAGGCGATGTGTCACCATGTGGTAGGACTAACTGGAGAACACACGCACAAGACCGAAGCGTGTGGAACTCTTTAGTACTTCAGGCCTCAAACTTATGAACCATGTTTGTAAGTTGTAATGGGCCACTTAAGTAAGTAAGTAAGAGGGTGTATGTAAGTCGGGTTGCCCGACTGAAAGTTTCTTGCTGTTTTTTTGCTGATATTGATATTGTCCAAATGCCAGTAATTGCACGCGTTTTATCTGACCACTGAAGAGCTTCTTCCAAATAATCTATCTATCTTTCTTTGATAACTGATGGGCGCTCGCAATGACTGGAAAAAGTAATGGATTTGTGGTCTAGCAATCAGTTTTCTGTGCAAAGTTTTCATGTCAATTTAAAAAGACTATGAAAATTGTGAACTATTTGCGTTCTGATTCGTCTTTACAACGTCTATCCAGATTTTCACCAATTTTTGCTGTCTGAGTAAAGAAAATGTTTTAAAAAATTGTTTGCCTTTGTTCCTGAAATACACGAATTAAGGAAATCCACATCCAAACGTAGATGGCGCAGTTTTCAGGGGCGATTCCAGGGAAGTTACAGTGCTTGATATGGATTTTTCCCCTTTTCCACCAATTTTGACTACGATGCGCTGCCATTCGTATCTAACTCTTGTTATTAAGGATCTAGAAACAACACTATCGCACCCCTAGTGAACATCCTAGAGCGTATAAAACTATTTTACAATAGTATTATGTACTCTCACAACTTAAAAAATCGGCACGGTTACATGTATGATCCTGCATAAAACTTAAACCTTGTAATTATAACAATATCACAAATATCGATAACTTAAAAAAAAGTTAATAACATTGATTAAGGGATTACATTGATTAGGCAAACATAAGCTCTTTTCACGATTAATAGTTTGTAACAGGAAATTTCTTAGACGGCGAATGAACAAATAATAATAACCATCAATTAATGTAACGTGTAATTGTAAAATCCCACAATGAACATGAGCATGTCTTATTTGGTAAACTGATGCATCATTCATGTGGGACATAAAAGTCTGACTGTCTTTTCATCTGATTGAACATAAAAACATATCGAAACAAAGTTCTAAGTAGTTAATAATTGTCAATTTTGTGAGCGCCAACGATTGATTGGCGGTTAAATAATATTTGTGCCATATAAAGCGACTTAAATTAACCAACATTACGGACGTGCAGACAGACTTGCAGACACAGACAGATTCTGTTTTACAAGTAGAGAATGCATCCCGACATTCTCCGAGTGGGAATTTTGTAGTGTTTCTAGCGGAGTGCAGTTTTTAAAGTAATGCAATGAAAGAGACGTGCTTGACTTTAACTACATTTAATTTAATCTCTATTTTATCCGATATATCCATGTCTATGTCATGATTGTTAACACAACAATTTGAGCAAATCTTTAGTGATTGTAACAAAACTTAGCCACAACTTTCAATTGAAGACCTCCGCTTTTTTGAAATGTTGGAAAATAAAAAAAAAAACTTAATATTTTTGCGAAATTTTAGGAAATTACGTTAGATAGATAGCTTAGATAGTGCTTGTCATTAACATTGTAGAAGCTAAAGAAGGAGATTGAAAAAATTGTGCTGCCTGTTTCTTGTCCCGAAAAGCCAAAATTTTGAAAATAATATGAATTTTACCGTGATTAATATCATAATCTAGATTTAGGGTCCTCTTCATCAAAAGTGACGTTTTAAAACATATGGTACATACATTTGTACCAGTGGTGCTAAAATCGGGAAACTTGTGGAATTGCCTGACGCTTGCACCGTAATAGCTTATCGCAGAAATCCTTTTCCATGCCAACTCAATAGGGAATTGTAGACTTCGGTACAAAATAGAACTGCCCGGTTCTTGCACCGATGTCTTAAATTTGTAATAAGTTATTGAAGAATTGTGGTATACATTTTGGTATACCATTCAATTAAGGAGGTTCTTTTCAAAACTTGACTATTCCACTTTTGACCAAACTGAGCTTTGAATTGAACTGAAACCTCAGCAAAAAAAAAATTTTGCGAAATCTTTATAATTACACCAGAAAACAAACACAATAAGACATGATTTTATCAAAGGTCGATTGTTACCCTCCAAAATAACATTTACCATTTCAAATATACATTTTTGGAACGAAATGTGATTTATATGATCTATAAAAAGTTAATTAACTATTTTTGTCTAAATTGCAACAAAACATGGTTTAGTTTTTTTCTCTAGAAATCGTAACAAAACTTGGTTATTCTAATTTTGCCGCATCAAAACTTGATTCTTCTATTTCAAATTTTACGTTTTTTCAAAATATATTAATGCAATATTTTTTAAATCTATATGAAGCAACGACTAATATTTTCGGGTGATATGTATATAGGGGCATACCTAAAAAACTATTTCCTTAAATTGCTCAAAAACACAAAAAGTGGAATAGTCAAGTTTTGAAAAGTACTTCCTCAAATATTACTCAGGGGAACTGACTGACACATACCCTCACCTTACGCCTTTAGGGGATTGATTGATGTTATGTCCAAAACCTGTTGTGATGGGATGAAATAGACTTAAAATTCGGTTTCAGTCA
Organism: Muscina levida; assembly: GCA_964034835.1. Classification (NCBI taxonomy): domain Eukaryota; kingdom Metazoa; phylum Arthropoda; class Insecta; order Diptera; family Muscidae; genus Muscina; species Muscina levida. The sequence continues at coordinate 89,844,288 of OZ035883.1, read as the reverse complement.
CGATCTTAACTCCAGATCAGGTAATATAAAAATTGATTTATTGTGTGTCTGAGCAATTTGTATAGGAGTTACAAGTAGGAAAGGGTCAAATTCACAAAATAATAGGCTTACTTTGAGTTGGTGCTCCGGACTAACCCAATAATTAGTTAAAAACTAGAAAGTTAAGTAATTGCCGTGTGTAGTATTTATTTTCAAATAAAAGACGTGTTTTATGTTTATTTTCAGAACATATTTCACTTGGGTATTGTTACCACAAATACTACCCCAAACACAAATTCATAAAACAATGTTATGTACTTTAACCTTAAAAAATTAAATTTAGGAATAATTTGCTACGTTTACTATAGTATCAGTAGATATTTTTCATGAGTAATAGCAAAATTTGTCAAATCAAATTTTTACTAAACAATTTATTAAAAAAATTCTAATTTTTAATTATATTTTCAGATGTTTAATGTTTTTTATTCTTCGTTTTTTTTTTAAATTTTAAAGTGAAATCGATTTTAAAGCACGACTTTATTACTAAATTTAGCTTTCCAAAAAAATATTTTAAGAAATGCACAGAAAATTATTGTTGGAAAAAGCTTAAAAAGAAAGAATGTAAATTTTCTAAAAAATTCAATATATGAATTTTGTTTTAAATTTTTTCCTTACATTTCTTGAATTAATTTTCATACATCATACTAGAACAATTATTGTTTTTATCGTTTTTCAATAAAAAAAAGCTCATATGAATTCGAAATATGTAATAGAAATGAAACACTAAATTTAAAACTTAAATTTTCACTTTAAAAAATCAGCCTTTAAATTATAACTACTGGCAACAAAAATTTCAAAAAATGTTAAAAATGTAGTAAACATTTGTAATCGTTTTTACCGACCGATGATAAAAGTATAGGTTCTGATACAATACAAAAAAATCATCGATTCAATTAAATGCACTGATATCGATATCGAATAAGTTCTAACTATAGTGTTCAAATACTTGAATTTTCAGAAAACCGGTTTCCGGTTTATTCGAAAAATAACATATTCCAACAATTCGGTTAGCGAATACCTGATTAAGTAAAAAACCGAGTTAACCGGTTTTGTTCGGTTTTCGGAAATTGTAAAATAAATCCAAATATAAAATAAATATGAAGATATATGAATACCGATACCTTAATTCTAAAGTATGCTAAGCCAACTTAGCAAGTTTGCATTAAAAAAGTTTTATTAATATTAATAAGTAATATTTTCTTCAACTTATCTTCTTTATATATAAAATTCTACTGTACGTGTGTTGTGACTGAACTCCTCCTAAACGGCTCGACCGATTTGCATACATTTTTTTGTATGCGTTTGGGTGGCGCCCCGCGTGGTTTAGATTTACAATTCCGTCCCATTGGACAAAGGAGCGTGGCACCGCCCATACAACTTGAAAATCAAAAGGGCTATATCTCATGAACTATCAGAGGTATGAAGATGAGATTTGGTATATATGTTGTTGGAGCCGTATTAATTACAGCCAGGGTGGAAGTGGGCGGTGCCACGCCCCCTTTTCAAAAATCCCTCTAACGTCTTTTCTAATAGACCGATTGATACGAAAATTTTACCAAGTGGTACTGTTGACCTTTTGATAGTCCCTGGCTATAATAGGTTGTGATTGGATAAAGGAGCGTGGCACCGCCCATACAACTTGAAAATCAAAAGGGCTATATCTCATGAACTATCAGAGATATGAAGATGTAATTTGTTACATATGTTATTGTTGCAGTATGAATTACAGTAAGGGTGGAAGTAGGCGGTGCTACACCCCTGTTAAAAAAAGTAGTTATTACTGTCAAAATTCCACAATATATTGCTGTTCGCCCAGAGATATGAATAGTAAAGTGGGCCAATTTTTTTATTCGCAAAAATCGTAACCAAAATCGGAATCTACGATGAATTATTAGAAAATTTCATCCAATAAAATTTGTGCCTAAAATCAATTCCTAGCTCGCGTTGGGAAGCAGGAAGATTTCAGATAGAGATTTTTTTGTTTTTAAATGAGCACAAACCGAAAACTTCTGCGTAAAACTGACTTTCTTCGACATTCTCAGCGCGAATTAGGAATTGATTTAATACATATTGTTTCTTAGTGAAATTTTCTAAGAATTCGTCGTAGATTCCGATATTGGTATACGATTACCACGATTTTTTTGGCGCGAAAAAATTGATCCGCCTTAATGAACAGGCTATTTGGAACTTAATAAGTTATAAGTGCCGAGGCTCTGCCCACGCACTTCAATATTTAACTTTTTAACTGTATCAAATAATGGTCCGTACACCAGGCAATTTAGGACACATGGTAGCTGCGCAGAGTAAAACAGTGATTTGTTTTTAATTTACTCTACAGATATTTATTTTTTAATTACTTTTCAGGAGAGCGAATCGGTAATAAATCCTATAGATAAAATGCGCGTTCTGTTCGCCAAACTTATGCGGCCCTTTGCGAAGTTTAGGTTGCATAAAAGCATCCATCTAAACAGCTAATATAAGCCCTGTAGTGCGTGAGATCATCACTTTGTTAAGCCAAACGTTGGTGACCGAATCATCTCAAAAAATGGTAATACGAGTTCAATATATAAGAGTATTCGGCTATATTCTTGGTCCGTATGAGAAGAAGACATAGCAAAGGAGGTTTTTATTGCTAAAGGCATGAAGCTTCAAACGAAATTTTCATTTGCGGTCAATAGGAGGAGAAAGCATAACAAAAGTGATTTTTACGCCCAAAGACATAGTTAGTATACAGACGGTTCCCGCTACTATAGAAAAATATAAAAATTGAGTTTTGATTTTTAGAGAAATTTCTGTTTCCGATTTTTGAATACCTGCATACCTACATACAGACAAAACATAATCTACATGTCGAAACTATAGATATGACTTTGATGATGAACTTTTTACTATCGTCATAGAGCCTATCATAATTAGAATTTAAAACAATAAAACCTAATTAGTTAACTTCTATGTTAAGGAGTTACTTGAAATTAGTTACATAAGTTAATAAACTCAACATATAACTGTCGAGCTTAAGTACAGTTTTAAAGTACTTTGTAGGCCTAAATGTGAAATATATTACAAGTTTATATGCAATAGCGAAGCATTGACGGGCCCACTAGTATTCTATATAAATCTCAGGATGATAAGTTCATCCAAACTGAAGTTTTGAACTTAACATATAAGTGGAATTTATATTACTCAAAACCTTAATCGCCCGTCCTGTAAAACTTAGATTTTAAACTAAGCATGGTTTAGAATTATGGTATCGATTTCATCTAAAATAAGACTTCTTTTCACAAATGGACGCACTAAATGAATATCGACAACTTCCCACCCATTTCTATGCGAGATCCCAATCTATTTAAAGATGAGATCCCAACTGTATTGAAGTGAGTTTTAAACATATTTTTGCGATTTGACAGGAGATAACTGCACTTAAAGTCTTTCATAAGAATATCAGCACGCGCCCCACCCATTTCAAGTTGAGTTTTAAACTTTTTTAAGATTTGATTTCGACTTTATATCGGTGATTTCCCAACTATTGTATGTGGTGATCATAAATTATGGTTCTATTTTCGATCGGACACATAGTCTGAACGTTTTCATATGAATAACGACGGCTTCCCAGTCATTGCAAGATGAGATCTCAACTATATTTTATTGATTTCACAACTTTTATATAACTCTCAAAAAAAGCCCCTTTTGGTGGTTGGATACTTAGTTCAGGCGATGTCGACAATTGAATGTTTTTTATATGAATACAGACTGCTACTCACACAATTAAAGGTGAGAGCAAACAGTCATCTAATAGCATTTTTCAAACAAATTTTGTATTAGATAAGTTCAAAATGCTTCCACTGACATGTGCCCAAGAATATCGAATAACAATTTTCTGTTCAAATACTCCTTTTTGAAAAACCGGTTAACCGACATCAAAAAACCGGTTAAACCGGGTATTCGAAATTAGCATTTTTAAAGAAACCGGCGTACGGTTTCGGAGAAAAAAACCGGTTAGGCGGTTTTCGGTTTTGAACACCCTAGTTTTAACCAACTAAGGACAATTGTAGAAAACAATATCAGAAAATGAGTTGCTATATGAGTATTTCCGCAACGCTTTACGAACGACAAAAACAGACACAGAGCGACAACAAAATAAAAATACCTGGGAAATGAGACTATTTTTTTGATAGTTGATGCCGAGCACAACAAGAATCTGTTTTTGAAATTTTAAAAACACTCCCAAAGTCTTGAGTTACGGATAAAAAAATGTCTTTTCGTAACTTTAAGCACTTATAAGCTAGTAGCGTTGTTAATTACACAATATCATTGCAAAAAATAGTAAAAAATAAAACAATTTTAAACTATGAATTTGTACGTCGTTCCTTTGGAAATACCCATATTTAATTTTTTACTAGCTGCCATCGAATGCATTGCTGCGCTTATGTTAACTGAATACCTTTTTTAAATTAGCATTGCATTCAAAATTTAATTGTTTTTTTATCAGTAAATAATTTGTAAATCCTTCGTAAAAATTTAATACACAATTGAGAAATTCAAAAACTTATTCTGTCCCTTTTCAATTATTTCTTCGCGTCTAAAATGCGTCTGCTCCGCCAAAAACTCTGTAACCAACAGCTTAGGTCTTTGCAAATCTATCGAAGTTCGCAAATGTACGTTTTTTTAACAACTTAAAACACAAGAGTTACGAATTTCTTCGTTTTCTAGTTAACTTTTGAAAGAAAATTAAACAGTCTGAAGTCTTGCACACCTTTTACACATAGCTTTGTGGTGCCACTATTGTGCCCCAGAGAAAATTTCGAATTTCGAATATTTTTGGCTTAACTACTCATTAAACTCAGTAGTACACCTTAATTTATGTGATTGTAGCTTTAGCAATTTTGTTTAGGCGATGGTACAACTTATGACCATATTTATCCCTAAAAGTTAGAATTAAAAAAAACCCTTCTCTTCCTATTGCACAATTAGCTTTAGCCGCTTGTTTTTATCTCTTTTATCTCTAAAATATCAGTTCTTATAGCACAAACACCCCTTAAGGTGATCGTGACTGTAGCTCAAATCGTTTGGTTATATCAATACTACCATTATCTTACCCATTTAAACAACTTATTTCAGAAAATCTAATAATTTTTTACCCCACCAAGTATGAAATTAGAAAAATCTCTTCATATAGGTTGCTACCAAATTTGTGGGATTCTATTATTATTACAAATATACAGCAACTCTTAAACAAGAGGTAACGACAAAATAATAAAACTCCAAGACTAGTTTTTTTTTTAAATATTCCCGGCAATTTGCAATATTTTCCTTTGACATAGAAGTCCCTATTTCAAATACACAAACAAAGAATTGATGCCTTTCGCTACTCCTAGACAAGAGTCAATGTCGGAGTAAACGATCAATGTATGTAGTAACACAAAGAATCGTATTTCATGCCGCCAACAAAAATGGAAAGTTCTTGATGTGGTAGGAATATCCGCACCAAAGGCATCATCGGCAACATCACAATCTCGCGTAGTTAACAACAATTGAAAAGTTGTGAGCGCTTGTTAAACAATTATATCGCTCCTGTGTCATCTTTGCGATTTATATTCGTCTAACTTTTTGACTTTCTTTAGATTTTTGATGACACTGTTCGTTTTTCCTATTTTCACGCTTAATGCAACATTTGGACTTGTTTTATGTGCCTGTGATTTGATTTGGTTTACAATAATACTAAAGATGAATTGTAAGTTATTAAGAAAGATTACTAGATGCACAACTTTTACTAGTTTTGAGTTACTGAGAATGTAGTAGGTTTGTGATGATAGCCGTCTCAATCAGAGAACGTTTTTGTTTTTTATATGTTATTTAGATTGATTTCCTATATAAATACAATACTCGTACAAATTAGAACAAATGTTAAAATATAAAGTAATGTTCTAATCCTATTGAAATAAGTAATTAGAGGAAATATTGGTACATATTGAGAAATTAAACCCCTTAAATATCTGAGAAGAGCTATTAGTATGACAGCAAATTAGGATTAAAAGACAAACAGTATCTGAATATTAATTTACAGGTTTATGTCGCCACAATTACATCTAATTGGTCGTAAAGGGAAGAGTGTTTGCTTGGATTCTGATTTAATTACGGTAAAAACCAGTACAGAAATTTCAGTTAGACTACTTTCTATTCAGACGACATACATGTAGAACCATGTTTTAGTTCTCTGCGGGTTTGCCTAATGTTACAAATAACTAAACTGACAAAATTCTAATATCCTACAGTTCGCAAGTTATGGAGGATATATTAATTTTTCAGAACTAGGTAATTTTGTATAGTAGGTACAAGAAGGGCTCGCCAATATTATTCATTCCTAAGTCAAATTTCAGTTTTCAGTTACATAGAGTTTAAACGACTATCAGTGAGGAGTTTTTATCACAACGAATTTGTGATTTATTTGGGTAATCTGTATATACCAACCAATATTTCCGGCGACTTAAGAGTGGGAAATGTTGAAAATTACCCTCATTTGAGTACCCCCACATAGGGTTATCATTCGATATCAAATATGGGATATGTTGTTGTTTACTTCTTCAAATGAAATTAGCATTTTATATCGCATTAGCTGCAATAAATGTGTAGACTTCATTAAAACTGATTTTTAGTCAACTGTATGGCCACACATATTTATATATTTTCGGTAGATTCGATAATTGATGTCGCTGTATGTATGTCATTGCCCATCAAGTACACAGCGTTGACTCGATTGTGACAACGTCCCTCAGCAACATATTGTGTAGATGCATTGCAACTCCCCATTAATGTTCACATTGTGCTGTTATCTCTGACATTTCTTTGCAGACGCCTTTAGTTTATGCAGCAATGAATTGGGTTTAAAGAGTTAGATTTATTGTAGTGACCGAAAAGCGCAGCAGGTGGAGCTGATGGCTGCCTCTTAGAATAACGAATGTTATTTGCGACATATGTTTGTTTGTGATATATACGCGCTTTATGTGTAAGCAAACTACTTGATCAAATTTGCACTAGTAAAATATTTAAATGATTCACAGTATTTGTACACAATTTTTTCACGACGTAGAATTCTTATACTAGATATTTTAGACAAGCTTTTTTTTTAAATTGAAATTAAAATTGGTATAAGCTGATATGTGGGACGTCGAGTTACACCATAGTAGTTTTTTAAGACAGTATGGCCAATATACATATTTTGCGAAGTTTTGGCTTTAATCTGGGTGATTTTGGTTAGGTAATAGACACATTGGCATACTTATTAAACGTTTATATAGCAAAAATAGCACGAAGTTTTGAGCCTTTGCTGCGTGTCACTGTTTTGTGCGGATTTTGGTCCAGAGGCATATTAGGGCCATTTTTCTTCGAAAATGAGCAAGGAGTGGCCGTTACAGTCAATGGCGATCGTTATCGAGCCATTTTGAACGAATTTTTGTTCACAAAAATTGAAGAGGAGGATATTGGCAACAATCGATAATGTGCTTAAAAATTGGACCGATCGTGTAGGCTACTGCATGGCCAGCCGAGGCAGCCATTTGGATGAAATTATTTTCCATTATTAACCGGAAGGATTGTACTTTCAAATAAAAAAATATATTTGAGAAAATATTCAGTAGTTTTTTTATAGCATTTTCAAAAAAAGAGTTATTTTGCGGATCCTTTAAATGTCTAATTATGTACCGATTCGATTTTTATACCATCACCCTTAGGGATGAGGGTATATATTATTTGACACGACCCAAAAGTGTAACACATAGAAGGAGTCACTTAAGACCCTAGGTATCTTTGGACCAAATTCGATTCATGACTTTTTGAGTCGTTTGAGCCATGTCCGTCTGTCTGGCTGTCCGGCTGGTGCGCACGATAACTTCCGAGAAACGCAACCAAATGTTTTAAATTTTGCAGGTGTTAATATTTTCCCAAAACAACTTATAGTATTGTAAATGGGCTGCATGGCCCCGCCCCTTCTGGTACCTCCCATACAAATGCATTATTCCGCCTACTTTAGAAATCGAGTAATAATATCAATACACCCAATGGGATCGTAACCAAATTCTGTATTTAGAAAAGCTATAACAGGATAAAGTTTTGGAAAACAATTGGAAGTCTAGCCACGCCCCTTCAGTTACCTCCCATACAAAAGTACCTTTCCGCCCACTGTAGAGATGGAGTAATAATGTCAATAAAACCAACTTGATCGAACTTAAATTCTTTATTTATAAATTCTTTAACAGGATGAAGTTTTTGAGAAAAAAATTGGAAGTCTAGCCACGCCCTATCTGGTACCTCCCATACCCATCTGGTACCGCCCACTTTAGAAATCGATTAGTATTATTAATATTACTAAAGCGATATTGCCCAAATTCTGTATTTAGTAAAGCTATGACAGGATAAAGTTTTGGAAAAAAAAATTGGAAATCTAGCCACGCCCCTTCTGGTACCTCCCATACAAATCTACCTTTCCGCTCACTATAGAGATGGAGTAATAATATCAATAAATCCAAAGTGAGAGTACCCAAATTCTTTATTTATTAAAACTTTAACAGGATAAAGTTTTTGAGAAAATAAATTGGAAGTCTAGCCACGCCCCATCTGGTACCTCCCATACCCATCTGGTACCGCCCACTTTAGAGATGGAGTAATAATATCAATACACCCAACGCCATCGTACCCAAATTCTGTATTTAGTAAAGATATAACATAACAAAGTTTTGGAGAAATAATCTGGAAGTCTAGACATGCCCCTTCTGGTACCACCCATACAAATGTACCACTCGTCAAACTTTAGAAATCAAGTAATAATATTGGTATAATAGAAAATTTTTTGTTGTACTGAGGGTGATGGTATATGTAAGTCGGGTTGCCCGACTGAAACTTTCTTACTGGTTTTTTATGCTATAAACAACACACACCTCGCCTGAATTACAAATGGGTTGACCTAAAATGGCAACAAAATCAATAAATTAGGTTTTGTTGGGAACCTTATGACGAGAAGTGACGTTCTTTGTTACATGATTCTACCATCAAATCATAGAGATATTATGATGAATTATATCACATTGGAAGCGTACATACTTCAGCTTTAAGACACTTCTGTTTGAATAGATCTTTTCTGTGCAACAGTATGTTTTGCAGAAAAAAACTCTCTTATTTTAATTTTTCTCAAAAATTTTATATTTTACTGTGACTTATTTATCTAAATATATCAAAAACTATAAAAGAATATAAAAGAGTTTTGCATAAATATATTTATATACGTTATCTTCTTTAGATCAAAAAATTGTGTCACTTTAAGACGAGGTTGAATTAATATTTTCAAGGTTGTGAGCAACATATTTGCATCAAGATTTTTTGCATTTAGAATCGAATCGTCGGATGTATGTAGATATGAGAAAAATAAACTTGTAATTTCACATCAAAAATGACCTTGAAAACCCAATAAAAATCAATTTTAGAATAATTTGTTTATCGGGAAAATGATAGGCGTAACAACTTAGCTTCACTGCCTAAATCAAATCAACGACTTTGAAAAAACTAGGGTGCTTTAGATTTGATAACAATGCGAAAGTGTTTTCTGAATCTTGGCTCAAGATGCTTATTCCTATTTTAGAACTCGTTTGCGATTACTTGTAGGGATCGTGAAAAAAAGGTGGTGGTGTTAAAATTGCTACTCGTAATTCGCTATCTCTTGCGATAATTCTGTCGAATTTTGACAACAATTCCTTCACCATCCGAATTTAGTATGAAAAGCACTTGGGTGCAATCTACTTAAATAAGTTCTATGCTCCGGGATAGAGGCAGCATTTTAATATTAGGTGATTTTAATTTACCATCAATATTGTAGATGCCTTCACCAGAATCTGGATATTTGTCAATACAATTTTTTCCTTAGTCTTGTTCATAAAAATGGTATCACTGAGTCTATTGATAGGACTATTGATTAAGTTTTGGTTAATAAGTGTGACAATTTTGATGTGTCACGGGAAATTCCAAGTGACTCCTATCATTTATAGAGCTTCGATATATCGCTTCATACATTTTTGTGCAAAGACTATAAGGAGTGATCCGAGATCATTGAGGGTTGACACCGAACATTATTTTGATTAAATACTGAAAAAAAAAACTAGAATTTCATCAAAATCGGCGATGCACACCGCTCATACAATCCAAATAGTTTTTTTCGCATAAAATGTTTTCTATCCGAGCAATCTTATTTGGTATATACATCTTTTATAAATGCATGCTAAGTTTTACCAAAATCAGTCACGCCCTCGCCCAACAAAGAAACAAAAATAAGAAGCTCTATATTTATGAAGAGAGAAGAAATCCTCTGAACTGATGGGCCTAAAATATTAGCAAATAAAGAGGGTGACGTGTCGTGACAAAAATGAAGTAATTTTTTCATCTTTCACAAAAACACAAACCAGTGCTAATTGAGTCTGACTTGTTTGGTAAAACCTTTTTTAATATAATTTATAGTATTGTGAGTTTGTTTTACAATTTGCTGAACTTCAAAAATTTTGTTTTTTTTCTTTGTACAACCTATTTTGTAAAACGTGACGTGGCGTTGTGTGATGCGACATAAATTTTCTTTTTGTCAAATAACGACAAAATTGTTTGCGAAATTAGGGAATATTATAAAGTTTATTTGTCACAAGCGTTACATTAGAATGTCAACCAAATAAAATCAAAATTTTGCAGCTAATTGATAATTTTTTTCTTTTATTGGAGTTATTAACTATTATAACAAATATTTTATGATAAGAGTGCACTTGCATCATCAGGTTATATGCTATTAAAAATTCAAAGAGGTGACCAGATCATTAATACAATTTCGCAGTCCGTTTAATCATAAATGAAAATAGGATAAGCTTTGGTCATTTAAATTTAATAAAATTAAAGTCCTTACTGACACAAGTCAGAAGAAATGTTTTTAAAATTTTTTTTCGATCGCGATGGTCTTTTTTGTGGAAATTTCCATATGCAGTCTCTTTTTGTCGCAAAGTGTAAAAAACAGTTTTTTTTTTGTTTCTTACAAAGTGTAAAATACAGTTTTTTTTGTTTCTTACAAAGAGGATCAAATGGAAATAAAAACATAAATTGTAAAGTTGTTATGAAATTGTCACAATCGTCGTTCATTCACCTTTTAGTTCCTAGACATCGCATATTGATGTCATGTCATTTAGTTTTGCACTACAAATTAAAATTAGTTTTGTATTAGACATTAAGAATAATTTGGCATTAAAATATTTTTGTTTCTCGAAGTACCAGTTCTTGTCAAGATACGGCTGAATTAAATTCCCATCAAAAAAAATTGGAATGTATTGTGTGGAGTCGAGTCAGTAACGGCGACGACGACTGCATACATTAACTCCCGCATATGCAGTATGATGATCCAGTTATACTGCATCAGGAAGACCAATGCTGAGATTTTGTTAGCAGCTCACGCACACAATCATCATTAGCAGCATCATCAAACGCAGCCAACAAGCAACATAATGATGATTATCAGGCAGAGGTGTTGTGGCGCGAAAAAGTACACAAACAAAAGAGAGGCCAGACAAACATCAGATTTTCGCACTTGAAAAGAGCAATGAATCTAAAACATGACGCAGAATAATTTACTTTATTATATTTTTTTTGCTTTTTGAGACTGTTGAGATTTTTTTGAGACAAAAATTATCACTAAAATGGGAGTGTAGTAATGATTAGAGATGGCAAATGATGTTATAATTTATTTATGGAGTTGTAATGAATTGTTAGTCAGATTATCAATTTGTTGCTCACTGCAACATTGAATAGTCTATTGATGACATGTAAAGTTGACCGGTAAAAGTTGATTTTTGAATTTATCGTTAAATTATTTTTTTTGTGCATAGTCTAAAACTAAAATCGTTTATTTCACTTAAATGTAAAAAGCTTTCCTATATGTTATTCCCATAAATCATTTGATACGTGAAAAACTAGGTATAACGTATTAAATGAGACGAGTTGGATCCCAAGTATCTTAAGATCAAATTCGTTTTAGGACTTTTTAAGACAACAGAGCCATGACTATTTGTTTGGCTGGATGCGAGGTGGGCACGATAACTCGAGAGTTTAACAATATTGATATTTCCAAAATACAGCTATGGGATTGTATTTAGGCAGAATAGCCGTCCACTTCTGATAGCTCGGATACAAAATTACATATTTTCAGAATATTAATGATTATCCCACTATTACTAACCCAAACTGCATGATATTTGATTTATAACCTTATAATAGTTGGCAAAACCTGATATTACTGAATTATTTGCCAATCCCCTTATGAAACACCCCACACAGCAGTCCGAATTCAACATCACATCTTCAGATGCACAGTTTTTTGCAAGCACAATGACTTCAGTCAAATTTTGAACAAGATAAACGCTTATAAAAATCTAACTCAGGAATGCCTATTGGCGATATCGGCCGACCCCTTCTGTAATTCCCATAGGAAATGGCTTATTTTAGGAAAAATAATATTTCACTCAAAATTTCCAAACAGATTATGTTTATTGAATGCCGTAAAGGCACTGAGGCGGTCAATAGATATCAATATAAGAAGAAATCAATATATATAAAAGGCTTGGGTGACTGACTCATCACTTCCCAGCTCAAACGGGTAGATCTAGAATCGTGAAATTTGGAATGTAGGTTTCTTTTATGGCGTACGCGCTCTAAGAAGGGTTTTTGGAAATTCGGACTGCAAGGGGGGTAAAATGGGCAAAGCACCGCCCCATACAACTCGAATTTTGAAATATGTGTATCTGTTAAACCAATATAGGTACGAAGTCGAGATTTGGTACGATGCCGCGCCCCTTGTTAGAAAATCGATATATTGGCCAAATAAATGGACCGATTGCAATTATTATTTTCTTTGTTTGATACTGTCAATAGACAAAGCGGCTTGACACCGCCCACACAAGTCAAAATTTTAATCTGTCATATTTCACGAGCCTTTGTAAGGTATGAGATGTAATTTCCTATACATGTAAATGGCACGTCTCGGTGCCACGCCCCTTTCGGTAAAAATTGTTATGTCAGTCATTTTAACCCTTTAATGATGAGAGCGAAATAATGGGAAATTTTTAAAAATTTTGCTAGTACTACATACAAATTAGTTAAAAAACGAATTTAACATAAAAAAGGTAAGACGAAAAATTTCGGAAAAATATCCATTTTTACTGGTGTTATGACGAATGTGACCATATGGTAACAGCTTTAAAACAGGTAAATAAAAAGAACCAAGTACAAAATAATTCACACAATAGGTTTTTATGATATTTCATATTCTTCTCAAATAACAAAAGCTAAAAGTCTTTAATATATTAGTCTTTAAACAACCAAAAAATATTCTTAATGTGGAGTGACTTTTTATATTCCTCCATATTGCTGTTTTGCGCACATGTAAAAACACATATTTTAAATAATCCCCCACGATCGCTACTGACGTCTGATCGCATAGCGGTAAATCAAGAATGAATGATCAAAGCATGCTTTGATGAAATCAAAAAAGAAAATTCTTGAAATTTATTTTTATGTTTATTTTATTGCGTGCAATATCTAACGCTGCTGACGTTACCATATGGTAACAGTCGTCACTAATGGGTTAAGAAAACGATTGTAATAGCATTTTCATAATCTATACATTTATAAAAATTTAAAATTGCTTACTGGCTGCAGATAGGATGATGAAATTTGAGGTTGTTGTTTCACTGTTTTTTGAAAATGGAACATTTAGGAGTAAAAATGCCTAAAAGGAATAAAACTGGTATGGCCATGCTTCTTATACATTTAGAGGAGGTACCAGTCCATTTTAGCTGTGCGATACGGCCGTGGCATTATGATTAGAACACGCGACTACCATGCGGGAGATCACAGGTTCAACTCCAGGCTCCAGTCATCTTAAAAAAAATTTTTTTTTCATTGTCGGCTCCCCTCGAATGTTGTCGACAGCAAATTCGCAGTATCAGTGTCGAGGCAATCGGCATATCTAGTAAGAGCTTCTCAAACAGTGACGTTCGCATTCGGGGATAAACAAGTAAGTGCCGTTAGTTGAGAATCTAAAAATAGAAAGCGTGTTAATTCACAACAACGCGAGAAGCTATCCCATACCCCATTCATGGGGTGTAAAGGGAAATTAAGTTAAGTAAGTTAAGATACCAATGTATCTTTTGAAGTTGCGGCACAATCAGTCACACCAGTGGGATAAAGCTACAATCATATAAGTGGGGTGTTCGTATTGCTTAAATTCTTAAGAAGATTCACTGTAAGAACGGGTGAAACAACTCGAGCCGGGAAAGCTTGTGTACAAATAAACATAACAATAAAAAAAAAACAAAGCGGCTGCGTTCTTCTGCTCTGAGAGGTACCAGTATCTCATACAAATTAGCATATTACCCGAAAATTATATTTTCCCAATTATTTCTGAAAGGAACTCTTTAGAACGTAAAAAATGGTATAATTTTAATACTTTGAATTTACAGGTGAAACCTAAAAAACCGAAAGATTTACTCCATTCTGCTATCCCTTATAAAAATTACAACAATCCCAATGTTATAGAAATGATTATTCCTTTTTGGATTTGTGTGATAGTTAATTAACATTCTCCACGCTGCAACTTTTTTTCACAACTCAGTTGGTACTGTAAAAGCCTCTTTAGATTGCCCAATACAAAATGTCAATACGCCGAGAGATACTGCATTGCAACTTTTTCCAGTTTTAGTACATTCTGTAAATGGGAGAACTAATCTAGTGTAATAAGGATTGGGAAAATGGTGGCGGGGCCGAAGCTGCATGCTTAAAGTATGCTTTTTGAAGATTAAAATCATTCATGAACACTGTTTTCTTATAATAAGCTTAACACATTGAGTGCCAAGGGGTTTTGACGAAAACCTTCCCCGGGTGCCAAGCACATTTTTTGCTATAAACTGGTGTAAAAGTAGAAAATATTCAGTTCTGCGCCAATCCCGGATAATTTTGTGGTTTATTTTGGATTTTATAACGGTTTTTTTATGTCGCACGTTTCTGTACGACGTGGCACTGCACGACGGAATTGCAATCGTAAAAATCACTGTCGTACGAAAATGTGCGACGCGTTTTTTTTTGCTATTTCTTAATTTTTTTTTCTTTTTACGCATTATTCTTTACATTTATTTAAATTTTTTATTATATCTGTTTTTATTTTTATTTTGTGCTATTTTTTATTTTTATTTGTCTTCTTTTTATATATATATATAATATATAATAAGGGGAAAGCAGGCATTGATCTTTCCGACCAAATGGCTTCTTACTCAAATACCCTTCGCAAAGGGTTAAAATGGTATCGAAAGCTGGGAATTGAACTTTTACTCGGACTTTCCGTGGTAAATGCCTTTACTGTGTATAAAGCAGCTACGAATAAAAACATTAATATACGAACATTCCGTGAACGCATTGCTAAGGACCTACTAAATCTCACATCCCCTCAGCCTGTATCGCAATCAAAACATATTATCAGAAAAAGAGTAGATGAAAATAATAAAACCATCCGACGTGCTTGCGCTTTATGCTACGCTGAAGCAAAAAGAAAATTTAATCGAAATGAAGCAAGAAAGAATATCAAAAGGACAACTACGTACTGTCCGCAATGCCCCAACACTCCCCAATTGTGCATTGATTGCTTTCCGAAATATGCACATCTAAAGAATTAATGTATATTGAAATTATCATATCCTAATTTTAATATTTTTGTATCTTTTTTATACTTTTTTTCCGAAATATCGAATAAATTCCAATAAATTTTCAAAATTAAAAAGAACGTCCGAGATTTTATGATAAAACCGCAAAAAATGAAGATATCTCTATGAAACTTGAACCAAAATTTAGGGCAAACATTAGGGTACTAGAAACACATTAAAAAAACCCTGTAGAGTCACACAGAAACGCACGACAATATCTTAGGCCAGACAATGCCTGTCGTACGAAAACGTGCGACGTGGCACCCCAGAAAGTATTAGGTGTCGCACGAAAACGTGTAGCCATGGCACTCAATGTGTTAAAAAGGTTTATAAACCACTGAACAATTGGGGGTTTGAGTAATTTATCGCAGCTGATGGCGTTGTTGTTGTCGTTATCAATTTGCGTCGATAAACGGCAGTTGGACAGTTTTGATGTAAAGTGGACTGTATATTCAGGTAGTCGAGGCGACTTTATTCTTCTCTAAGACAGGAAATCTTGGCGGCAAGTTTTTGGTTGTTTGAATCATATAGTTTCTCATAGTTGTTGGGAAATTATATGATTCGAGAAGAAATAAAAGAGGGCAATGGAATAATAATAAATTAATTACATCGTCAACATTTTCAATATTTTTTGGAAATTATTTGGCGAAACCATTTAAGCGAACAAGGTTTATTACCTCATAAGAGCAATTAGAGAAATACGTTTAAATAACGTAAAAAAAACATTTATCCGAACATGTATTTGTGACATAAGTACTAAAATACCGTCAACATTAACGGAACTATGGGCTCTTCTACTGCAACAACACCATCTTCAGATATATTTTTAGCGTTGTCACCCAACAAACCGTAAAAAAAAACAATTCTTAACCCGCAGCATTGAGTACTTTGGGTAATTAAACGTAGAAAATTTATAGAATATTTTATTTCGAGACAAAATATTTAAGGCAAGTTATTTTACCATGGGGTTTTCTTAGGAAAAGAAAGCAAAATAAACGGTGATTGGTTATATTGTCATTTAATGTTCTCCTGAAAAATAACATAACATTCAAAAAGCGGTACAAAATAAAAATCCTTTGGCATAAAAATAAGAATGAATATATTTCTAAAGTAGAAAACATTTAGGAGAAAGCAAAGACACGCGCTACAACATTATAGCAAAATATTTAATGAATTATAGGAAAGTATCTAGGAAATTAAATTGTAATAATTTTTCAGTAGATATCGGAAATGGGTAGCTAGTGGGTAAATCAGTCTTAAAAGGTTAAACTATAACTGTGATTTATGTAATTTAAAGAAATTTTACAAGATATAAATTTACGGCCTTATTCATAAAAACTTTTAAGGGGTTTATAATGCATTTTTAAGAAAATTTCGAGAAAACAATATTCATAAACGATTTACATCTTCAATACGTTAAAGTAGGGTTGTCTCCACTTTAAGCATGCTATAACTTGACGTTTGTACAATTTATTCTATATTCATGAATTTGAGAACTTAATTTTGAGTTTTTCTGTATTCGTTGTGTAGGAAATTTCTTCTTAATCATCGCGCACATAGAAAAGTATCTAAATAGACACTTTTCATTCATGAATTCCATTTTAAAAAATATTTCTCCAAAATTCTTCAAAAATAATGAAATAATATTCGTGATGTATAAACAATCACAACAAGGAAAAAATGTAGTCGGTATCCGAATATTATTTCAACTTAAGGAAAAGAAAATACAATTTTTTAATACAATTTTTACTTTAACGTCTTTCTTATCGTCATAAGAATCGTAGTCAATGAAAAATTGAGCTACAATAATGTTCATAGTTTATTGTAAGTGCAAATACATATTTGGTATCTGATTATAAAGCTTTTGTATCCGACTATAAAGCTTTTTTTATACATCATTAACGACCAATAACTGTCGGCGTTGCCACCGGAACACATAAAGCTAAAGTACTGATAAAAAAAACGTTTATGAATACAATTTCTTATTAAAGGTTTTTTAGAGCTGAAGAGCTTTAGAAATTTTTTATGAATAAGGCCGTTAATTTCCAGGCTCAATGGCGGATAAAATAGCATTAGCTCATTTCCAAACATGTTAATAAAGTATTAATGCTGACTTATTATGTGATCAGTAAAATATAAACATGATATCTTTTCGACTGTCAAGGCAGAATAATGGAATAAACTAAATTGCTTAAAACTTCTTTAGATAAATTTTGAGTCATGTACGCAAAGTTATACATACTCTTATGACATTACTTGTTTCTTTTTTTACTTCAAATGCACCAAATATGTTGTGAGTGTCATGGCCAATAATGACAAACGATTTCAATTTCATTTTCTTCAACTTGAAAACAATTTCAATATCGAATCATGAACGTAAAATGTGTACCCTAGTAGAACAGTGCCATAAAAGATCTTGTTGTACTTAAACGTACAGTCATGCCATCATTATGATCTTTGATTAGCTCTGATTACGAAAATGAAATTGCGACAAGTTCAATCCACCCAATGAAAATCTCACTACAACAATATTTTTCTATTTGAAACCAATTTGCGCCAACAATGTGATAAATCTCATGCCACCACTTCGTTCATTTCTGTTTTTCTTTTTGCTACGAGTATCTCACCGACAAACCCATGTATTCAGTTTTGCTGCAACGTCGATATGTCTTGGTGATCGAATAGGGGGAGAACATAGTTCGTTAGTGTCATGCAAAGCACATTTTTTATGAAGTTATGTGGAAATTTTGCAAACTCCAACGCAACAGACGTTTTGTCACTTTATGAAGAATTATTTTTTATACTGAACACAACGCAGCAGTATGTAACAAGAACTTGGGAACTGAGTGAAATATGTTGTAGACACCCAACAGTCTGCTCATATGTCTGGAAGTGTGTACTATAGGGTGGCAGATTGAATTAACTTTGAATTTTCAAAGTCACTAGGTTGTAGTGGTTTTTGGAATTTTAGTTCATAGACGTCTAAAATAAAATGAGGCACATATAGTAGTAGGGAGACAGACCGCACTGAGAAAAAATGTAGTGTGTATGGAAACATAATGGGATTGAGTCCCAGTAACAAATATATAAATTGATACCGAAATCGAGCAATTAAGGAGTAATGACTTATACATACATTTGGACTATGTACTAACGCAATCGACGCATTTTGTTTTGTTTTGCTAAAAATACTCAACACTGCATTTTCGTTGTAATATTTCTTGATATAACTGTAAAATGTTGGTGTTTTCGCTTTGTTTGGCTCTTTTCTCAGTTTACTATTTGACGTGTTTCAAGTGTTTCGGGAGCTAATAAAGATTCTCTCTTCGTGCTCTTTTATGAAAGAAAAAATATCTCTTTCAGCAGGTAACAAAGATTGCTCCCCTTGTACTTCATTAAGAGCTCAAAAAGTGTGCTCGCGCGTAAGGACATGCAATGTTAAAAAGAAGTACAAAATGCATGAGGCTCGGAGTTTTGTAGAGTAATCATTACTCGCAAAGGAGCGATCTAAAATTAATCTTGGAATGATCCAATTTTTTACTGTGGTGCTACAAAAATTTTAAGAACTTGGGGGTGACCTTGTTGTACGTCTGGTCAAGCACAACATGAACCTGTATACCAAAGTTCTCAAACACGCTTAAAAATTTGAGTTGCGATTATAAAACCAGTTTTTGTTATTTCCTCAATTAAAGGCTTATGACTCAGTCAATTCTTAACCAAAAACGGTTTTGGAAAAAAGAATCCTAGACCTTTTCAGCGGATTTTTTCAAAATTTTGTAAGTTTTTATCCACTATTTTATTAGAATACCCTATTGTTTATTAAGTGCATGAAAGTTAAAACGAATTATTGTTCATTAAAGTGTCCTCTGTCACGTACTATTTTATTATCTTTGTATTAACGGGTTAAAATTGCCCAAACCGTGTTTGAGTCCTAGCACCATTCTACGTTCTCAAAACTAATTCGTGAAAGGACAATCGTACGCAATTTTTTTGTATTGTGCAAAATTGACCCATAAATACAGTATACCTAATTTATTTTAAACACAGGATATGGGTAAAGCATAATTTTTGGTAATTGGTTCCAAAATTCGTCCTTTCAACAATTTTTCAGGCCTCAATAATTGATGGATTTTGGCAAATAGGTTGCAAATAGGCTCTTTCATATCGTTGTCGCGTTGGATCTCGAACTTGAATTCAGGATTTAGTTGTGGCAAAGGCGCGTATAACAGATATTTTACGAAAACCCCAAAGGAAGAAATATCACTATTTAAAATTAAACGACCAAAAATAAATGGACAATATGACCACTAAATACAGGAATTCCAAAACTTATTCGGTCTGAAAATCGTTGCTCCCACTTAAATCGGTTGTTTGTGACGCGCTCCATTTTTAAATACGCAGCGAAATCAGACGTCGTAGGCCTTAGAAAAGGAAATAAGGAATGATTACAAAATATTGGTCTAAGAAAAGTTTTTATCTTTTTTAGTAGTATTTATAAGATTTTTCTTTACTTCTATCGAGCCGAAAAGTTAATTATTGCACAATTGCCTCTTTTAACTTTTGCTTTAGGGTGTGCGAAAGTAATTCAATAAATAATATGGTAACCAAAAACACGTGGAAAAAATATTTCATACAATATTATGAATTTAAAGAACGTAGTGCATTGTGTTGCGATATACTAAATGTCTATTTTTTCATAATTTTCCACCTTGAATTTATTATGACCTATCGGCAGCATTAAAATTTCTAAATGTTTTAATAGCCACCATAGTATATTAAGAATGTTGTTTGTGTGGTTTCCCTGCAACAGATAAATTCAATTCGAGCATGTGTTCCATTAAACAGTGTCTGGGAAATAACAAAAAGTGCGTCGAAAATATGTACTATAGTAATAAATTGATGGCGGTTTTGAAAAAAATACATTTCTTTTTGAATTATATTTTTTTGCCACTAAATATTTCAGAAGTAAATTTGAATTTTTTGCAGCATCCCATAAATGATCAATCAATGAGTTCCTACAATATATATAAAATATCGTTCATGCAAAATTTGGACACAGTAACAAAGTCTTTTCACATATTGATTACAGCTATGTACCGTTATTTTGAAGTTGTTGACTTCAATGTTGGTTAATGTTTGTAGGAATTACAAGTGAAGGAAAAGCGTTAATGTGCACAAAATGCAAGAACATCCAAATTCAGGATCAATGATAGCAAAATCATAGAAAATGCTAAGATCCTGAGCACTCAGATGCAGATCGAACCAACTCAAGTACAGCGCGAAGAATTTAATTTATTGCAAAGATGAGGGTCTATCGTCTTATTATATACCCGAACCGGTCTGAAAAAACACCGTATTATTCAAAAACGTGCACGAGCTTCGTATGATAAAGACCGATGAAATGCAATGGCTGTATGACCATGAACGTTTAGACATATGTACAAATGTATACGAGACAGCTTCCCGGCCGAAATTTTGTTTTTGCATATTGTAGAGAACAAATATTATTATCATCAAAAAATTTACAAGATTGCAATAAAAATTTTTGATTTGGCTGCCAATATTCAACTGTGGTCTTCACATCAGGCCATTTTTGAAGCAGACGACTCTTAAGTCAAAAGTTTACGTACCTGAATGTATACAAAAATTAATTTTACCAGTAATTCACTACTGTAAAGTTTTGGCATCGCCGACAATACCAAGGCGACCATAAATTGATACTAAACCAATCACATTGATGTAATCCCAAAGGACGTAATACACCCAACTGTCTAAAACTTAGACAGATTGAAAAATAAAGGGCAAAGAAGAAGCAGAAATTAAGAAAAAGATTAAGAATTATGCCAATTGGTTTGACTCACTCGTTGGTATACCAATATTAGAAGAAATGAGATGTTACACAAAAATTTAATAAATTGGACTTAGCGTTTTTGCTCATCACAAAAAAACAACAACAAAAATTAATATATCTGAAGTTTTTTATTGTAACTACGTATTTTTCCTTAATGTACATTAGACCGGGTCGGTCCCCATACAAATTTTTTTTTTCTCCAAAGTCGAGGGCAAATATTAAAGACCACTTCGAGACAACTTCAAAAAAAAAATTTTTTTCCTCCCCCACCCCCAGAAAAACAGCCAAAATCGTTTTTTTATCGCTACTTTTTTGTTTGCGGCTCAATCTTTAAATCCAAGGCATCGGTGTATAGGTTTCGAGGAGTACTACATTTGTCCTGTAGATGTCGCTGACATACGACATCATCTTGTAATGTTGGCCTCGTTTAGAGCAATTTCTACCCCTAAAATTTAAAAATATTTTTTCCTATAATTAAAGCCCTTTAAAAACCAAGAACATTTTGCTTTGGAAGTATACAGTTTTATTCAAAAACAAAAAAGTTACGTATGAAAAGATGTATTTACAGCATCAACACTAAAATTTTTCCTGTTGTTTGCATTATTATCGCAAATTATTGCATACTTTTTAGCGCTGACGGAAAATTTTTATAAAAACGATTCCATACTTTGTAGCTCAAATTGCTGCATAAGTCTTAACGACATCAAAAAAAATTTAAATATTTCCTTGAGATAATTCATTTTTTATCTAGTTACCGACGAAATATGATTTGTATTACAAAAAAAATCCCAAAAAGAGCAAAGATATGTATGTCATTACAAATATTGGCGCAACTCAAGTTCCGTTCACTACTTTCTAGTTTTGCAAAAATTTTGCATTTTGATTAGTCATTCTAAGCGCTGATTCACTTACATTTCGCACAAATGTTGAGTGTTGCATATTGCATGGGAAGAATACAAGTGCAAAATTAAGTCTATATTTTATTATTAATACTTCCATTGTGGACCAGGCATCTTTATAATTTCGTTGCTTTAATATTGGTGACGCTGAATATTTTTATCCGCATGTTTAAAAACACTGTTTGCGCTAAAAAGTACACAATAACTTGTATTTAATTTTTTTCGATATCGCTGAGAAGTATGCAATAATTTTCTGTAATAATGCGAACAACAGGAAAAAATATTAGTGTTGATGCTGTAAATACATCTTTTCATACGTAACTTTTTTGTTTTTGAATAAAACTGTATACTTCCAAAGCAAAATATTATTGATTTTTAAAGGACTTTAATCCTAGGAAAAAATATTTTCGATTTTTAGGGGTAGAAATTGCTCTAAGTGAGGCCATCATTACAAGATGATGTCGTATGTCAGCGACATCTATAGGACAAATGTAGTACTCGTCGAAACCTATACACCGATGTCTTGAATGTTAAGATTGAACCACAAACAAAAAAGCAGTGATAAAAAAACGATTTTGGCTATTTTTCCGGGGGGTGGGGGAGGAAAAAAATTTTTTTTTTTAAGTTGTCTCGAGATGATCTTTAATATTTGCCCTCGACTTTGGAAATTTTTTTTCGTGACCCGGTCTAATGTACATAACTGGATGGAGATCTCAATTTTTTAAAAAGTGGACTTGCAGCCTATGCACGTATACGTAACAATACTTTACTTTGTCTCTCTGGCCGATTTGTACGGTAACCGACGTTTTGGCAATTAGGTAACGCAAGTTACTTAAGTCCTACTTGCCTGATGCCACTAACGAAAACAAAAATTAATTTTAAAGCAAGGACAAAACTAAGTTCACTGAATGTAGATAACTTTAGTGACCCATTACAACTTACGAACGTGGTTCATAAATTAGAGGCTTCGTTTCGGTCCTCTGCGTGCTTTCTCCAGTAAGTCCTACCAGATGGCAGCACGTCGCCAACCACTTGCTCTCAACACCTTTCTCGCTGGAGCATTTACATCCATCCTGGAAACATGTCCCAGCCATCGTAGTCGTTGAATTCTGACCTTTCTAGCTATGCCAATGTCGTGGTAAAGCTCATGGTTCATCCTATGGCGAAACTCGCCGTCGACACAGACAGCTCCATATGTTTTTCAGTGTACTCTTCACTCGAATACTACCATGTTTTGTATGTCCTTGTCGTGAGCATCGACGATTCGGCAGCATACAACAGAATGGGTTTAATTATAGCTTAGTATCCCGAGATAAGGTGATGTTACTAAAGTGCTGCCGATGTCCATAAAAACATCTATTGGTGAGCACTATTCTGCTTTTGATCCCTTGGCTGACTAATGTCAGTTTCTTCCGTTTCTTGTTGACGGAAGATCCGAGGTAAGTTAACTCATCTGCTACTTCAAAACATATAAGTTCAACGTTGCGTCCCAATCGAGAGAACCCTCTGTTCGTCGAAACCATTATTTTTGTTTTGTCCTTGTTGACCGCTAAAACCATTTTTGCTGAGAAAACTGCAATAATATCCCGCAGATTTCGGCCAATGATGTCTATATAAATGGCAGAAGTTAGTGGCATGTAGCTCTTGTGGTATATAGTGCCAGAAATGTTGACACCAGCATTTCTCATCATCTTCTCCATAACTATATTAAAAAGTGTACAGGAAAAACTATCACACTGCCAGAGACCACTTTTCGTGTTGAATTGATCAGAGTGAAACCAATGGATCCAGCCCTGTTGTTCTTTTTAAGGCAGTATACATCAGTGGTTTCAGCATCACAAGATTGCTAAAATATTCTCTCCATATCTTCGGAACGTTAAGCGGGTCCGTCACCAGCAGGCCATCGTTGTTGTTGTAGGAGGGCAACCCTGTTCCACGCATTCTCCCCTTTATTTTCCGGTAGAATTTTCGGGCTTTCCCTCTTCTTCTTCTTCAGCTCTATGTAACCACATTCCCAGTTTATTCAGATACGGTATATAAAGGGTTGTATATGCACCCCAGAAATTGAAATATGACTATGTTAAAATCTAGTGAGGATGAGTAGACACACCTGGAAAAGTGGGAGGGACAAACACTTCGGTTGACGACTGCCGCATATGTTTTAAGGACCATGATTTAAGGATGGACTGCCGATAAACTGCCTGCAGAGCATTTTAAAGCCGGCAGCGATGAGCTGGCTAAATGCATTAACCACCTCCTAAACAGGATTTGGCTCAAGGCTCTTGGCTCCGATGATTGGAATCTGCGTGTTCTATGTTTGGAGCTTACGAAAGGCGATCTAAGAGTGTGTAACAACTATTGCGGGATCAGCGTTTTACTTATCGCTTACAAGGTCCTGTCTAGTGTTATGTGAAATACTAAATCCCATCCTAGCGAACCTAATTGGAGTTTTTCAGTGTGGATTTAGACCTAGTAAATCCACGAGAGACCAGATATTCACACTACGACAAATCATGAATAAGACCCAAGAAATGCAGATCTATACCTACCATCGATTGCAAAACTGCTTTCGACATTTCGATACGACAGAAATTATTAGATGTTATGGGTATTCCCTCGAAGCTGATACGACTTTGTGGGTTGACACTGACTGACACGAAGTTTTCAGTGAAATAGGCAAAAATCTAACTGAACTATGTTCTACCAAGCGAGGCTTTAGCCAAGGAGATAGTCTGTCATGTGATCTCTTTAACATCGTAATGGAAATGATCAAGGCTTCAGTAAACAGCAGTGATGGCATCTTTAACAAAAGTCACTGGCGTATGCCGATGACAGATATTATTGGCCGTGGACTGCAGGATGTTACTGCGACCTTTTCGAGCATTGAGAGCAGACGACAGAAGTGGGTCAGGTGATAAATGAGGATAAAACAAAGTTATTTGTTTCAACGAAAAAAGAGTCAACTCGTTTGAGACGCTGCGTGAACGTTAAGAACTATAACTTTGAAGTGGAAGAAGATTTTGTTCGTTGTCGCTACCATATAAGAAAATAAAAAAACTCCAGCTGATGACATCAACTGTATAACAAACAGCATTTTTTAAGGACTTATAACATATGGCACCGGGATCGGCCGTGACATGATGGTGACCATGGAGATCCCAGGTTCAACTCCTGGCTCCAGTCATTTAAGAAATAAAATATATTTTGTTCTTTAATTGCGGGCCCCCTAGATGTTGTCGACAGCAACTTCGCAGTATAAGTGTTGAGTCAATCGGCATGTCTAGTAAAAGCTTCTCAAACAGTGACGCGTCGACGCGAGAAACTGTACCATACCTCATTCATGGGGTGTAAAGGGAAATTATGTAAGTAAGTATAACATATGGCAAAACTGTAACATTATGGTTCCAAATTGTTCCTATCTTTATCTGTCAAGTGTTTGCGATAATAGCAAATGGTTTTAAAAAGTAAATGCGGTAAAATAGCTTCCGAATAAGAAAAATAACAAGAACTTTTTTTTTAAAAACTTTGATTTCGTAATTATGGACTACAAATGTAATTGTAGGAGCGATTTTAACCAGCCTCTTCGACATACATTTTTCAGGTAATGTTGTAAGATCTGCCAACCGTCTGTTCGTTACAGTACAATTGGCAGCTGTGGACTCTGAAGCAACGAGTTTGTTGTTGACGGATCGATAAATTTAAAAATTTGTATTGATAAATTCGAATTTTTTTTTCTATAAAAATTTAGGTTTTTTTTTATTTTGGACTGATCAAGCTACTATCAACAATGCGAAATATACCCTTTAATGGTATGATAAAAATAATGTAAAATATGTACCCAAATTCACCCAAATTCACCCAACAGTCCTGAGTTGCGGCCTATTGAACGATATAGTGAGAAAATAAAAGAAGACATAACAGGAATCAAAAACAACAATAATCTTTAAAAATAAAGCCTAAGATATTGATGATGTAATAGGTGGAAATGTTGTTATAAATTTTACGAAAGGTGTGAACAGAAAATTTAGTTAGTTTTAAACAAAAATGTAAGAAAATGTCAAATATTTCATGGTGTTGGGCTAAATATAAATTATTTAATGGGTATACAGTAGTTTTGACTTAACTGCCACTGTTTTAGCTGCCAATTTCAGATACCTGCCAAATACCACAAAATTTGACTCATTTTTTTAATTTCGAATGAAATGTACATGTTTAAGTGCTAATTTTATACGTGCCAATTTAAGTTAGCTGCCACAAATATTTGAAATTATTATCCCATATTTATTGATATTTTTTCATTTAACAGCCACCAAATTTTTTTTGCAACTGTTGCTAACGAAAACTATGTATGTAGTTTGTTTTTGTTAGAATGCTCGCCGCCTTTCTATAATTCTCTTATTCTTTTCACAACTCTCTCTTGGTTAAAAAAAAAAAAAAACAAAAGAAAAACAGTGTGTATGTATGTGAGTTCCTAGTATAAATCAAAACAATAGATCAGACGGAATAGTGCTTTTGTTTTATAATCAGATAACAGCCAACTTTTGGCAGTTAAAAAATTTAACTTAAGTGGCAGTTAAATTAAAACTAATGTATTATTTTAAAGTTCAAATAATGCTTCTGGAACAGTCCTTAGTACTATGAGTCTGACATATGTGGCGTAACTTCGTTCCGCTGTTTAACCAAATTTTAACACATTTATTATTGAGTTTAAATAGCAACTTTGAGACCTCTATGGGTCTGCCGTACTATAGATCCCGTTGTGTGTGACTAAAAATCCCTAATGCAAATAAACAATATACATTTTCATCTTTAAACGAGACTGTTGCACAACGGATGTATAGTGCCTCGTAAGTAATATAACATCCTGCGGCCAATTAACTATTGAATCATTCGTTCTTAGTCAAAACCGGGCAAAATTAGTTTTCCTAAAAGAATAAAATGGTGTTTTGTATCAACGAGCCACGGTGTAGCTTTAATGACATCAAGAAACCACTGCTAATTTAAAATACAATAACTTTAATGTACAGTATATATTGTAC
This sequence comes from Muscina levida, assembly GCA_964034835.1. Lineage (NCBI taxonomy): Eukaryota > Metazoa > Arthropoda > Insecta > Diptera > Muscidae > Muscina > Muscina levida. The sequence continues at coordinate 89,816,699 of OZ035883.1, read as the reverse complement.
ACGCACCTCCAATTTAATATGTTACAGTGTATTATATTTATTTGTAAAATTATTTTCTTATAGACGCCATATTAGTTGTATTATTTATATACCTATATGATGAAATTTATTTATGAAATATATATGTACATTGCATTTTATCTACTTTCGTATGTAATTCCTAATGATATACCGGATACGGCGTGGGTATCATACGTACTGTAAGATCATCACGAACCGACCACAGAACCGTATTGCCTGTTTCTCACATGTTAAAATGACACCCGATAAAACACCCATTCATAGCGAACCCATCAAGACAAGTCGTCGCTGTATCGAACAAAAACCATTCGCTGCATCAATGGTCCATAAATACGCGAACGCAAACAGAAGATCAACAAATGAACACATGAATCAAATGACATGCAAAATAGCGCAAAGTGCTGCATGTTGCAACACACTAGAGGCAAGCATGCCAAAGCAGTACACAATAATAAAAGTGTTTTAGCATAGGACAGCTGCATGTCAAGACTTTGCAGTACATATTGATATACATTACTGCAGTTACAGAACTAAATTTACACTTTCTAGATATTTTGTTTAGCGATTTCAAACACAATTTTCTTGTCTTATAAATATATATATATATGAGGTTATCAGTGCAGAAGTGGTGTAATTACAAACTGTTTAATTAGGAGTGTATGGGGGTTTCTCCTCAACGGAGAATGTTTACACGTAAATAACCGGTGCACAATCGATTTTTTCATAAAATTAAAATTATAATTCAATATCATAGCATGGCATTGTAAAGATTTTACATTGTTGTCTTAAGAATTCAACTACTGTGAAATAGTTGTTACTTTAAAATGTTTCATACATAGGGATTTTTAAATAATTTACTCGAAAAAACAGGCGTTAATACGACACTAAACCTTTTTCTCACTAAATGCTTTATTGTATTTTTATTTTTTCTGTCTTTTATGTTTCTTATCACTATTAGTGTCATTAGAAAACACATGTCACATATGTGTTGTTGAATCGTAAACATTTTTATTCCAAAATTCACAAAAATTCGCTTTTATAGCCGTTTAATGCGTAATACTGTAAGCGACTTTCCGATTTTCGCCACTTTGCTTATACTTATACTAAGTTATGAATTGCAATTTTATTTGCTGTTTAATGTCAACGGCTAGATCGAATTTGTTGTCACTCATTCTTATGATAGAAACCGACAAACGTTTACTCAAATGGGGCTTTTCTCAGGTTCTTCATTTTATTACAAAATAATTGAATTTGTTACAACATAATGCAATTGATCGAATGTTTATAGTCTGTAGTGATCACTACGGTACCATCCTTCATAAAAGTCGCATGTTGTTTACGCGCGGCAGTTATGTATGGGTCTTGCGATAACCAGGTAAAAAACATTTATTTATTTTAAAAAACTAAGAGATTACTCGTTTGCTAATTATTTATCACAAAAAGTGTAAAGTCAAGTAACAAAATATGCATTCATGCACTATTAAAGATACATATTAAAATTGTTATTGTGATTTATGATATAAAAACAATGTTATACATTGTTACATACATTGTCTTAACCTTATATACATGTTTCTATTCCGAATATATACTAAAATAATTGTTTTACTCAATAAAATAGTTGCACAACGGCAGATTCACATGATTCTACAGTTTCTAACTTTTTTATATTTTAACTAGCGGACCCGGCGAACTTCGTCTCGCCATAATTTAATACCTTTAGATAAACTCAGTAGATGTTTTTCGATTAGCTTTCCGCCGCAAAAACAAACAACGAAGGCGGTTCTCCAAAACGCGAAATCCCACATACTTCCAACGATTGGCCTTGCGATTAATTGAATGTCATCGGGGAATTGGAATGGATGATCGGTTGAAACTATCTGATTTGTAAGATAAGGACTTCCTCTTCTGTGAATTTGTTCTTGATGGTCGTCGGTTATATCACATTGTTTATCAGATTCTTGACAGACAACAGCGTACCGTTTCACAATTTCCGTTGATTCAGATTCCGCAATATGATTATGATCTATCCCACCTTTATCGCTTCATCCTCGTCAGTCACGCTGTAAACAGATTTATACAAATGCAGTTCTCCAGCGATTTAACTTTCTAAATTGAAATTCTAGTTATCGATGCCTTTATTCTTCGCTGCTAGTAACATACTGCCCGTAAATAAATCCAATCGAGATTTTTATAATTTTGTGCAATGTCATGAGTTGTTTTTCCAACTCGCAAAAATTAGCAGTGAGCGATATCAATTCAGTCGAAACATCAACACGAATTTAGCCATTGCCAAGCGCCAGCAGTTGTTTCGAGAATTCAGCAGAAGATGGGAGGTTCTCACTCACAATTATAACTTTTTGACATTGACGACGTTTTCAAGCATGGTTTAAGGAAATCAGAAGCATTAGACATTTTAAGCAAAATCATAGCCCCACCAAATCGTTTTAAATCCTCTCGTAAATTCTTTATCTTTCGGTCAACTACTTCCAAAGCTCGTTTATTCGTTATTTGGCATTCCCGCATCTGCTTCGCTGTTGCGAAATTCTTGGTCATTGTGTACTTTGGCTTTTCAACCGCGAGATGATTCATCAACAGTTTCAAAGCGGTCGAGTTCGACGGATGCCATGTGACTCCAATGATCGCAAACAACCCAGCAGCGGAAAATACGAGGCATTGTAAAAATATGCCTGCAAACATGCCTTCAAAGGCATTTTGTTGACATTCAAATACGCCTTCCTTTTCCAGGCATGTATACAGGCTATAATAAGTCCTTCACTAAGCCTTATAAAAAATTCCATACCCATGCACATTTCGCTTCTCAAATGAGACCTGCAATGAGGCCTCTTACTAGGATGAGAATAGATCCCGCAGACATGCCTCTTTCCCTTCTTAAAACTGGCCTGTGAGCAGCCCTACTGTGTGCCCCACAAAAATACCATAGATGTTCTCAAAGGGCATGCAAACTTTCTTGCCTTAAACAGGCCTGTTGACAGTCCTATTAGTAGAAGGCAGAATTGACGTTCATAGCCATGCACTTGTCACTTCTCCGATTAGGCCTGTTGGCAGGCCTCTTAAGGGAAGGTAAGACAGATGATGTTGTTTATGAAAACCACATGTATGTTATTTATCGTACAACAACTATATCACGTGATAGCCGAGTAGGTAGCATGCCCAACTATGAGTACTGCGGTCGCGAGTTCGATTCCCGCTGCTGGAGTTTAAAAAAAGTAGTTATTACAAATTGTAATAAATATTGTATTAAAAATTTATAAAAAGTAGGAAATCATTTAATATGGAAATAATTCGCATATGTTTTTTTATTTAATTAAGTCCTTCTATAAATGCTCTTTTGCAGGCCTGCAAGCTGGTCTGCAGTAGCAATGCCTCATAGAAGGCCCTTGTTATTAGGACTCCAAGCAGGACATACTAGGCATGCCTACTGAAACGCCTTCAATGAGAAAGGGAATGTGGAGGCATATAGCCTGCCTATGACACCCTATGTTAATTTGAAATAAAGACTGCATTTGAAGGGTAGGGCTTCTGACTGCCATTGCAGGCCTGTAAGAAGGCATGCAATGCCCCATTTTTTGCTGCTGGGAATGTACGAATTTGAATCACTGACGCAGAAACGGTCACCTCGGCGAGTATTGAGTCCGCTTTTGAGGAAATTTAAATTTTGCCAAGCCTCCAGAAATGCGACACACAGAACACTATCCACAGTACGCACCGAATTAAAGGAATAATTAAGATATAAGCAAACACCTAGGTTTGGATGAACTGTGTATAGTCTGACTAATTATTGCATGATGTTTACGTCATTTAAGGTTTGGTCTTCTAATAGGAGGCATTCGCCAAGCAAATAACTTGCCCTAAAAAACTACAAAGTCATAACGGAATAAATGCCCGCAATCCCATTGGATAACTTCATTTTTCACACGTAACCTCATTTTCTCAAAATATAATAAAATGGATAAATATTGCATAGGATATCAATATATTTTTATCTAAATATTATTTATCTCGTTATCAACCAACATTAGAAGAAATTTTCCACCTAAACATCGTTCAAAACCATCAAATCAGGCGAAAATTGCAAAATTATGTCGATAAAAAATCAAATTTTTTCCGTTTTTTCCCGAATTTTCGAGTTTTTCCTTAAGAATTTTCTATTTTTCCATTCGAAAAGACATTCCGTAACAATTGCACACAAAATTCCATACAAAAAAACCAATTTTCGATTTTTGCAATTTTCCGAAAGATTTTCCCAATATTTTCTTGCACAAAAAAATCATACTAATTACGAACAATTAAAAAAAATTGAGCAAATTGGGCCAGCCGTTCCCTCTTGATGAATTACTATACACTTTTCACACCCTTTTTATACATATAGATTTTACAATAAACCGAATTGTTCCAAGCATCACAACGAATTTTACACCTTTACGTCGTCTAAAATCATCAAATCAAGCGATACAATGAAAATTTTCGTCGAAAAATCCGAAAATTTTCGAATTTTTTCTGGAATTTTCGAGTTTTCCACCAAGAATTTTTCTATTTTTCCATTCGAAAATTAATTTCGGAATGATTATCCAGAATTTTTCACATTTACGACATTCAGGATGATCAAAACATACAGTAAAATGTAAAATTTTGTCGCAAAAAAATTTAAATTCTTGGAATTTTTCCATAATTTTCGAGTTTTCCACCGATAATTTTTCTATTATTCCATTCAGAGAGTCATTTCGGAATAATTATCCGAAATTTTTCACTGTTACATCGTCCAAAATTATTAAATCATACAACAATATGCAAAATTTCGTCGAAAAAATAATAAAAATTTTCGAATTTTTCCGGAATTTTCCGAATTTTTGAACAAAATTTTTTTATTTTTCCATTCGAAAATCTATTCGTAACAATTGCACACATAATTCCATACAAAACAGCAATTTTCGGTTTTTCGAATTTCCCGACTTTTCCGGAGCATTTTCCCAAAATTTACATTTTTACATAAACCTGCTCCTGGCAATTTCGAACAAATGAAAAAAAATTTCAGCAAAATCGGCCCAGCCGTTCTCTATTGATGAATTACTATACATTTTTGCCACCATTTTTATATACAGTGAAACTTCGATATTACGAACTTCGTTATAACGAAAAACTCAATATAACGAATTTTTAGCTGAGACCCTTGAAAAAACCTTTTTATTGCAAAGTTTTTCTTACAAAAATGCTCTATAGCTATAACGAAAAAATTCTGATCTATAAAGCCTCTATATAGCGAAGTATTTTTTCAAAAGCCTCTATACAACGAAATTATAATTGAGTAATACATACATATAACATTTTAAGTGTGTAAGTCATTATCAAAAGCCTCTACATAACGAAGTCTTGAACTATAGCCTCCATACAACGAAGTCAGAATAAAGCATAAAGAAAAATTAAATTCTAAGCAAAACGGGGAATTCCCTTTTAAAACCAACGAAAGGTAAATGTCTTTGCAGGTTAATATGTAAAGCGCCACAAAGTACATAGTCAGCTCTGTTTTGGTTCTTTGTCAAAATGAGTGTATTAAAGCGTAAATCAATTTCTATACGAGAAAAAACAAACAAAAATTACACAATATTTTACTAAAATGTAACAAAAAAAAAAATAATAAAAACTTAATTTTTTATTTACCTCTTAAATAGTTCATTTTTATTATTATACTAGTATTTTCGTGTAAAATAGAATTCTCACAAAAAAATACTATAGTTATAACGAATTTCTTTCGTATTTCTTTAAATTTCGTTATACCAAGGTTTCACAATGCATATGTATAACGAATCAATAGCTATAACGAAGTATTTTTCGGTCCCCTCTAGATTCGTTATATCGAAGTTTCACTGTATATAGATTTCAAATATGTATTCACGTAACCCGAGAGAAAATATTTGATTTTTATTAAATGATTTATTAAAACATAATAGTTATTACAGAAAGTGCAGGTATTGACAACATCTATCATGTACACCCAAAATATGTGAACAAAAACAGAAATCTTACCAGAAACTTGTTATATGAGGTGCGGTTTTATAGATTACATCTTACAGCCAAGATACAGTAATCCCAAGCACAAATAATTGCACAGCAATACATTTTTAATCTATATTAGGGTGATCAGTTCGGTTTTCAAAAACCGGCTACTCGGTTTTTTTCACTCATAAAAACCGTCGGTTTTTTTAAATCCCTATTTTTCGAATATCGAATAATCCGGTTATTTTTTGTCGAATCTCGGTTTTTTGGCGTTCGATATTTTTTATTTAAATTTATTCATAATTGTGTTAAATGTGTTCTCGTACTTGTTTTTTTCCAGTGTTTCGGAAGAACAACCTAATTGTTAGTTTTATAAATCTTCAATGTTTAATAAGTCGGCTGAAAAGCGAAAGAAATTACAAATGCTTGTAAAAGACCAATTTAATAAGGAGCTTCAACTTATCCATGATGGAATTCTATAACCAATATGGTTTCTCAATTTTTAAAATTGCACAAATGTGTGAATCATACTTTATTGGAGTTAGGACTGACACCATTGAGTGAAAATGATATCGCAACTTTGTCTGTGCTTAGTGACACCCTTAAACCTTTGGAAATGTCTATACAAAAAATTTCTGCAAACTCTTCGCCTTTAGCTGATGCTGAAGGTATTCTTAAATTTTTACTTTAACACTTTTCAACAATTCAAAACCAATTACAGTAAACTACGGATAAGTGCACATCGCATAAATGCAAAAACCGCATAAGAAGAATTTTCGAAACTGTCAAAGTGAATAGACGTGTTTATTGTCGCTCTGCGTATAAAAAAAATCCTAAAGAATTTGTAAAGCCCACAAGAGTGTTAAAAACGGGTCAAATTATAGCATGAAAATAACATAAACAACACCGATATACTGCTGTAAAGACATTAAGTCCTTCCGTTTTTATATAAACAAACAAACTTTCCAAAAACATTCTTTTTTGTTAAAATCTTTTTTTTTTTTACCCTGCAAACATAAACACTATCACATATACAAAAATTTTCAACTGTGTGAGTGAGAGTAGCTTGAGAATAGAGAATTCGCTCAACAATAACAAATCAAAACAACGAAAACGAAAACATCACAAAAAAAAGAACAACTTCCCGCCGATCTACACAAACTAAAAAGCATAGACAATCAATTGTATAACTCACTATGGACTCAAGTACGAATCCTACTCACTTTTCTGCCACCACTAATACTCTTTTAGACATTTTCTTTAAATCAGCCTCTACCAAAATCTTAATGTATGAACAATTGTTAGCACCAGTATTCTCAAAGCATGACTTAATATTTACTATTGTTGATTTTAATATATCTTCGGAAAGATCTAGAGAATATTATAACTTTCGAGACTTTAAAAGAATAAATTACAATGCATTGCATAGAGATTTGATAGACGTACCTTGGAATCAGATATACACAATACCATCAGCTGACGATCAATTACAATTTTTTAATAATAACATGATTAATCTATACAACAATTTTGTTCCTATGATAACTAAAAAAATTGTCCATATGAATAAACCGTGGTTCTCTGATGAAATTAAGAAATTTATAGACTTTCGTGATAAGGCCTATGCGAGATGGAAACGGTACAAAACTTCAATTTTGCATAACATTTACCGGTCTTTGAGAAAATATGTGACATCTTTAACTCGGGCTGCTAAAATTAATTTCTATGGGAAAAGACTTTCACATTCAGTAAACAATAAAAGGAAATGGAAGGAAATACGTGATGTTGTGGTAATAAGTAAAACACCCTCACATGCTATTATAACTGATATTGATGAATTGAATACAAAATTCGTCAACATATCGATACCTTATGGCAATGTTGCATTTTATAACCAATTTCAGCAGCCAACAATACAAACTGATTTCCAATTTATTGGCTTAACAGCCGTTGAAGTTATAAATTCTATTGCTCGAATAAAATCCAATGCAATTGGTTCAGATGAAATTCATCCAGTTTTTCTAAAAATTATTCTTCCAACTTTGCTGCCACATATCACTCATATTTTTAACACAATTGTTACTTCATCCGTCTTCCCATCTTGCTGGAAACATGCAAAAATACTACCAATACCAAAAACCAATAATGATTTCCGACCCATTGCAATACTGCCGTTTCTTTCAAAAGCACTGGAACATCTCCTAAGCACTCAGATAAATGCATTCCTTTCCAACAATAAACTGCTCAATAGTAGACAATCTGGTTTCCGTTCTAACCACAGTTGTTTAACTGCTCTCACGGATGTCATTGAAGATATTCGTAGAAAAATGGATAACGGTCATGTCACATTTTTGATTTTGTTAGATCACTCCAAAGCATTTGATAGCGTCGATCATGACATTTTATTATTTAAACTACGGCACCTCTTTCTCCACTACGGCTATTAAACTACTATCCTCTTACCTAAATAGCAGAACCCAATCAATCTTCCATAATGATAACATATCTAATAGTTTGATCGTCCCCAGGGGAGTACCGCAAGGATCTATATTGGGACCCCTACTCTATACTATGTACTCCAATGATTTGCCACAAGTGATCAAAAACTGTAGTGTTCAAATGTATGCCGATGATGTACAGTTGTACATTAGCTGTCATATTACCGAAATTGATGAATGCATACGGAAAATTAATCTAGATCTAGCATCTATACTTGACTGGGCAACTTATAACGGATTGTGTATTAATCCGTCAAAGTCAAAGTGCATAATAATTCATAAAAGAAGACAACATCCCTTAGTAAATAGCACTATCAATCTTGGTGAATTTAATATTGAATTTGTAAATACTGCCAAAAATCTAGGTATTACAATAAGAAGTAATTTGAGCTGGTCCGATCATGTTAACGCAACATCGGGTAGAGTTTATGGCATGCTTAGAAACCTATGGTCAACACAATGGTTTACTCCATTACATATTCGAAAATTAGTGGCAAAAGCTTATTTGATTCCTACCCTATTATATGGTTGTGAACTGTTTTCTAATTGCAACACAGAGTCCAAAAACAAACTTCGGGTTACTTTCAATAACATCACGAGATATGTGTATGGTCTCAAGCGTTATGACAGGGTTTCTGGCCATTCCAAGCAGATATATGGGGTGACATTTGAAAATCTATTAACATGTAGAACCCTAATATATTTACATAAAATTATTACAACACGGCAACCAAATTACCTTTATGAAAGACTCGAATTTCTAAGATCTAACCGAGGTAGGAAAATTAAGCAAATTAGACATAATAGCCATGCATCTGAACTTCATTTTTACATACATGCAATTCGTGTTTGGAATCAGCTACCCCCTCAACTACAAAACACCAACAACGCAGCGCAATTCAAAAAACATATATTCGACTATTTTAAATAAACAAAATTAAAAATTCAAAAACTCTGTATGACTATAATATGATAACGTAAAACAGCTTGTTGATCTTCACAATACAAGATTCTTACTATTATTATTAATTTTTAGTGAAAAGCAATCAAAACTTTAGACTTATTTATAACCTTGTTAATTATATTTGACCATTTGCAATAAACAAAGATTTATAAAAATTAACGACTATAAATATGTTATCTTAATACAAAATTTATTATATTCTTTTGTTTGTTTTATCAGTTATTTATTTAAAGCACTATATTATTATTATTATATTATTATTATATTATTATTATATTATCTTTATCTTTATACTTTGTAAGCCAAATTTTATAATAACAAATTTTTTACCAGTACTTTAAATATAAGAAGTCACTCTTGTTGTATTGGTAATGATAAAAATAAATAAATAAATAAATAAATAAGTGCACTGGTACTCGAAGCCATATGTTTACATACAAAAATACACAGATAAGTGCAACACGTATAAATGCAAAAACCGGATAAATGCACAACTTTTGCTAACCTGAAAGTGCTTTTTAGTACAACTTTGCATACATAAATGCAAATCTCTCATACTAAATAAATGTAGATTATGATTTAGAGAAACTGGAGAAAAAGATATATAAGGTTGGAACAGAAAACACGGTTTAAAAAAAGATTTCAGACTTTTTCATCACACGTGGTTTAGGTGAATCGAATTAAGTGCAATTTAATATGTATTTTGCAAAAAACAATGTTGCAAAATATGATTGCAATGATTCATTAACAGCTCTTATTTTGGCACAGAACTGAATATTTTTAATTTTTTTGTTTGAAATATGAAAAACACTAAAACAATTAAGTATAAATTTGTGATTTTTTTACCTTAAAATGAACTGATTTTATAAGTTTTTATTAAAACCTGTTATGTAAATCAAACCAAATATAAATAAAAACATTAAACAGCTTAATATTTTAATTATTTTCTTAAAGTTCCGTCCAAACTGAACTGGTGTTACAGATTAATAAAAATAATCTAATGTTAGTATAAATACAATAATCGTTCACTTATGCAATGTTTGTGTATATGCAATAGTTGTGCACCTTTCCGAGTGTTGTATAAATGCAAAAACCGCATAAGTGCACAAAAAGTCGCGCGAAAACCGATGTGCACTTATCCGTAGTCTACTGTATCAATAAATTTATATGCAATTTTCAAAAGACGTATATCAGAACGACGTGTTCAAACCCCGAATACTCTCATTTTGTATTTAAGTACGAGTAAACTCCCAATTAGTGACGCATTTCTAAAATATTCAATATTAAACGCCTTGTACACTATAAGTCCAAATAGTACACTGAGTGAAAGGGCATTTTCAATGTCAAGTTTTATAAAAACCAAAGAAAAAAATAGGTATACACCCAAGCACTTAAATTGTATCTTATTTCTTAAATGTTACTTTAGGTAAAACTAAAGATTAAATTAAATATATTTATATATAATCAACTATTTACAAATGAATTGTTTTGTTTCGTTTGTCTTTGTTAAAATGACAAACTGATCTCACTAATGTTTTGCATTGTAATTATAATTAAACTAAAAGTTTACTTTTTATAGGTATAATTGATTTGTTTTCTATTATTTTTTAATAAAATTTTTTGTCAAAAATTGTGTTTTAATTTGTTATTTGGCATAATTTTGAAAACCGGATTATCCGGTTTTTTGTGAATTTCAAAAAAAGCAACCGGTTTTTTTAAATGTCATTTTTCGAATAATTCGAAAACCGGTTTTCGCAAAAACCCGAATAATTGATCACCCTAATCTATATATATAAAAATGGTGGCAAAAATGTATAGTAATTCATCAATTGAGAACGGCTAGACCGATTTTGGTAAAATTTTTTTTCAGTTGTTCATAATTGCCAGGAGAAGGTTTATGTAAAAGAAAATTTTGGGAAAATCCTCCGGAAAAGCCGGAAAATTGGAAAAACCGAAAATTAATTTTTTGTATGGAATTTTGTGTGCAATTGTTACGAATGATTTTTCGAATAGAAAAATAAAAAAATTTTGGTGGAAAATTCGAAAAATTTTAATTCTATTTTTCCACGAAATTTTGCTTTTTGTCGTATGATTTGATAGTTTTGAACGATGTAACTGCGAAAAATTTCCGATAATTATTTGGAAATGACTTATCGAATGAAAAAAAAAAATTCTTGATGGAAACTCGGAAAATTCCCGAAAAACTCGAAAAACTTTGAATTTTTCGACGAGGTTTTGCAATGTATCGCTTGATCCATATTGGCTTTTCGACTGAAAAATAGCGGAAAAATGCAAAATATTTGGATTTTCTTTTTCGATGAAATTTACCATTTTATCGTATGGTTTGATAATTTTATATGATGTTAATTTGAAAAATTTCGGATAATTATTCCGAAATAACTTTTCGAATGGAAAAATAGAAAAACTTTTGGTGGAAAATTTGGAAAAACTCGAAATATTTGGATTTTTCGACGAAATTTTGCATTGTATCGCTTGATTTGATGATTTCAGACGACGTAAAAGGGGAAAATTTGTATTATGCTTGGAAAATGTCGGATTATTGTAAAATTTATTATGTTAAAAAACATTTTGCGTGAATTTTTGGTGGAGAAGTAAACGAGATAGATAATAGATGGCGCTGTGCTGGGATCAATGAAGCGACCTGATAGATGCCGCTATACGTTGACTTATGCTTTGCGCGATTTGACAGGTGTTCTTTTAGCATTGTTATTTGAAAATTTTGAAAAAAATCGAAGGCATAATTTTTGAAATTAACTATTCTAGGAATATCATTAGCAAAGTATTATCTCAACGTTTGGGTGTTTTCGAAAAAGTCTGATTTTGTGTCGTAGTGTTGTTATTAAAAAAGTGAACAATTCTTCCAATTTTTTTTCGAAATTTCTTGCAAACGTTCAGATTCAAGGGCACATACACTATCTAGCGGGCGCTTTGTTACCACTATCAAACGAAGATAATAATTTCCTACAGATCTATTTCATCGGCAATTGAACTTCTGCAGGAACATAACGCATTGGTCAGATTGTTCAAAACCGCATTGGATACAATGCATTCATACATTGTTCGCGATCATTATAGCCGCGTGTCATTGGTAGAACCTGAGCGCATTGTGGGAAAAATACAAGGACGAGATAGCTACACAGGGTTCGCACGACAACTTATAATTTCGATCTTGATATTAAGGACGAGACGCGCAACGAAGCGTTTATTCTGATCGAACACATGTGCGTGCTCATGTGTGGCAGTCTACTGTCGAAATTGGAAATATCAGCGCCAAATCGTTCGATGCACGATGCAATCAATCGTGAACTGAAACGTTAAGACTATGATCGAGATAAGATGGCTGAAAGAGTCCGAACAAATATGCTGCTGTTGAATGCCGATCAAAGGAACATGTAGCATTCGCTGTGTCCGGAGATTTTCGTCAAACACTTTCCGTCATCCCGAAATTTACTGCTGCTGATGAAATTAATGCATGCCTAAAATCGTCGTCTTTGTGGCGGCATGTCAAGAAGTTGAAATTTGCTACGAACATGAGAGTGACATTGCAAAACGACCCATTGGCTACTGAATTTTCAAGGCAGCTACTGGCGCTTGGTAATGGCCAATTTCCTGTTGATGTTTCAAATGGATTCATGATGTTCCCGACAAATTTGCTAGTTTACATTCTAGATAGGATTAGTGAACAGGCCATACCTGCAGCTAGGAATAAGGACGTCAATAGCTTGAATGTTTTTATTCAAAGTCAAATAGGTGAAGAACTGCATTCATACAAATCCGTTGACAGCGTGACCGATGAGAATGAGGCGACCAACTATCCGACACCATTTTTGAACTCTCTAGATGTGCCATGAACTCCGCCGCATAATTTACAGCTGAAGGTGGGATCCATCATAATCATGTTGCGGAATCTGAATCATCCAAAATTGTGCTACTGTACGTGGTTGTCCGTCAAAAAACTGATGAACGATGTGATTAAATCCGATCTTTCCTTCCAATTCAAGCGAATTCAATTCCCCATTTGATTGGCTTTGGTGATGACAATCAATAAATCGCAAGGCCAATCGTTGCAAGTTTGTAGGATCAATTTCTAATTTCCCTGCTTTTTCGCACTGTCAACTGTACGTTGCCTGTACGCAAACCGTCTTCATTGTTTGTTTATGCGTCGGAAAACAAATCGAAAAACATTGTTTATCAGATCGCACTTCACTGATTTCAATTAAATTTAAATAAATTACATTAATATTTGAACTATCTGTGTTTTACTATTACCCTGGAGCTTATATGATGGCGTTATTCGTCGTATTCGAGACGAAATTCGTCGGGTCCGGAGTTTTATGGCAGAACAACGTTTGCCGGGTCAGCTAGTTTTAGAATATATATCTAACATTTAAAAGTGGATTTAAAACCAAATTAATTCACAAATCTACGCACTTCATAATTAGTGGATGTCATATTGGAATACCCTTTGCAAGGACTTTGCGCAGAAGGTAAAGATAAAGAGACATCTTTGCGTGGCGTTCCAGAGTGACGGCGTTGTTTTCTCACAACACAAAGATTTGATTTTCGTGTACATATATGTATATACATAAAGAAATGGATGATCGGCTGATGATGATCAATATTTAAGGAAAGCAAAGAACAAGATGGCAAAGTCGAATGAAAAGGGAAATCACGCCTTTTATGGTTGCATCAATGATTGGTTTGTGTCTGATCATCATCGAATGGGGCATATCTTCATTTCAGTGTACACTCTCGTCTGTATAGTATTGTATACATATGTGTTAGAGAGTATAAGTGTGTCGGAAAGTTTGTTGAAGATCACTATCGTAACTTGAGTAGGCATATTATACTTAATTAAAACCAAATGCTGCCTGATGTCTGACTGCGGCCTTATACAGAAAGCGATGGACGCAATGTAAGGTATACAAAAGGTGTCCTCCGCACCGATATCGATCGGTTAAAGAATACAACAACAACATCCACAACATGCCATCTAAATAAAATATTTGCATGCCGAAGTGGAAAAATATCGAAAGATGAAAAAATAGTATGCAGTGGTTTTTTTTTGTTGGAGTTTTGTTTTACCGCATAAATAGACAGTGCGACAGCGCTATGAAAGGATAGCACATAAAAACAGTATAACTGCACTGAAAGGGCGTTCAAATCTAATTTTCAAATAGTGTATTGTATTGTGGATGTATTTTCAATATTTCAATATTTTTACAGTTGAAAAATAAAAAGGAAATATTACTCGCTTGTGCGTTAACCAAACAAATAAAAAGGACGGATAGTTTTTCTTTTTCCGCAATATTTCATTTCCCGGGAAATCGGAAAATTTTTCTCAAACTCGGAAATTCCCGGCATTTCCCAATTTAACAACTTTACCAAAATAAAATTAATAAGATAAATAATTTTATTAATAAAAGAATAATGTTGAAACTTTGCATGCAATTACTCATTTATAAAAAAAAGAAAAAACATAACAAAACCTTTTGTAACAAATCACAAAATTCATATTTGAGATCAAAATTAAAAATTTGTTTTAAGATATAGAATTATAATAAAAATAATAACATATATAAAAGGAATTAATCTATCTTGTTAGGCTCATAAAAAAACCTATTTCTAATTTTATTAACAAACACGTCTGTAAAGGAAAATATTCTTTCACTCTCGGCGTACTGTTAAAGGTACGTCAAATAAAAGCTTTGTTTTTGTCACTTCCCTCAAAATATTTGAATACATTTTTATACCATCACCCTTAGGGATAAGGGTATATATCATTTGATACGACCCAAAAGTGTATCACATAGAAGGAGTTACTTTAGACCCTAGGTTTCTTTGAACCAAATTCGATTCATGACTTTTTGAGTCGGTTGAGCCATGTCCGTCTGTCTGTCATTCGAAAGACGCAACCAAATGTTTTGAAATTACGAGTTAATATTTCCCCAAAACTACTTACGGTATTGCAAATGGGCTACATGGCCCCGCCCCTTCTGGTACCTCCCATACAAATACATCATTCCGCCCACTTTAGAAATCGAGTAATAATATCAATACACCCAACGGGATTTTGTACTTAGTAAAGCAATAACAGGATAAAGTTTCGTAAAAAAATTGGAGGTCTAGCCACGCCCCTTCTGGAACCTCCCATACAACGACTTACGTCGTCCCGATTGGCGTCGTTTCGATTTGCGTCGTTTTTTAAAAACTGGAAAAATTCGATTTGCGTCGTTGCAATTTCAAGTTGCGTCGGTCCGAGTTGTGCCGTTTTGCCCCAAATTTGCGTCGTTTTGGTTTCAAATTGCGTCGCTAAAAACGGTTAAAATTTTTTACTGCATCTACTTCTTATAAAAATACATATTTAAATTAATTTAATTTTTTATACAGTGTTGTTCAAGAGAGTTTGTCGATCGTAATGATTATTTATCAATTTGTGTTAGTGCTTCATACGATACTTTGGCTAAACGATCTGAAAAGATTTTTTTATTGTTGATATTAATGATCAATTCATTGTCACGCACTAGGATGACGCGTTTCGAACTCCATGACGAGTTCATCTTCAGAAACCCTTTGTGACGAATTGATGCAATGTGGTACATCATCAGCTGTATATATATCTACAATTATGTCAAACATGTACATGCGAAGTAGATATCAGCCGAAAATGTCCAACATCAATTTGAATTTGAATTTAACCGTTAATATTCAACATGAGAATGGAGGATATTTTTCCCCACAATTCCCTTTTTTCACCTCAAAGCTTGCTTTTTTCAAGGAGATTTGTTGGTAAACTAAGCTTAGTAAAGCATAGTTTTTTGGCCTGGCCATGCCAGTGTATTTTCATACAGTGTTGTTCAAGAGAGTTTGTCGATCGTAATGATTACACAAGGGAACAAAATTTAACTTTTTGAGTGTTGTTTGGAATTCGATAGCTGTTTTTTACTAATTTGGGGTCGCTGATTTCAAATCTAATCTCCATTTTTCTCCATCAGCTCGAATTTTTAAGTTACAGGTACTAATCGTATTTTCGACTTTTTTCCAAAAAATTATAGTTCAAAAAATTACACAAAAAATTACACATTTTAATTTTCTTCACGCTGAAAGTTAATCGGTTGGGGGCAAATTGTTATTTTTATTAGCTTTATTGAATATCATATTAAGATAGCTTTCTAAAACATGTATGTACATAATAACACAAGGGAACAAAATTGAACTTTTTGAGTGTTGTTTGGAATTCGATATCTGTTTTTTACCAATTTGGGGTCGCTAATTTCAAATCTAATCTCCATTTTTCTCCATCAGCTCGAATTTTTAAGTTACAGGTACTAATCGTATTTTCGACTTTTTTCCAAAAAATTATAGTTCAAAAAATCATAATTTTTTTTTCAAAAGCCGGATTTTAAAATTTTATTTTTTTATTAAAGGTATCGTTGTTACCTTTAAAAAAAATCAAATTTTTTAATATTACAAAAAAAAGTGACAGAGTAACGGCTGTTTTATTCAAAAAAAAAAAAAAAAATTACACATTTTAATTTTCTTCACGCTGAAAGTTAATCGGTTGGGGGCAAATTGTTATTTTTATTAGCTTTATTGAATATCATATAAAGATAGCTTTCAAAAACATGTATGTACATAATAATCGATTGAAAATTGAATGAGTTATGCTAAATTCGGTGATAACAGATTTTTCGCAATTTTTTGTTTTTACCCAAAAAAAATTAAAATTTTGTATTTTTAAAAATCATGACAAATTTGCAAATTTATTTATAGTTTAATTTTTAGTTTTGCCTCCTATTACAATATTAATTAACAGACCAAATTTAATTAATCGGCAGGTTTCAATTTGGAAGTTAAGGAAGAATATAAATTTTCCAAAAATAGGTAATTTTGTATGGGAGGTACCAGAAGGGGTGATCCGATATAGTGCAAATTCATTCCTGATTTAAATTTTCATAACCGTAAAACTTCCGCATAGTTTGACTGAATTCAGTGTACTTACAAAAAAGATATGTATGTAAGACTATTGGGGTGAGTTCGGTCAATTGTATGGGAGGTACCAGAAGGGGTATGGCAACGCTTTCGGTTTTTCTAGGGTTTGTCTACTTTTGCAAGATAAATAAACTGACCAAATTTCAATATCCTCCGGTAGTCTGTTTGGCAGCTATCGAAGATATATTAATTATCGAAAAATAGGTAATTTTGTATGGGAGGTACCAGAAGGGGTGGGGCTATTCCGCCCATTTACAATCCCATAAGTTCGTTTCGATAAATATTAATACTGATAAATTTTCATAACGATCCGTTAAGGGTTGCTCGAGTTACACTTTCACAAACATATTAATAAATGTTATTTTTGTATGGAAATCGTGATTTTTGTAAATTTAGTTATCTCAGTAAATTGTTGACAAAATCAAAAGTTGTGCAGATATTTTAATGAAATAAAGCTCATTTGATTCACACTATATTAAACTAAATGTTTTAAGACAAACACTGTGATTTTTGTTGCAATAATTTTTTTTATGAATTTTTAAAAAACAAAAAAATTTTTTTTTTGTAAATTTTTTGTTTTATTTTTTAAAACTACAACGATATCTCTGAAACTACTAAGCCAAATTAAAAACAATGTAGGCACGGATTAAAGATAATTTTGTTGACGAGTTTAAGTTTTTTTTTTTAATTGAATATGGTGAACCGTTTTCAAGTTATTTAAATATTTGTAGTGGAAGTGCCTTAGTTATGGACATAACGGTATATCGCGAAAAGTCGAGCTGATACAAAAAAACCAAGTGCAGATTTGGATTCAGCGTCCAAAATTACCTTAAAAACAATATTCAGTTCTTAAACAACAAATACATTGTTCCCTTGTGTAATCGATTGAAAATTGAATGAGTTATGCTAAGTTCGGTGATAACAGATTTTTCGCAATTTTTTGTTTCTACCCAAAAAAAAATTAAAATTTTGTATTTTTAAAAATCATGACAAATTTGCAAATTTATTTATAGTTTAAATTATAGTTTTGCCTCCTATTACAATATTAATTAACAGACCAAATTTAATTAATCGGCAGGTTTCAATTTGGAAGTTAAGGAAGAAATATTAATTTTCCAAAAATAGGTAATTTTGTATGGGAGGTACCAGAAGGGGTGATCCGATATAGTGCAAGTTCATTCCTGATTTATATTTTCATAACCGTAAAACTTCCGCATAGTTTGACTGAATTCAGTGTACTTACAAAAAAGATATGTATGTAAGACTATTGGGGTGAGTTCGGTCATTTGTATGGGAGGTACCAGAAGGGGTATGGCAACGCTTTCGGTTTTTCTAGGGTTTGTCTACTTTTGCAAGATAAATAAACTGACCAAATTTCAATATCCTCCGGTAGTCTGTTTGGCAGCTATCGAAGATATATTAATTATCGAAAAATAGGTAATTTTGTATGGGAGGTACCAGAAGGGGTGGGGCTATTCCGCCCATTTACAATCCCATAAGTTCGTTTCGATAAATATTAATACTGATAAATTTTCATAACGATCCGTTAAGGGTTGCTCGAGTTACACTTTCACAAACATATTAATAAATGTTATTTTTTATGGAAATCGTGATTTTTGTAAATTTAGTTATCTCAGTAAATTGTTGACAAAATCAAAAGTTGTGCAGATATTTTAATGAAATAAAGCTCATTTGATTCACACTATATTAAACTAAATGTTTTAAGACAAACACTGTAATTTGTGTTGCATTATTTTTTTTTATGAATTTTTAAAAAACAGAAATTTTTTTTTTTTTGTAAATTTTTTGTTTTATTTTTTAAAACTACAACGATATCTCTGAAACTACTAAGCCAAATTAAAAACAATGTAGGCACGGATTACAGATAATTTTGTTGACGAGTTTAAGTTTTTTTTTGTAATTGAATAAGGTGAACCGTTTTCAAGTTATTTAAATATTTGTAGTGGAAGTGCCTTAGTTATGGACATAACGGTATATCGCGAAAAGTCGAGCTGATACAAAAAAACCAAGTGCAGATTTGGATTCAGCGTCCCAAATTACCTTTAAAACAATATTCAGTTCTTAAACAACAAATACCGTGTTCCCTTGTGTTATTTATCAATTTGTGTTAGTGCATCATACGATACTTTGGCTAAACGATTATGTTTTTTCTTAATTTATTGTTTTCTTATTTCTTTATAGTAATTATAAACATTTGTTGATGTAAATTAAATAAACTAAAATGTATTCGCACTTGTTTTTTTTTTATCAAAAATACAAAATTTCTTACTCTTCTTGGAATATTTGCCCCAATAAATAAAATTTCAGTGCATTTATATAGAAAAAGGTGATTCGATTTTCGTCGCGTTTCTCCGGTCCTCATAAACGACGCAAGTCTGGGCTCTAGTGTAACAATACCAATATAATAGCATTTTTTTGTTTAACTGAGGGTGAGGGTATATGTAAGTCGGGTTGCCCAACTGAAACTTTCTTAATGGTTGGAGACTATTTTCAGTCTGTTTTTGTAGTTCATTGGCTTTATTGATGCCTTTTTAAAATGTGTTGAAATGATATTTCTGGTGCATCATCATCTTCGTCGGACATCTTCACCATTACAAGGGCCACCATTTTTCAGCACGAAAAAAACGGTTTTCAGTACTTAAAACAGCATGAAAAACCCTTGAAATAAGCACGATTAATTTTATTTTCAGCATTTATTATTTTTTTATTTATTGAAAATCAAACAAAAAACAATTTTATATCTATTAAAGAAGTAATAAAAAACCAATAAGTAAATTAACAAAATTATTCAGTCGGGTATTCATCAAAAAATAGTAATTTTCAAACAAAAAAAAAAAAAATTTCTTCAATTTTTTAAGGTAAAACTTTTACTCTGGTTTGTAAAAAAATTTCCATATATAGAAAAAACACGTTCCACGTCACACGATGAAACGGGAGCGTATTTAAAAAGTGTTGATTCAGCAGGCGAATATTTTCCGATGAACGCACTTGTCGTTTTGGATATTTTAAAAATAATATTGTTGATTTTAGTGATTTCCACAAAGCCAGAATTTCGCGCAAGTAAGGCAGTCATTTTTAAAATAATTTTTATCAGATGTTTTCCTTTCATTCAATGGCAATCCGCTTGACTCAATTTTTGTGATGGCATGCCGGATGCAGTTTGTTTTTATGAAGGAAAAGTCGGATTACAAATTTTCATTAGAAAGAACCTTTTTGATTTATGGCAATGCTTCAGAATCATTTTCGTTAAACTCTTGAATGACTTCCCTTATGTCTTCCAAATAATTAGTATAATACTCCGCTGCTTCCAACCACGTTCCCCATCGTGTCGTTATTGGTTTAGGTTATAGAGGCACATTAGGTTTCATTAGTTAACATTTTTGTTTTCGATAAGGCGCCTGAAAAATATAGGAATATAAAATCGAACGATCTTAGCTATCGATAAAAACAGGGCTATTACAAAATCTTGAAGCCCTTGCTTGTGATATGTAAAAATTTTCAATTGATAGAAACATATTTTTATCAAAATTTATCAAAAATTTAAATAAGGGCAAAAACAGCATAAAAAAGCTTGAAATCGTTAAATTAAGCAGCATCAGCAATATTCAGCATATGCTGAAAATTGGTCGCCCTAATCATTACACAATGGTTCCATAACGGTTTTTTTTAATTAATTCTGTAACTTTTGAACTAATAATGGTATCTTGATGAAATTTAAAATAGTTTAGGTTGGGGTGTTTTCGAGATGATTTGGAAATTTGCCTACTGGTTGTAGGGGGACACTGGATGGCCCTCCAATGATAGTCACCTAAAATTTCAAATGTTTGAGGAAAGTGCATTTACATAGTGCTTCAAAAACCTTTCGAAAACATACCAAATTTGAGTATTTTTGGAGAAATGATATCGTATATGAAAAAAGCGTAAAATTCAAACGGACTGGAATATCTTAACTGAATTTTGAAAAATGTACATAAAATTGCCCTTAAAAACACAGATAACAATATGTTGCCATATCATTCACCGGAAGAATTGTTTTTACAAGCGTAAGAATATGTATGTTTTTTGAAATGTTGTACTTCCGATTCTTATAACTTTTGTTTGGAACAACGTATTGACAACATACTTTCACCAATTTTATTAGCAATCCAACGATATGAATTACTTTACATTCCAAGAAAAACCGAGCTCACAATCTAAAAATACTAAATCAAGCTCGTCGGAAAATGACACAATTTTGTTTCTCAAATATCACTTGAACTTCATGAGATAACATATACATTAGACCTGGCGTTAAAAAGTTTTTTTTGGAATCTTGAGTGTGGGTAGCGATTAAAATATGAGAAATGATGCCAAAATTGATATAGCGAATTTTCAGGCTGATCGGATGGTGCCAACCCGTGCCCCAATGAGGTCAAAGGTCAACATTTTTTAAAAACCACCAAAAAACTCTTTTGATTGCTTTTTGTTAGTTTTTTATAAATAAAATTACTATATAATGTTTTTTCCTTAAATTTCATTAAAAGGGTTTATAAGTATTATTTTAAATCAGTAAAGATTTTGTATAGACTGGGAGGTCCTTACGTTAACCCTCTACAATGTGCAGCAAGTACTGTTTATCGTCTTCGTTGTGTATTAAGCATTTGTAAGAGTCAATTATTAGTCTGACTATTGTTTCGACGGCATTTACAACAGTAATGCTTTTGACGATCAGCTTCCCTTTAAAAAATGGCTTAGAAATTTGATGGATTAAAGCGTAAGAAATCCATAGAAATCTCCAAACGAGTAAAAAAATATTTTGTGTTCGTAGTCAGAAAAGAGCTCAAATACTGGGATGTGAATAATTTGAAATTATTAACATCATCACCGATATAATGGTCTTTATCAGACTTAGACCATCTTTTCTTTTATTTCTGAGTCTACATGTGGGTCAAAAAAGGCAAGTGCAACTGTTTTCTTCGATAAATACCACTGTTTTTTTTCCAATAGCGCTGTATATATTTTAAGTATCAAAACAGCCAATAATCCTCTTTATTAGTTGCATATTACTATTTGGACTATAGAGACTTACTAAAAAAATTCACATATTACGAGTTCCATTCAACTAAACCTCAGAAATTTTAAAGTGTGCGTGAAAAATATAAATTTTTAAACAATAGATGTCCCTGTACATTAAGCTTGCATGTGACGTCACTCCAGGTGCACGAAATGTGAAACTGGGAATGCTACCACCAATAAATATAAATGCAAGTTGTATAAGTTCTCTATAATCATGCCGAATATGTACTTTCGCTTAATATTTAAGACAAAAGGGCCGTTTTTTGCAGCAGTTGTGTCAAAACATATAATTTCTAATGAATTCAGAATATCAATTTATAGTAAATAGGCGTAGACTGATTGAGCTACTGTAGAACCAGTTTAATCTTTAATGCTGGGGATAGCTATAAATTTTTCATAGTTCTATCACGTCAACCCAGTAGCCAAACGAACAACTTTAGCTATTCCAGCAATTGCGTTTCGTGGCATGATGGTTAGAAAATGCGACTACCATGCGGGAGATCTCAGGTTCAATTCCCGCCTATATTTATCTTTCAAAAATAGAAAGCGTTTTAATTTCCAGCAAAGCGGAATGCTGTCCTATACATTCATGAGGTGTAAAGGAAAATTAAGTTTTTTAAGTACGGTCTAAATCTGATAAAAACCATTATATCGGTGATGATGTTAATAATTTCAAATTATTCACATCCCAGTATTTGAGCTCTTTTCTGACTACGAACACAAAATATTTTTTTACTCGTTTGGAGATTTCTACGGATTTCTTACGCTTCAATCCATCAAATTTCTAAGGCCAAGCATTATTTAAAGGCCAAGCATTTTTTAAAGGGAAGCTGATCGTCGAAAGCATTACTGTTGTGAATGCCGTCGAAAAAATAGTCAGACTAATAACTGACTCTTACAAATGCTTAACACACAACGAAGACGATAAACAGTACTTGCTGCACATTGTAGAGGGTTAACGTAAGGACCTCCCA
The DNA here is from genome assembly GCA_964034835.1 of Muscina levida. Lineage (NCBI taxonomy): Eukaryota > Metazoa > Arthropoda > Insecta > Diptera > Muscidae > Muscina > Muscina levida. The sequence goes on along the minus strand of OZ035883.1, from coordinate 89,793,138 downwards.
GTCTATAAAAAATTTAATGAAAATTAAGGAAAAAACATTATATATATAGTAATTTTATTTATGAAAAACTAACAAAAAGCAATTAAAAGAGTTTTTTGGTGGTTTTTAAAAAATGTTGACCTTTGACCTCATTGGGGCACGGGTTGGCACCATCCGATCAGCCTGAAAATTCGCTATATCAATTTTGGCATCATTTCTCATATTTTAATCGCTACCCACACTCAAGATTCCAAAAAAGGCTTTTTAACACCAGGTCTAATATACATGGCATCATGTTTTTTTAAGGTTGTTCAAATCACTATCTTAAAGTATTTAAATATTGCTTTACATCTTTTAAATCGGTCCATAAAAACACTTTCCTCGAAATTTCCTTGAAATTTTGACACACCCGACTTTGGAATGCCATCCAGTGGCTCCCTCACACAATAGGGAGCCAAAAATAACCTCAGTTTTGACTTTTTATAGTTTCACCAAAATACCATTATCTGATCAAAAATGACAGTATTAATTTCAAAAACCCGTTTGGAACATTTTGTACATTGTGGATGACATGATAGAAATTTAGTTTTCTCTAAATTATGATATGAATCCACTGTAGCCGTATTTACCCAAATATTGGCAAGCCGCCTTCAAAACAATATTTTTTGAAACTCTATTAATTCCAACTTTACTACAACTTTTTAATGCTTAAAAACAAAAAATGAATTCAGCAGAAAATGGATTCTTAAGAAGTTGAAATCAATCTCTAATCTTAACAAAATCTTCAAAATGAATAGAAAGTTTCGATCTCACATCTTCCAACAATTGAAAATCTTGCCCACGATTATTAGCATTCTCACAATTTTCTTGAGAGGCACTTAGTGATGGAAAATACAAAATTCTTCATACTTTAAATCGGTTTCGAACAATGGCACAATTATTGCAGTTAATAATTGTGCAGTTACATTTCAAAACTTGATTATACTTCTTTTGGCCGAACTGAGTTTAATATTCTTTGTTGCTCCGTAGCATTGATTTAAAAACTCGCCGAAAATATAATTATCTGCCCCTATTTTTCAGGTAGGGGCAGATAAGTACAACATGAATCTGTTTTTGAAATTTCTTGAGTCGTCTTTCGAGGCATGAATCAAATTTGGTTCACAGGAACCTAGAGTCTAAAGTGACTCCTTCTATGTGTTACACTTTTCGGTCGTATCAAATGATATATACCCTCCTACCCCTAGGGTGAGGGTATAAAAATACGAAATAAGAAATTAAAATTCCTTTAATTTGATCATATATTATATCTCTGCATAATTAATAATCTGTTTCATACTTTTTAATAAATTTATGAAAAAAGAAAAAATTTTAATTTTATTTTATTTAAAAATAATAAAAAAAAAAATCCAAAACGCAAAAATGTGTCACTTCTTACTACTTAACCCTTAACGTCACATAACCTTTGAACAAAACTAGAAATAGATCATGAATCGTGTATCGCGTTTCGCTTTTATTCACAATCAAATGAATGTATCTCATTTTGGAAAATATAATTTTTTTCCATTCAGGATATGTGGGTGGTGGGCTAGGGTGTTCCTTACATGGGATTTTTGGGAGTTTGGTTCAGAAAAAGGTGTTAGTAGCGAATTTAGACATCGAGCTCCAACTTCCGTTTGTTATATACAAAATAACGAAATTTCGCTCCGATAGTTAGACGTTAGAGTGTGCCGTAATGAGGTCAAAGTTTGAATTTGTGTTCGAATCATTCTCTTATAGATATCACGATATTTGATGCAAAAGTAGGAGTATTTTTGAAAAAAAAATTAAAATTGCATTCCGAAGTAGGTAATTGCAGACCACCATACATTTCACCAATTTAGCATTTATCCGTTCCAGAGATATCTGGCGTTAAAAACGATTTCTCACATTAAATATGCCAAAGACTTTTAACTCTACATTTTAATCTCTGATTCCATCTGAATACACTTTGTTCTACTTTCGAGTGACACCAAAACCATTAATATCCAATTCTTCTTTCAGAAGACATTCTACATTTTATACTCCAACATCATTAAATATTGTTGACATTTTGAATGAAATTTGATTGATGTCAACAGTGTTTTATTAAATCGAAATGCTTTAAATATTGATAATTACACAGTTCAACACATAAATTGGTGCCGCCTTCGTACCCAGCTATTTTTGAAGTATATACTGAGACTAAAACCAGTACAGAAATTTCAGTCAGTTGGACTGACTGATAAATACCATCACCCAATATAAGATATTGTTTAAGTCTTGAGTTATTGAAATTAACCGATTTGTATTTAAAACCAGTTAGACAGTTTCAATCGGGCAACCCAACTTACATTTACCCTTACCCTCAGTAAAACAAATAATTTTCTTTTATATTGATATTATTACTCGATTTCTAAAGTGGGCGGAAAGGTACATTTGTATGGGAGGTTCGAGAAGGGGTGTGGTTAGGCTTTCAGATTTATTCTCCATTACTTTATCCTGTAATAGCTTTCTTATTACAGAATTTGGGCACGATTGCCTTGGGTGTACTGATATTATTAGTACATCCCTAAAGTGGGCGGAAAGGTACATTTGTATGGGAGGTACCATAAGGGGCGTCGCTAGACTTCCAATTTTTTTTCCAAAACTTTGTCCTGTTATAACATAACAAAATATAGAATTTGGGCACGATCGTGTCGAGTGTATTGATATTATTACCCTATTTTTAAAGTGGGCGGAGTGGTACATTTGTATGGGAGGTACCAGAAGGGGCCTGTCTAGACTTCCAGATTTTTTCTCCAAAACTTTATCCTGCTTGAACTTTACCAAATACAGAATTTGGGCACGATCGCGTTAGGTCTTTTAATAATAATAATCGATTTCTAAAGTGGGCGGTACCAGATGTGTATGGGAGGTACCAGATGGGGCGTGAATAGACTTCAAATTTTTTTCTCCAAAACTTTATCCTGTTATAGCTTTACTAAAAATAGAATTTGGGTACGATCACGTTTAATTTATTGATATTATTTCTCCATCTCTATAGTGGGCAAAAAGGTAGATTTGTATGGGAGGTACCAGAAGGAGCGTGGCTAGGCTTTCAAAATTTTTTCCAAAACTTTATCCTGTTATAGCTTTACTAAATACAGAATTTGGGGACGATCCCGTAGGGTGTATTGATATTATTACTCGATTTCTAAAGTGGGCGGAGTGATGTATTTGTATGGAAGGTACCAGAAGGGGCAGGGCCATGTAGCCCATTTGCAATACCGTAAGTAGTTTTGAGAAAATAATACCTCGAGCAAAATTTCAAAACATTTGGTTGCGTCTTTCGAAAGTTATCGTGCGAACCAGCCGGACAGCCACCAGACAGACAGACAGACAGACGGACATGGCTCAAACGACTTAAAAAGTCATGAATCGAATTTGGTTCAAAGAAACCTAGGGTCTAAAGTCACTCCTTCTATGTGTTACACTTTTGGGTCGTATCAAATGATATATACCCTCATCCCAAAGGGTGATTGTATAAAAATCCCCAAAGGATTTGGCCCCATTACATCGAAACATTTTTTTATGGATACTCCAATATTTTCACCCCAATACGATTTTGTTATCTTTTTTAGGGAGTCCATAATTCATTAACTGTTCGGAATTTTTTCTTTTCGTCTTCGGCAAAGTTGTAGATCTAAACCAGAGCATAAAATAGACCGACCCAAAAAAATTGCATCTAGTGCATGAAAATTGTAAAAATATGGGAAAAAAGGCTATTTTTTCTGGTTTAGATCTACAACTTTGATTTGATCAATGTTCATGCGAAAATTGCAAAATTTTGTCGAAAAAAATCAATTTTTTTGCACTTTTCCGGAATTTTCCGAGTTTTTCCCTAAGAGTTTTCTATTTCTCCATTCAAAAAGCCATTCCGTAACAATTGCACACATAATTCCAGACCAAAAACCAATTTTCCGAAGGATTTTCCCAATATTTTCTTGCACAAAACCTAATTACGAACAATTGAAAAAAAAATTTAGCTAATTTGGCCAGCCGTTCTCTCTTGATGAATTACTACACACTTTTCACACCCTTTTTATACATATAGATTTCACATTAAACCGAATTTTTCTAACCATCACAGCGAATTTTCCACCTTCACGTCGTCTAAAATCATCAAATCAAGCGATACAATGAAAAATGTCGTTGAAAAAATTCAAAACTTTTGAGTATTTTCCGAGTTTTCACCATGAATTTTTCTATTTTTCCAGTCGAAAAGACATTTCGGAATGATTTTTTTTCTTTGTCAACTTTGTAGACCAGTAAATTTAATCAAGAGACCCCATCGCAGGAGACCTCACCATACCGTTACTACAGCTAGATGATGATCCATTCCAAATCGTGGGATAAGTTCAGATGCTTCTATAGATCATCTAACATACACCCTATTATTTTTTGTGTTAAATTTTTCCTTCACTGAAATAATTTTGTAATGTGTAAACAAGATTTTTCTGAACAAGTTACACAATGCAACACATTTTTGATCCCGGCTTCTAAATAGTAGATCTGTATGTAAAATTTCACGCTGATTTCAAATCTGCTCAGAACTATGTGGAAAGTAGAACGGTTTTTGAGTTAACTCCAAATTTTAATTTTTTTTTTAAAAATGTTGGAATTTTCATTGTTTAATAATTCAAGCTCGAGATCTTTTTGATTTGGTTATGATGTTTTTTATTTATTTATAAATCCAATATTTCGCTATTTTCTTGAACTGCATCATCATTAGGGCGACCATTTTTCAGCACGAAAAAAACGGGTTTCAGTACTTAAAACAGCATGAAAAACCCTTGAAATAAGCATGATAGATTTCATATTCAGCATATATAATTTTTTTTATTTATTGAAAAACAAACAAAAAACAATTTCACATCTATTAAAGAAGTAATAAAATACAATAAGTAAATTAACCAAATTATTCAATCGTGTATTCATACAAAGAAAGTAATTTTTAAACCAAAAAAAAAATTTCTTAAAGTGAGATTATACCTTGGTCAACGTCACGATTACAATTAAGCACTAAGTGCATTTTTTTAATTTTCCAAGGTGAAACTTTTACGCTGGTTTGTAAAAAAATTTCCATATATAGAAAAAACACGTTCCACGTCACACGATGAAACGGGAGCGTATTTAAAAAATGTTGATTCAGCAGGCGAATATTTTCAAATAAACGCACTTGTTGTTTTGGAATTTTTAAAAATAATATTGTTGATTTCCACAAAGCCAGGATTTCGCGCAAGAACGGCAGCAATTTTTTTAAAATAATTTTTATCAGATGTTTTTCTATAGCATGTTGAATTGATTTTACTGTTTCCAAGCTTTCATTCAATGGCAATCCGCTTGACTCAATTTTTATGATGGCATGCCAGATGCACTTAAAGTTAATTTTTATGAAGGAAAAGTCGGATTACAAATTTTTATTAGAAAGAACCTCTTTGCTTTATCGCAATGCTTCAGAATCATTTTCGTTAAACTCTTGAATGACTTCCCTTATGTCTTCCAAATAATTTGTATAATACTCCGCTGCTTCCAACCACGTTCCTCATCGTGTCGTTATTGGTTTAGGTTATAGAGGCACATTAGGTTTCATTAGTTTAAATTTTTGTTTTCGATAAGGCGCCTGAAAACTATAGGAATATAACGAATCGAACGATCTAAGCTATCGATAAAAATAGGGCTATTACAAAATCTTGAACACAGGCTGTGTGTAAAGTAAGAGGATTGTTTGCAAATTGAATTCTACCTGTCATATTTTTATGAACCGCAAGGGCTTGTGATATGTAAAAAATTTCAATTGTTAGAAACATATCTTATCAAAATGTATCAAAAATTTAAATATTTGCAAAAACAGCATGCAAAAGCACAAACCTTTTAAATAAGCAAGATCGCTTGAAATCGTTAAATTAAGCAGCATCAGCAATATTCAGCATGTGCTGAAAATTGGTCGCCCTAATCATCATCATCATTAAAATTCTGATGAAACAAAAATTTGTTTGTAGAGGGCTAACCGCTAATGTGATTTGAATTAATAGCACTACTTCCAACCAGGGTTCGTATTGGCTCGCTCGCGAGCCGCTCTTTTCCTGAAAATTGGCTCTTAGCTCGCGAGCTAGGAGCCACAAATTTTAAACGAGCTCTCGGCTCGTGAGCCAAGAGCCCAAAAAAAGAGCTGGCTCGCGAGCCGAGAGCTACAAAATTTCAAATGAGCTCTCAGCTCGCGAGCCAGGAGCCACAACATTTCAAATGAGCTCTCGGCTCGCGAGCCAAGAGCCCAAATAAAGAGCTGGCTCGAGAGCTAAGAGCCAAGAGCCCAAAAAGAGCTGGCTCGCGAGCCAGGAGCCAAGAGCCCAAAAAGAGCCAGCTCGCGAGCTAAGAGCCAAGAGCCCAAAAAGAGCTGGCTCGCGAGCCAAGAGCTACAAAATTTTAAATGAGCTCTCAGCTCGCGAGCCAGGAGCCACAACATTTCAAATGAGCTCTCGGCTCGCGAGCCAAGAGCCCAAATAAAGAGCTGGCTCGAGAGCTAAGAGCCAAGAGCCCAAAAAGAGCTGGCTCGCGAGCCAGGAGCCAAGAGCCCAAAAAGAGCCAGCTCGCGAGCTAAGAGCCAAGAGCCCAAAAAGAGCTGGCTCGCGAGCCAGGAGCCAAGAGCCCAAAAAGAGCCAGCTCGCGAGCCAGCTCGAGAGCCCATTTGAAATTTTGTGGTTAAAAGTACATTAAAAGTACTTTTTGGTACAAAGTACTTTTTTTTGTACCAGAGTACACTTTTGTACCAAAAAGTACTTTTAATGTACTTTTCAGCACAAAGTACTTTTTTGTACCTAAAGTATTTTTAATGTACTTTTTGACACAAAGTACTTTTTTGTACCAGAGTACACTTTTGAACCAAAAAGTACTTTTAATGTATATTTCAGCACAAAGTACTTTTTTGTACCAAAAGTACTTTTAACGTACTTTTTGACACAAAGTACTTTTTTTGTACCAGAGTACACTTTTGCACCAAAAAGTACTTTTAATGTACTTTTCAGCACAAAGTCCTTTTTTGTACCAAAAGTACTTTTAACGTACTTTTTGACACAAAGTACTTTTTTTGTACCAGAGTACACTTTTGTACCAAAAAGTACTTTTAATGTACTTTTCAGCACAAAGTACTTTTTTGTACCAAAAGTACTTTTAACGTACTTTTTGACACAAAGTACTTTTTTTGTACCAGAGTACACTTTTGTACCAAAAAGTACTTTTAATGTACTTTTCGCCACAAAATTTCAAATGGGCTCTCGAGCTCGCTCTTTTTTGAGCTCTTGGCTCCTGGCTCGCGAGCCAGCTCTTTTTGGGCTCTTGGCTCTTGGCTCGCGAGCCAGCTCTTTTTGGGCTCTTGGCTCGCGAGCTGGCTCTTTTTGGGCTCTTGGCTCTTAGCTCGCGAGCCAGCTCTTTATTTGGGCTCTTGGCTCGCGAGCCGAGAGCTCATTTGAAATTTTGTAGCTCTTGGCTCGCGAGCCAGCTCTTTATTTGGGCTCTTGGCTCGCGAGCCGAGAGCTCGTTTGAAATTTGTGGCTCCTAGCTCGCGAGCCAAGAGCTCTTTCGTAGTTTTGAGGCTCCTGGCTCGCGAGCCGAGAGCCGAAAAGAGCGAGCCAATACGTACTCTGCTTCCAACAGTGAGTGTTGTGCGTGTTTCTTTTATTTGACAAATATGTGAAAGTATGAAAATATTTCAGAAATTGTGTTTATTTCTAAGAACTATGTACATAAAACTTAATTTCCCTTTGCACCCCATGAATGAGGTATGGGATAGCTTCTCGCGTTGTTGTAAACTATGTACATATTTTCCAAAAATTATCCGCGGACCGCATAAAATGATAGTTTAAAACAAAATTATTGAAATATTGAAACTGGAGTGTTTAAACGCCAAAACGAAAACTGGCCAACCGTTTTTTTTTCCCCGAAACCGTCTGCCGGTTTTTCCAAAACTTTCATTCATTTTCATTTTTTTCGTTTCATTGTTCTGACGAATCTGTGAACAACACACTCAAGATTGAAAAAATTCAAGATGCCCTACACTCTAAAAGTGCTTTTAAAATTAGTTCAAAATTTCTTTTTATTTTAGTGTACATTTACATATTTTGTTAATATATACACACTAGGCATATAACTAATTTTTACGAAAAATTTGGCATAACACTACGTGGTGGCAAATATTGTACAAGTAATGAATATACCCTCTTTAGGTGATTAGGGTTCTAAAATGTTCCGCACCAAACGCGATTTCTAAAATAAGTCAGATATTTTTTTTTCATATTTTTGTTTTAAAAAACAAATGTTTTCAATTGTTATATGAAATAAATTATAAGTTTAAAGTATGTGATGATTTACAAAATGGCAAAATGTCTTGCATAATTTTAATTGCACAGTTTTCGCCGATGTTGCTCTGCTGAACTTTTTGAATATCTGATGGTGTTTTGACTGAGAAAACATTTATTTACTTTTGTAAAGCCGGACCATGACTTTTGTAGGGTGGCGAAATTATTTTTGTTAAAAGTATGATCAGAAAACCAGACGTCACTCGAAGTATTACAAACGTCAGAAAGAACTGGGCTGCCATTTCTATATCTGCGTACTATTAGTTAATATTGTTAAGATTTCTAGTGGAAAATGTATGTATTGCAGCGAGTTGGCAACCCTGTAACTGAAATCACTTTGAAAGATTTGTGAATAAATAAAACAACAATGCAAAACGTCAAAAACAGCAGATGAGATGAAGTAACCTTTGTAGGAAAACCTTGAATGGCTATATGATCTGAAAAAAAAGTAATTGCGTTTGGTGCGGTAACTTTTTTGCAATTTCGAGAAAAATAAAATAATGGGAGTTCATCCTTTTTTATGTAATATTCGACTATGCTATGCCATTTTTCCTATTTGCAAAAATTGTAAAAAGTTATATGCCTTATACTCACTCAATGCTCAAAAAAGGAGTTTGGACAATCGATTTTGAACATTATGTACATTAGACCTGGCGTTAAAAAGTTTTTTTGGAATCTTGAGTTTGGGTAGCGATTAAAATATGAGAATTGATGCCAAAATTTTTATAGCAAATTTTCAGGCTGATCGGATAGTGCCAACCCGTGCCCCAATGAGGTCAAAGGTCAACATTTTTTAAAAACCACCAAAAAACTCTTTTTATTGCATTTTATTAGTTTTTAAAAAAAAAAAATGCTATAGACATAATGTTTTTCCCTTAATTTTCATTAAAAGGGTTTATAAGTTTTATTTTAAATCAGTGAAGATTTAGTATAGACTGGGAGGTCCCTTCGTTAGCCCTCTACAATGTGCAGCAAGTACTGTTTATCGTCTTCGTTGAGTGTTAAGCATTTGTAAGAGTCAGTTATTAGTCTGACTATTTTTCGACGGCATTCACAACAGTAATGCTTTCGACGATCAGCTTCCCTTTAAAAAAAGCTTGGCCTAAGAAATTTGATGGATTAAAGCGTAAGAAATCCATAGAAATCTCCGAACGAGTAAAAAAATATTTTGTTTTCGTAATCAGAAAAGAGCTTAAATACTTGGATGTGAATCATTTGAAATTATTAACATCATATAATGGTCTTTATCAGACTTAGACCATCGTTTCTTTTATTTCTGAGTCTACATGTGGGTCAAAAAAGGCAAGTGCAACTGTCTTCTTCGATAAATACCACTGGTGGTTTCGAATTTTTTCCAATAGCACTGTATATGTTTTAAATATCAAAACAGCCAATAATCATCTTTATTAGTTGCATATTACTATTTAGACTATAGAGAGTTACTAAAAAAATGCACATATTACGAGTTCCATTCAACTGAATCGCAGAAATTTTAAAGTGTGTGTGAAAAATATACATTTTTGAACAATAGATGTCCTTGTACATGAAACTGGCATGTGACGTCACTCCAGGTGCACGAAATGTGAAACTGGGAATGCTACCACCAAGAAATAGAAATGCAAGTTGTAGAAGTTCTCTATAATCATGCCGAATATGTACTTTCGCTTAATATATAAGACAAAAGGGCCGTTTTTTGCTGCAGTTGTATTAAAACATATAATTTCTAATGAATTCAGAACATAAATTTTTAGCAAATAGGCGTAGACTTATTGAGCTACTGTAGAACCAGTTAAATCTTCAATGCTGGGGATAGCTATAAATTTTTCATAGTTCTATCACGTCAACCCAGTAGCCAAACGATTAACTTTATCTATTCCAGCAATTGCGTCTCATGGCATGATGGTTAGAGAACGCGACTACCTTGCGGGAGATCTCAGGATTGATTCCCACCTACTTTTTTTCTTTCGCAGCCGGCCCCCACGGTATTGTCGACAGCAACGTCGCAGTATTAGTGTCGAGTCACTCGGCATTTCTAGTAAAAGCTTCTTAAAAAGTGACGTTCGCATTCGTCGATAAACCAGTAGGTGCCGTTAGCTGTGAATCTAAAAATAGAAAGCGTTTTAATTCCCAACAACGCGGGAAACTATCCTATACCTTATTCATGGGGTGTAAAGGGAAATTAAGTTTGTTAATGGGAAGTAGCTTCCCAATGCAAAACTAACGTTTTAGGGATCTAAAAAACTTAATTTTAAAGAGATCCTTATAACTTGACCAAAATAAAAAAATTATATAGCAATTTTCAATACTTTCTTTGCCATGACGCCGACGGTGTTTTTAATGTTGCTCATGCAAACTTGTGCAATTCAGAAGTAGATCCTCAATATTGTGAACTAACGCTTTAGAAGTTTTACTGATGAAGTGTATATCTAATGGAGATGACATATTGCCGGCATATATACAAGCTAGCATTCTGTCGTCTTTTAAATTTTTCTTTCCACGTTTTTGAATCGGCATATTTCAGCAACTTGGAATGTTATCAGTCTGTTTTTCATCCATCGTCTGCATATCATCTCTCAATTCAAGATACCCCCATTTTTTCGCTGCTTTATTAAGAAGTCTTTCTCTTTCTTTCTATGTACTAATAAGCTTGAGAACGTCCACGTTAGCAATGTCAAATAAATTGTTTTGAATTATACTTCGTTCCGGAGATTTCATAATGTTTAATGACTTTTGCAGCACATGTACTTTGATCTGGAGTTAGGATTCTAGCTTTATCACAAAAAGGAAATATTTAATTTAACACCAATCTTGCACTTTCTTTAACTGTTTTACATTTATATTATTAATTATAATATAGTTACATTTACATTTATATTATAAATTATATAAATTATATATATGTATTTGATTCTTGTCGCATAGTGTACTTCAGATTTAATGAAACTGATAACTAATTTACAATTTATAAATGATGTTCTAATTTATAGTATTTTTTTATAGAATTTCTCATTAAAACAATTGATAAAATGTAAAAAAACAGTATTTTGGTGGTTTTTCAAAATTTTGACCTTTGACCTCATTGGGGCACGTGTTGGCGCCAACCGATCAACCAGAAAATTTGGTACATCGATTTTGGCATCAAATCGCATATTTTAATCGCTACCCACATTTAAAATTCCAAAAAATAAAAAACCCCACATTAGCTACGCCAGGTCTAATGTACATTATAACTAGGGCGACCAATTTTCAGCACATGCTGAATATTGCTGATGCTGCTTAATTTAACGATTTCAAGCGATCTTGTTTATTTGAAATGTTTGTGCTTTTTTATGCTGTTTTTGCCCTTATTTAATTTTTGATACATTTTGATAAGATATGTTTCTATCAATTGCAAATTTTTACATATTACAAGACCTTGCGGTTCATAAAAATATGACAGGTAGAATTCAATTTGCAAACTATCCTCTTATTTTACAATGATAGCCCTATTTTTATCGATAGGTTAGATCGTTCGATTCGTTATATTCCTATAGTTTTCAGGCGCCTTATCGAAAACAAAAATTTAAACTAATGAAACCTAATGTGCCTCTATAACCTAAACCAATAACGACACGATAAGGAACGTGGTTGGAAGCACCGGAGTATTATACTAATTATTTGGAAGACATAAGGGAAGTTAAACGAAAATGATTCTGAAGCATTGCAATAAAGCAAAGAGGTTCTTTCTAATAAAAATTTGTAATCCGACTTTTCCTTCATAAAAATTAACTTTAAGTGCATCTGGCATGCCATCACAAAAATTGAGTCAAGCGGATTGCCATTGAATGAAAGCTTGGAAACAGTAAAATCAATTCAACATGCTATAGAAAAACATCTAATAAAAATTATTTTAAAAAAATGACTGCCGTTCTTGCGCGAAATCCTGGCTTTGTGGAAATCAACAATATTATTTTTAAAAATTCCAAAACAACAAGTGCGTTTATCGGAAAAAATTCGCCTGCTGAATCAACATTTTTTAAATACCCTCCCGTTTCATCGTGTGACGTGGAACGTGTTTTTGCTATATATGGAAATTTTTTTACAAACCAGCGTAAAAGTTTCACATTGGAAAATTTAAAAATGCACTTAGTGCTTAATTGTAATCGTGACATTGACCAAGGTATAATCTCACTTTAAGAAATTTTTTTTGGTTTAAAAATTACTTTCTTTATATATATGTACGACAGAATAATTTGGTTAATTTACTTATTGTTTTTTACTACTTCTTTAATAGATGTAAAATTGTTTTTTGTTTGTTTCTCAATAAATAAAAAAAAATTATAAGTGCTGAATATTAAATCTATCGTGCTTATTTCAAGGGTTTTTCATGCTGTTTTAAGTACTGAAAACCGTTTTTTTCGTGCTGAAAAATTGTCGCCCTAATTATAACACATATACACTAATGTATAATTTTTATACCATCACCCTTAGAGATGAGGGTATATATTATTTGATACGACCCAAAAGTGTAACACATAGAAGTAGTCACTTTAGACCCTAGGTTTCTTTGTTTCAAATGTTTTGAAATTTTGCACGAGTTAATATTTCCCCAAAACTACTTACGGTATTGCAAATGGGCTACATGGCCCCGCCCCTTCTGGTACCTCCCATACAAATACATCATTCCGCCCATTTTAGAAATCGCGTAATAATATCAATACACCCATCGGGATCGTACCCAAATTCTGTACTTAGTAAAGCTATGACAGGTTAAACCTTTGAGGAAAAAATTGGAAGTACCTCCCATACAAATGTACCATTCCGCGCACTTTACAGATGGAGTAATAATATCAATAAATCCAACGCGATCGTACCCAAATGCTCTTTTTTGTAAAGCTATAGCAGAATACAGCTTTTGAGAAAAAAACTGGAAGTCTGAACACGCCCCTTCTGGTACCTCCCATACAAATGTTCCACTCCGCCCACTTAAGAAAAGGAGTAATAATATAAATACACACAACGCGATCGTGCCAAAATTCTGCATTTAGTAAAGCTATAACATTGTAAAGTTTTGGATATATCAATATAATAGAATTTTTTGTTTTACTGAGGGTGATGGTATATGTAAGTCGGGTTGCCCGAATGAAACTTTCTTACTGGTTACACTTTCGAATGTTTAAAAATAAGCAGGTGTAGCAGGTGTCTGAATTGAGATTCCTATGGTTATTAATATCATGATTTCAAATATGTTTTCAGATTTTTTTATCAGGCACAGCTTATTAGTTACTTACTTACTTACCTAAGTTGCCAATTACAATTACGAAACGTAGTTCATAAATTTGAGGCCTGAAGTAATAAAGAATTCTACACGCTTCGGTCTTCTACGTGTGTTCTCCAGTTTGTCCTACCAGATGGTGGCACGTCGCCTACCACTTGGTCCTTCCAACGGCTCTGCGCCGTCCTTCAGGTTCGCCTTCAAACACCTTTCTCGCTGGAGCATTTACATCCATCCTGGCAACATGTCCCAGCCATCGAAGTCGTTGGATTCTGACTCTTTTAGCTACGTCGATGTCGTGGTAAAGCTCATACAGCTCATGGTTCATCCGATGGCGAAACTCGCCTTCGACACAGATAGGTCCATATATTTTTCGGAGTACTTTTCTCTCGAATACTCTCAGGTTTTGTATGTCAGAACAGGTAAGATAAGCACCTGGTATAGTTGTTTCTTAGTATTCCGAGATAAGGTGGTGTAACTAAAGTGCTGCCGAAGTCCGTAGAAACATATATTGGCTAGCACTATTCTCCGTTTAATTTCTTGGGTGACATTATTTTTCATGTTGACGGAAGAACCGAGGTAGGTAAACTCGTCGACTACCTCAAAACAATAATTGTCAACGTTCACGGTGCGTCCCCATCGAGAGGACTCTTTGTTCGTCGAAATCATTATTTTTGTTTTGTCCTCGTTGACCGCTAAACCCATTTTTGCTGACTCCTTTTCTAGTGATGAGAAAACTGCAGTAACATCCCGCAGATTTCGGCCGTTCGTACATTCACTACGATCTCCTTTCTTGTATATGGGACATAACAGACTGAGACTCCAATCCCCGGGCATGCTCTCCTCTTGCCCGATGTTCTCCATGAGCTGATGCATGCTCCTAATCAGCTCCTCCTCGCCAGCCTTAAACAATTCAGCAGGGAGACCATCGGCTCTAGCAGCCTTGTTGTTTTTAAGGCAGGAGATTGCCACACGTATCTCGCTCTGGCTCGGAGGCGGACAATAAACACCATCGTCATGGATTGGAGCGGGGTCTTCTGGAGTGGTGTCTGCATCCAATAAATTTTTAAAATGATTTCTCCATATCCTCAGAACGTTATCCGGGTCCGTCTCTAGCTGACCATCGCTGTCCTTGCAGGAGGGTAACCCTGTTCCACGCATTCTCGCCTTAACTCTCTTGTAGAATTTTCGGGCTTCCCCTCTGCTTCGGAGCAACTCTGTGCACTCATCCTGCCTCTTCTTCAGCTCCTTCTTTTTCCGTCTAAAAAGACGAGTTGCCTCCCGTCTCTTCTCCCTGTGCCGTTCGCTAACAGCTTATTAGTTATTTAGATTTAAATTTTTTTTCAGCATTCTTCATGTTGCATTAAAATACATTTTGCATAAACGTTATGAAAGCTTTATTTCATCCAACAGAATCTTTTTAAATACAAAAACTGATACTAGTAGAGCTTAAAACATGGAAAATAAGAAGAACAAATATGTATTTTCTATTAGTTAACAAAGTTGTTATTTTATTTTATGCTGAATATCCCTGCAGTCTCCTAAAATGTTCCAGGAGCAGTCACCGAATATAGTAGGCATTATTTTCCTTCGTAACGCTTTTCTAAGGTTAGAAAGTCTTTTTGGAACCTTCCACCATATTCATCGGACACGTGGCTGCAGCATTTATAAATGAAATTCAAATAAGAGGGAAAAAATGCCCTTTCAAGGACATGTTGCATCTTAATTTTAAGTAGAATGTGGAATAGGGTGATAATTGCAGCCGAAAAGGCATGTTGCTGATGTTGCCACCTGTTTCTGCTTAATTTTTGAAACAATCGCCTCCATGCAAATTTTTAATGGAAAACAAAACTTATTTTCAAATCACTAAAAAACTATACCTGATAGCACAATTCTGATTACGTATTTGAATTTCCCATGTCAAAAACTCTTAAAAACAAATAATGAAACACAAGAAAAAAAACCCTTGTCGAACAGTGTAATCAGAGAAAGAGAACAAAACAGACAATAAAGCAGTGAAAAGGTAAAAAAGTTATAAAAGTTATACATTTAGTTGACTTAAATTGGTTAAGAATTAATGATGGATAAGCGTTTGCAGCCAAAGTGTATAAAAGGATATTCCAAATATTATGGGTAAAAGCTCATGTATATCGTCATCACAATACAAAAACAAATCTGTAAAGTGGAAAAAACTCAGTTTGGTCATTTCAATCCGGCATTGATAAACAATTGTACAAGATTTACATAACCATTTAAAAATTGTTTAAAGACATTTTCAACTAAAGTTTCCGACCATTGAAAATATTGAAAGTGAATGGCCGTAAATGTTTGAGCGGCAATGTAGCGGTTTAAAAAAAAAACAAAATTCAATATAATATCTGCAATAAATTAAAACACCCACCTTCAAAAAAATTATGAATTTATGTTCAATTAAGTCATACAGTAGTTTTGACTTAACTGCCACTCTATTAGCTGCCAATTTGAGATACCTGCCAAAAACCACAAAAATTCACTCATTTTTTCAATTTCGTATGAAATGTACTTGTTTAAGTGACAATTTCCTACGTGCCAATTAAAGTTAGCTGCCACAAATATTTGGAATTATTATCCCATATTCATTGATAATTTTTCATTTAAAAGCCACAATTTTTTTTTGTAATTGTTGGTAACGATAGCTATGTATATAGTTTTATAATCAGATTTATAATCAAATTTAACTTAAGTGCCATTTTGACTTACCTGCAACAAAATGCGTGCAAAACATGGTGTGGCAACTAAGTCCAAACTACTGTACATAAGAGAATATATTTAAAAATCACATTTAGTATTTCAGATATGAACCAGTATGGACGACATTGTTCAGGAAAAACCACCAAATACTCCGTTCACCGCATTTGTCAGTAAGTATATATTTGCATATATTATTCATCAATGTTTCTAAAACTTTTGTTATATAAAATATATTTAAAAAAATAAATTTAATTACTTTCAGAACGTTAAAGTAAGTAGATACTATAAGTAGATACTAGTGGTGCATTTTGTGGAAGAAAAATACAATTCGCGGCCTAAAGTAAAGGTTGTAAGTCCAAAATTCAATATTTTACGAGAGGGCCAAAAAACTTTACTTTTGCTTTAACGACTTACTTTTTCAAAACTTTTAATGCAATTATGTGTAACTTGATCATATTTTTGGTAGTATTGAGAATTTGTTCTGAAAAAATGCACTATACACTTTTTGGAGCATTTTTTTGGACTTTGAACTTTTTCGCTTTTTAACTTATCGATATGATTTTTCCTATAACAAATTTTTATGAAATACTAGCTGACCCGGCAAACGTTGTTCTGCCATACATCTTCGGACCCGGCGAACTTCGTCTCGCTCCTAAGTAAACGCCTTGATATAAGCTCCAGGGTAATATTAAAATACAGATAGTTCAAATTTTAATGTAATTTATGTGAATGTAAGCGAAATCTGTGAAAAGCGATCTGATAAACAATGTTTTTCGATTTGTTTTCCGGCGCAAAAACAAACAATGAAAACGGTTTGCCGACACACGAACGGGAAACGTACATCTGACCGTGCGAAAAGCAGGGGAATTCGAGATTGATCCCACAAACTTCCAACGATTGGCTTTACGATTGATTGATTGTTATCACAAAAGCCAATCGAATGGAGTATTAAATTCGCTTTGAATTGGAAGGGAGGATCGGTTGAAATAATAGAAATACGTGGGATAAGGACTTCCTCTCCTTAAAATTTGTCCTTGATGATTCTCGCTTTAATCACATTGTTTATCAGTTTCTTGGCGGACAACAGCGTACCGTTGAACAATGTCGGATGATTCAGATTCCGCAACATGCGTATATGATCGATGCCAACTTCAGCTGCAAATTATGCGGCGGAGTTCCTGACACATCTAGGGCGTTCAAAAATTCTGTCGGTTAGTTGGTCGCCTCATTCTCGTCGGTCACGCTGTCAACGGATTTGTACGTCAAGCGAAGAATAGATGCGAGAATGTCCTGTTCACTAATTCAATCTATATTTTTATAATTTAGGCAATGACGTGAAAAACTTTGGTGATGAGTTCCTTCTTCGACGATGTAAACTCGAAAAAATTTGCCGGGAACGTCATCAATCCAGTTGAAACATCAACAGGAATTTGGCCATTACTAAGTGCCAGTAGCTGTCTTGAAAATTCAGTAGCTGATGGGTCGTTTTGCAACGTGACTCTCATGTTCGTAGTCAATTTCATACATTAATTTCATCAGCAGCAGTAGATTTTGGGATGACGGGAAGCGTTTGACAAAAATTTCCGAACAGCAATATTATACCCACCAAACCGTTTCGAATCATGCGCCATCATGCATTCATCCCAAGTGATGATTTTGCATTCTCGCAACAATTTCGTTGTCACCGAATTCTTGGATATTGTGCACATTGGCTTGTCAACCGTGAATCGTACACATTTGTTGCGCGGCAATAAACAGCCAGCTCATCTCGATCATAGTCCTGCTTTCGTTGCAATTCGCGATTGAATGCATTGTGCATCAAACGATTTAGCGCTGGTATTCCCAAATTCGTTAATTTCAAGATCGAAATTCGATGTTGTCGTGTGAATGTCGTCCCACAATGCGCTCGGGTTCGACGGATGACACGTAGCTATGAAATACGAATTCGAACTTAAATGGAGAATGAAAAAGAAGTCCATCTTTATATTGAGGTGATAGCCATCATCTCCACGACAGAACATCAACGGGTATTGAATGCAGTTGTCCACCATCCCGACGCTTTAGAAAAATATCGCGTGATTCCACTTTCTCCCCAACAATCACCACTGCGACTTAATTGATAGTGGGAGCATTGAATTGTCTTGCATGGCCTCCAGAGGGTCTTTTGTCTGCTTAGATAATCTGATTAATGCATTATGCTCTTGCAGCAGATTTTGCAATTGTAAAATCATTTCAAGTTTAATCGCAGTAAAAATTGTACAACGTTGATCTACTTCAATTGCCAAATCACCAACAAAATAGACCTGAAGGAACTTATGATCTTCGTTTGGTGGTGGTAACAAAGCGCCGATCGATGGTGTATGTTTGAAAATATGAAACATGAATGTTTGAAAGAAAATTTAAAAAAAAATTGGAAGAATTGTTAATTTTAATAATAAATCTATGACATAAAATCAGATTTTTTCGAAAACACCCAGTATTGAGTTAACCCTAACTTAATTAACATTTTGCTAAAGATATTTCTAGAATAGTTAATTTCAAAAAATATTGTGCCTTCGGTATTTTTTAAGAAAACAACGAAAAGAAATAAAAAGTTTTGGCGACGTATTTTAGAAGAAAAGTGAAAAAAAAAATTAATTTTGTTACTTTTTGAAAAAAGCGACTATGACATAATATTATTTGAAATTTACTATTCTTGTCGAACTGAGCTAGGGTATTACTCAGATTCAGTAATACTATCAGACATGCGTAACTACGTTTGTGTGTTATAAGACGACATTACATTATAACTCGGATTGTAGCCGAGTCGGCTTCAAATGACGTCATTTTAAAGCATCCGTTATATTTTTGTGTGATGCAAAACGTTAAAACATAATAAATTTCACAATAATCTGCAATTTTCTAAGCATCTTAATGAATTTTCCAATTTTTCATCGACTGTAATCATTAAATTAAGCAACACATTGCAAAATTTCGTCGAATAATCCAAATTTTTCGAGTTTTCCACCAAGGATTTTTTAACTTTTCCATTCGAAAAGTCATAATTTTCTAACAAAATACCACAATTCAAATTGCAATTTTCAACAAATCAAGTAATACACTGCAAATTTCTCTGAAAAATCTAAGTTTTTCCGGAATTTTCCGAGTTTTGCATTGAGAATTTTTCAATTTGAAATGTCGTTTCGGAATAATTATCCAAAATTTTTCATATTAACATCGTCCAAAATTATCAACTCATATGTTAAAATAAAAAATTTCATCGAAAAAAAATTAGATTTTTTTTAATTTTTCAACAACAATTTTCTATTTTTCTGTTCGAAAATCCATTCCGAAACAATTGCACACAAAATTCCATACAAAAAGGCAGTTTTAGATTTTTAGCAATTTTCCGATTTTTCCGAAGGATTTTCCCCAAATTTTCTTTCACATAAACCTTCTTCTGGCAATTACGAACAACAGAAAAAAAATATGAGCAAAATCGGCCCAGCCGTTTTCAATTGATGAATTACTATACATTTTGTTCGAAATTGCTCACATTTACATCGCCCAAAATTACAAAAACATACGATAAGATGCAAAATTTTTTCGAAAAAAAAAGAATTTTTTTTGGCATTTTCCAACTAAAATTTTCTATTTTTTCCATTCAAAAACCGACTAAAATTTAATTTGCGATTTACCTCAAATCAGGCGGTGAAATGCAAAATTTTGCCGAAAAAAATTTTTGATTTTTTCGGAATTTTCCGAGTTTTCCACCGAGAATTTATCTATTTTTCCATTCGGAAAGTCATTTCGGAATAATTATCCGAAATTTTTCGCAAAGTTGCATAGTTCAAAACTATCAAATCGTACGACAAAAAGCTAAATTTTGTCGAAAAATAGTATTAAAATCTTTCGAATTTTTCCTGAATTATCCAAATTTTCCAACAAAATTTTTTTATTTTTCCATTCGAAAAACATTCGTAACAATTGCACACAAAATTCCATACAAAAAAGCAATTTTCGGTTTTTCCAATTTTCCGGCTTTTCCGGAAGATTTTCCCAAAATTTTCTTTTACATAAACCTGCTCCTGGCAATTACGAACAACTGAAAAAAAATTTCAGCAAAATCGGTCCAGCCGTTCTAAATTGATGAATTACTATACATTTTTGCCACCATTTTTATATATATAGATTTTATGACATGGCTCAAACGACTTAAAAAGTCATGAATCAAATTTGGTTCAAAGAAACATAGGGTCTAAAGTGACTCCTTCTATGTGGTACACTTTTGGCTCGTATCAAATGATATATACCCTTCTACACGTAGAGTGAGGGTATAAATATGCCTAAATGCTTGCAAATTCCTCCGCTGAGACTCCGCCCTCATGCATTTGCATTGGAATGCTATGACTACTTGATTACTCCCAAATACAGAGAATAATTAATATAAAAATGCTGGACTTACAACATTTTCGCTTTGTTTGTGTATGTTGTAGGGACTAAGAACATTTTCTATTCAGTTATAAAAAGTGACAACGCGTATTTTTTTGGTGTTTTTTTTTTCAATTTATCTTGCGTTCTACATCAAAAAATACATTTATGCAAAAAGTGGACTTACAACCTTTACAACTTTAGGTCGCGAATTATTTGAATGCTTTAAGCGACATACTAAATTACAATTTCGTTTTTAATATAAGGTATCCCCGGCATATGTCACAGTCCAGAGTTTATGGTCCGCTTTTTCTACAACTCGACCGTGGTCCAAAAAAATAATAATATAACTTATTTACAAAAAATTATTAACTTAATTTCTCATATATCAAAATTAAAGAATAACATTTCTTTCTGTTGAATACGGAAACGTATTAAATAATGTTATTTCATAAATATATTTAAATAATTATGGAAGATAATGAAAATGTTAATTTTTAAAATGCACATCTTATTCGAAAAATAAAAATAATTTTATTATTTTAAAAATAATATTATTATTTTACAAAAAGTTAATATCTTAATTTCACGTATATCAAAATCATAAAATTCTTTTTTGAAATTTCATTGATTTTCAATTGGGTGCTAGTTCGAAATATATTTTTACTCAGATTTTTGAGTTTTTCTTAATAAATACCCTCTAAAAAATACTTATTTTGAATACGAATACACATTTTCTGTTCTACGGAATCTGTGGTGCAACATGTTGTACATAATCGGTTATATAGATCCAGAAACAGAATAGAAAGTCGATTAAAAAAGAAACGATTCTAGTATCAATACCATTCGCAACAAGTTCTGAAAAATTTTCCTGGGTATATTCAAAAACTTAAGCAATGAAACAGCGTTGATATTTAAGATAATTCAGTTATGGAAAATGGAATGGAATGGTTATAAGTGTGGTAATAATAATTATCTGCTTCAAAATCCAATTAAAATTTTTATGTTCTCAGATCAAAAATGTACACATTAAAAATGTAAAATTATTGTAACTTTAAACTGTTAATGTTTAAAATTAAACAAGTTATGTTTAAGTGGTACCTATTATGTGCTCAATTCTATTAATGAAATGTTTATTTTTACACATTTTCTGTTTAAATTTCAATATGAATTTAACTGAACTTTAAACAAATAAATGTTTAATTTTACACAAATGATTTTTCAATCGATATTTGAAAAGTTATGCATCAAAAATAAAATTCAACTGGGTCTTTAAAAATACGAGTTTTAAAGTAGGAGTCGAGTTCATTAGCTGAATAATAGTAAAATTACAATTGGTTAACATTGCATATTTTACAATCTGACCCAACTCTTTTGCCCAACTTTGGAGGGCAACTAAATAACACCCAGTCCAATCTGGAAATATATCTTATTTCGTTTACCAGTTATACAATTATATATAAAAAAAGTGAGTGGTTTAGTGCTATATTATCGTTTATCTCAATATCTGTTCATTCCAATAAAAACAAATGTGTGAAACAGCCCGTTATATCCATGATACACAGCAGGTACGTCATTTGAAATTGTTTCTTTATGATCGGCTAAATGCCAAAAAGCTTAACAAATGGAGATAAGGAACACAATCCAATTGGCAGCAAATAAAAAACAAATAAACAATTCCCTTCGGTGGCATGGTCGGATTCTAGTCTCAGTTGACAGTGTTGCATGTTGTTGTGAAGAGCAAGCATTTGCGTGGGTGTTAAAATCAATTGCGATTGGAATTGGTTTTCATACAACACTTACGTCAGACTTAGGGGACAGAGATACAATTTTATTTGTGTCGTTTGTAAATATTTCACAAATGGAGTGAAACCAGAAGTGTGTTGCCAAAAGGTTTATTAAAACTGTAATAGGTATTTAATGGTGGTTAAATATACAAATTGTCATCGGTTCATGAATGTTTGTGTACATTCAAATTTATGAAAGAATAACTTATAGTATACGTATTTATATTATCACAGAGCAACTTCAAGGGACAATGTCTACATAGTAGAAAAAAAATACATACATATTTATTTTGTCACAGCTAAAATTTTACTACAAATTACCAAAATCAATAATGACAGTTAATCGAATTGGCCTTTGAGTCACTCCAATATGTATAAGATTTATAGCACGTGTACTATTGTCAAATTATTATGCTTGCTATTAAATTGTAAAAGTACGAAACCATTGAAGAAAAAGGTAAATTGTCTGTAATAAGTAGTTATCACATATAAAACGGATAATTGAAATTTGTTCAAAAAAATAAATTTGGATTAGTTGTTTCCATCTAATAAAGAGATAATATTAAAAAAATTAGGCTACATACGTCAGTTTTTTGTACTTAATGAAAGATCAATTCATTCTAATAACATAAATATGAATTCTGAAAAATTTCTCCGGTACTTCCTGAATCACCCTGTATATGTATCTCTAAAAGCTATATTTTTGAAAATGTAAAAAAAATGTATGTTGATTCTTAATCTGTTTTGTACACGTCTGGTAAATTTGGCATGGCATGAGTAATTAAGAAATCCCCTAGGAAAGGTACACATAGTACATTAAATGTTTAATTTTTAAAGTTTTTTTGGAATATCTGCAATGTAAAATATATAAACAAAGTAGCCTATGAGAATATTGACAGAGCCATGTTCGTCTTTCTGGGTGACACCGTAAAAGACCCTTTCGGTAACCCCACACAAGATGATCATATGCCCAGAAATATTGAATTAAATTTTTTACATTTGTTGACAGGTTTGCTACATGTCCGTAAACGTCTGACCGGCTAACTAAGTTCTACTCTACAGAAGTTCAAGTTCGGTCACTAAAAAGGATTTAACATAGGTGTTAATTGATACCACAATTTTCTTCCATCTCATATATTGCACAGGCCACGATACACTTTTTTTGGTTAACTACGTACCTTGACCTTTTAAAAAATATCAAAAAATGTTTAGCAATATAAGTTTTCCCACACTTTCAGCACAATCTGCACACTTGTAAAAACGCGCCAAAATGCTTTTGTCGTATCTTATGGCCTGTTTTTGTAACTTATTTTTCAACCACTCGTTCGTCAAATGGTGATCGAATAAGATTTTTATTTTTTTTACTCTTATTTTTGACGGGATTGATTTTGATAAATCCCGGGATTCGGGATTATATGCAGACAAAATTTTTTTATTTGGTATATCCCGGAAAAAATAATTTTTTTTTTAATTAGAGTGGAAATGGATATGTCGGGTTTTGCAGCTCCGCAGGCAATTTTTTTTAAAAATAATTTTTTTTTTGGTATATCCCGGAAATTTAAATTTCTCTAGGAGATCCGTGGGAAAATAACATAACAAACATAACATTAACAACAAAATAACATTCGTCTCAAAAATATCTTTCATTTGAGTACCCACACATGGGGGGTCATCATAGAACCTAAAGGGGCCCCTTTTATGACCCCCCGGGCCCCATGGGCCTGAGCGCCAACTGTGACCTACCATTCCGATGTTTGGGGACCAAGACGAAGACAGTGGCATATTTTTTTTTTAATCGGGCTCCCGCCCCTTATTCTGCACTTCAGCACAAAAAAGGGTAAGTAATTGCAGATTACTATTTTTGCAAATCCCCCATAAATAAGGAACAAGACAAGGACTAAATACTGCCCAAGTTTTGCCCAATTTTAAGGTCTTTCGTCCGCACACAAAACATCACAAGTGACCGGCAAGGAGGAAACCGGTTTGACACACTTGTGTGGGTTATTTGGAGCCATCGCGGGTGGCGAATGGCCAACCCAGATCGACATCGCTGAGTCTGGTGGCCTTGCAACATCGCGGCGAAGAGTCGGCTGGCAGAGTGACTAGTGAAGGCAAAAGTAGCAAACAATTTAATCGCCACAAGGGCATGGGGATGTTAGACGAGAAAACCATAAAGAAGCTGGAAGGAAATCCCCGAAGTTGTCAACTGCCACCCGTTTGTGTACACAACACGCACGGAACAATCGCTGTGGCACACACGCTGTGACATGTGAGAGTGGGCAGTCCGAATAAGTCGAATAACTCGAATAACTTCTGTATATCTGTATACCTTACGTGAAAAATAAACAAATTTAATGTAGGCGTTATATATGATTAATAAAAAATATAAAAATAATATCAAAACATAATACAAACGTAAAATACTAATTCATGTGAATTCAAAAACGTTTAATACAAATAATAATTAATTAATAATTCGGATTAAAAAAACTGGATTTTGCAAAAATAGCTGGACATTTCAAAAAATGTCTACGAAAAAAAATTCCAAGTTAAGTTTTGTATAAAATTTTTTTGTAAAAAATATTTTTTAACATTGTTGAAAACATGAAGTAATACAATTGAACTTAAATAGTTTTAATTCAGTCTTTAAAATTTTTGAGATTTTAAATAATACTTTTAAAATCTATTAAAATTTGCACTTCTAGAGATTATTAAAATTAAATAATAAACACAAAAATCTTAATATAAAAAGAACAACAATGTCAAATTTAATTAACAAAAAAATCATAATTCATTCTAGAAAATGAAGATTATAAATTTTATCAAAAGTAATTGTGTTAAATGTACTAATAAGAATATTTATAACATAAACATATTTGCTTTAATTTATTTTTTTTCCAAAATTGCTATTTAGCTGGACTAATTTTATCTTAGCTGGACACTGTACAAGTATAAAAAAAGCTGGACAATCCAGCCAAATCCAGCCCGTCTGGCAACCCTAGTTTTTAGTCCCATCTTCTAAAATAATTTTTTAAAAATAATATGCAATTAAGATGTTTGGCTTATTTAGGTCTATCTTTTTTAATTACGAAAACAATCAGAAGTTGTGGTTTCGGCCATAATTGAAGTTGTAAAAAAAAGCCTGAGTTTAGCATCGTCTTTCAAAGTCGTTCAACAAATTTTCCATGTTAAACGATTATATAACGAAGTGCAGTTTTGGGAGATATCACATTTTTGCATATATATTTTTGCAATCATGTATTTATTTTAAAAAATTCTATAATTTGGTATCATTTTGTTGAATTTAAATATTAATTACAAAGACATTTTTGTAATATGCGCTTACCTTTCACAAGTCTTTCTAAAGGCGTTGCTTTTAGTACTACGATTCGTCTTTGTCCCACAAAGAGCTCCTGCCTTTTCCTGGAAATCTCGTTTTATTTCCCTTTAAGTTTTTAATTCCCTGTAGTCTTCTTGCTCATAATCATGGTTGTGTTCAACATCCAACACATGTCCATTTGAAAGCAAATTTATTCTCGTCTTCCAATTTTTTGCTTTGCATTCATAGTTAGTCACATATAAAGCATTTTTTGGTTGATTACATATGACAACTCACTATGAATCACTCATTTTATACATCTTAACAGGTCGACCTTTCATCAATACTATCGTTGTCATTCGACTCATGGGCAAGGCTGCTGCTTAACAAAGGGTTATAAAAATATTGAAAATATCAAATGAATCAACATAACACAAATTTAATAAGTATTAAAAAAATTTGAAATATTAAAAAATCTCATTCAAATTATTAACAACGAATCAAAAGCAACTATGGTAAAATTAAAAATTATTTTCAAAAATAATTTTATTTAAAGTGATATATATTTTGTTATTATGCAATTTACAAATGTTGCATCCGCGAAAATGGAATCGTGTTAATTTTGTATATAATTTGCTTTCTAATTGTTTGTTCGCAGACATGCGAACACAATGGGATTCGCAACAAAAAGCCAGTATCTACTGTGGGAATAACAGCAGTGAACCATCTACCGACCATATTATATGCGACTGCCCGCTCTATACAGAAAGAGACTGGAAACCCTCCTTAAATGGTATAGAGGAGCTGACATCCTTGAATATCGAAGTCATCAATAACTTTTGCAAAATTATCAACTGGGCGGGTTGGGTCGAAACTCCTGATTCCCAATCGACAATTAGCAACGTAATCAGGCAGCACACACGCTGATAGCATAGGTTGAGGGGATGACGCAAATGCCCAACGGGTCTTATAATGTGTCCGTAGGGACCTAAGTGAGCTCCTATACAGAGGGGATACCTGCATACCATCATAAAAATTTTAAAAATAATAAAAATATTTGAACTATCAAAAATATTTAAAATATTAAAAAATCTCATTTAAATTATTAACAACGAATCAAAAGCGAATATGGTAAAATTTTGTATTTTCAAGAATAATTTTATTAAAAGTGTTTTATATTTTGTTATTATGAAATTTACAAGCGCTAAATGTTGCATCCGTGAAAGTGGAATCGTGTCAATTTTATATCTAGTTTGTGTTCTCATTGTTTTGTATAACGACTCGCTTTAGAAATCTTAACATATATAAACAATTAAGAGGATAATTATCACCAGTAGCGCTAAAGGTGATAAACGGCGTAAGAAGCCACTTAGTACTGTACTATACCGATTTATTATTGTTATCGTGTATAAATGTTGCTTTTGGAGTCGTAGAGGCATGTCGCAAATACGGGACGAAGACGGAGTTGCCACGAGAACATATAAATAGTTTTTTTGTAATACACTGGTGATGTTTTTAATGATATTGTTTAATTTAATGTAAGGTTTATTATGCATCCCAATTAGTATTTTGATTATTAATAAGGTCCTGCGTATATAAAATAATCTTGGAATACACTGTATTTGTAAAAAAAATATGTATGTGATTTTCTATTGTCATCTGTGCTCCATGTAACAGTGTTAAAAATTACCTGCAATTTGGACTAACTATGCCGCACAATATGTGACATCATCCGTACTTCCGCATGGGGGTAAATACATATATAGTATCTATAATATGAACATACGGACATATTATCAGGCATAAACAACACTAATTTAGCATAATGTGAATCGCCGGACAATTTTTCGTTTAAGCTCTCCATAATGATTGTAGTAGTAAAAAGCAATCAATTTCATAAACACCAGTAGTTGTTGTGTACCTCGCACAACTACCGTGGAGTTGATGCTATATGCCAACGGTGAATTAGAGATTTTTAACGCCTTTTTGTGGGGCCTAAGAATTATTACAATACCGCATCACAATTCTGTAGGAGCATTTGATATATATATATAGAGGTAAATTTGTGTATGTGGCGTGGAGTATAGGAAATCCTTTTTTTATGTTAAGTTGTAGAGTGATGTATAAAAGTCATATCTAAAGAGTGGTTACATTTTAAGGGCCGATGTTGATTTTGAATAAAGCACAAATTATTTAGGAAATTATTGTCATTTCTTTTTATTATGATAGTATTGGTATGGTTCAATTATGTATGGAACAAAAAAAACCTCGGTGGCACACCTCCATCCGATGGCCCAAATTTTCGATGACGCTGAGGCATAATTGAGGTTCTATGCCGTTAATGTGCCGAATTATCTCATCCTTTAGCTCTTGAATTGTTGCTGTCTTATCGACGTACAGCTTTTCTTTCAAATAACTCCAAAGAAAGAAGTCAAACGGTGTCAAATGATTTTCTTAGAAAATTGATCATCCACTGTTGCCATTTCTTGGCACCATTCTGACCATAGACGATGTTTGGAATGGTCAAGAGGCTTTAGTTCTTGAGTTAATTGCCCTTGTAAGCGTGTCAATGTAAGTCCTTATGCATAATGAGCGTGAGACGTTCAATTGTTGGGCTCGACGACTAGTTGAGGTGGACGGCTCACAGTGGCATTTCGGTGGAAAAAATAGGGGTTTTCAACTTTCCAATTTAAAAATTTTAATGATTGGGTTTTGTAAAGAAATATTTAGATAAGAAAAATTCAACATGGTTTTTTATGAAAAGTGAAATTTTGTAGTTAAAAAAACTAACAGAAATTTATTCAATGAAATTAGATTAAAATTATTGTCCAAATAAAGTACTTTTTGTGTGTGTACGTTTATAGCTATGGCGTTTGTTTTATTTTTTAGTGAAAATATAGCACTTACTCTTTTATAAGAAAAAATTGGAAAGGTATACTAATTATTATAATTTATCAAAAATTATATTAAAAAATATCAACTTTTCACTTTTTGATGGAAAAAAAACTTTATGTGCTTTGCCTTGCTTAGCCCTCTAACTATAAAAAAATGAAAAGTCCGAGTCTGTACTTTCAATTAAGAAAAAAAAAATCACCGCCAAATACCGTCCCTTTTAGTAACATCGATTTTAATTCATGCATTTGTGCGATATTTTCAGTGTATATGAAGGCTTATACCTTTCGCGGGGGGTTGTTGGGGGTATTCTCTTCTTTTGTATGGAGACAACACATGTTGACTTTTGAATAAAAATTAAAATTTTTAACTTATATGAAAATTTCATATGACTCTAGACAGGGAAGAAAAACACCTAAAATCTACAACTTTCGATGAACGTAAAATATAAAGTAGGCGTGGCATGCCCAATATGTTTAATTTTTTTTCATAAGGAGAACTCAATTAAGATGTTTTCCGAATTTCGAGTCCCTAGGTCCAAAAATAAAAATTTAAACAAGTGCAGTTATATGGGAGGTGGGTGTGGCAGTAGGCGGTTTTCCAAGATTTTTTCAAAATTTCTAAATTAAGCCCAGAGAAGTGTTTTTGCAAAATTTCATTGCTGTACGACCACTCCTTCTACTTTTTTCCAAGGAATGTATGGGGCGGTGCCACTGTTCGGCTCTTCAGCCACACTATAGCGAATAGCAGCAATATTTTCTGCAGTACGAGCAGTACGCACAGGCACTGGGGTTTTCACATCTCCTACAGACCCGGTTTGCTAAAATTTTTGCACGATTTTTCCGATTTTTCTCACATTTGGACGATTAAATTGAGCGAAAAAAATCACGAAGTGCACGATATGCATTTTGATTTGAACGCCCGTTTTTATAATAAGCCTGAATAAATCACAAAAAAGATGATCGTAGTGAGTGTAAAAACTATCGTGGAATTAGCCTCTTACCGATTGCGTATAAGGTCCTGTCTAGCATACTGTGTGAACGTCTAAAGCCAATTGTGGAAAACCTGATTGTTCCTTATCAGTGCTGCTTTAGACCAGGCAAATCCACGACGGATCAGATATTTACACTACGGCAGATTCTTGAGAAACCCCATGAGAAGCAAATCGAAACTTACCACCTCTTTGTCGAATACAAAGCTGCCTTCGATAGTCCCATCAGGCATCGACTATACGAAGCCATGTCTGAGTTCGGTATTCCTGCGAAGATAATTCGTCTCTGCCGGTGTACCCTTACGAATACCAAATCCTCTGTTCGGATTGGCAAGGATCTATCTGCACCATTCGATACGAAGAGAGGACTTAGACAGGGTGACGGTTTGTCATGTATGCTGTTCAACATAGTGATGGAGAAGGTGTTAAGGAAAGCAGCGGTTAACATGTCTGGCACCATATTTAATAAGAGCCACATGCTGCTCGCGTATGCCGATGATATCGACATTATCGGTCGAACGAGGCGAGAGGTAACAGCTGTTTTCTCATCAGTTGAAAGGGAGTCAGCGAAAATGGGTTTGGCAGTGAATGAGGACAAGACGAAGTTAATGGTATCATCGAACAAAGTTGTTTTAAAGGCTAATAATAATAATAACTTAAACGCGTTGCTCGATCTTTCCATGGTTCAAATTGAGTTAGTCTGAAATTGAGAAATGTCAAATAAAATGCAGAAAAGAACTTGACGTTTAGTTGTGGTTCACATTCAACATGGGCCCTTACAATTTAACCACAAACAAACAAACGTAGTTGTCTATTCCAATGACTATTGGCCTCTTTCTCTATCTCGAACGTAAGCGAGTCTACCAAATTCGCCTCGTATTGGGTTTATGTAACTCGAAGGTCTTCGTTTGCCTGACCTAAAATATTTTAAATGTCATATTCGTGTTTAGAGGCCGAAATCTATAGAAAAAAAATTATTTAAAACTTTGCAGCTGACAAAAAATAAAGATTTGTAAACTGGTGTTATTAGTGTTGAAGAAATGGGGAAAATATAAGTGTTGATACATTTTCGAATTGTTCGTTTGATTTGTACCAAACTTTGTGCAAGGAAAAAACACTTTGAAAAACATATTTATTTTATTTTTTGACATTCCGTAGAATCACGACAAATACACAGCATTGTAGGACTATGTTAAGGCTGATTTACACGATATCCACCTATATCCCCTTTCTACTGTCGAATCAGTACATTTTGATTTCCTATCCACCTTCCTATAACGCAATACCCGCTTGTTCCGCAAATCTACACTACACTTCTTTTCTGTAATTATTTTGTCGATTATAACACTCAGTACTTACTAATTTATACTTTTCATAGTATACATCATTAACGATTTCGTTTAACAGCGTATGTACTTATTTCATTAACCCAAAGTAAGCGAGTGTTGCGTCGATTGACTCGCATATGCATTACTAGAGGTAGTAAAATAAACAGACATATTATTTTTCAGATTCATATACATATATATGCAGATTCATATTGTACTCGACCAGACCTACACCATACAATAGGTCGCTTCCAGGTTTTTCCGTAGTAGTATATTATTAACGAAATAGTTCACCCTACCTCATTATCTATTTCATCATATAATTGGTATCGACGAAAATTATTACGAATTGCTATTACTGTTTTCGTCAATGGATGGTAAGCGAGAGGGTGGCGATAGTATACCTCCTATGGCATCCCAATGTTAAATTCGTCACTTAAACGTATGGTAAGTGTATTGACGAGGAAGTACTGTGTCATTCCTGGTAGTTGATGGTATGATTACATACGTAATGCTTACCAGAACAAGCGGGTATTACTTTGCTATCATTTTGTAGTGTTTGTCTTTGCTTACTCCTTACTCCCACATGTTTTCTAATTAGGCTATCTCGTTTATGTTGTTGAGGGGATATGAGTAGATATGGGTGGATACCGTGTAAACCGTACTTTATTGTTGTAATTGTAATATGCAGGGCAACCGGAAATATGCTACAGCATGTATTTTTTACAACGAGATATTG
Source organism: Muscina levida (assembly GCA_964034835.1). Taxonomy (NCBI): domain Eukaryota; kingdom Metazoa; phylum Arthropoda; class Insecta; order Diptera; family Muscidae; genus Muscina; species Muscina levida. The sequence continues at coordinate 89,761,298 of OZ035883.1, read as the reverse complement.
CCAAATGGGTAATGTATTTACATGTTGCATGGTCCTACAAGTGTTTTGAGAATTATTTGTTAGAGCATATTTTGGCATATTTTACCCATAAAGTCATATTTCGGCTTATTTTGGTTTTCGGATTATATTTTTGAAAAATACTCCTTTTTTAAACATATTTTATATTTTTAGGGCATATTTTTTTAAAATATTCCTTTTTAAACATATTTTATGTTTTCCACATTAATTTTTTGTTCGTAAAAACAAGGAAGTCTTTGCAACTTTGTATTTTTTCAAATGTAACAGCCAAATCTGGTACATGTTTGCCAACTACGAATACTACTGTATTTTTGGACATAATACCTAAAGCTAAAACGGCAAAATCAGCAAAACTAAAGGCGCTTGTAAAGAGATTCCTGACTTGCGAACTGGTGGAGGACTTCTCAATTGTAAAATTTGCATTACAGTTATTGACTCTCAAAAGAACATGATTTTCAGGAAAAACTGTGCCGAGCTTTTGTGTCTGCTGACATTCCACTTTACAAAATGAGAAATCAAAATATAAAAACACTACTTAAGGAATAAAGGGAACCGGTCATGGCATGATGGTTAGAACACAGGACTACCAAGCGGGAGATTCCGGTTTCCATTCCCGCCTCCAGTTATCTACATTTTGCTTTCATCGCCGGCCCCATCAATGTTCAATCGGCATGTCTAGTAAAAGCTTCTCAAACAGTGAAGTTCGCATTCGTCGATAAACAAGTAGGTGAAGTTAGTTGTGAATCTAAAAATAGAAAGTGTGTTAATTCACAACAACGCGAGAAGCTAACCCATACCTCATTCATGGGTGTAAAGGGAAATTAAGTTTTTTTTTTTAAGGAATACACGGACTACCAAGTGCAGTCCGAAACTAAATATTTATTTATTTATATTTAATATTTATTTCGAACTAAATATTTAAAAAAAAATGTATACAACGAACGACTGCGTGAAACAATATACGAGCAAAACTAAAAAACCAATTTATATGGATCTCAATCGATAAAACTTTAAATGCAACAGACAGAAATGTGGTAAACGTTATATTAAGTTCGGACAAGGAAATTGCAAGGTAAAGGCTGCAAAAGCTATAGTGTCATTTTATCCGAAAGTGCCGCATGTGTAGGCTTGCCAGATTTAAAATTGTAAAATTCTTGACATTCACCAAAAAATATCTTGATTGTGAAAACAAATATTGGCAAATAAAAATACTCATACGTTAGACAATTTTTAATATTTCAATATTATGTATTTTTTATAAAAATATTTTTTCTATATAAAAAGTATACAAAACATTATACAAATCATATACAGATATTTCGGTCAGATGAACTGACTGATAAATACCCTTACCTTATGTATGACATTATGTAAGATTCGAGTTAATGAAAATAAACTTTAAATGAAATTACTTATGTATTGCAATTTTCCAGCTTGAGGAGCGTAAACGATTAGTGATAGGCCTCTCGGTTGTATGGCCATTTTTTTTACTGACACGTATTTACACTTTAGAAAGGGTTACAGTCTAAAAAGTTTTAATTAATTTGCCAACAAATAAAGAAATTATAATTTTATCTCTGGATACATGGAATCTTATATGGGGGGTACCGAAAGAGTCTTTTAAACGCAACAATTTCTAAAGAGTTCATAATTTCTTATGGGTTGGATAAAAAATCCCGTTTCTTTGAATGCAAAATATTAAAAGTAAACTATTTTCAACGTCTTGAGGAGTTTCTTTTAGAAATTATTTTAAATATTTAAATTTTCGAGTAAATAGGAGGAATCAGATGGGGTGGGCCGATGTAGTCCATATCCATTCCGGTGTCCAATTTTTTATTATATGCTTAAATTCAGTGTACTTACATAAAATATATATATGTAAAATTTTGAGGGTGAATTCGCTCATTTGTATGGAAGGTATCTCAAGGGGTGTGGCAAACGTTTTGATTTTCTAAGGGTTCGTCTACTATTACCTGATACCTAAGGGTGAGGGTTTAACAAATGTAGTGGGAATACTGATGTTGACTATTTTTATTTCGCGACATAATTGCTAAATTTAATACTTCGAAGCAAAAAATTAGAAAAAATTACGATTTGAATTATAAATTTTAAAAATATCGATATTTTCCAAATAGGAAAAATAATTAAAAATCATACATTAATGATAATTAAATCCCTGTTCGTGTACTTTTATAATAAAGCAACAGTTTTTATCTTAGTTGTCCTGTCATCGTTTAGAAAGTAACAAGACTTTTGGTCCAGTCTGCAGAAATGAAAAATATCGATTTTTTCAAAAAAGGATCAGCTAGGATTTCAATTCAAGCATTTTTTTGATGTATGATCAACCCGGAGGATGTGCCATTTCCACTTTTTATTGTCATTTTCATGCAACCTAAAGTTGCTTTACGCCTACCGTGAAATGTTTAAAATCAAAATATTTTACCATAGTAGCGTCCTCTTAAAAAACTTGTAACTCTTCCACTTGTCTGACAATTTTTATAAACTATGGAGAATTGGAGATATTTTTGTGATTAATATTTTTTTATTTTTATTTTTTTATTTTTTTTTATTAATTTTGCACAAAAAAAAATTTTAAACGATGTTATAAGCTTGTATTGAAAGTTTTTAGGGTAGCTCATTACCTATAATGTGAAACTACTCTTGTTCAAATCGTTGGATGCGTTTACGAATAACTCTTCAATAAACTAAAGTCTCATAAAAAAAATTTAAAAAAAAATTCATATCTTGAAAACTAATCAGAGAAAAAAATCTATATTCGTGTTTAGGATGCCGAAATCTAGAGAAAAAAATTATTTAGAACACAGCAGCTGACAAAAAGTAAAGATTTGTACACTATTGTGATTATTGTTGAATAAAGGGGGAAAATATGTTTTGATATATTTACGAACAAATACACTTAGATTTTTACAAAACTTTGTGCAAGGAAAATAAAACTTTGAAAAACATATTTACTTTATTTGTTGATTGGTCTGTAAAAATCTTGACAAAACATATTTTTTCTTGATTCTTGCCGAGCATTAAAAATTCTTGTAAATCAAGAAAAATCAAGACCGTATGGCAACCCTAATCCCATCTGACCGGTTTCTTTACACCATACACATTTTTATACCATCACCCTTAGGGATGAGGGTATATATCATTTGATACGAAAAAAAGTGTAACGCATTAAAGGAGACGAGTTAGACCCCAAGTATCTTAAGACCAAATTCGTTTCAGAACTTTTTATGAAGAATGAGCTATGTCCGTCTGTCTGGCTGGCTGGCTGGCAGGCTGGCTGGATGGCTGGTCAGCAGGATAACTCGAGTAAACCTTAACGGATCGGTATGAAAATTTACCAGTATCAATATTTTTCAAAACGAACTTATGGGATTGTAAATGGGCTGAATAGCCCCACCCCTTCTGGTACCGCCCATACAAAATTACCAATTTTTGGAAAATTAATATTTCTTCCATAACTTCCAAACAGACAACTGGAGGTTGTTTGAATTTGTTCAGTTTATTTATCTTGCAAAATTAGACAAACCCTAAGAAAACCGAAACCTGTGCCCCACCCATTCTGGTACCTCCCATACAAATGACCGAATTGACCCTTATAGTTTTACATACATATCATTTTTGCAAGTAAACTTAGATCACTCAAATTTTGCGTATGATGTTTGCTTATAAATATTAGACTCAGGTATGAATATGGACTATATCGGTTCACGCCTTCTGGTACCTCCCATACAAAATGACCTATTTTTGGAAATAATATATCTCTCCAATAACTTCAAAACAGTCACTTGGAGGGTTATGAACATTGGTCGATAAATTAATGTTGTGATAGGAGGCGAAACCTCAGAGAGCCTAACTATTTGACACACCCCTTCTGGTACCTCCCATACAAATGACCGAATTGACCCTTAAAGTTTTACATACATATCTTTTTTGTAAGTAAACTGAGATCACTCAAATTTTGCGTATGATGTTTGCTTATGAAAATTAGACTCATGTATGAATATGGACTATATCAGTTCACGCCTTCTGGTACCTCCCATACAAAATTACCTATTTTTGGAAAATTAATATTTCTCCTATAACTTCCAAACGGACTCTTGGGAGGTAATGAAAATTGGTCGATTAATTTATGTTATTATAGGAGGCAAAACCCTAGAAAACCTAACTATTTGACACAGCCCTTCTGGTACCTCCCATACAAATGACCGAACTCACCCCCATAGTATTACAAACATATCTTTTTTTGTAAGTGCACCGAATTCAGTCAAATTATGCGTAAGTTGTACGTATGAAAATTTGAGTTAGGAATGAATAAGGACTGTATCGGTTCACCTCTTGTGGTACCCCCTATCAAAATTATTTTTTTTTGAAAAATTAATGTTTCTCACATAAATTCCAAACCGGCACCTATACCCCCTACACGAATAAGTAAAGTTTTGGACGATTTTGAACCACAAGCAGGGGAAAAAATATACATAAGTAATTTTATTTTAATTAAAAATCTATTCATTTCAATAACTCATGACTTCAACAATATCTTATATTGGGTGATGGTATTTATCAGTCAGTTTACTTGACTGAAATTTCTGTACTGGTTAAACGTAAAACTGTTAGAAGTACTGTGGCCAATCTTTTTTTTAGAGCAGGCTAGTATTAAATTGTACTACGATAACATGCTCATAAAACGTTTTTTTTAAATCTTAATAACATTAAGACAAATCCTCTTATATTGCCTTGTGTAGGGTACAAACAGAAATCAAGCAACAAACAAGCGGCTTTCGGAAGTTATCGTGCGTACCAGACGGACAGACAAACAGACGGACTAAGCCATGTCTTAAAAAGCTGTAAATCAAATTTGGTTCAAAGAAACCTAGGGTTTAAAGTGACTCCACCTATGTGTTACACATTTGGGTCGTATCAAATGATACATATATACCCTCCTATGCGTAAAAATAGAATGCTGAAATAACAATCATATTAACAAAAAACGAAGACAAAACAAACTAAAGGAAAGATCACCTGTTTTGCAAGGGTGGGTATTTATATTTATTTATTTAATAAAAGTAATTTATTTAAAAACGCCCGGAAATATAAAACCAAACAAACTGTAGTATAATACAAAATTGGCATTCTTGCCCAATTTTACCCTATTCCCATTCAAAAATACATATGTTAAATATAGCACAAATTTAGATACGTTACAATAAAAATAAATAAAAATATGTTTACAACACTGTGTTATTACAAGGTTTAGTAAAAATCACGTTAAATACCTAATGTTAAAGATTCCATAATAAAAGCATAAATTTTTACTAGTGAAATAAATATATTGGACGTTCAAATATGCAAAAATTAAATTTTCACAATTGCTCGTAAAAACTCAAAACTTTCTTGACAATGCTGCTGGAAAAGTAAACGACATATGACTTTGACATTTTCACTAGTGGTATAGAATTTTATACTCTTTAATCGAATAACAAATACTTTTCAAAAAACCAAATACAAATTTTTCAATTAATCTCCATTATTTGGAATTTTGCCACACTGTGAGTCGGTTGCCCACAGATTTTTTAAAGATGTATTTCTTAAACCCTATTGTATTTTAGCAATTAAGTATTTTTTCAATTAAAATACGATCGGGCTCTGACAATAATACGGCATAAATTTATATCGCACATTGTAAAGGCCTGCTAAATGGCCAATGTTTTTCCTGCATCATACTATACCTGTCATCCTCCGCCGCTGGAATATTGAAAGTATGTTTGTGAATGAGCTTAGTTCCCGTAACACATACCTTAGCCTTATCGCACTACTCTTAATAAGAATAATCATGGTAATAATCATTATTGAGCAATAATCGATGAATGTGCTTCCATGCATATACGTATGTAGTGTACATAATATCGCATCGTCTCTATCGACACCCTCTTACAGGTTGATACCTTGGTATGCATTCTTTGTTAATGCAAATACTCAAATAAAACATCTATGTCCAACAAAAAGCCAAATTGGAGCTGATGCACAGCGCATAGAGATAACAACGAACGGTAGAATGATGCGATTGTATGACCTCCTTCCCTCCAATTGTGTTAACAAAAGTTGGGTAGAGTACAACGTATACAGTCTTCGTGGCTAAAACAAAATTAAGTGACCATTAAAATGCCATAAAACTTTTCATGTCGCATACGTTGTTAATACTGTATTCGTTTAAAGAATTCCCAGTAAAATATTTTAGTTTAATATGTTATTAATACGGACAGCGTTGGAAAAGAACAACGCTGCAGTATTGCTAAATATATTTTATTTCTAACCAATTGGAGAAAACAACGTTTAACAGATACACGATTATAATCGAAGGATTACATAGGGAATCTATTAAGTCATAATAATACTTCAGTTATGGATAGGGTCGTTTGGTATTGAAGTCGGAAGTCAGTCATCCACATTTTTATTTCATTGCCGGCCCCTCGATGTTGTCGACAGCAACGTCGCGGTATAAATGTCGATATAATCGGCATGTCTAGTAAAAGCTTCTCAACAGTGACATTCGTTTTCGTCGATAAACGTGTAGGTGCCGTTTGTTGTGAATCTAAAATAGAAAGCGTGTTAATTCACAACAACGCGAGAAGCTATCCCATACCTCATTCATGGGGTGTAAAAGTTTTTTTTTTAGGTGTGAGAATTAATTTAATACAATACATGTCATGTCTAGTGATGGAAGAGAATGGTAAATACCCAATAGGTAGATTGGGTAAATACCCGGGTATTTACTAAAAATATGGGTATAAACCACAGACCGTAACTCATAACTTTTAATTATAAAAGTCCCTCTTTAAGAGTTATTTTCTGATTTTTATTATATCTCTCCGAACATAAGACTTATTTTTTATTTATATTTTTAAAGTCCCAAAATAACAATTATTTCTGATTTATATTTTATCGCTCAGAAATAAGAGTTATTTTTGATTTCTATTTTAAAAGTCCCACAATAATAATTACGCAGTAGCACATTTTCCAACTTCAACCTCTTGAACCAATTGAAACCCACAAAATCTGAAAGCTTATCATAGTAGAAGAAAAACCCTAACTGGGTTTTGAATTATTAGCTAAGGTTTTCTTTTAATTCATTTTCGTAGTATTCGACTGAACTATTCCAAATATAGCTTTTCTCTCTTCAGCAAATTTTTAGCTTTTAATCAGATCTAAAAATTTTGCCTTGAGATAAAATCAAGAAAACAACAACATCTTACTCAAATCAGCAAAACTGTAAAGAAATCACTTTCAATTGTACGTTTATCGAAATTAAAAATTCTATGCTTTTTAAAATGAAATAGATACAAAATAGAAATAAATCAAAAAAACAATAAAAATCTATGATGAAATTTTACTATTTTTTTTATATTCTTGTTGTTTTGAGTGAGATTATGTTGTGTTTTTGATTTTATCTGAAGGTTAAATTTTTAGATCTGATTAAGAGCTAAAATTTTACCAAAGAGAGACATCAAAATTTAGAATAGTTCACGAGATATAGCCTTAAAAATCAGTACAAGATTTTTGAAAATTTCCAAAATTAATTTTAAAAAAACCTTAGCTAATATTTCAAAACCCAGCTAGGGGTTTTCTTCTACCATCATAAGCTTTCAGGTTTTGACGGTCTCAATTGGTTCAAGTTTTTACTGCTGCACTGTCTTATTGAAGACTTTTTGAACTAGAAATCAAAAATAAAAATCATTCAATGAGTTTTTCAAATCAAAATCGAAAATAAAAATCAGCCTGAGACTTATATTTTTTCTGATGAAATATAAAACTCACTTGAAGACTTTTAATTTTTATTTGTTCAAATAAAAGTCTTTTGGTTCAATCGATATGCAAAAAATATTTATATTTTGGCCAAATTAATTACAATTGTGGAACGTTCAGACCATACTTAACTCATAACTACACAATGCGACGAAAAAACGATGGTTTTTACCATCACCCTTAGGGATGAAGGTATATGTATATGATTTTTTACAAATAAAAGTTTAACGCATTAAAGGAAACGTGTTAGACCCCAAGTATCTTAAGACCAAATTGTTTCAGGACTTCTTAAGCCCATTGAGTCATGTCCGTCTATTTGGCTGGCTGGATGGGTCGTGGGCAGGATAACTCGAGAAAACTTTAACTGATTCTTAAGAAAATGTGCCAGCATTTTTAAGTTAAGTAGACAAAACCACAAATAACCGAATCATATGAATGACCAAATGTGTTCCTTAGTTCTACAGGCATATCTTTTCTGTAATTAGAGTGAATTGTGTCAAATTTTGGACAAGGTAGTTGATTAATGGTTGAATATAAACCTTTTTTGCAGTTCTCTGTGTATTTGGAAAGGAGAAACTATGGCCTTTCCAAATCTATATATATGTAGGTAAGTTGTCATAAACTTTAGGGATTTTTTTTTAAGTTTGGAGGTGTTTTTAGCCAAATCTTTTTTAAATTTTGTACCTAATGTTTACTATATTATTCAGAAAGTGCACACTGTCATGAGTAAAACGCATACTTGTTTATAAAAATCGGTTAACAAATCGTTAAGTTATTCATAATTTTCAAGGAACCTGGGGGATAATTACATTTGGTCGGATAAAAAATGCGATCTAACCCAAAAAGATCCCTCTGGCGTTAAAAATAAATGTCAAAAATGGATTCTTCGACCCCAAAAACAATAAGATACCTGTGATATCATTTAAGATTTTTGTTTAAATTAATAAGAATCCCATTCAAAATGACCCAATGCCCAGAAATAGTTAATTTCTATGCATGAAGACTTTTTGAAAGTACTCGTATATCTAGCTCACTAGCAATTTCTTCACTTGACCGCAACTTCACCACCGATTAGTTTTATATCTAAATCCCTTCTATAAATTAACAAACACAATCGGACGGACAATCGGATGGACACTGTATGTGCATGGATATAGCTTCTTATAATGTTATGTACTAAGTATGTTTGTATTAAAGCGTTGTATTGGAACAAAAGACAATATTATGAAATATACAATTAATTCTTGGTTGAATAAAGAATCAGCTTCAAAGGACAAGAGTTCTATAAAGATTTCTACAGTACCTCTGAGTATCTGAGCATCCCAATGAAGCTATGATCTTATGATCCTTTCGGATTAACGCGAATAACGTCTTCAAGCTGAAAAACCGGCAAATACTTAGGATTCCTAAAGCATGCATTTGGTTGCATTTGCGAACTTGAAAAACAGTGTTGCGTGAGATGGTACACACCCGCCAATTAAATACTTTTTTTCAAGGTTATACAATTTTGCACCCTTTTTTGCCATGTTTAACTCACAGTTCGCGAGCTATAAGTGAACACTTAGTCCAATTATTTTTAGCTAAACATCTCGTCGAGCTGATCAAAATCATATATACATTTCTTTTATTACAAAAAACAATAATGCCGATATCAGCAAAAGACTTTTATATCAGGCCTGAAGTAATAAAAATCATTAGGTGAGTTTTAAATTTTGTTTTGAAAAATATAACGGCCGTATTCATAAAAAATTATAAGAGGTTTATAAACCATTTTTAAGCAAATTTCGAGAAAACAGTATTCATAAACGATTCACATCTTCAATAAGTTAAAGTAGGGTTGTCCCTACTTTAAGCATGCTATAACTTGACGTTTGTACAATTTATTGTATATATATGAATTTGTGATCTTTATATTGAGTTTTTCGGCATTTTTAATACGATAAAGAGCCGTTGCATGTATTCATTGTGTAGGAAATTGTCTTCATAATCATTCCGCACATAGAAAAGTGTCTAAATAGACATTTTTCATTCATGAATTCCATTTTGAAAAATATATCTTCAAAAATCTTCAAAAATATTTTGTAAATAATGAAATAATATTCGTGATGTAAAAACAATCAAAACAAGGAAACAACGTAATCGGTATTCGATTATTATTTTTACATGAGGAAAGGAAAATGTAATCTTTAAATGGCATTTTTACTTTAACGTCTTTCTGACCGCCATGAGAATTGTAGTTAATGTGAATTTGAGCTACAATTATGTTCATAGTTATTATATGTGCAAAAAAATGTTTGGTAACCGATTATAAAGCTTTTGTATGCGACTATAAAGCTTCTTTTTATACATCATTAATGACCATTAACAGTCGACGTTGCCACCGGAACACATAAAGCTAAAGTACTGATAAAAAACGTTTATGAATACAATTTCTTATTAAAGGTTTTTTAGAGCTGAAGAATACTTAAGCTAGAGAACGCTTCATACCTACTTTAGAATTTTTTTATGAATAAAGCCGTTAAGCTATTGATGAATCTACAGATAATACAGATATTGCTCAAATCTCAGTATTGGTATTGGTGTATTTAAAATAATTTTAGCACATTTTCTTCACATTGATTTTTTTAGTTGTAAAATCGATCAATAACAGTTATTTTCGGTCCCTGGTATAAACTATCTTATAGGAAATTTGGTGAACAAACACATTGTGCGGAGGTATTTAATTATGTTAAAATAAAATTGATTTAAAAAGTGATTACACTGTAATTGGGAAACAACAGCTAACGGCAATAACTAAGTTGTATATCAATTAATTATTTTTAGGACATCTATATATATAAAAATGGTGGCAAAAATGTATAGTAATTCATCAATAGAGAACGGCTGGGGCGATTTTGCTCAAACTTTTTTTCAGTTGTTCGTTGTTGCCAGGAGAAGGTTTATGTGAAAGAAAATTTTGGGAAGATGTAACTGTGAAAAATTTCGAAAAATTGCCTAATGGCTTTTCGAATGGAAAAATAGAAAAGTTCTTAGTGGGAAACTCTGAAAATTCCGGAAAAACTTGGATTTTTTCTACAAAATTTTGCATTGTATCGATTGATTAGATAAAAATCGCAAATGACTTTTTGTTTAAAATTTGTATGCAATTGTTTCGTAATTACGAAAAAATTCCAAAAATTTGATTTTTTGCGCCAAATTTTGCATTTTATCGTATGATGGAAGATGTTAATGTGAACAATTTCGGATAATAGAAAAATTCTTGGTGGAAATATCGGAAAATTCCGGAAAAACTCGAAAAAGTTGAATTTTTCGCGAAATTTTGCATTGTATCGCTTGATTTAATGATTTCAGTCGCAGAAAGGTGGAAAATTCGTTATGATGCTTGGAAAATTTCGGATTGTTGTGAAATTTATTATGTTAAAAGATTAAACGCGAAAAGATCGACAATTTCAAAATCTTCTGCATGAGCATAAAGTATTGGTTCGGTTGTTCAAAACCGCATTGAATACAATGTATACATACGACAACAAAATCATTATCAGAGCAGACAAAAGACCCTTTGGATGCCATCCAAGACAATTTAATGCTCCCACTATAAATGAAGTCACTGTTGTGATTGTTGGGAAAAATGTGGATTCACGCGATATTTTTCTCAAGCGTCGGAATTGTGGACAACTGACGCATGTGTAAGACACTCATCGGTCATATGATGAACTTCAATACCCGTTGATATTCTGTCGTTGAGAGGATGGCTATCACCTCAATTTAAAGTTGGTCAATAGAATTAAGGGTTGGATTACAAGTCATCACTTCCTTTTCATTCTCCATTTAAGTTCAAATTTGAATTAGAGAAGAGGAAACGAATAAAATGGTTAGCTCAATGAATTTTTATGCGTATCGATTGATGATTCGGCAAGATGTTGACAATCATCTATTAAGATATCGCCGGTTATAGCCACGTGTCATACGTCGAACCCATTGTAGGACAAACACAAGGACTAGATGACTGACGACGTTTTGCAGGACAATATCGAATTTCGACCTTGAAATTATCTTCTGATTGAAGACATGTGCGTGCTCCTGTGCGACAGCCTACTGTCGAAATTGGGAATACCAGCGACAAATCTTTCGATGCACGATGCATTCAATCACGAATTGCAACGAGAGCTAGACTTTGATTGAGATAAGCTGACTGAAAAAGTCCAAACAAATGTGCCGTTGTTCAAAGCCGAGTAAACGAACGTGTACGATTCGCTGATGTACGTTGTTGACAATGGAACGGGAGGCATTTACTTTCTCGATGATCCCGGTGGGACAGGCAAGGCATTCGTCATTTCCTTGATTCTGGCAACTATTCGCTCAAGATCGCAAATTGTGTTTGCTGTTGCATCCTCCGGTATTGCTGCCATATTGTTGAAAGGCGATCGAACTGCACATTCCGCTTTGAAGCTGCCGTTGAATCTTCCTACGGTTGACAAGCCAACGTCCAGCGAAATTGTTGCGAGAATGCAAAATCATCATATAGGATGAATGCACGATGGCGCATAAACGAGCTTTGGAGGCAGTTGACCGAACGACGAAGGACTTACAAGGTGATTCGAGGCGATTTGGTGGGGCTATAATATTGCTGCCCGGAGATTTTCGTCACGCGAATTCAACTCTCCATTCGATTGGCTTTTGCGATGACAATCAATAAATCGCAAGGCCAATCATTGGCAGTTTGTGGGATCAATCTCGAATTTCCCTGCTTTTCACAAGAACAGCTGTACGTTGCCTGTTGCGTGTTGGCAAACCGTCTTCATTGTTTGCTTTTACGCCGCAAAACAAATCGAAAAACATTGTTTAACAGATCGCTCTTTAGATTAAATTCAAATAAATCACATTAAAACTTGAACTATCTGTGTTTTACTATTATCCTGGAGCTTATATGATAGCGTTACCTTAGAAGCGAGACGAAGTTTGCAGAAGGGTCCAAAGGTGTTTGGCAGAACAACGTTTGCCGGGTCAGCTAATTACGTTATAAAAGTTATAACATTGTATGAACTGTTGGATGTACCAAAATGAGGGTGTAAAATATTTCGGGTTTCTAGGATATTAACATTATTATAGGACCAATTTTAAATATCCCCCAGTTGCCCATTTGGAAGTTATGGGAGAAATATCAATTTTTCAAAAATATGTAATTTTGTATGGGTTCTTATTCATTCCTGACTTAAAATTGTATAATCGTACATCAAAATTCATATTTTAATTTTTGTATATACTTACAAAAAAGATATTTATGCAAAACTATAAGGGTGTATGGGAGGTGCCACAAAAAGGTATGGCAAAGGTTTCGGTTTGCTAAGGATTTGTCTACTATTACAAGATAATTCAGCTTCCCAAAATCAAATATCCTTTGGTAGTCCGTTTGTATTTTTTTGGAGAAATATTAATTTTCCAAAAATAGGTAATATTGTATGGGGGGTTGCTGAGACAGATTTCCACTAGCGTTTTCCTTGTGCAAAACTTGATTGAATTCAGTGTACTTACAGAATAGATATTCATATAGTAATATGACAATGAATTAGGCCATTTGTATTGGACCGGTCGTATCATAATGTTTAGAACAGGCGACTACCATGCGGGAGATCCGTAGTTCGATTCCTGGTTCATTGCCGGCCCCTCGGTGTTGTAGACAGCAACTTCCGTAGTATAGTGTCGAGTCAATCGGCATGTCTAGTAAAAGCTTCTCAAACAAGTAGGTGCCTTTTGTTGTGCATATAAAATAGAAAGCGTGATAATTCGCAATACGCGAGAATTTATCCCATATCTCATTCATAGGCATAAGAATATAAATTTTTCTTGATTGTATTTATTGTTGATCTGTAAAGAATTATGATATTGTCATAGTTCGGTTTGAGATCAGTTCTATTGGCAATTATTTATTATTGCCAATAAGTTTTTAATCAAGAGTTTGTGAAATGTATTATGTTGACAGCAGGTTAGGCGTATGACGTCATTTCGACATTAACCACAATGTCTCGTCAGCGCCCTTTGCTGTGCCTTCTCCTCTATCATCACAAACCTTAAGGGAAGAAAGCATCTCAAAGTTAATGAGAACTTTTCCCTCCGGTGCGAAGAAAGCATCCTCGAAGCGCACAACATGCCAACATAATACACACACAAGCACTTGCCTATGCATGTGTCCATCGGACACAATTGCACAGGAGTTTTGTTGTTGACAAAGTTCCAACCCCGTTCTGTGTACCTTCAGTGTATTCATCGTTCTTGATTTTATTTATTGTTGATCTGTAAAGAATTATGATATTGTCATAGTTCGGTTTGAGATCAGTTCTATTGGCAATTATTTATTATTGCCAATAGGTTTTTAATCAAGAGTTTGTGAAATGTATTATGTTGACAGCAGGTTAGGCGTATGACGTCATTTCGACATTAACCACAATGTCTCGTCAGCGCCCTTTGCTGTGCCTTCTCCTCTATCATCACAAACCTTAAGGGAAGAAAGCATCTCAAAGTTAATGAGAACTTTTCCCTCCGGTGCGAAGAAAGCATCCTCGAAGCGCAAAATGTCGAAATGACGTCATACGCCTAACCTGCTGTCAACATAATACATTTCACAAACTCTTGATTAAAAACCTATTGGCAATAATAAATAATTGCCAATAGAACTGATCTCAAACCGAACTATGACAATATCATAATTCTTTACAGATCAACAATAAATAAAATCAAGAACGATGAATACACTGAAGGTACACAGAACGGGGTTGGCACTTTGTCAACAACAAAACTCCTGTGCAATTGTGTCCGATGGACACATGCATAGGCAAGTGCTTGTGTGTGTATTATGTTGGCATGTTGTGCGCTTCGAGGATGCTTTCTTCGCACCGGAGGGAAAAGTTCTCATTAACTTTGAGATGCTTTCTTCCCTTAAGGTTTGTGATGATAGAGGAGAAGGCACAGCAAAGGGCGCTGACGAGACATTGTGGTTAATGTCGAAATGACGTCATACGCCTAACCTGCTGTCAACATAATACATTTCACAAACTCTTGATTAAAAACCTATTGGCAATAATAAATAATTGCCAATAGAACTGATCTCAAACCGAACTATGACAATATCAATATAAATTTTTCAAAAATAACATAGGTAATTTTGTATGGGAGGTACTAGAAAATGTGTGGCTAATCTACCATAACTCATAAGGATGAGTGAAGGTTTACTCAAGTTATCAAGCTCATTGGCCAGGCAACGAAAGAGACTGACATGGCTCAGTTGTCTTAACTTTTACCATCCACTTTATATTAACATCACATGATCGTGTCATGTTCAGAATTGTTTTTGTTGTGATGGACCTCGTAGAAAAATTATTTATATGATATTTCTTGCAGCTCTTAATAAATTTTTGATTATCATGCATCGACTAACTTACTTGCGGGCATCAACTTTATGAAACCAAATTGAGTAAATTATGCTCTGGACCTTATTCTTTTTTCGATTTTCCAAAAAAAAAACCGGTTAGTTTTGTGTATATATAAGCTTGATCGGTTGAAAATTGGCGTGCCGCTCCTGGTTTGAAGTTTGGTAACCCTAGGGTAAATTTTTATTATTTTTTTTCGATTTTCGAAAAAAATCGGTGGTTATTGTAAAAAACTTGTGAAAAAGTGTCTGAAAGAAAGTTTTGGTTTGTTTAGCTGACTATGAGAACACATAAAATAAAATCTGAGGAGCATGGGTGTTATGCTAGTAAGAAGCCTGGATCTTGGGAATTTAGTCACAATAGAGCGTTTTTTTGGAGAAGACTGATCGCCGTGCTTGAGAGATTTTTACAAAACGGTGATTCAGCGACTATACCGCATAGGAGATTCTGCAGAATGCGAAGTTCTTGCGCCAGGCATCCCTCTCATTCGAAAGTGTGTCAACAGATTTGTAGAGACCAGTTCAGCACTACAAAACTCCAATCCAAATAAAACGTGAAGAGTATCAATTAGTATGTTCTTTAGGATCTGATTTTTTCAAGTCGAAATCACGCAAATGCTTTAAATCTGCATAAATCTTCATAAAACCATATTGCATAATGATCTAAAACTTCAACCGTTCGAATTTCAATTGTTGCAAGAATAAAAACCAAAGAATGAACAATTACTTTCTCGGGTGTATTAGAAAGAAAACATTCGCAACGAAATCGCTGCCATTACGGAATCGACCTGCCGAGTTGTCATTGAAAATTTAACTGCTCGAATAAAGGAACACCGTGAACGCAAAGGTTTACATTTAGACGGTATTATATTTGAGAAATCAATTACGGTGCTTTGATAACACTACGCAACAATTTAACGGTCATTGTCTCGAGGGTGAATGAAACCAATGCCAAACGACACTATGTGACCTTAGTAAAAAAAACCTTGAACTCCATTTTGCTCCACTACGTCACAATGTTTTTTTACAGTGGTTTGAAATTTAATATTTTTGGTCAAAATTCGAATCAAAGAATATGAAAAATCAAGTGTAAAAATACATTTGGGATAGTTCAAAAATTACCATTTATGCAGAGCATTTTTGGGATTGTTCTAGGCATATCAGCATAAAGGATGTTTATGCTTATATAATATTCTTTGGAAAGTTCTCAAAGGATACTTTCTTTGAAATTCCGTTACGCAATACGAAAATTTGTTTGGAAATTGCTGATAGATGACTCATTTTGAAATGGGAGACTGACTTAGAATACTTTAAGTTAACTTAAAATACTTTAAGCGGCTATTACACAGGCGAACATGTCTGTAAACAAGTTGTAGCTGCTTTTTTTAATTACACAAGGGAACAAAATTGAACTTTTTGAGTGTTGTTTGGAATTCTATAGCTGTTTTTTACTAATTTGAGGTCGCTGATTTCAAATCTAATCTCCATTTTTCTCCATCAGCTCGAATTTTTAAGTTACAGGTACTAATCGTATTTTCGCCTATTTTCCAAAAAATTATAGTTCAAAAAATCATAATTTTTTTTTCCATAAGCCGGATTTTAAAATTTTGTTTTTTTCTTTAATGATATCGTTGTTACCTTTGAAAAAATCAAATTTTTTAATATCACAAAAAAATGACCGAGTAAAGGCTCTTTTTTTAAAAAAAAAAAAAAAATTACAAAAAAAATTACACATTTTAATTTTCTTCACGCTGAAAGTTAATCGGTTGGGGGCAAATTGTTCTTTTTATTAGCTTTATTGGATATCATATTAAAGTAGCTTTCTAAAACATGTATGTACGTAATAATCGATTGAAAATTGAATGAGTTATGCTAAGTTCGGTGATAACAGATTTTTCGAATTTTTTTGTTTCTACCAAAAAAAAATTTAAATTTTGTATTTCTAAAAATCATGACAAATTTGCAAATTTATTTATAGTTTAATTTATAGTTTTGCCTCCTATTACAATATTAATTAACTGACCTAATTTAATTAATCGGCAAGTTTCAATTTGGAAGTTAAGGGAGAAATATTAATTTTCCAAAAATAGGTCATTTTGTATGGGAGGTACCAGAAGGGGTCATCCGATATAGTGCAAATTCATTCCTGATTCATATTTTCATAACCGTAAAACTTACGCATAGCTTGACTGAATTCAGTGTGCTTACAGAAAAGATATGTATGTAAGACTATTGGGGTGAGTTCGGTCTTTTGTATGGGAGGTACCAGAAGGGGTATGGCAACGGTTTCGGTTTTTTTAGGGTTTGTTTACTTTTGCAAGATAAATAAACTGACCAAATTTAAATATCCTCCGGTTGTCTGTTTATCAGCTATCGAAAATATACTAATTATCCAAAAATAGGTAATTTTGTATGGGAGGTACCAGAAGGGGTGGGGCTATTCCGCGCCCATTTACAATCCCATAATTTCGTTTCGAAAAATATTAATACTGATAAATTTTCATAACGATCCGTTAAGGTTTGCTCTAGTTACACTTTCACAAACATATTAATAAATTTTATTTCTGTATGGAAATCGCGATTTTAGTAAATTTAGTTATCTCAGTAAATTGTTGACAAAATCAAAAGTTGTGCACAGATTTCAATGAAATAAAGCTCATTTGATTCAAAGTATATTAAGCTAATTGTTTTTAGACCAGCACTGTGATTTTTGTTGCATTATTTTTTTTTTATGAATTTTTAAAAAACAAATTTTTTTTTTTTTGGTAAAATTTTTGTATTTTTTTTTAAAACTACAACGATATCTCTGAAACTACTGGGCCAAATTAAAAACAATGTAGGCACGGGTTAAAGATAATTTTGTTGACGAGTTTAAGTTTTTTTTTTTAATTGAATATGGTGAACCGTTTTTAAGTTATTTAAATATTTGTAGTGGAAGTACCTTAGTTTTGGAAATAACGGTATATCGCGAAAAGTCGAGCTGATACGAAAAAACCAAGTGCCGATTTGGATTCAGCGTCCCAAATTACCTTTAAAACAATATTCAGTTCTTTAACAACAAATACCTTGTTCCCTTGTGTTATTATTTGTTTGTTGTGGTACAAATCAGATTTTATCTGCCACAACTGTATTCTTCTATTAATCCTTCCCAGAAACTCACGTTATTATAAGACGCCGTTTTTTTATATGAAGTATGACAGACACACTAATAGACAAGTATGTTGGTATGCCACAGACATCAGAAAATCTAAAATTTGTGAAAACCAACAGACATGTCTGACATACATGTATTAGACATTGTTTTTTGGTATGCTACAGGTTTAAAATAAGATATCGATCGGTATTCATATGTTCTCATATTAATTTCATGTTTAATTTTATATTTGGTTTTATTTCACAATTTCCGAAAAACCGAACGAAACCGATAAACCCGGTCTTTAACTAAATCAGGAATTCGAAAACCATATTGTTGGAAAAACGTATTTTTCGAATAAACCAGTTTTCTGAAAAATTCAAGTATTTGAACACTATAATCGCTACTACTATATTTATACCCTATATATGATTTCATACGACCCAAAAGTGTAACACATAGAAGGAGTCACTTTAGACCCTAGGTTTCTTTGGACCAAATTCGACTCATAACTTTTTAATTCCGTCTGTCTGTCTGGGCGTCCGGCTGGAAATTTAGCACGAGTTAATATTTCCCCAAAACTATTTACGGTATTGCAAATGGGCTGCATGCCCCCTGCTGGTACCTCCCACACAAATACATCATTCCGCCCACTTTAGAAAAAATTTAATAATAATGACAATACACCCAACGCACAGTGGCCCAAACGGGCAATCTAGCGGGATTTTGGTAGGTACACTGAATTCGGTCATATTTGGTACAAGATATAAGCTTATTGAAATATGACTTAGAAATGAATATGGATTATATCGGCCGACCCCTTCTAGTACCGCTCATACAAAATAACCAGACGTTTTTTTAGCCAACCAGATTTGGTAGCCCCTATTACAGGAGCTTCCGAATCACTAACCTACTATACTATATTAAGGGTGATTTTTTAGCTATTATCTTTTTGGCAACACTGGTTTAAACAGCTGACGCACGTTTCGTGTTTTGTTTCACTGTCAAACATCTTCAGTTTGGTCTTTAATTTAACAATGAAACGTCTTACAAACGAACAACGCTTGCAAATTATTGAATTTTGTTATCAAAATGCGTGCTCTGTTAAGAAAGTTCATCGAGCCCAGCTGTTTGACCCACTGCGCAACGGGATCGTAACTAAATTCCGTAGTTAGTAGAGCTATATAACAGGATAAAGTTTTGAAAAAAATTGGAAGTTTAGCCACGCCCCTTTTGGTACCTTTCATACATATGTACCTTTCCGTTCACCGTAATAATATCATTGCACTCGCCACGATTGTGCCCAAATTCTGTATTTACTAAAGCTATAACAGCATAGAGTTTTGGAGAAAAAATCTGGCAGTCTAGAAACGCCTTTCTGGTATCTCGCATACAAATGTACCACTCCGCCCACTTTAAAAAAGTAATAATTTCAATATAATAGAAAACTTTTGTTTGTTTTTGTCGATTTGTGCACAAATATGAATATGTTTTTTACTATTCGGTTTGAGATCTATTTTCTATTATCGCTAATATAGTTTTTGATTTACAAGAGTTGTGTGAAATGGATTATGTTGACAGCTGGCAGAGCGGATAGCTATTTCGATAGTTGCCAAACTATATCTTTACATTTTACTAAGGGTGAGGGTATATGTAAGTCGGGTTGCCCGACTGAAAGTTTCTTAATGGTTTTTTAAAAGAATTTCCCCAAAAATACATTATTAGGAACACCCTAAGATACATTATTTTAAAAACTAGGTAACGGGCATTATTTTTAATTCTATTGATAATTTGCTTTGTATTTGTCCAGATTAATCGATATTTAAAACAATCCATTTTTTAATATTTCAATATTTTCAGCTGCCCATTTTTGCCGCTATTTTTGATACAGGTAAAATTAAAAAAAAGACATGGTTCCAAAAATTTTTTGGCAATTTATGACATGTAACCGTGCAGAAGCCATCCTTACTGTTTCTGTTTCTTCTTATATAGTTTAGAAGAATATATATAGAAAAATAAAAGTAAAATAACTTTTTTTAAATCTTTTTTGGAATAATTTGTTATCATAAAAAGTCTTTAAAAACATAAAAAATTTTAAAAGAAATATTTTATTTTACTTCCCATAAGATTGATTTTCCTCAAATTTCAACTTGGCTAACCCATAAGTAGTAACCCATCAAAGGCGTAGAATCATTTTCGAACATTCTTGTCATAGGTTGACCAATTATCTACCATTCGCCTTTTAAATTTTTCTCATTTAGTTCAAAGCTTTTGTTTTTTGCAACAAAAAAACTCAATTGGCGCCACTGTGCGTCGGCGGTGTTACATAATGCTTTTATAACGCACATTTGTCTCAATAGTCAGCACAGTTCGAGTTTCAAGTTGTATAAAATTAGCTTGCATTTCAACTGGAATTTGCTTATCTGAGATAGGCCGATTAAACAATGATATCGTCAACTCTAATTACACTGTGCTAGTTTTGAGAACTTTTTTTTGCCGACAAACGGGGCACCCGGTGAGTTAAACTAAATCGACTGTGCTGAATCGAATGGCGTTCGCCGTTTTTTTAGGTTAGCTCTTAAAAAAAAGTTAGGGGGGGTTAAAGTTTCTCCCTTTTGGCCTGTTCTTGCAGAATACCGGTATATAAAACTATGTTTTGTTTACATCTGAGGTGTAGGGTGTGTTCAGCAACTTTGTAGAAAATATTATGCCAAATATTTTTGTTGAACATATTAACCCTCTAACTGCCCCTCATAACGGCTTTTTTTGGCTTTATTCTAACAAATCGTAAAAAACACCCCGAAAAAGGGGAAGGGCGGGGATAAAATGTTCTACAAAAATGTTGGCCATAAAATTTTACTATATACGTCAGAACACACCAAAACCCAAAACTAAACACAAACACCAAAAACGAATCAAATTCAAGATTGCCCACACACAAGGTATGCAACCATATATGGTGAAATAAAAAAAAATCAACTACATATTAATTTTAATTTTCTACAAAGTAAAATATGACTAATCCGGAAGTTAATTAACTATTTTTGACTAAATTGCAACAAAACGTGTTTTAAATTTTCTTTTCTTCTAGAAAACACTAGAAATTAAAACAAAACCTGATTATTATTTTTGAATTCTATAAAAAGAAATGACATATATTGACGTCTTTAATAATGTATCAAAATTTCGTGTGAAATATATAGGGGCATCCCTAATAAACAATTTTCTCAAATTGCTCATGAACACAAAAAGTGGAATAGTCAAATTATAAAAAGTACTTCTCCAAGTATAAACAGTTCCACAGTTCCAACAGATTTGATTAACAGTAAATAATTTCACTGCCAGCCCACATTTATATTTTGAATTCCCTTAGTAAGGACTAAGACTATAACATTCTGATGATCTTTCATTTAGTCATGTATAATTTCTGGTTCAGAAGTAATGATACTGAGAGGTAAGTGGTATTGTTAATTTCCCATTCCCTGACCCAATCGATTTGGTAAAAGAAACAAATTAATTAAAGGAAACCAACAAATATGTTAACCCAATCTATTCATTCAATAAATCAAGTAAGCCATACTATAGTCAAAGACTATACCCGCAAAGTAGAGTGGAGAACCACAAATCTACCAGACTACAACGACACGACAGGTCCTAACTTGGAGTGCGTATGAATGTGTGAATTATAAACAAAATCCGGATATGTTCGTTATTCCTACATCAAATCTCGTTTTTTTGTTTTGTTTGAAGCGTTAAGAATATGAGGCGACATTGTTTAGTTCCTCTGTGCTTTTGCTTATGTTGCTGCCTCGACACATACAGAGTAAAAAAAATGAAAATGTGTCGGTCGTTTTTATTGCTGTTGCCGGATAAACTAGATGACCGACCGTTCAATGACCATGTGAAAATTGAAGAGTCTGTGGAGTACGATTCAGAGGATAAAAGAGATTCACCGCCTTGACGTCCGTGTCCCGACCAGAACCACCTTAACTGCACTTGTTTTATACCAATTGTGTGGGGAAGTGAATGACAACTCAATGTTAACATTTTTATTGCTTTAACATTATTCGTTTTTTGTGGTGTTTTTCAACCGATGTTGTTGGCGTTGCATGTGACGACAATGAATGAATGGTTAATATGGGTATTTCCATAACATTTTGATACAAATTTCAAGCTTATTGTAATTGTTTTTTGTTTTAATTTAATATGAAACTGTTTCTTTACTATAGTTATCGCTATCAGCGATTGTTTATTAAATGCGACATCGAATGTGTCATGTAAAAGCTTCTAAGGACCACGAGGCACAGTGTCACGGCAGTGGATACAAATGATGCGTGAACATTAAAATTTCGAAAATATTTTTTGTTATAAGTGAACAAACATTTGTAACTTTTGGTATTAATTATAACACAATTTTAAATTTGGTATCATATAAAATGACAACACTGGTTTTGTTAGAAAATGAAAAGAACCGTCTAAAGTAAAGTGACCTGCTGAACTAAAACCGCAAGTATAGAAGACAACTAAAAAACACATTAAAACACTTCTATATTTTTTGATATTAAGTTCTAAAAAGTGTGTTTTAAAACAACTGCGGCAGTGTGGATTTTATTTTTTATGAATATTGAAAATACACGATATTTGAAACAAATGGTTAGAAGTGTAGCAGTGTAAATAGAGCCCTATCGTGTGTAAAATAAAGAAATTGTTACAAATTATTTCACAGCCGAAATTTAATAGTAATTGGGAAAATTTGGACGGAAGAAGGCTTCTTTTGAAAAAGCCCTTAAAACTGATGGAATGGTAAAATATTTCATAGAGATACAATTTGTGTGGTAAATTACAATCAGTTTTGCTAAAGTTTGGTCCTGTCGTTATTCGAAGTATCACATCAAACTTATATAAGACGTATTGATGTACCTGTTTGCGTTCATCTTTGCTGAGGCTCATTAAAAAGCATCAGAAAAATTGCAGAAACAAGTAAAACTAACATAAATCCAGTAAAAAAAAGCGTTGCAATTTACGTGGATACGGATCTCTCTTTTAAGCGACATAACGTGATTTCCGTCCTAACATTCTGTCGTAAAAGCCAAAAAAAAATTTCGGATAGAAATAAAGTTTCAGAAACGTCAGCACATGTTTCATTACAGGCAATTTTGGAAAAAACCGCAAACAGAATTTGGTACTGAAAGTAATGTTTAAAATTTAATTTTTTTCATTCAGAGTGTTTGGGAGGTGGATGTATCCATCGAAATAATTTCAACAAATGAATAAAGTTATTAGTACAAAAAAAGGTTCAATTCCAAAAACATAGTTATTTTTCTTTCCTACTTAAAAATGTGTACCAATTTGTCTTTATTATACGCCTTCCTGAGTTGCCACAGCTTCAATCTGTTGTTAAGGTAGTCTCAATATAATTAACTAAACATTTGTTAATGTATCTACCTCGGTCTTCACATTTCTAAAAAAAAATTGCTATTTGGTTTATATTAGATATCGGTTTATCACCTACATAACGTTACAGTACAAAACATAGTACTGCTGGCGAATGTTTTTCTAATTTCTGAAACTGGGCTTAGTACAATGAGCGTAAACGTACGTCTTTGTGAATTTTTTGCTCTTATTTTAAGCCATTTCCTATGTGGGTCATTTAAAATTTTAAATTTGAATCGGCTATAAATTCACAATTCATTTATATGACTACCACGACTGGCTCAGCAGCACCTCATTCGTTCATCCCAACTTTTCAGTACGTTTTCGGTTGTTTCGGGTCGAATCTCTTTAATGGCAACTTTAATTTCATGTTTCAACGCTTCAATTGTGTCTGGATGATTTGAGTAACATTTATCCATAATGGCTCCCCACAGAAAATAATCCAAAGGGGTCAAATCACAGCTTCGAGGCGGCCAATTGACATCACAATTTCGGCTGATTATTCGATTATCAAGAACAGTGAGTAAAATATCGATGGTTGCGTGGGCTGTGTGACATGTGACCCCGTCTTGTTGAAACCAAATGTCATTCTCTTAAATTTTTGGAGAGAAGAAATCGTTGATCATGGCGCGGTAGCGCCGTTGACGGTAACATCGGCTCCTTCCTCATTTTCAAAGAAAATGGCCAAATGATACTTCCAACCCAAAATCCACAGCAAATTGTGACTCATTGTGGATGCATTAACTTCTCAATAGTCACGTGTGGGTTATCAGAACCTCATTTGAGGCAATTTGGCCTATTGACATAGCCACCAAGATGAAAATATGCTTCGTCTGAAAACACGATAATCGGATGAGGTACTTCCGATCCATTCGTGGTAGACATATGTATGATTTTGATTCAAATGAATCCAAAAATGTTAAAATATTATCAGTACTTTCTTTTGTATACCCGATTCAAATTTTAAATGGCCCACCCTGTACTTAATTTATTTTTCGTTCACATACATTTCTGTTACAAAATCAGCTATCAAATATAGTTTGATTAATATAGTTTGATTAAAACAACTTTTTCGAAGACGGCTTATCCGAAGACCCAACTACACCATGCCGAAAATCAATTTAATATTAAAAGCCTGTATGCTGGTCCAAGTATATCAAATTTTGGTTTAAAATCAAATAAGTTAATCTTGGTCGTTTATACTATTATTACTTGATTTCGTTGAATTTTACGCTAACATCAATGGAGCCGTCTATGCAAAAAAATATTACAAAAAAAATGTACAAACTGCTCATAATAACTTAAAAAACTAATGATGCAGTTTGATTCCTCGGGTGGAATTCGAGCCTGGTCATCTCTGCTTTTTGACCACCACAGTTTGATTAGATTTCTTCAAAAACTGTAATTTACACGAGGAACCTAACTTAATTTTTAGTTATTTGAGTCATAACGAGGCCTGCATACAATTTTTTTGTAAATAATTTTACATTTTGGTAGGGTTTTAAGAGCATACCTCGATTTTTGGCACTTTCCATACATCTGATGGAGTTGCCCATATATACTTGATGCTTATTCTCATTGTAAATACATTCAATTCAGTCAAAGTTTGCATACAGTTGACACTTTTTAACTCCGACTTAAAAATTGAAAAGAGCTATGTCAGCCTTCACGATCTGACTTGATTTTTTCAAACAAAAATCCTTGCTTTTCCGAAATGGAAAGCCTCAGAACTTTCATGTGATATCAGTTTTAATATGTTGTAGAGACGGATACAAAATTTAAAAACCCAAATGAATTACTCCACCCCTTATGGTACTTCCTATATAAATGATTAAATAAGCTCATATAGGTTAGAAGGTTTTTATCATTCACTACGTAAAAAAAGTGCATTAAAGAAAACGGGTTAGACCTTAGGTATCTTAAGACGAAATTCGTTTTAAAACTTTCAAACATGATTGATCGATGTCCGTCGGCCTGACTTGTTAACACATATTGCACAATTCATCCTGTGACAATGGGTCTGTTTATAACACCTCTCTGGTACCAAAAACTGCCCACTACGGTACTTCCCAAATAAAATTACCTGATAGGCGAAAACCTGCTCCGTCACATTTTGTCGGCTTACTATTTTATTTTGTTGCACATGATTCATTCTAAGTCAGTATGTTATTTTATTTTTTTTTTAAACTTTGAATACTGCAATTTTTATTTCAGCTTTAACACACTGCTGTAACTAAACGAATTGAACATGCTTCCACTGACACCTCAGATAATATGTATACAGAACACAAGTTTAACTGAATTTAAAGTGCACAATATTTACAGTTTATATATTATATTTGGACAAAGAAATATTAGGCAAACCACTATTAACTACTGAAAATATGTGAGCATGGAACGCGCATAAGTTGAGGGTAAATTTCTGTCATGATTAGAATTTAAAGTTAATTGACCATACGTAGTAATTACACAGTTCTTAAATTTATTGAGTATTGACTATCAACAATTCTTTTTTTCTGTGTTCTGTGTCAACAGTTTTTTTTTTTTGTGATGAAATTCTAACATAACATTTGTTAAATAACCTTACGCATGTATTCCGAAAAAAAAACCAGAATTTCATCAAACTCGTCGACACCCACCGCCCATCGCTCCGACAATCCTAATAGATTTTTTCATATAAAATTGTTCCTATCCGAACAAAAGTGCTTACATATTTGGGCATATTGTTAATGGTTTAGAATATCTCCATAAATTTTTTTTATTAGATTATGCAGAAATACTATATTTTTAAAATAATATAAGGTTAAATGGTTTATCAATAAAATTATACATATACGGACCAATGCCTTGTATGAAAATACAATTCATTTCTTGCTTAGCACATTTGCAGGGATTACTAGAATTTTTCAAAAATAAATTTAAATTTTTCTAAAAAACCATAAAAAATCTAAAATCATAAATAAATCATATCTAAAAATTCCTCTACAAAACTGCATCAGTAGTTTTTTGAAATTCAGTGGTCGAAAAATAGGGGTTTTGACCTCAAAATTCCACTGTGAGCCGTTCTGGCGCTACTTACCGCCGTAAATCAAAAACAATATTGGAGGCATTATTTCTACACATTATTTCTACACTCTTTCTTTGTGAAATTTACTACTCTGAAATCTCTAAATGCATCTTTATCGGTGTTATGGTAGTGGTCAATTTAATGCTTCGTCATTTCACAATTTTTATTCCATCAGCCTTAGGGATGAGGTTATATATCATTTGATATAAAGAAAAGGTTAAGGCATTAAAGGAGACGAGTTAGACCCCAATTATCTTAAGACCAAATTCGTTTCAGCAATTTTTAAGAAGAATGAGATATGCCCGTCTGTCTGGCTGGCTGGTCAGCAGGATAACTCGAGTAAACCTTAACGGATCAGTATGAAAATTTACCAGTATTAATATTTTTCGAAACGAACTTATGGAATTGTAAATGGGCAGAATAGACCCACCCCTTCTGGTACCTCCCATACAAAATTACCTATATTTGGATAACACTAGTTTACAGCCATTGTGGTCTTTGGATAACACTATTTTTTTATGATAGGTGAAAGGTTTCTGATTAAGAAAAAAAATTTTTTATGGAGCGGATTTTTTTTAAAAAATTTTTTTGTAAAATTTTTTTCTTTGCCGAAGGTACCTTTGGATTTTGACCTATATAGAAAGTTCTAGACGGGCAATCAGAACAAAAGAGGTATCAAATTAATTAGAATCAAATGGCCAACAAGAATTAAGCCACTTAAACTCAACAAATTGCATAATTTTGTCGTACTGGCTGAATACATATGAAAAATTGTGTTTTTTTCATGAAAAATAGCGTCTCTTTTTTTAGTTTTTAAATCAGCAAAAATCGAAAACTCGAGATAAAATTTTTTTGAAACCTTCTGCGTAGGGCGAACTCCTCAGCAAACAAATAAAGTATTGCAGAAGAGAATCTATGGACTGGTTAAAACGTAATGGCATCTGAAAGTTGCCAAACATAAATGAAGTTTTTATAAATATTTGAATTTTTGCCTTTGTCGGAACTGCAGAATATGGGCCGAGAGGCTAAACAACAACAAAAATATATCATTCACTTCGTCTTGGTCCCATAACATCGAAATGGTAGGTCAAAATGGAAGCCGAGGCCCATGATGCACTCGGGGGGTTAAGAAAGGGGCTCCTTGGATTCTATGATGATCGCCTATGTGCGGGTACTCAAATGAAAGATATTTTCGAAACGAATACAACGGTAGGACCCGCGGAGTCTTGAAATTGACACCACTGGATTGGTCTCATAAATATCTTTCATTTGAGTACCCGCACATAGAGGGTACCAAAGCACTGAAGGAGACCCTTTTTTTGTGTCCCTAGGGCCCCAAAGAGTCTTAAAAATTACATTATTGGATTCGTCTCGAAAATATCTTTCATTTGAGTACCCGCATAAGGCGGTCATCATAGAATCCAAGGAGCCCCTTTCTTGACCCCTCCAAGGTCGTCATGGGCCTCGGCTCCTATTTTGACCTACCATTTCGATGTTATGGGACCATGACGAAGTGAATGATATATTTTTGTTGTTGTTTGGGCTTTCAGCCCATAATCTGCAGTTCCCACAAAGGCAAAAATTCAAGTATTTATAAAAACTTCGTTTCTGAATGCCAACTTTCAGAGGCTATTACTTTGTACCCAGTCCACAGATTCTCTTCAGCAATTCTACATTTGTTTGCTGAGGTGTTCGCCCTACGCAGAAGGTTTCAAAAAAATTTTATCTCGAGTTTTCGATTTTTCCCGATTAAAAAACTAAAAAAAGTGACGCTATTTTTCATGAAAAAAACACAATTTTTCAAATGTATTCAGCCAGTACGGCAAAATTATGCAATTTATTGAGTTTAAGTGGCTTAATTCTTGTTGGCCATTTGATTCTAATTAATTTGATACCTCTTTTGTCCTGATTGCCCGTCTAGAACTTGATATATAGGTCAAAATCCAAATTTACCTTCGGCAAAGAAAAAAATTTTACAAAAAAATTTTTTAAAAAAAATCCGCACCATAAAAAATTTTTTTTCTTAATCAGAAACCCATCCTCTATCATAAAAAAAATAGTGGTGTTCAAAGACCAGAGAAAAAATAATTATTTGTAAAGTAGTGTAATTAATATTTCTTCCATAGCTGCCAAACAGACGATCGGAGAATATCAAAATTTGCTCAGATTATTTGTCTTGCAATAGTAGACAATAAAGCCGAAACCTTTGCCACACCCCTTCTGGTACCTCCCATATAAATGACCAAATTGACCCTTACTGTTTTACATACATATCTTTTTTGTAAGTAAACTGAGATCACTCAAATTTGCGTATGATGTTCGCTTATGAAGATTAGATTAAGGTATGAATATGGACTATATCGGTTCACGCCTTCTGGTACCTCCCATACAAAATGACCTATTTTTGGAAAATTAATATTTCTCCCATAACTTTCAAACGGACACTTGGGGGGTTATGAAATTTAATCGATGTTGTGATAGGAGGCGAAACCTCAGAGAACCTAACTATTTGACACACCCCTTCGTACCTCTCATACAAATGACCGAACTCACCCCCATAATCTCACATACATATCTTTTTTTTGAATTCAGTAAAATTTTGCGTAAGGCGTACGGTTATGAAGATTTGAATCAGGAATGAACATGGATTATATCGATTCACGCCTTCTGGTACCTCCCATACAAAATGACCTATAGTTGGAAAATAATATTTCTCCCCTAACTTCCAAACGGACACTTGGGGGGGTAATGAAAATTGGTCGATAAATTTATGTTGCAATAGGAGACGAAACCGCAGAGAGCCTAACTATTTGGCACACCCCTTTTGGTACCTCCCATATAAATGTCCGATTTTACCCTCATAGTCTTACAAACTTTTTGTAAGTGCACTGAATTCTGTCAAATTTTGTGTAAGTAGTACGGTTATTAAAATTTTGAATCAGGAATGAATATGGATAACATCGGATCACCCCTTCTGGTACCTCCCATAAAAAATGACCTTGCTTGGAAAAATAATGTTTCTCCCATAATTTCTAAACCGACACCTGGGGGATAATCAAATTGGGACATTTAATTTATCTAATAACATGAGGTAAAACCTTAGAAGCACTAACTATTTGACACACCCCTTCTGGTACCTCCCATACATATTGCCACTTTTACATACATATCATTTTGTATATACACTGAATTCAGACAAGTTTTGCCAAGGTAAAGCAGGCACGCTGTTCTGGCTCTAATTGTACCTCCTGTACAAGTAAGTCAAATTTGTTTTCGGTTTTGCCCCACAAGCAGGCAAAAAATAATACAAAAGTAATTTAATTTTAATAACTCTAGAATCTAGAGTCTAGATCACACAAATTGGGTACATTTTTCATTTAAAGAAATTGGGGCTAAATGTTATAATGCAATTCGAAGCCACATACAAGAATTTCACACCAATTTATTGGGGTAATTTTTCATTCACATTCTGGGAAATTGTTTCACTACTCAAAAAAAAAAAATTCCCCAAAAATTAAAATATGCCCCAATTTTATTCCATCGTTGGGAAATTCTGCAACTAATATCAAAAACAAATTTAATTCTGAGCAATATGATACAAATCACAAAATTTTTTCTTTTTTGGAATCAAAGATATGAGTTGATGTCCCTGTAAAATCGGAAAAAAAAATTTTAAATGTGTACGTAGTTTTATTTTAGCCACATTTAGTTTCTCTAATTATAAATTTTTAAACATATGATTTATCAATGGCTGCGTGCCCTGTGATAACTTATCATATATAAGCATCATTAGCATGATTACTAAAGTTAATTAACACGTTTATTCCCTTATACTAACAACAAAACAGATTTTGTTTTAATGACGCCATTATATGTGGAGTATAGGATACAGAATCTCCACAACATTTCCTGTGCATTCGCTTAAGCAAAATATGTACCAAATAAGGAAAAAGAAAGCTAGGTGGAAAGAACTTTCCGGATATGAGCCGTTTTATAATCCCACAACTGGTCGCATTAAATCTTTATTACCACGTCAACTTTCCAGTATGTTCTTCCTCGCCACCTTGTAGGATTGGTTGGTCGCTTTGGTTGCCCGGTTGGTTACCTTGTAGTCAAAGTTAATTGCTTTGCATCAGTGCACTTGACTTTGGTTACACGGGCAATCGATTGTTAGTCGACTGCTGCTAATATTGCTTGGGAGTTCAAGCAGTTAAATCAGTCCAACTTTTAACAGACACATTCGATGATACCGCAAAAACCACATCCGCTGCGACGGCATCATCGACGTCAGTGACAGTGGCTACGTCGGCGGCAGCAACCTGGTGATCACAGGGGAAATTATTACAACACTTCATCCAGACTTTGCCAGCAAACAACAAAAAAACAATTGCCCCAAATGACCAGCAGCATAACTATACATATCAAGCAACAACCACGACATGAACCATTTTTACAAAACTAGTAGGGAGTGCTGCTTTGCAGTGGAGTTCAATAATAGCTGCGTTCTGTTTGTTCTGAATATAATAATCGCAGCACAAAGGTACACTTCTATAGATATTAGCATATGCCAGCAGTTTTTTAGTATGGAGCAATGTCATTTAACCGAAGTCGAAAGATCAAAACAATTTTCAGAAAAATTATTTAATTGTTTTGTTTTTATTTTATTTTTTTTTTTTTTTTGTTTTACATGTGTGTTATTAATATTATTGAAAATTTTTCATTAAATAAAAACAGAGATTTTTTCACTAAATAAATTTATTTTTCAAACTTTAAATGCCCTCATCAAAACTATCCAACAGATTTCAAACTTTATAGACAAAAGTTTTAGGGGAGCTCATTATTTTAAATTGGAGACTACTCTTGTTCAAATCATAGAAATCTCATAAAAAATTCGAAAAAAATCAAAAGAACATATCATGAAAACTAATCAACTTTTGATTTTTATAATAATGAATTTTTTGTTATTGCATTAATTTATATTCACGAAAGGAACGCGTCTATTAATATTACCATAAAGAAAATTTGTTTCCGTTATTTTCACAACATCGCATCGCTACCCTCACCTAACGACAATGACAAAAATGTGAAAACTCCATAAAAGCAGGCGTTAAGACGGGCAAAAGTGTACAAGCGATGCGACGAACTGTTTTGAGTTTCCCACAAGCTTACAGAGGAACAAACGTTTTATTATATTGCGTATTGGTTATGCATTTAATTTTCGATCCAATCAAAACGACGAATCTTTGTACTTATGATTTAATGTGATCAATTGAAAGCCTAGCGATTTTCGGAAGCTGTTAACAATTTTAATACATATATAAGTGGGAAGAAATACTCGTAACACAATTACCAGAAATAAATTATGTGTCGTCTGTGTCGTAGCAAAAGAAATTTTGTGTAATTCTTCAACATATCTACTTACTTAAGTGGCCAATTACAATTTACGAAACGTAGTTCATAAATGTGAGGCCTGAAGTAATAAAGAATTCCACACGCTTCGGTCTTCTGCGTGTGTTCTCCAGTTAGTCCTACCAGATGATGGCACATCGCCTACCACTTGGTCCTTCCAACGGAGTTTGGGTCTCCCTGCTCTGCGCCGTCCTTCAGGTTCGCCTTCAAACACCTTTCTCGCTGGAGCATTTACATCCATCCTGGCAACATGTCTCAGCCATCGAAGTCGTTGGATTCTGACTCTTTTAGCTACGTCGATGTCGTGGTAAAGCTCATACAGCTCATGGTTCATCCGATGGCGAAACTGGCCTTCGACACAGATAGGTCCATATATTTTTCGGAGTACTTTTCTCTCGAATATTCCCAGGTTTTGTATGTCCGTTGTAGTAAGCACCCATGATTCGGCAGCATACAACAGAACAGGTAAGATAAGCACCTGGTATAGCTGTTTCTTAGTATTCCGAGAGAAGGTGGTGTTACTAAAGTGCTGCCGAAGTCCGTAGAAACATCTATTGGCTAGCACTATTCTCCGTTTAATTTCTTGGCTGACATTATTTTTCTTGTTGACGGAAGATCCGAGGTAGGTAAATTCGTCGACTACCTCAAAACAATAATTGTCAACGTTCACGGTGCGTCCCCATCGAGAGGACTCTTTGTCCGTCGAAATCATTATTTTTGTTTTGTCCTCGTTGACCGCTAAACCCATTTTTGCTGACTCCTTTTCTAGTGATGTGAAAACTGCAGTAACATTCCGCAGATTTCGGACAATGATGTCTATATCATCGGCATAGGCTAGTGGCATGTGGCTCTTGTGAAATATGGTGCCAGACATGTTGACACCAGCCTTTCTCATCACCTTCTCCATAACTATATTAAATAGTGTACAGGACAGGCTATCGCCCTGCCTGAAACCTCTTTCCGTGTTGAATGGTTCAGACTGATCCTTACCAATCTTAACCGAGGATTTGGTGTTGTCTAAGGTACATTTGCAAAGTCGAATGAGCTTTGCAGGAAGACCAAACTCAGACATGGCCTCATAAAGCCTATTCCTTATCGGAGAGTCGAAGGCAGCTTTGTAGTCGACAAAGAGGTGGTAGGTGTCGATCTGCTTTTCATGGGTTTTTTCCAGGATTTGTCGTATTTGATCCGTCGTAGATTTGCCAGGTCTAAAGTCGCACTGATATGGTCCAATTAGTTTTTCTACAATTGGTTTTAGACGTTCACACAATATGCTTGAAAGGACCTTGTACGCAATTGGTAATAGGCTTATTCCACGGTAGTTCTTACATTCACTACGATCTCCTTTCTTGTATATGGGACATAACAGACTGAGACTCCAATCCCCGGGCATGCTCTCCTCTTGCCAGATGTTCTCCATGAGCTGATGCATGCTCCTAATCAGCTCCTCCCCGCCAGCCTTAAACAATTCAGCAGGGAGACCATCGGCTCCAGCAGCTTTGTTGTTTTTAAGGCGGGAGATGGCCATACGTATCTCGCTCTGGCTCGGAGGTGGACAGTTAATACCATCGTCATGGATTGGAGCGGGGTCTTCTGGAGTGGTGTCAGTATCCAGTAAATTTCTAAAGTGATCTCTCCATATCTTCAGAACGTTATCCGGGTCCGTCACTAGCTGACCATCGCTGTCCTTGTAGGAGGAATTTCTTGTAGAATTTTCGCGCTTTCCCTCTACTTCGGAGCAACTCAGTGCACTCATCCTGCCTCTTCTTCAGCTCCTTCTTTTTTCTTCTAAAAAGACGAGTTGCCTGTCGTCTCTTCTCCCTGTGCCGTTCACGAACAGCTCGCGTTGCCATTGGCTGCAGTTTCGCCCTGTATGCAGCAACCGTCTCTCTCGTGGCAGTGCGACATTCATCATCGTACCAGGCATCTTCTTGAGACGGCTTTGAGTACCCAAGTACGCTTCTCGCAGCCCGTTCTAAGGAGTCGGCTATATTTTGCCACTGCGAGGTTATATTGTCAGGGGTTGGAGCATTCCGCAGCAGTTGAGTTAGGTGGTTGGAGTAAGCGTTTGCTACCTCTGTGGTCCGCAGTTTACCGATGTCCAGCTTTCGTTGTGCCTGGTTACGTACGTTTTTCGCCATGCTTAGCCTTGTGCGTACCTTAACTGCGGTAAGGAAGTGATCGGAGTCAATGTTCGCACCCCTAATCACTCGTACGTCCAGAACACTCGATGCGTGCCTTCCATCGACAACCACATGATCAATCTGATTCCTCGTCAATTGATCTGGAGATAACCATGTTGCCTTATGAATATTTTTATGGTCAAATCTAGTGCTGCTAACTACCATATTTCTTGCCGCAGAGAAATCAATCAGTCTGATGCCATTGTTCGACGTTTCGGTGTGCAGACTGAATTTTCCGATGGTAGGCTCAAATGCGGTTTCCCTGCCTATTTTAGCATTAAAATCGCCTAGTACAATTTTAATGTCATGGCTGGGGCTAAGGTCATATACATTTTTTAGGCTCTCGTAGAACTTGGGCACATATAAGTGTTATGTGGAAAAACTTAGTTTTGACTCTTATGGTGGCTATACGTTCACACACCGGGTTGAACCTTGAGACTAGGTGTCGCAGTCTCTTACCAACCACAAATCCACATCCAAACTCGTGCTTGTCCGCATGGCCACTATAGTAGATGTCGCACGTCTTCATGCGCGAGCACCCGTGTCCCGTCCACCGGATTTCCTGTAAAGCGGTTATGTCAGCCTTGTATTCTTCGAGGACTTCCGCCAGTTGGATAGAGGCTTCAACATATCAGGAAAGTAAAAATAACAGTATTATTTCGCCATTCCGCCATTAGATTTGAGATATTTAATTTTTTCGTTTTAAAATTTTTGTTACATTTGTTTACAAAAAATAATGTTATTTTTAAACTTTACGCGAAAAAATAACAATATTTTTTTTAAATACACACAGCTACCTTTGACACGACATTTTTTGTAATCTTTTTACAATCAATTTAAAAAATCTATACTTTTTCTGATAGGTTTAATTTTTTTTTTGCTTTTACGGACTTTCCTGTTTGGCGAAGATTTTTAGATGTAGTTGATTTAGAAAATAGACGCCTTTAAAGTGAAAATAAAAAAACGAAGTCTTTGAATTTGTTAGGCTTATTTACATTTTCCGATAGAATTATAGTGGCACTTAATTGGTACTAAATTCAGCTTTTGTGGAAATTTTATTTGCAAAATAGTGAAAAAAACATGCGATGGCGAACGCGACAAAGAATATAAATTATTTTTATATGTACGTAGAAAAATGCTTAATTCAGCGAATTGGAACTTTTATTTTTAACCCATACTTTGAAGTATAAAAACGGGATGTGGCTTTTTATTGGTAATTGCCATGTTTAGCACATGACATTTTTATCCCGTTAAGTTTTTAACAAAGATTCACGTAGTCTCAATGTGTGTTGCAATTGATAATACAATTGTGTTTTTATACCACCACCTTAGGGATGAGGGTATATATCATTTGATACGACCCAAAAGTGTAACACATAGAAGGAGTGACTTTAGACCCTAGGTTTCTTTGAACGAAATTCGATTCATGACTTTTTACGTCCTTTGACCCATGTCCGTCTGTGTGTCTGTCCGTCTGTCTGGCTGTCCGGCTGGTGCGCACGATAACTATCGAAAGACGCAACCAAATGTTTTCCCCACAACTACTAACGGTATTGCAAATGGGCTACATGGCCACTAAGCCGGGTCGATCTATATAGAGAAAAAAAAATATATGAATGTTACCGCCTTATATGAACAGTAGCTATGGAATAGTGCGCGAATTCTCGATTTTTATACGGCGGAACCTCTTATTTTGTGAGGTTCAGTAAAAAAATGCTGGAGGCAAAAAATGGTGGTGGTGGGGTCAGGTTTAACCGTCCCGCATTGGGGTCAAAGTTCAGAAAAATTTGGAAAAAATGTACAACAGTCCTCCTAACTACCATGGGGTTGTCGTTAGGGGGTTGGGATGTATGGCAGACCTTCATGAATTTCTTTTGCCAACATTTTCTCCGAACATACTTACCCCCTTTCTCCACTCCTTCGGGGGGCTCCCGTACAAATTTTTAATTACCCCCTTATTACTCCGTATAATGTTCCCGAAGCCCTAACTTCACTAGGGTCACCCCTAGGGGGTTAGAATGTATGACGGATCTCCAGGAAAATCTTTTCTGAACATTTTCTTCGAACATACTTACCCCCTATTTTCTCTCCTTAGGGGGGCTCCCATACAAACTGCACCAAAACCCTCCCTCAATATAAGAAAAACCGCCCTACCTATCCAGGTGTTGTCCCTAGGGGATTATGATGTATGGCGGACCTTCATGATTTTTTTTTCCCCCAATATTTTCCCCAAACATACTTACCCCCTACCTCCCCTCCTTATACTGGCTCCCATACAAACTGCACCAAAACCCTCCCTCAATATGAGAAAAACCGCCCTACCTATCCAGGAGTTGTCCCTAGGGGATTATGATGTATGGCGGACCTTCATGATTTTTTCCCCAATATTTTCCCCAAACATACTTACCCCCTACCTCCCCTCCTTATACTGGCTCCCATACAAAATGCACCAAATATTGGGATGAATCAAACCAATTTATTTTTATCGTGCGACGGATATTTCTTGCGATTGGCATCGACGACCTGAAGCAAGAATTGTTTCTCATTTTCGTTTCGACATAAAACATTGTTGTAATCCTGCATTAATTTGACACGATCTGCTTCGCTTTGTTGTAGTCTTCCCGGTTTTCCCAGGTTTTTGGATCGGTTGAAATTAACTCATTTGGTACTCCAAAGCGATCGAATAATTTAACTGTGTCTCTCGTCACGAAATGGCTCAAATCTTTTGCAATGAATTCTTTCACTTGTTTCGAATGCAATTCAATTTTTTTCACGCCTATGGAGCCGACAACAATAGCTGAACGTGAACAAGCAGACTTAACGCCTTGATTTTCATCCTCATCCTCGCTCTCTTCCTCCTCAGTGCCTTTTCCCTCGTTTTCCTCGTCATCAGATTGAGATTCTACGTTTTCGTCGTCTTCTTGGAATGAAAGAATTACATTCGCCATTTTTTGCTTGATATCATGGGAAACGTTTTTATCGAATAGTGCAAGAGCCACAGCTTCAGCACTGATGTACCAAAGGTGATTGCACAATTTATCCACCACTTTCTGTGACACATTTCCATCAATTGACTGAGCGACTGCCGCTTTTAAAAAATTGAAGTCTTGATTGGGTGCCTCGACAGCCGTGGTGCTCCCAACCAAGCTTTCACATAAAGTGTCACGATAAATATGCAAATACCGCGAAGCTTCTCTAATTAAATTTCGGTTAAATTGAAATGTTTTCGAAATAGAAACATTTTTATGCAGTATATGGCCTTGGCCATCCATCGGGCATGGCTGGTAGGTCCTGGAGCGCGGAAATGGTAACTGGGAATGTTTTCTCCAAGAAATAATAAAACGATCTGCAGGAATTCTCTGTAGTCTGCTCTGGGATGTTTCTCTTGTAGCTGAGCCAAACAAAATGATTTGACTTCAATCAGAACATTAACAGGTATTTTCATAGCGACTTTATCGTCTGTTATGCCAATGGTATATTGTTTGTCTTTCATCATTTCCCAATCACATTTAAATCGAGCAAACAAAGGTACACCTGGAGCTGACGTTTTACCGAATTTGGCATCGAACACCTCTTTCAATACCAGTTTAAATATGATGTCTGCACGGTAAGTATAAAAGATCTCGTTCCAATAACTGTTCAAGAATGAGTGACGCACCTTGGAACGAGCCAGTGTTTGTTGAAGTTGTATCGAAGGAAATGGCCTGAACGCGGTCAGATATTTCCCAATCTAACAAAAGGCCATACACCGACTCAGGCACTGAGTTAAATTATTCGATCGCTTTGGATTACCAAATGAGTTAATTTCAACCGATCCAAAAACCTGGGAAAACCGGGAAGACTACAACAAAGCGAAGCAGATCGTAAGCACCTTGCATGTTGTTAACGACACAGCAGAGAGAGGTGTCAAATTAATGCAGGATTACAACAATGTTTTATGTCGAAACGAAAATGAGAAACAATTCTTGCTTCAGGTCGTCGATGCCAATCGCAAGAAATATCCGTCGCACGATAAAAATAAATTGGTTTGATTCATCCCAATATTTGGTGCATTTTGTATGGGAGCCAGTATAAGGAGGGGAGGTAGGGGGTAAGTATGTTTGAGGAAAATATTGGGGGAAAAAATCATGAAGGTCCGCCATACATCATAATCCCCTAGGGACAACTCCTGGATAGGTAGGGCGGTTTTTCTCATATTGAGGGAGGGTTTTGGTGCAGTTTGTATGGGAGCCAGTATAAGGAGGGGAGGTAGGGGGTAAGTATGTTTGGGGAAAATATTGGGGGAAAAAAATCATGAAGGTCCGCCATACATCATAATCCCCTAGGGACAACACCTAGATAGGTAGGGCGGTTTTTCTTATATTGAGGGAGGGTTTTGGTGCAGTTTGTATGGGAGCCCCCCTAATGAGAAAAAATAGGGGGTAAGTATGTTCGAAGAAAATGTTCAGAAAAGATTTTCCTGGAGATCCGTCATACATTCTAACCCCCTAGGGGTGACCCTAGTGAAGTTAGGGCTTCGGGAACATTATACGGAGTAATAAGGGGGTAATTAAAAATTTGTACGGAAGCCCCCCAAAGGAGTGGAGAAAGGGTGTAAGTATGTTTGGAGAAAATGTTGGCAAAAGAAATTCATGAAGGTCTGCCATACATCCCAACCCCCTAACGGCAACCCCTTGGTAGTTAGGAGGACTGTTGTATATTTTTTACAAATTTTCCTGAACTTTGACCCCAATGCGGGACGGTTAAACCTGACTCCACCACCACCATTTTTTGCCTCCAGCATTTTTTTACTGAACCTCACAAAATAAGAGGTTCCGCGATGTAAAAAAGTCGTTACTAAGAATTTCCATATAACACTATTCCATAGCTAATGAACAGTCTTATAAAAACAAATTCGGAGGTGCAAAATTTTTATTTTTGTGGGCGTGGCAAAAACGCCGGTTTTGACGTTTTGTCCATAACTTTGTTATTCGCTGTCCGATTCTTAAGTTTTAAATATCGTTGAAGATGGATTAACAAGAGCTTTGTTATTAATATAGTTACTTAAAACTATGACGTCATATTCCAGTGGTTCTCAACATTGTATCCTTAAAAACCCCCCTAATCATAAAATTTTCTGATGCAGATTTGAAGCCCTTTAGAAACTATAAAATAATTGCGAAATAAACGTTACATTTTCTTCATAAACAAAAAAGTTATATTGGTTTAACACTTTAGTACATATGATAGTTCGAAGTAGATTTTTATAAAAAGTTTTATTTGCTCAACCAAAGATTTCCTCATCATCCGATATGGCATTAAGCGTCATCATACTTAATTTACATTGGTCGCTAAAAAAATCTTTGGAAGTTCTTCAGTTAGATAGTATTCCGATTATTTAGTATTTTTGAATATTGATTTTTATTTGTTTGAACTTTATTTATTTTTCAATTGTACACGTTTTATAACAAACGAATGTAATAAAAATAAATTATTATTTCGCATTATCACATGTACTGACTTTTTTAATCAATTTAAATTTAACTTTTTTGTTTATAAATAAAAGTTAACGGTTTTTTCTAAAATCGTTAACAGTTTTTCAAGGCCTTCAAATCTACATCAAAAAATTATATGCTTAGGGGGGTTTTTAAGAATACAATGATGAGAACCGCTGGAAGATGGCGTCGTAGTTAAAAGTCTTTAACACACTAACAAAGCTGTGGCTAATACCTTTTCAACGGTGCACAGATCTTGGCAATCGGTATACAAATAACCATGTTATGGTAAAAACCCCGAATCCGGCGTTTTTGCCGCGACCACAGAAAAAAAATTTTCGCTCCCCCGAAATTTTTTTTACTTAATTTTTCATATAAGGCGGTAACATTGACAACTTTTTTTTCGACCCGGCTTAATGGCCACGCCATTTCTGGTACCTCCCATACAAATACATCATTCCGCCCACTTTTGAAATCGGGTAATAATATCAATACATCCAACGGGATCGTAATTAAATTCTTTATTTAGTAAAGCTATAACAGGATAAAGTTTTGTGAAAAAATTAGTGGTCTAGCCCCGCCCCTTCTGGCACATCCTATATAAATGTACCTTTCCACCTACTTTAGAGATGGAGGAATAATATCAATAAATTCAACGCGATCGTACCCAAATTCTTTAATTAGTAAAGCTATAGCAGGATACAGTTTGTAAGAAAGTCTAGCCACACCTTTTCTGGTACCTCCCATACCGCCCACTTTAGAAATCGATTACTTACTTACTTAGCTGGTACTTCTATGCAAACCCCGTGGGTTACAGTTAGTCACACCAAGTTCTGTAAGGTTCTCAGTAACCTGGTCTTTCCAACGGAGTTTTGGTCCCCCTTTTCTGCGCCGTCCATCGAGTTCATTGTCAAAGACTTTTGAGCTGGAGCATTTTCGTCCATGCGTACAACATGACCTAGCCAACGCAACCGTTGCACCTTAATGGGTCTGACCACGTCAATGTCAGTAATCAGCTCATGATTCATACGACGCCGATACTCTCCGTTAACGATGATGGACCCATATATTTTACGGAGTATTTTTCTCTTGAATACCGCCAGAACCGATTCATCCGCTTGTGTCATAACCCAGGATTCTGAACCATACATTAAGACAGGTAGAACCAGTATCTGGTATAGCTGGAGTTTTGTTCGTCGAGAGAGGGCTTTGTCATTGAATCGCTTGCTTAGTCCGTAGTAGCATTTATTTGCAAGCAGGATTCTTCTCCGGATTTCTAGGCTGACATTATTTGCTTTGTTGATGGCGGAGCCTAGGTAGATAAAATTATGTACCACTTCGAAATTATAGTTGTCAACGTTCACGCAGTTTCCAAACGAGTTGATTCTTTGTTCGTTGAAACTAATAACTTCGTTTTGTCCTCGCTCACCGTTAGACCATTTTCGCTGATTCCTTCTGTATACCTGAGAATGCTGCAGTCACATTCCGCAGTTTTCGACCGATGATGTCTACGTCCGTCAGTTGTGAATCTAAAAATAGAAAGCGTGTTAATTCACAACAATGCGAGAAGCTATCCCATACCTCATTCAAGGGGTGCAAAGGGAAATTAAGTTATTTTTTTTAAAGATGTCTACGTCATCAGCGTACGCGAGTAGCATGTGGCTTTTGTTGAATATAGTGCCACTCGTGTTTAATGCTGTTTTTCTCATTATCATCTCCATCACTATGTTGAAGAGGTCACACGATAGACCGTCGCCTTGGTTTAGGCCTCGTCTGGTACAGAATGGCTCCGTAAGGTCCTAGCAAATCTTCACTGAAGACTTCGTGTCAGTCAGCGTCATTCCACAAACGCGTATCCGCTTTGCTGGAATACCACACTCAGCCATGGCTTCGAGTAATTTCTGCCGTCTCGGGCTGTGGAAGGCAGCTTTATAGTCGACGAAAAGATGGTACGTGTCGATCTGTTTCTCGTAGGTCTTTTCCAGGATTTGCCGAACTGTGAATATCTGGTCAGTCGTTGAGTTACCAGGTCTAAAGCCACACTGATAAGGCCCGATCATGTTGGATAACACAGGCATTAGTCTTTCACATAGCTCACTCGACAGGACCTTATATGCGATGGGTAAAGGCTGATCCCGCGGTAGTTGGAGCACACACTTGGATCACCTTTTTTCAGCACTGGACATTATACGCTTAAATTCCAATCGTCGGGCATGCACTCTTTAAGCCAAACCGTGCGCAGGGGCTGGTGCATTCTGGTTATCAGCTCCTCGGCACAGGCTGCTTTATATTTTTTCCACCGCGATATTGCTCTTCTTACCTCGGCTTGACTTGGTAGGGGGCAATCTAAGCCGTTGTCGACAGTTGGCGTGATACCTTCACGTGCGCTGCCTTGTGGAACCAGCAGTTGCTGGAAGTGTTCTCTCTATATATGCAGCACACTGGATATCTGTAACAAGAATTCCATTCTTGTCCTTACAAGAGGGGAGCCCATTACCATAGCCTTTGCTTTCACTTTCCGGTAAAATTGTTGGGCCTCTCCTCGATCCCCCATTCCTTCATCTGACGTTTTTTTCGCCTTAATAGCTGTCTTACTGTCTACAACTAGCTGTAGCGTTGCCCTATAAGCAGTATCCTGTTCCCTAGACGCTATGCGACATTCTTCTTCGTACTAGGATTCGTATGAGCGCCGTTTTTCATATCCTAGCACGGTTGTTGCTGCGGTTGTCATGAAATGCGCTATATGCTGCCACTGTGTATCGCGAACGTCAGAAGTAGTGTTTTTGACCCGAGTATTCCCGGACAAAATTCCCGGGAAACTCGGCCATTTTTTTGTCCCGGAATCCCATGCAACCATGACTCCCTGGGAATTCATTACGCTTATTTAATGAGTCAATATCAAAATGTTTGATAAGTTAAAATCCACTAGAACCATAAATTATTTAATGTTCTGAATTTTTACCATAAAATAACCCATTAGTTACTATTTTCTTGATCATCACTACGTCTTCCGTCTCTCGATGTTTTGTTCATATTTCAATATTATAGAAAAAATAAAACGTATTGAATTGCTAAAATAGATCAGCAAAACCATGTCCGATACTTACTTACTTATTGACAGGCACATATTCTAAAACAATTTTTTCAAGCCGATAGACTGACATATAACTTTCCTTATTGGTGTACTGGGTGATTGTATCTTTAGGTGTTTGGTCACTATTTTACCCCAAAAAGTACTAATTTTACAAATCCCTCCTAGCAGATCTTTTGTTCTTTAAGAAGCTTGCTCGTATACATTTCCACGATGATAGCTATTGCCGTTTGGCCTGGATAATGTTACCAGTTTTCTCACTTGTCAGACCTTTTTGTCCCTAAAAGTACGAATTAATATAAAAATATTTTTTTTTAATTTTTTTAGTTTCAGACCGGGATCCCGGGAAAAAGAAATAAAAAATCTCGATTTCCCGAGAAACAAAAAATGCCATCCATGACTAGGAGCATGCCTGCCATGAATTACCACATGCTCAATTTCATTTTTGGTGTTTTGATCGGGGGATAGCCAAGTTGCCTTATGGATATCTTTGTGCTGCAA
This sequence comes from Muscina levida, assembly GCA_964034835.1. Classification (NCBI taxonomy): domain Eukaryota; kingdom Metazoa; phylum Arthropoda; class Insecta; order Diptera; family Muscidae; genus Muscina; species Muscina levida. The sequence continues at coordinate 89,717,748 of OZ035883.1, read as the reverse complement.
TCTGGTTCCACTCACTACCATGTTCCTTTCCGCTGCGAAGCTAACCAGCCTAAACCCGTTGTCTGGCGTGTCGGTATGCAGGCTGAATTTAGCGATCGATGGACCAAGAACATCTTCTCTTCCTATTTTTGCATTAAAGTCTCCCAGAACAATTTTAATGTCGTGGCCAGGGCAGCGGTCGTATGCTTCCTCTAGGCGCTCGTAAAATGAATCTGGAACTAGAACGCCCTCCATAAAGGAGTGGACAGAAAACGAGAACGCTATGTGTGGACCAATAAACATCTTTATTGATGGGCCAAACTGGATGACATGGTCAGTATCTACTCCACGGATCTAGGCCTTGGTATAAGATTAAAGATTCCAGACTTCTGCAGCGTTTTCTAAGCGAAAGTTCCTGCTATTAAACAAACCGTGGACGTGATCAACGTGAGGAAAGTATTACAAGAGGATATTCTCCTGGTCGCGGACAGTCTCGCAGCGGTAAACTCATTGAAGTCTTGTAACATCAAATCAAAAGTGGTCGGTGCCTGCCGGAAATCTCTTACCGAGACAAATAGGAACAACAGAGTTCTGGTTACTCTGATACATGAACACAACGGATTTGAGTGCAACTGTCGAACGGACGAAAAGGCCCGACAGTGCTCAGCCCTGCATGAAAGTTACGTTGAACACGTAGCACTTTGCTCTATACCCACCTGTAAGAGTTTTATCGGAAATCTAACGTTTAGACAGATGAAAAGAAAACCTGTAGATTCCAAAGAGACATGGCCTGATTACAACCCGAAAAATTAATACCTTCTTAACGGGGCATGGATCCATAGGCAGACATGCGAATTGGACGGATTGGATCGAAACTCTAGATTCCCAATCGACAACTAACAACGCAATCAAGCAGCACGCACTGATAGCATAGGTTGAAGGGATGACGCAAATGTCCAACCGGTGTCACAATGGGTCCATAGGGACCTAAGTGATCTCCTCTACGGAGGAGATGCCTGCATACCAATTAACCAACCATCCCCTGAAGATGGTGAACAGTGTTCACCGAAATATTGGGAAACAATAAATTAGTAAATAAAAATAAAATATAAACACATTCAGATTGTTTTATTTACGATCTCAAGCCCAATGAACAAATCACAAAATTTAAATAATATTAAATGTTTGTCATACTTTTAATATTTTTTATGGTTATCTTTAATATTTTCAATATTTTTTGATTTAAAATTTTCTTTAATATTTTTAATATTTTTGAAACTATTAATACTTTAATATTATTTAAAGATATTTTAAATATGTTTAATACTTCAAATATTTTTATTATTCAAATCCGATCTGTACAGAATAAGAATTTTTATTTATATTGTTCAGTTAAAGTTTATTTCAATTATTGCTAACAGAGTTTGTTTTACAATAAAGTTAGTTTTAGAAAGGAATACATTTTTAGACGGTTTTTAACATGAGAAGCAATTTTTCTGTAATATATTTTTAATGTCATCGCCAATTTCTTTCAGTTCACTTGGCAAAATATTTCAATGAAAAAACATAAAAATATGCATAAATTACTCAAAGCACAATTGTTCTATGAAATAAGCTGAATTCATCAATATTATGGAACCTGATAAACTGGGCAAACGGAAATATGCAAATGCATGTTTTTTTTTTAAACGAAATATTAACAAATGGGTAAGGTTTTTACATGTTTCATGGTCCTACAAGTGTTTTGCGACCTATTTATTAGAGCATATTTTACTCATTAAGTCATATTTTTTTTCAAGAGCATATTTTTTAAAAATCATCCTTTTTTAAGCATATTTCACGATTTTTACACAATTTTTTGTTGTTTTAAGGGCATATTTTTTTATTGTAAGAGCATATTTTGCCATTTTAGGGTATATTTTAAGCGCATCTGATCTATACAGAAAAAGAATTTTTAAAAGTTTAAAGTTTATTTCAGTTATTGCTAACAGAGTTTGTTTTACAGTAAAGTTTGTTTTACAAAGGAATACATTTTTAGACGTTTTTTAACATGAGAAGCAATTTTTCTGTAATATATTTTTAATGTCATCGCCAATTTCTTTCAATTCACTTGGCAAAATATTTCAATGAAAAAACATAAAAATATGCATAAATTACTCAAAGCACAATTGTTCTATGAAATAAGCTGAATTCATCAATATTATGGAACCTGATAAACAGGGCAAACGGAAATATGCAAATGTATGTTATTTGAGGAAAGAAATATTAACAAATGGGTAAGGTATTTACATGTTTCATGGTCCTACAAGTGTTTTGCGACCTATTTGTTAGAGCATATTTTACTCATTAACTCATATTTTTGTTTCAAGAGCATATTTTTTCAAAATCATCCTTTTTTAAGCATATTTCACGATTTTTACAGAATTTTTTGTTGTTTTAAGGGCATATTTTATTATTGTAAGAGCATATTTTTTTAGGGCATATTACCGGTTTCCCTGCCGATAAATATGTAAACTTAATTTTATAATTTGATCAAACTGTTTTTTTCCAGTGCAGCTATCTCTCTTCCTCACTAACACAACTACAAATAAATTTTGCGCAGCCCGTGACTGTTTTAAACCAGAGCGCCTATTGTACTTTAATGAAAAGGTACAACCTGTGGGTTACGTCTGTTATACAGTAAACTACGGATAAGTGCACATCGCATAAATGCAAAAACCGCATAAGTGCACTGGAACTTGAAGCCATTAGCCTTTTTTATACGTTTACATACAAAAATACACGGATAAGTGCAACACGCATAAATGCAAAAACCCGATAAATGCACAACTTTTGCTAACCTGAAAGTACTTTTTTAGTACAACTTTGCATGCATAAATGCAAATCTCTCATACTACATAAATGTAGATTATGATTTAGAGAAACTGGAGAAAAAAATATATAAAGTTGGAACAAAAAACACGGTTCAAAAAAAGACTTTTTCAGCACACGTGGTTTAGGTGAATCGAGTTGAGTGCAATTTAATATATATTTTGCAAAAAACAATGTTGCAAAATATGATTGCAGTGATTCATTAACAGCTTCAATTTTGGCACAAAACTGAATATTTTTAATTTTTTTGTATGAAATATGAAAAACACTGAAACAATATAAATTTGTGATTTTTTACCTTAAACTGAACTGATTTTGTAAGTTTTTATTAAAACCTCTTATGTAATGTAAACCAAATATAAATTAAAACATTAAACAGCTTTATTATTTTCTTAATTATTTTCTTAAAGTTCCGTCCAAACTGAACTGGTGTTACAGATTAATAAAAATAATCTAATGTTTGTATAAATGCAATAATCGTGTACTTATGCAATGTTTGTATATATGCAATAGTTGTGCATTTATCCGAGTGTTGTATAAATGCAAAAACCGCATAAGTGCACAAAAAGTCGCGCGAAATCCGATGTGCACTTATCCGTAGTCTACTGTATTAACATTGTTAATTTTCGTTAAAGAGAACATTATTTTGGGGAATGAAGCGGAGATATTTCTAGTCTGACCGTGGAATTTTAAACGTTACAAAATTATATAAAACTACGCTGTATTTAAAATATTTGAAGACAGCCGTATATTAAAAAGTTGCAATCACTTTATTAAACACTGATTTTAGTTTTTCGATAACTCCGAGCAATATAACAAATTATTAAAAAGTTCTACTAATTGGAAAGGTTAATCATGATGCGTTATACAGTTGTGGTGTGTGGTGTAATGAATTTCAGATTATGTTTGTGTTTTGTCATGGTGTACTTTACTTCAGTTCATAATTGTAGTTATATTCCATTACATGATATTTAACGCCTTGAGGTCATGTCATATTTAACTACAGCAACAACACAAACGACCAAAGTAATGCTTATACAACTGAACCAGTACTTTAGCATCATACTGCATATATGCATTTCTGTTATAGTAGTGGTATATATGTATTTGTACAGTTTAAACGAAACCAAATGCCATCAATATAAGTGGACCTACATACAGCAGACAACCAAACTCACATATGAACAATTATACATAACAATATAGAGAGCGCGTGCCACGTGAATCGTCGAAGTGAGTGCCAATTTGAAAGCAATTTGTTTGTAGACTTTATTGCAATATGCTTTTGGCATAATTGTGGCAGTTTATGAAAATCGTTAAGTGGCACTCATAATTGTTCCATCTCTTCACAATTCACTCACCATAAGCGATGATCTGGCAACCTGGTGGCTGTGGTATTCGTAGTGTGGTTGCTGTAATTGCTTTTGACATATTCAGAGAAATTGTATTATACCGAGAGATTTAATATGTTTGACAATACTGTATGATAGCGAACGCATTATGACAGTAACAATTACAGAAAATATTATGCAATTTATGGATATTTTTAATTATTATGGTATTTTGAATTTTAATGGACGCCCAAAGATTTATCTGTCTGGAAATACTTTTGTAGTTTGTGTCAGTCATTTGAATCCACATAAGTAGACCATTTTTTTTTAAAGAATAGCAACATAGAGCATTAAACTGCGCACGACATACTGGTCTTATGGCATATATCTGCATAAAATGTATAATGTTCGTATATTTTTAACTTTCAAAACATCAGTGTTTGCAAAAGTGTTTTACGGCTATTGTTCGAATTTATTTTATAGTTCTCTTCAAATTGATCTGACAGGAAGTTAAAACTATTGAATTATTTACTAATCAAATATTTCTCGACATCAGTTGATTTAATAATCAGAATTTCCAAATTATTTTTCATTATTGATACACCCTGTTACAATTTTTAATTTTTTTTACACTAGTGAAGACCATATATACTTGAAATTAGATACCTTATGTAGTAAAACGATTGTTCTCAATAAATTGATCCCGCCGAAATAAAATTCATCAACATTTCATCACCCTCTGCATTATGGAAAGTGGATACAAACAGCAACAAAAACAACCAGGTATCAAAGAGCCAATAACTCTGTGCAAGAATTTGTATTTTGAAACAAATTTCATAATTAAAAAAAATAATTAACACTGCACATCGAGTTATTCGCACTTTCCCCTTTGATATTCATTTCTTTTTATCGCCCTGTTAAGTGAAACAATATAAAGTGCCTTTTTCGAAATATATTTATTAAATTTGTCGCGGAAATTTACATTTATTTTACATATCCGACACTTAAACACTATTTCGCGCACTGTATTTTCGGCAATTCCTTGCTCTCCAATCCGTGACGTCACTTCTTTGAAAGTTTTCAACCCTGAAATAATAATAGTGACTGGCAACGCCGTGTCAGTGACGATCACTTATCACAGCCAACCACGACCTAAAGCCACGTTCACACCACACACCTTATCGGTTGAATCGATCGTCGAATAATTATCAAAACATCAATTAATCGATTTTTGATTAGTTTAATATAATTAATTTATATATCCATAACAGAAAATTAATTCTGTGGAAATAAAAACATTTTCGCGAAATAATAACAAGTTTCATAAATTATCTAAAAAGATAAGTAAATTTTAAAAGCAAAGTAGACGCAGAAATCGTTCACCACTCCAAAGTTCTAACACTTTAGCTACTTTGAGGTAACAGAAATCTACTGTTGTGGCCAACATCACTCGTCAACGGTCAATAAAAGAAAAAACGATTTCGATAAATCCAATAGATATTGAATGTCGCCTAGATATCCTTAACTCATACATAGAACAGGCAATGGTTTATCAGTCAAAAATCGATATTCGTGATCCTTCAAATGAGGATAGAGCTGAGTTAGAGGACTTATGCGTTTCAACGAAAAGTCTACTTCTTGCCAAGTAAGGCAATAATCGGAGATCGAGTCTTGGCAACTCGACCATATAATATCCAGCTCACTAGAGTAGGCTTCCGAGTATAATTCTGCCCACATTCAGTGGCAAATACTCCGAATATAAAAATTTTATAAGCCTTTTCAAAAATTTAGTGGACGACGATCCCACATTGACCGACATCGAAAAATTTAATCATTTGACGGTAATCATCTTGGTACGGTAAAGGCTTACCAGATGACAGCTTATGTCAACCATTCGTCGTCCAGTGAGTATGGCGTAATTTTGGCTACAGCATTGGTCCAAATTCGAGATAGATCTGGCCAATATGTTTATGCTAGAACACTATTGGACTCCGGTTCACAAATTAATTTTATAACAAAGGAACTGTCACATTGATTGCAACTGCAAAAACAAGAAAGAAATCTCAGTTAAATAGGCATTGGAAAATCTAATTCTTCTGCGAAGTTTAAACTTTAAGCAACTGTGAGATCTCGAATGAATGCCCACGAATTTTCATCGGACTTTTGGGTTCTACGATCGATCTCCAGATATCAGTCAGATACTGTAATTGCGACTTAAGACTGGAATATTCCAAATAACATTGAATTAACTTCTACAAGCCACATAAGATTGATATGTTGATCGGCGCTGAGATGTTCTTCGAGCTTTTATGTGTTGGCCAAATTGAAAGAAATCCCGGTTCTCCCCTATTACAAAAAACTTTGCTTGGCTGGATTGTTTCTGGAAATTACAATCAGTCAAATGGCGACGAATCAAAATGTTGCCAACTGAATTCGATATCAGGAGAAAAAAATAATTTGTTGGACACTATAGTTGAAAAATCTTGGGAATTGGACGAAATCCCAAAGGAGGCAAATATTGCTTCTATACAACGGGAAGACTGCGAGGAAACATTTTGCAAATCAATTCAGATATTGCAAAACGGCAAATTCAAAGTGGCTTGTCCTTCAAAAGCAGACCCAAAGGTACTGGGTCTCTCTTTTGACACCGCAAGTTTATCAAATGTATCTCTTTTGTGTACGTTGTCAAAAGATTTTTTTATTAAAGAGGCTTAGGCCACATGTCCATTGAGGACAATATGATTGAAAAATCTTGACGATGTAATTTGACATCAGTAATTATACTTCCTCATAGTAACGTAAAAATGGCTTCCTGTAACAAAATATACCATCAAGTTTTAATTGATGAGGCCAGTAAAATAACTAATTCGAGACAAAATTATTCCGAAGTACCGGAAGGAGTAGCTGATGTAAACCTTGCCATAAGCGTTGCAAGCCATCATGCTTACTATTGATTTATTGGATGAGCAAATGGCGTTAGAAAAACAAAGATCTATTGATATTCTCGCTCTGGATGAAGCACCACATTCTATTGTAGAATTGGTAAATCGGCAATTATCGTACAGAAACTCATATCGAAATTTATTATATTTTATTTCATTCCTAATGAGTGTCGATTAATTCCCACAGCGAAGGACATGAAACTGTCGTATCTTCAAATTTGCAAATTGATTATCGCCAATATTCTTTATTAATCCACAGGGTAGGCGGCAAATTTTCTAATCCACCACTTCCTATATTAATTCCGAATAGTAAATTCGCGATAACAAGCGTGTATAAAAAGCATTTGACGAACGTTCTTAAATTTAGAAGTTCGGTACTCACTCTTTTGTCTCACCAAGTTTGGATGATAAGGGCAAAAGAAGAATGCAGCCACATTAATCTAAAAATTAAAGGAAAGTCTATGGAAAATTTATTCGCTCATAGGGTGAGAGCTCTACTACCAATTATTACACTTGGCGAACACTTTTGTAGTCCAGTGAATCCAACACTGAGGAGCTGTTGTCGACCACCCAAAGAAATGTTCTTCTTGGCCTTTGTTTGTTTCAATTTCAATTTTATGATATATGAAATTGATGCATAACATAGCTCCCAACATCTTTTATATATTTTCTGAAAGGTTCGTTGGCTGAAGATGGTTTGAGAGAGCAGTGGTTTCCAATATATGTACACAAAGTGATGTCCCTGGTAGAATGCAGTCTTTTGTGCCTCCGATAGTTGACTGGGTAGATGCAATGCTTAGAAGACTGATGACTTTGATGAAAACTGTTTCCAACGCAATGGGTGATGACAACTTTATTGCAGACCTACGGTCCTTCAATGGGGCCGGAATGTTCAGCCGTTTGGCATGGCTTTTGTAATTTTAATTTGCAAATTTATAAAAATTTTACTTTTCGCCATAATTAACTATCCACCCTTCTTCTACTTTTCCTTTGTATTCATTCGTCCAGCTTGGGATATTTTATTGTTGTAATTTTAAGCCATTTTTATAATAAAACTCTCTTGAATTTATACCCAAAACTACCGGTCTTATACTTTTTTCGTGCGATATTTTATATTTTAAAACAGCCCCATTTTGTTTGTTTCAACTTTAAGTAAAAAGTTTGAGACAGCCGTAAAAATGACTACGGAAATACAAGCATTAAAAAGGGTTCATAACTGTATTTTATATCAATTTGTTTCAATAACATAGGTGTTACACACTTTAACTTGGCATACTTGACTACAAAAGCGGCATGCATTTGTGCGTTATTTTCGGTGTATTTAAATGCTAATATCATTCGCGGAGTGTTGTTGGGGATATTCTGTTCTTTAGTATGGAGACAACACAGTTTAAACTTTTGAATAAAAATTAAAATTTTTTAACTCATATGAAATTTTAATATGATTATAGACAAGGAAGGAAAACACCTAAAATCTACAACTTTCAATGGGCGTAAAATCTAAAGTAGGCGTGAAATCCCCAATATGTTTAATTACACAGTGATACAAATGTGAAGGAAAAAAATATACAGGGGTTCTCATGTAGCATTTCTGTTAGACTGGAGTCCATAGAGTAAAGTGTTACTTTTAGTTTTTCTCGGTCACTTCGTTAAGTAATGTTTTTATAGCAAATTAAGTGAAATGGCGATATTCCTAAAATTGCAAGTTCCAAAATTCATAAGTCTTCTCTTTGTAAACCGATATTCAAAAGCTTACATCTGTTTTAAAGCTATGACTTTCACCTTTTATTAAAAAAAATAATTTTGAAAATCGGTTAAAAACTAGTGAAACGGTGGCAGTTTTAGCAAAACAACCCCGAAAAAAAATTGCGAATTCTCATTTTCCCAATGTACATTTTTTATTTTTGTATTATGCTATATTGAAGAAGCTTTATAAAATAGGTAAGTTTATAAGAATCAATTGAAAAATGAATGAGTTATGCTAAATGTCACTGTACTCTATGGACTCCAGTCTAACAGAAATGCTATATGAGAAGCCCTGTATATTTTGTGTGTAGCACAGTGTTATTTTTCATAAGGAGAACTCAATTAAGAAGTGACCCGAAGTGTTTCAAGTCCCTAGGTCCAAAAATAAAAATTTTGGCAAGTGCAGTTATATGGGAAGTGGGTGTGGCAGTGGGCGGTTTTCCAAGATTTTTTCAATTTCTTAATTAAGCCCAGAGACCACGACCACTCCTTCTATTTTTTTTTCCAAGAAATGCATGGCGCGGTGCCCCTATGCGCAGCTTCATTCTGCACAAAAAAATAACTTAAGTTATTTGCGGTAAATCTTCTTTAAGAATCGAAAAATTATTTTAAACAAATTATTAATTTTTCGTCTTTTACAATATTATACATAAATCTTCTTGTCTTATTAAAATACATATGACCAAACTTACTCTCATAGTTTTACATACATATCTTTTTTTTAAGTCCACTGAAATCTGTCAAATTTTGCGTAAGATTTACACTTCTAAAATATTGGCTGAGAAATTAATATGGACCATATTTGTTGATCCCCTCTGGTACCTTCCATATAAAATAATTTATTTTTAAAAAATTATGATTTCTCCCATAACTTTCAAACGAGCACTTGGGGAATAACGTAGATTTTACGAATTAATATAAGGAGGATATAAGCATTATGAAGGAAAGTTTATTTTTTCTAAAAATTTATAAATAAGTATAAGTACGAAATTTTTCAAAAAGGTAGTACTTTTGTATAAAATATGTATATGTATAGGAAATTAGTGTATTTTAAATAAAAATTGTTTCTTAGAAATAATTGCATAAAAGAAAGAAATTTGTGTTTTTCTATAACTTTCTTATATCCGTTATCTACTGTACAAAGAAGCTTGCTCGGACATGCATGAATAATACCACATATTTTATGTATGTATAATGCAAACTTGAATTTTGCATTTTCATATTTCCCAAATTAAAAATAATTAATTGCGAAATTTTCTTCCTTGACTCTTGCTTTTTAAAATATTCAACACAACGGATGTAACATCATTTTCTAATTAAAATAAACTTATTCGGAAAAACACTGTCGTTACATTTTATAATATGTACAAACCTTGCAAAATATACTACGCAGTCAAAGAGTTTGTAAAGGTAAAACATTTAGCTTTTTTCTTGAAGTACAATATGCAAATAATACCCAATGCAACAGCCTTTGGTAATCTAAAAGTGCGAACTCTACTGCTGATGTGTTTAACAACAAAAGTTTTTAATGGGTTTTCTAAATTATTTATGTTTTACAATTTTTTATGGTGATTACAAATTGGTGTTTTAAACATATTAATATGTAGCTAAGATTTTGTTTCGTTAAGCAATATGTAGAAACGTTATGCAATATGAATATGTGAAACTCTGTTGGGCATTATATTTGACAAATTTGTGAACAGATCAGATTAGCATATCGTTTTTTATAATTCGATTGCATTTGTATTGTTGGAAAAAATTGTAACCCTTATGCGATAAAATTCATTGATTTTTCTTGATAGGACTCTGCTCCTTTGTTGGCTACGACATAATAGTGAGTGGCAACATTTAAACCAGGAGCTTAGCGCGGGTCGATTGTCCTGCTTCACAGATAGTTGTGTAAAAGGCACCAGATGTCGTAAGCTATTTATTAGGTTTCCTCAAGTTTTGCAATGGAATGAAACAGATAATTATGTTAAGTCCTAATAAAATTTCAACAAATAATTGATTTTGGATAGACGTGTCTAAGGAGTGAGCCACTGTAGTTTTTCATTTCTATGTACTTGAAAAAGAGTATGCAAGTAGGAGTATATCGATACCTTTATTCTAAGTATGCAAAGTATGTTTTCAACTGTTTAGGGTTTTTGAATGCAGTTTGCTTTAATTTATATCCTATTTAAATCTAGAGTTCATCAGTATATCCAAACAGAAGTTATAACCAAATGCAAACTTGGCTTAATTCTGGAATCTATTTGTTTACAATAACGGTCGGTTTTTTCAAGATTTGCATACATGAATATAATGAAAATTCCTTAATAATAAATTACTGGCCTTTGCCGTTTAAAAAAATTAAGAAATTTAATTTTGCGGAAAATTGGGCAATTTATATGAGACTTTCCTGTAAGGGATAGCCTTTATATTCCATTTGCATTATCCAAAAATAAACTGCAGAAGACGCACAGTGGGGCCGATTGAAAAAAAAACCGGTAATAAGTTTACAACTTGTAAAGTATTGTTCAGATTTGAAATGTTCTAGACATTTGTAAAGGAGGAGTGAGGCTTCCAGAATTTGGCATTCAGGGGCACCCTCTGTCAACACAGTTAGCGATACTGGGTGTCAAAGTTGACCACTTTGGTGCTGCTGAAACTTTCAAAGCCTGTTACTTCCACTGTTTGGAAGTCGTTGCACAAATGTTATTTTTTTCAAAAGTTGGTAATTTTGTGTGGGTGGTACTAGAAGTGGTGGGGCTATTCTCCATATATCACCATTTTGGATATTTTTACACCACAAGGACTCACACTTTACATAAATGCTAAACTGAGTTTGAATACGATTGAATGATATAAGTTATAGTCCAGAGATATCAGTATACGCTCTTAAACTTTATATACTACAAGAACTTAACGAGTCATAAGCATGTAATTTTTACTTTGGACATACCTTATCTGATTAAAAAAAATTGTGACTCAATAAAGTATAATTTGTTTATAATTTGGCTCAACAAACAGAAGTCAAAAATGCTGCCGAAACTTTACATGCCACGCGCAGATCAGAAATGCACCTAAGTTCTCATGCTAAAGTTTTTACAAGTATTGTCAATTAAAAGAAAACAAAAACCAGTAAGAAAGTTTCAGTCGGGCAACCCGACTTACATATATCCTCACCCTCAGTAATACAAAAAATTGTCTATTATATTGATATTATTACTCGATTTCAGAAGTGGGCAGAGTGGTACATTTGTATGGAACGTACAGGAAGGGGCATGTCTAGACTTCCAGATTTTTTCTCCAAAACGTTATTCTGTTACAGCTTTACTTAATACAGAATTTAGATACGATCATATTGGGTGTATTGATATTATTACTCCATCTCTTAAGTGGGCGGAATGGTACATTTGTAGGGGAGGTACCAAAAGGGGCTTGTCTTGACTTCCAGATTTTTTCTCCAAAACTTTATCCTGCTTGAACTTTACGAAATCTATTAACAATATTAGTCGATATCTAAAGTGGGCGGAATGGTACATTTGTATGGGAGGTACCAGATGGGGCATGGCTAGACTACCATGGCTATCCTGCTATAGCTTTACTAAATAAAGAATTTGCGTACGATCGCGTTGAATTTATTGATATGCATCTCTAAAGTGGGCGGGAAGGTACATTTGAATGGGAGATACCTGAAGGAACGTGGCTAGACTTCCAGATTTTTTCTCCAAAACTTTATCCTGCTTGAACTTTTCTAAATACAGAATTTTACCACGATTGCGTTAGGTCTATTAATAATATTAATCGATTTCTATAGTGGGCGGTACCAGATGTGTATGGGAGTTACCAGATGGGGCATGGCTAGACTTCCAGTTTTTTCTCAAAAAATATATCCTGTTATACTTACATACTTAATTTCCCTTTACACCCCATGAATGAGGTATGGCATGCTTCTCGCGTTGTTGTGAATTAACACGATTTCTATTTCTAGATTCTCAACTAACGGCACCTCCTTGTTTATCGACGAATGCGAACGCCACTGTTTAAGAAGCTCTTACTAGACATTTCGATTGAATCGACAATTATACTGCGAAATTGCTGTCAACAACATTCGAGGGGAGCCGACAATGAAAGAAAATTTTTCTTTAAGATGACTGAAGCCAGGAGTTGAACCTATTATCTCCCGCATGGTAGTCGTGTGTTCTAACCACTATGCCACGGCCGGTCCCTGTTATATCATTACTAAATATCCTGTTGTAGCTTCACTAAATAAAGATTTTGAGTGCGATCCCGCTGGGTGTATTGATATTATTACTCTATCTCTAAAGTGGGCGGAAAGGTACATTTGTTTGTGAGGTACCAGAAGGGGCGGGGCCAAGTAGCAAATTTTCAATGCCGTTGCTGTTTGCTTTATTCGAAAGTTATCGTGCGCACCAGCCGGACAGACACACAGACGGACATGGGTCAAACGACGTAAAACGTTATGAATCGAATTTCGTTCAAAGAAACCTAGAGTCTAAAGTGACTCCTTCTATTATTGGAGCTATTTATTGTTGTAACTACAAGTTTATGATAAAAGTGGACTTGCATCATCAGTTAATATAATATTAAAATTTAAAAATGGTGACCAGCAAAAGAATGCAATTTTGCAGTCCGTTAAATCAACACGGAAACTAAGAAAAGCTTTAGACATTTTAATTTAATAAAATTTAAGTATTCGTCTTTACTAATACAAGTCAGAAAAAATTTTTTGCCAACTTTTAATTTTTCGATCACGGTTGACACTTCTATGGAAATACCCATATGTTCTCTAGATAAAGTATTCTTTGGCTCTAAAAAACATTTAATAAGAAATTGTATTCAACGTTTGTTATCAGTACATTAGTCTAACGTGTTCCAGTGGCAACGCCGACTATTATTGGTCGTTAATCTTTATATATAAAAGGCTTGAGTGACTGACTGATCACTCCCCAGCCCAAACGGGTTAAGGTAGAACCGTGAAATTTAGAATGTAGGTTTCTTTTATGACGTAGGCGTAGGTTTCGGACTGAAAGCGGACGAAATAGGAGTGGCACCGCCCCATACAACTGGAATTTTAAAATGACTGTATCTTTGAACCATTACACTAGTTTACAGCCATTTTGGTCTTTGGATACCACTATTTTTTTTATGATAGAGGACGGGTTTCCGATTAAGAAAAAAAATTTAAAAAAAATTTTTATGGAGTGGATTTTTTTTTTAAATTTTTTTTCTTTGTTGACGGTACCTTTCGATTTTAACCTATATTTCAAGTTCTAGACGGACGATCAGGACAAAAGAGATACCAAATTTATTAGAATCAAATGGCCAACAAGAATTATGCCACTTTAAGTCAACAAATTGCTTTATTTTGCCCTACTGCCTGAATTCACTTGAAAAATTGAGCTTTTTTCATGAAAAATAGCGTCTCCTTTTTTGTTTTTAAATAATGAAAAATCGAAAACTCTAGATAAAATTTTTTTGAAACCTTCTGCGTATAGTGAACACCTTAGCAAACAAATGTAGTATTGCAGAAGAGAATCTATGGACTAGTTAAAAAGTAATGGCCTCTGAAAGTTGGCATTCAGAAATTAAGTTTTTATAAATATTTGAATTTTTGCATTTGTCGGAACTGCAGAATATGGTCCGAAAGCCCAAACAACAACAAAAATATACCATTCACTTCGTTTTGGTCCCATAACATCGAAATAGTAGGTCAAAATGGGAGCCGAGGCCCATGATGCACTTGGGGGGGTCAAGAAAGGGGCTCCTTGGATTCTATGATGACAGCCTATGTGCGGGTACTCAAATGAAAGATATTTTCGAGACGAATACAACGGTAGGACCCGTAGAGTCTTGAAATTGACACCACTGGATTGGTCTCAAAAATAACTTTCATTTGAGTACCCGCACATAGAGGACCGAAGGGGGCCCTTTTTTGACTCCCTAGGTCCCCAATAAGTCTTAAAAATTACACCATTGGATTCGGCTCGAAAATATCTTTCATAACATAGGCGGTCATCATAGAATCCAAGGAGCCCCTTTCTTGACCCCACCAAGTGCATCATGGGCCTCGGCTACCATTTTGACCTACTATTTCGATGTTATGGGACCAAGGCGAAGTGAATGGTATATTTTTGTTGTTGTTTGGGCTTTCGGACCATATTCTGCAGATCCGACAAATGCAAAAATTCAAATATTTATAAAAACTTAATTTCTGTATGCCAACTTTCAGAGGCCATTACTTTTTAACTAGTCCATAGATTCTCTTCTGCAATACTACATTTGTTTGCTAAGGTGTTCACTATACGCAGAAGGTTAAAAAAAATTTTATCTCGAGTTTTCGATTTTTCATTATTTAAAAACTAAAAAAGGAGACGCTATTTTTCATGAAAAAAGCTCAATTTTTCAAGTAAATTCAGCCAGTAGGGCAAAATAAAGCAATTTGTTAACTTAAAGTGGCATAATTCTTGTTGGCCATTTGATTCTAATAAATTTGGTACCTCTTTTGTCCTGATCGCCCGTTTAGAACTTGAAATATAGGATAAAATCCAAAGGCACGGCCAACAAAGAAAAAAATTTTACAAAAAATTTTTTTTAAAAAAATCCACTCCATAAAAAAATTTTTTAAATTTTTTTTCTTAATCAGAAACCCGTCCTCTATCATAAAAAAATAGTGGTGTTCAAAGACCAGAAAAAAAATAATTATTTGTAAAGTAGTGTTATAGGTACGAAGTCGAGATTTGGGAAAAAAATACTTTGTTTGTGGAAAGTGGGCGGTGTCACACCCCTTTTTTTCAAAATAGTAATATTAGCTAAATAAATAGACCGATTGCAATTGAATTTTCTATGTGTGATACTGCCCATAGGGCCTCTATCATAGGCTTCATGGAAACATACTTAGACAAAGGGACGTGGCACCGCACACACAAACCTAAATTTAAATCGGTCATATTTCGCGATAAATGGTACATGTGGGATTACGTCTCGCTGGGTAAAGGGCAGCGCCACGCCCCTTTTGAAACAATTGTTACGCCGGTCATATTAATAGAACGATTGTAATAATAATAATTTTCATAATCAATATATTTAAATTGTCTACTGTCTGTAGATAGAATGATGAAATTTGGAATGGTTGTGCGCCTTTAGTAAACGTCGGCTTAGAACGGATTTTCGGAAACTCGTACTTTTATGGGTTAAAAATTACCAATAAGGGATAAAAGTTGTACCATCACCTAAACCAATCGGGTAATGGTATAATCGCGAAAAATTATTTGGAAATGTTTACTATCAAATTGGATTAAAGAATTTTTTTTTAATTCCGATGTTTCTGGGTAAAAAAATCGAAAAAGGGAAAAAAATTTACTATCGGCCAGACCAAACAGCTAATGATGTAATCATGATAAGTTATATAGCTTGCTCCCTATGGAATTAGAACGAAGCAAGGAGGGTTTTCGAAATTCATTCTTTTTAGGGGTAAAAAGGACTGAAAAGGGATAAAACTGGTAATAAACAGCTAAAGGTATAGTAAAGTAATATAGTAAAAATACCGAAAAAGGGATAAAACTGATGATATCACCCAGGTCAAATACCTAAAGGTAGAGTTACGAAAATGTATATAGAATTGCTCCCTATAGAATTTGAGAACTGTCAAATGGGGTTTTTCAAAATTCCATTTTAATTCTGCGATACGAATATATCTTTTTAAATTCGTACTTTTAGGGATAAAAGGGACTAAAGTGATACAATCTCTCAGACCAATGGGATAAAGCTACAACCACATAAATGGGTATTCGTTCGTCATATGAAGCGTTGGCATTTTGCCTGTATTGCTTAAAGTCATAAGAATGTTCATTGTAACTACGGGTGAAGCAACGCGAGCCGGGGAAGCTAGTGATGTATAAACCAGTACAGAAATTTCAGTCAGGTAAACTGACTAATAAATACCATCACCCAATATAAGATATTGTTTCAGTTTTGAGTTATTGAATTAATAGATTTTTAAGTAAAATATAATTACTTGTGTATTGTTTTTTGCCTGTTTGTGGAGCAAACCCGTAAAAAATTTGACTTACTTGTATAGGAGGTACAACAAGGTCCAGCACAACGTGTCTGCTTTTATTCGTGAATGAACGCTTACCTTACAAAATGATATCTATGTAAAAGCGGCAATATCGATTATTTTATGGAAGGTACCAGAAAGGGTGCGTCACCTAGTTAGGGCTTCTGAGGTTTTACCTCATATTACAAGATAAATTAACTGTGATTATCCCCCAGGTGCCGACTTAGAAATTATGCGTGAAATATTATTTTCCAAACAATGTCATTTTGTATGGGAGGTACCAGAAGGGGCGATCCGATATAATCCATTTTCATTCCTGATTCAAATTTTTACAACTGTACAACTTACGCAAAATTTGACTGAATTCAGTGTACTTACTAAAAAGATATGTATGTAAGACTATGGGGGTAAGTTCGGTCATTTGTATTTGAGGTACCAGAAGGGGTGCTTCAAATAGTTAGGTGTTCTGAGGTTTTGCCTCCTATCAGAAGATACATTCACCGATCAATTTTCATTATCCCCCCAAGTGTCCTTTTGGAAGTTATGGGAGAAATATTAATTTTCCAAAAAATAGGTAATTTTGTATGGGAGGTACCAGAAGGCGTGAACCGTAATAGTGCATGTTCTTTCCTGAGTCTAATGTTCACAAGCGAACATCATACGCAAAATTTGTATGTGAGACTATGGGGGTGGGTTCGGTCATTTGTATGGGAGGTACCTGAAAGGGTGTGTCAAATAGTTAGGCTCTCAGAGGTTTCTCCTCCTATTACAAAATAAATATATCGACCAATATTCATTACCCCCCAAGTGTCCGTTAGGAAGTTATGGGAGAAATAAATATTAATTTTCCCAGAATAGGTAATTTTGTATGGGTATTTTCATACCGATCCGTTATGGATTACTCGAGTTATCCTGCTGACCAGCCAGCCAGACAGACCGACATAGCTCAATCGTCTTAAAATGTCCTGAAACGAATTTGGTCTTAAGATGCTTGGGGTCTAACTCGTCTCCTTTAATGCGTTACCCTTTTTTCGTATCAAATGATATATACCCTCATCACTAAGGGTGATGGTATAAAAAGCTTTATAATCGGATACAAAAGCTTTATAATCGAATACCAAACATGTATTTGCACTTGTAATAACTACCCAGTAGGAAGTTTCATCATACACGACTTTGTCGTCAACGCGGTCCTCAAGACAAAATTTGAAAAATGTATGTACTTGTCGTCAAAACACTCGGTTGACGACAAGTTCACCGACAAAATACTAAAGTTGTCGTGCATCAAACACAATCAGCAAAATCTAAGAAGAAAAATGTGAAATATTGATGTACTTGTCGTCAAAACACTCGGTTGACGACAAGCTCACCGACAAAATACTGATGTTGTCATGGATCAAACACATTCAACAAAATCAAAGGAAAAATAAATGGAATCTGGCGTAAAAAATTTTCAGTTTATTTTAGTTTGAAATCTCGACTGAAGATGAATGCCGTATAAAAGTTTATATCGTTCACTTCTCTCTTGGTCAGTAGTTTCCTAAAAGTATTAACAATTAGTCATACTAATAAAAAGCTAAAAAGACTGCTAAAAATCCATCTTTTACTAATATGGCTTGAATGACAATTAAAGACATACATAGGAATCAATGACAATTTGGCCGACATTTTCACCCATCAGGTCGTGCATGATTGTTTAGGCGACGTGTCGCTTATATAGTCATCAACGACAATTCAACCGACATTGTCACTCATCAGGTCGGGCATGATTGTGTGGGCGACAGGTCTTTTGTATAGGCGTCAACGAAAATTTGACCGACATTGTCGCTCATCAGGTCGTGCATGACAAAGCGGACACTTGTATGCAAATTTCGTCGACGATTTGTATGTACGGTCCCCTAAGTGTCATCAACGATTTACTATGGTCATGCACCTATCCTTGAGGATGTCTTGCAGATACTTCCTACTGGGCATGAACATTAATGTAGTTCAATTTTTCATTGACTACGATTTTTATGACGATAAGAAAGGCCTTAAAGTAAAAACTATATTAACATATTACAGCTTGGAAAATCCATCAAAATCCCGGAAAATATGAAAATCAAAATAAAACAGTGCAGAAATTTCACCAAGGAGAACTGTCTGATAAAAAATTTCACCCTATGTTCATCTTTAAAAATTCTAGTGGATATTTTTTAACCCTGAAATTTACTGATTTTTAAGTAAAAGTACGTATGTTTTGTTAGCGTCCTGCTTGTGAAGTGGTAACGGTTGGCCAGACGTTAACAGGCATGTTTCAAAGCTGTACAAATAGTTACAGTTTAGAAGTGCTAATAAATTCACAAAAATTTATTACTCGTACTTGTATTGGAAGTATGAGTACGCAGAATGAGGCTCTTTTTTATTCGTAAGTTAACGTTCAATAAGCGATAAAAATGTTTAAAATTTATACTGTATTTGGTGCACTTGCAAAAAAAATACATAGTATGTATGAAAATGTATATGGGTGAATTTGGTCATTTGTATTGAAGGTACCAAATAGGTTGTATAGCATATTTCGGTTTTCTGAGATTTTAGCTACTGTTGTAGGATAATTAAACTGACCAAATTCGAATATCGTCCAGTTATTCATTAGGAAGTTAAAATTAAATTTTTGAAAATTATATAACAGTTTAATCTTTGGGTACTTGGCTCTTCAGATGCTTAAGGTCCAAAGTGTCCCCTTTAATACTTTACACTTTTTCTCGTGTCAAATGATATAGAGGGTGGACCAAATACAAGTTAATTTTAAAATCATAGATTATTTTAATCCAAAAGCGATTTAAACACTTAAGGCCAATATCATCAAAGCAATCCGTGACTTACAGCCCAATAGCATTAACAAGGTCTTGGAAAATTGGAGAGACAAAATGAGCTACTTCGATGCGAACCGATGCAGCCAATTAAACGAAGGCAGTGAAAATATCGATGCAACTGATTCCGTACTCTATTTCCGGATCGACTCTTTTAACAAGACATGGGACTAAATTTATTGGTTCTTTGGATTTGTAGATTACATTCAGTAAAAAAGAACACTGTAATAGTCGTAAAAAAAAATGAGTTAAAATTACTTTTTTACAGAAAATTTTTGTTTTTACTAATTTTGGAAAATTTTTTATATTTCGGTTTTGACTCAATTTTAACAGCCATTAACTTCATTAGGAAAGTTGTTCCAAATATTTTCTGGTTCTACTTGTAGATACAAACCTTAACTCTAAAACCAGGTTTGATTCAGAAAACCAGTAAAAATTAATATTCGTAGTTGAAATCCTTTACCCAATACCAAGTATATGACACTATGCGACACCAATTATGACCCATGATCGAAACTATATACAAGTGATAGTAGTAACCATGTGTAGGAAAACTGCGTACTCACTTTTTCATCCGCTGTTTCGTTTACTTTGTAAAGGACTTTTAATATTTTAAAGGATATTGAAGTTTGAACAATTTATTTCTGTATTTCTTTTAGTTGGATGCTATGGGATGCTTCTATGCATGCTAAATTTCTTCTTTTTATCAATCATACTAGGTTTTATTAACTTAAATGTAAAATTTTAATGCACGTTAAGCCTTCAGGGTGTAGCAATGTCAAAATAATCAAAGACAGTACATGAATAATAATTAAATCCCTGTTTGTGTACTTTTATAATAAATAAACAGATTTAATCGCATTCGTTTACTGTCGTCGACTAAAAAGTAAAAAGATTTTTGGTCCAGTCTGCAGAAAAGAAAAATATTGATATTTTCAAAAAAGGATCAGCTAAGATTTCAATTCCAATTTTTTTTTGATGTAAGATCAACCCAAAACCAGTGGCATTTACACATTTTATCGCCATTTTCATGCAACCTAAAACTGTTTTAAGCCTACCGTCCACAGTGGGAAAAAAGGGTTTTTTGGATATAAGAAATTTTAGGCAACAATTCTTGACCGATTTTCAAAATCTTTTTTTTGTATGATTGGAAAATTGTGCATATAATGTACGTTTTTTTTGTTCTACATTTCCTACTGTTATTTTTTAAACAATTGTCAAATTCGATGAAAAAATAAATTTTTTACTCTAATTTTTTGGATTTAACAAATTTTTTATTTTGACAGATGATGTAGAATATATTGGTCTTTTTAAATGAAAAGCACATTACCTAGCCTATTTGTAAACACAAAATATTACTTTATTTGCAGTTTAAAACTGAATTTTTGGTTAATAAGCATGGTTTATATTTCATGGTGACTTTCACCAATTTTACTTCTTTTTTTTACAGAAGACTTTTTTAAAATTGTTCAGGTTATATATTAAGACTTGTTATAATCGGATAAAAATTGTGAGCAGGACAATAGAGTTTTTGCTTATATTTTCACTTAGTTCAAATTTTTGGACACGTAATCCGGCCGTGGCATTGTGGTTAGAACACGCGACTACAATGCCGGAGATCGCAGGTTCAAACCTGGCTCCAGTCATCTTAAAAAAAAAATTGTTTTTTCATTGTCGGCTCCCCTCGAATGTTGGCGTTTCTAAAAAGAGCTTCTCAAAACCGTGACGTTCGCATTCGTCGATAAATAAGTAGGTGCCGTTAGTTGTGAATCTAAACATAGAAAGCGTTTTAATTCACAACAACGCGAGAAGCTATCCCATACCTCATTCATGGGGTGCAAAGGGAAATTAAAATCCAAAAAATATTTGAAATTAAAGTAAAAATGACTTTATCTTCGACTTTCGACACAAAAAAAACTTTTATTCTGCGTACAATTATGTTTCTAATAACACAAACACAACTAAGATGAATAAAAATTAATTTTTTGGTACTACGAATTCGTACATGAATTCGATGACCTAAATTTTTTTTGGTCAAAACAATGAGTATTATTTTTTGTTAAGTACTTAGTTTTAATTTTTTTGTAAACATACTATTAACATGAAATGTAAAACCGACTCCCCCTACATAAGATCCTGGCTACGCCCTTGTACATCACTAATATTTTTGATGAATTTGAAGAAATATTTTTCAAAATGGTATTCATAAATGAAAAGTGTATATTTAAATACTTTCCTATGTGCGCAATGATTAAGAAGAAAATTTTCTGCACAATGAATACATGCAACAACTCTTTCCAATAGGAAAAAATGCCGAAAACGAAATGTGTTTTCATCGTTCGGTTCAAGATCTATTTTATTTTGCTAATAGAATTTTTTTTACAAGAGTTTATGTGAAATGGATTATGTTGACAGCTGGCAGCGCAGATAGCTATTTCGATGGTTGCCAAACCATTTTCACTAGTACCTTTTGCTGTGCCTTCTCCACTCATTATCACAACCTTTTGTTGCCAAAAACAATTCTATGCAATTTTGTCCGATGGTCTTCGTTGATACCATTTTCGCACACGTGTGTTTGGGCTTCACACTGGTTTCTTAAAGCTTTTAACACTTAAGGTTGTGATAATGAATCCGAATCACTCACGTGCCCATATCTTTTTTACTAAGTGAGTCGATTACACAAGGGAACAAAAGGGAACTTTTTGAGTGTTATAGCAGTCTATAGCAGTTTTTCACTAATTTGAGGTCGCTGATTTTAAATCTAATCTCAATTTTTCTCCATCAGCTCGCATTTTTAAGTTACAGGTACTAATCGTATTTTCGTTAAAAAAATCATAATTTTTTTTTCATAAGCCTGATTTAAAAATTTTGTTTTTTTTTTAAGATATCGTTGTTACCTTTGAAAAAAATCAAATTTTTTTAATATCACAAAAAAATGACTGAGTAAAGGCTCTTTTATTAAAAAAAAAAAAATTACAAAAAAAAATTACACATTTTAATTTTCTTCACTCTGAAAGTAAATCGGTTGGGGCAAATTGTTCTTTTTATTAGCTTTATTGAATATCATATTAAAGTAGCTTTCTAAAACATGTATGTTTATAATAATCGATTGAAAATTGAATGAGTTATGCTAAGTTTGGTGATAACAGATTTTTCAAATTTTTTTGTTTCTACCCAAAAAAAATTAAAAGTTTGTATTTTTAAAAATCATGACAAATTTGCAAATTTATTTATAGTTTAATTTATAGTTTTGCCTCCTATTACAATATTAATTAACTGACCAAATTTAATGAATCGGCAGGTTTCAATTTGGAAGTTAGGGGAGAAATATTTATTTTCCAAAAATAGGTCATTTTGTATGGGAGGTACCAGAAGGGGTGATCCGATATAGTGCAAATTCATTCCTGATTCATATTTTCATAACCGTAAAACTTACGAATAGTTTGACTGAATTCAGTGTACTTACAAAAAAGATATGTATGTAAGACTATTGGGGTGAGTTCGGTCATTTGTATAGGAGGTACCAGAAGGGGTATGGCAACGGTTTTGGTTTTTTTAGGGTTTGTCTACTTCTCCGGTAGTCTGTTTGGCAGCTATCGAAGATTATTATCCAAAAATAGGTAATTTTGTATGGGAGGTACCGGAAGGGGTGGGGCTATTCCGCCCATTTACAATCCCGTAAGTTCGTTTCGAAAAATATTAATACTGATAAATTTTCATAACGATCCGTTAAGGTTTGCTCGAGTTACACTTTGACAAACATATTTATAAATGTTATTTCTGTATGGAAATCGCGATTTTTGTAAATTTGTAAATTGTTGACAAAATCAAAAGTTGTGCACAGATTTCAATGAAATAAAGTTCGTTTGATTCAAACTACGTAAAACTAAATTTTTTAAGACAAACACTGTGATTTTTGTTGCATTATTTTTTTTATGAATTTTTAAAAAACAAAATTTTTTTATTTTGTAAATTTTTTTTTTTTTAAACTACAACAATATCTCTGAAACTACTAGGCCACATTAAAAACAATGTCGGCACGGATTTAAGATAATTTTGTTGACGAGTTTCAGTTTTTTTTTTTAATTGAATATGGTGAACCGTTTTCAAGTTATTTAAATATTTGTTGTGGATACAAAAAAACCAAGTGCATATTTGGATTCAGCGTCCCAAATTACCTTTAAAACAATATTTAGTTCTTAAACAACAAATACCTTGTTCCCTTGTGTTATCGACTGCATGCAACATATAATCTAACGTATACCAAAAGGAGCATTTCGTCAACTGTTACATAACTTGTTTACAGTACACATTACTGTTATTAATGTCTTCACATATTATTCATCACAACAGACAAACTTTTTTTTACTGCCCGTGAAAACCAATTTTGGTTCAAGCGCATGAAATATGCTCTAAAAATCGTAAAATATGCTTTAACATTTTAAGTTCAGTCTTTGTAATTTTTAATAAAAAATAGCATAAAATTACATTTCAACACTTATCTGTACCTATATTTTATTTAAATTAACAAAAAAATTTTATATTACAACATAAAAGGTTTTTGTATATTAAAAATGGTCTTTCAAAATCCACAGAATTTGGGCCGATTTTTAGCGACAGTTTTCCTTAACATCGTATTTTGATGTCAATATACATAGGTGGCGAGCAAGAGCAATACATGTCACATGCGTCACTTTTGTATAAAATGCCACTATAGCTTGTTCAGCCTTAACCATACATCCGCCACAAAAAAACAAAACATTATGCTTATTGAAGGTGGCGTCTAGATTATAGATGGCGTCGTTACACAGTTGAGCAATTGTTGAGTTAGTAGTCTTCCAAGGCATATATATATTAAAAATTTCTCACTTGCAATTTCCTTGTCAGAACTTAATAAGCCTTCTACACTGCGTGTCATAACTATAGACGAACATACTATTTAATTTTTATCACTATTGGTTATTATTGCTGCTGCTGAACATATGTCATTTGCATGGTACTGCCATACATCAAAAGTATCTTTAGGAAGTGTTTGTCAATTGTGCACTTAAAGATATACGAAAATTAGAGCCAAAACTAAAAAAAATAAAATTTTAATGGGCAAAAAAAGGTAAATTTTGAATTAAAATTTTAAAATTTTTAGGTTTGAAGGGTTATTGAACTCAAACTACTATCTGAAATGTTTTGATGTCTTCACAGAAAATGTGTGAAATATTATTACCTTTAAAACAAGTCTATTCTGATCAATCGGTCAAGCGTATCATAACTTTTAATCATATAATAATCATATGCAGCCAAAAACCTTAAACGATTTTGCGCGACCCCTAAACGTCGATCAATTTTCAAGTTTTATATACCAAAATTTTTGTTTTTTTAAGTAGAATTATAAAATATATTATCCCAATGACTTTTCGAAAAAAATGGTAAAATGAAATGGTGTAGTATAGATACCGTAAATTTCTCATAAAGATCACTATAAGACCGGTTTTTCGTACCTTTCCGCACATATAAGCCAGTAATGCGGTTGAATATCAACCGATTTTAAATTTCTCAGTAGATTTGGAAAGAAGAGACTGTTCTATCGTTATATATATTTATATTGGTGTCTTGTCATATCGTTTTGCATTGCCTTGCAATTGCATAGTGTAATTATATGAACATAACAATAATTATACAATCACCCTTAGGGATGAGGGTAAATATCATTTGATACGATCCAAAAGTATAACACATAGAAGGAGTCACTTTAGACCCTAGGTCCAAGTTCGGTTCATGACTTTTTAAGTCGTTTGAGCCATGTCCGTCTGTCTGTCTGGCTGTCCGGCTGGTACGCACGATAACTTTCGAAAGACGCAACCAAATGTTTTGAAATTTTGCACGAGTTAATATTTCCCCAAAACCATGTACGGTATTGCAAATGGGCTACATGGCCCCGCCCCTTCTTGCACCTCCCATACAAATACATCATTCCGCCCACTTTAGAAATCGAGTAATAACATCAATACACCCAACGGGATCGTACCCAAATTCTGAACTTAGTAAAGCTATAACAGGATAAAGTTTCGGAAAAAAATTGGAAATCTCGCCACGCCCCTTCTGGTACCTCCCATACAAATGTACCTTTCCGCCCACTTTAGAGATGGAGTAATAATATAAATAAATCCAACGCGATCGTACTCAAATTATTTATTTAGTAAAACTATAGCAGGATACAGTTTTTGGGAAAAAAACTGGAAGTCTAGCCACGCCCCATCTGGTATCTTCCATACACATCTGGTACCGCCCACTTTAGTAGTCGATTAATATTATTAATAGACCTAACGCGATCGTGCCCTAATTCTGGATTTAGTAAAGTTTAAGCAGGATAGAGTTTTGGAGAAAAAAATCAGGAGTTTAGACACGCTCCTTCTGGTACCTCCCATTCAAATGTACCACTCCGCCCACTTTAGAGATGGAGTAATAATATCAATACACTCGACACGATCGTGCCCAAAATCTGTATTTTGTTAAGTTATAACAGGATAAAGTTTTGGAGAAAAAATTGGAAGTCTAGCCGCACCCCATCTGGCTTTTAAGGCTAGCCAAACGGACACTTGAAGGGTAATAAAAATTGGTCAGTTAATTTATATTGTGATAGGAGGCGAAACCTCAGAAAACCTAACTATTTGACAAACGTTCTGGTACCTCCCATATTTATATAATCGATATATCCCCTTTTACATACATATAATTTTTGTATATACATTGAATTCAGACAAATTTTGCCAACGTAAGCGTTCATTGAACGTTGATTTACGAAAAAAAATCAGACACGTTGTGCTGCCCCTAATTGTTCCTCCTATTAAAATAAGTCAATGTTCTTTAGGTTTTGCTCCACAAGCAGACAAAAAACAATACATAAGTAATTTAATTTTAATTAAAAATATATTCATTTCAATAACTTAAGACTTAAACAATATCTTATATTGTGTGATGGTATTTATCAGTCAGTTTACCTGACTGAAATTTCTGTTCTGGTTATTTTTTAATTTTTATTTGGCGTGATTATCGTGAATCGGGAACTGCCGTGGCATAGTGGTTAGAACACGCGACTACCATGCGGGAGATCGCAGGTTCAAACCTGGCTCCAGTCATCTTAAAAAAGAAAAAAAAAATAAAGAAAATTTTCTTTCATTGTCGGCTCCCCTCGAATGTTGTTGACAGCAACTTCGCAGTATTAAGCGTCGATTCAATCGTCGTGTCTAGTAAGAGCTTCTCAAACAGTGACGTTCGCATTCGTCGATAAACAAGTAGTGCCGTTAGTTGTGAATCTAAATATAGAAAGCGTGTTAACTCACAACAACGCGAGAAGCTATCCCATACCTCATTCATGGGGTGCAAAGGGAAATTAAGTAAGATTATCGTGAATCACGCTCACGTGAACGTGCGTGAGTACAAAATTAACTCACGTGAGCGTGCGTGAACGCGAGTAGCGAAAAAATTTTCTAGCGTGAGTGACAATTTCAATCACGTGAGCGTGCGTGAACGTGGGTCAAATTCACTCATGTGCCCATCTCTAATAGCTATCATATTCGATTAAGTAGCCAACTATCCTTAAATGTTCTCGATTGGGTTTTGGTCAAGAGTGCAGGCAGGCCAGTCCCCAGTTATAATATTTTTAGACTAGAACCATTCTTAGTATGTCTACTCTTATGTACTGACATAAATTTCATCCGACAACTTAGAAATGCCAAATCAATCAAACCGTCACTTCAAAATGCTCCCCATACCATTAGCGAACCGCCAGCGAAATTTGGTTTTAAGAAATACCGTGGTATATTTCGTATATCTCTCCAACAACAAACTACAGATTGGAGCGCCGTAATTTGCTTATTTGGGAATGAAAAAAATTATGAACCTTAGAAGAAGTAAGGGAATTTTTATATTACAATGTTTTGAATATTGTATCTGGCAAATGTCCACAAAGACACGCGGTCCGAATGCAGAGGTCCCTGGTGAAGTTCTCTGGGATTTGTTTCACTCCAGTACCACATATTTTGTTTGTTTACACACCCACTGAGGTGAAAATGGTCGCAATGCAAAATCGAGTGCGCATTTAAAAAATTCAATTCAACACAAAATGCCCCTATATGTACTTTGATAGAAGGACAATGAGTGAAATGAGCTTTTTCTCCTAGGCGAAAAAAGATAAAAACACAAATACAAACTCCATCGTCTGGGTAGTAATGGCACGTCTGCATAATCGAAAAATTTCGCTGAACATACTGTATGTCCAGGATCGAAATAGATGGTTGTTGAATAACTCTTTTTGTTTTTTTGTTTGTGAAACAAGATTTTTAATCGTTTAGCATTCCACAATTGTATGAAATAGTAGGTGTTAACACACGCACAGAGTATTGATGAGAATAAGTCATCGTTCGTAAATACATATTAATATAAACGCTTATATATAAATATACAAACGTTGGATGACTGCCCAGCAAAAACAGAGCTTACTAAAAAGTAGTAAAAGAAGCAGAATTATTTGTCTAGAAGTACTTCGAATTTGGGTGAATCACCAATGATTTTAACATTGGCTTGTCATAGGAAGTAGTTAATTTTTGTATAATTTTTACCTTAATCCGAAGTAGTGCAGAATTGTGATACAAATTCAATACTACGGAGTGGTTTTTGATTTTTTAAAGTTGACATGCGCTACTAATAACTCAGTTGACCAATAGTTGCACTTTTTATAGATATTTTATTTAGAATCTAAAATTCTCTTTTCGTCAAGGCGGTGCACAGTGGGAAAAAGTAATGGCGAAAAAAATATATTTATATTTATTGTTTTATTACACATAATTTTGATAACATATTGTTGTTATTGGACATATGCACAATATTTCGTCAAATTTGTTTAAATTATGGTTAAAATAGTTTACATATATATTTCCATTAATATACATCTTCAAAAACATCAATGAACAACTTTGTGGAATGTATATAAGGCCTAGTCGCTGTTGGAACCAACCTGGAAATAACCTACTCTACGGAAATAACAGTAATAGGGCTCTGAAATCGGCTCAAAAAATATGTTTTTTTTTCTGTGAGTTACCCTTATCATAAATATTAACTACATGCATACATGCTCTCTGTATTTCCTAAAAAAAAGTTATAGAAATTCACTTGGCACTTCTTGGCAGTCCGTTAAAGAAGGCACAGTCAAAAAAATGTTAAATGGGGTTAAGTACAGTCACTTACTTACTTACTTACTGGCACTTATTTGCAATCCCACTGGATTATTTACCGCATGTAGAAAAATATTATAACCGCCTCGATCTCTTTTCCAGTTAGTCACACCAAGTTCTATAAGGTTCTTAGTAACCTGGTCTTTCCAACGGAGTCTTGGCCGCCCTCTTCTGCGCCGTCCATCGAGTTCATTGTCGAAGACTTTTCGAGCTGGAGCATTTTTTTCCATGCGTACAACATGACCTAGCCAACGCAACTGCTGCACCTTAATACGTCTGACCACGTCAATGTCGGTGTACAGCTCGTACAGCTTATGATTCATACGACGCCGATACTCTCCGTTAACGATGATGGGCCCATTTTTTTTCTTATTATTTTTCTCTCAAATACATCCAGAACCGATTCATCCTCTTGTGTCATAACTAGGGTGTTCAAAACCGAAGCCGAAAAACCGTAAACCGGTTTTTTTATTTAAAACCGTATGCCGGTTTTTGCCAAAATGACATTTTCGAATAACCGGTTTTTTCGAGTATTTTCGTTCGGGTACTCGGTTTTTTTAAATAGCTTTGTTACAACTCTAAAAGGAGCTATTGAAAAATTAAAAAAGAAAAACTTAATTTCCCTTTGCACCCCATGAATGAGGTATAGGATAGCTTCTCGCGTTGTTGTGAATTAACACGCTTTCTATTTTTTGATTCACATCCAACGGCACCTACTTGTTTATCGACGAATGCGAACGTCACTGTTTGAGAAGCTCTTACTAGACATGCCGATTGACTCGACACATAATACTGCAAAGTTGCTGTCAACAACATTCGAGGGGAGCCGACAATGAAAGAACAAATTTTTTTTTTTTTAAGATGACTGGAGGCAGTTTTGAACCTGCGATCTCCCGCATGGTAGTCGCGTGTTCTAACCACTAACAAGAAAAACAAGAAAAATTCAGTCTGCACACCGAAACGTCGAACACCAGCATCAGACTGATTGACTTGTCTGCGGCAACAAAAACTTCATATGGCATCACCGTGATCTCCAGATCAATTGAAGAGGAATCAGAGAGAGATTACGCGGTAGTCGATAGAAGGCACGCATCGAGTGTTAAGGTGTGATAAGGTACACACAAGTCTAAGCATGGCGAAAAATTGCAGTTCACAAAGGGATGCGGGATGCTCCAACCCATGGAAATACTACCTCTCAGTGGCAATATATATCCGGTTCCACAGAACGGACTGCGAGATACGTACTTGAGTACTTAAAACCGTATCAACCGTACTTTAAACGGAGAGGTCTTAAAAAATACTGGGTGAGAGCACAGAGTTGCTCCAAAGTAGATAGGAAGCCGAAAATACTACCTGAGAGTCAAAGCGAAAATGTGGAGAATACGGCTGCCCTCCTGCAAGGACAGCGATGATCAGTTAGTGACGGACACGGAATACGTTCTTATGATATAGGAAGAACATTTCAGCAATTTACTAGATGTAAATTTTTTGCGAAAAATTTTGTTGCCTCGCAGCAAAACCAAAATCAATAATAAAAACTATAATTTTGTCGTTTTTTTATGTTTGTCACGATTAACATCTCCAAAATATCTGAAGATATTTTCTAATACTCTGTTAATGATTATATGTAAGTTTTACATGTTGTTTTGAGAAAGCAAAGACATATCTTGCATTATATTTTATTTGCGAAAATCTTGAATTTGCCTATCCGAGAGGGGCAGAATGCCCAAGTTATAATACAATGCTTTCAGCATGTCTGAAATATATAGAATTGATGGTCAGACGTCATGTAGTTTTTTTACTGTCACACAGTGTAATATTTATAATAATTTTATAAAGATAGATCACACTTATCAGCATTTACGAGCTCTATTTAAGTGAAAAATATCTTTGCAGTTGGTACAAATAAATGCGTTACTTTTAATAATTTTTAAAGGCCACCCAGTAGCCCGAGAATGCACTAGGAATTCGGAATGTTGCAAATTGTTTGCAGCTATGATAGGACACAATTTCATCAAGACATCTTTATCCGTGTATTATGTAAAGATTTATTTAAAAAAAAATAATTTTAATTCACTGTGCGGCACTTACGCAAAACGTAAATATTATTTTCGTTGCCTTTGTTGATGATGGTGTTGATGTGGTGCATAAATAAACGATGACTCTATTTTATGATACAATTCACAATAGTTTATAGTACTGCATTGTGTCTGGAGACTACAACCATTGTTACATCCCCAGCCATAGTCGACGCGTACGTAGTAAACACCCACATTTTTCATTGTTGTTGTTTTGGTGCGAAAACAAATCCCCACAATTTATAACAACGAACACTTATGAGGTCTAATCAGAAATTAGAGGAAATTGTTTACTTAAATAACTTACAATTCTCCGACATATAACCCACATTCGCTTTTACGGGATTAATTTAAATTGCTTGTAAATATATTTTAAAATTATTATATCTAAGTTTCGCATATTACACTGTTCTACACAAAAAATATTTTTGATTTTTCTGGATATTTTAATTGAAATTATATGTATATTCCTGCAGCAGTCAACGAGCATAGGAATTAGTTAAACTGTATACTTACTTTTTCATCTGCAGGATTTGGTTTCTTTTTAAAGGAAAGTATTTCTCCTAATCGTACAATGGTGAAACAAATATAATATTTTGAAAAAAAGACTACAAAATGTTTGTAATAAAATATCCTTGAAATTTGCATTACAAATTTGTGAAAAATACATTGTCATAATTTTATCTTTGTTAGTTTAGAGGAAACAATAATATGCCAAGCTGTTAAGCCCTTTCCACTTGTCTTAACAAGGCAAATAACACCATATTCGCTTTAGAAAAAAAAATCAGATTGGCCCTTCTACCGCAACACTGTCGATATTCACTGTTTTAAAAGAAACTTATTTTTCTCTATCCGCAGTGTTCTGGAATATATTTTTTGATCCAGATAAATATTTATACCAGATGGGTGGCAACATTGCCAGTCAAACACCAGAAATATGATCGTTTTAGAAGTCATAAGTACTTTTACTTTTTTATGTGTTAGAGCGATGCCAAGTTTTTCGTAGAATGTCGTTCAACTCACGCAGTCTGAGAGTACCTTAAGCAGAATCAATGACTTTAGGCAGAAGGACCGTGATATTCAAATACAAATTACGCTAGACGATGATACGAATAAACCATCCAGGTTGTACAAAAAACTTGTCTATTTAGCAGTTTTTTTAAATACGAAATCTTTTAACATTTTGTAGCGCATATTTTATCCTGTGCTGCGCTTCTGCGATCTGCACTATCTATTCAAAATGACCGTGGACTAACATGACAAAAGTATATCCTAATATGTTGTAGCTCTGTGAAAGCGGCTATATTTTGTTGAAATTTAATTATGAGCTTTATTCCACTTGTGACATACACACATGATGCGAAATAAGAAGAAGACTGCTAATGGAGCAAAAAAACTGCAAAAAAAACTAAAAGTGAGTTTAAAATTACCATAGATTTTTAAATAAATTTGAAATAAGTTGACAGAATACTAAAAGTAGCGTACATTTCGTATGAAAATGCACATGCATTAACTATTGGACTTTACATTCTGTATCGGAATAATGAGCAGTACTATACATATATAAAACACAACTAATATAATGTGTATTATGACATGAACCATTTGTCACCACTTTTTTTATCATACCTCGTGTACAACTTCTATGTATTTATGTACGTACATTTATCCATGGAGGAACTGTCGCAGCCTCTGTTAAATAAATGCAAACTATTCATGTTTTGTGCAACTAACTGACTTGTTGGTATGTCTAAATCTACACTTATCTGCCTTTTTGCGTTTATTTGTGTGGCGTTCAAATTTGCATAATTTGTGCCAAAGTCACAGTAATCATCCTGATACCAGCACTTAAATAGTTCTTTGTTTCATCTTAATTTTTTTATATTCAACTTATAACCCATTAAGGTTTATGGAGTTACTTAAATGACACTTCCGGCAACATTTAAACTTTAACATTTAGAATGAGAAGTGGGATATGGGTATAGTGTTTAAAAACTTAAATTTTTCAGAAAAACCGGCTTTCGGTTTATTCGAAAAATACGTTTTTGGGAAATTCCCAGTAGGAAGTGTCTGCACGACATCCTCAAGGATGACCATAGTAAATTGTTGATGGCATTTAGGGGACCGCCCATACAAATCGTCGACGAAATTTTCATACAAGTGTCCGCTTTGTCGTGCACGACCTGATGAGCGACAATGTCGGTCAAATTTTCGTGGATGCCTATACAAGCGACCTGTCCCCACGCAATCATGGACGACCTGATGGGTGACAATGTCGGTCAGCTTGTCGTCAACCGAGTGTTTTGACGTCAAGTACATCAATATTTCAAATTTTTCTATCTTAGATTTTGTTGATTGTGGCCTTAATTTAAAACAAGGCCTTAAAACATATGAATATCGATACCACAATTCTTAAGTATGCTAGATCAACATTTAATTTTTTCGATTAGTTAAAGCTTTTGAATTGAGTTTGCTTCTATTTATATCCTATTTAAATCTGATCTGTATATCCGAACAAAATTTAGCTTTTTATTATGGAAATTTGAAATTTATGAATTAGCTAATTTGAACTTAATAGTGTAAAATTTACGTTCCCTCTAAAACTTCCTGTGATAGAATCGATACCTGGTGAAAAATTAATGTATCGATTCCATCACAAATTTTACATTTTACAATTGGACGCTTAGTGTAGAAGATAAAGGCACTTAAAGTGCCCTTTCCTACCCATTTCAAGGTGAGATCATTATCTATTGCAAAACGAAATTCCAACTGTATCTTAGTGATCATAAATTAAGCATCTTCTTGCGACCGGACGCTTAGTTTAGGAGATAACTGAACTGAAAGTTATTTATATAAATACCGACGGCTTCTCAGCCATTGCAAGTTGAGATCTCAAATACGTCTTAGTGTTTTCACAACTATTGTATTGTGCTCACAAATCTCAAATATTTTTTGCGATTGAATGCTTAGATTAATAAATAATAACAATTGAAAGTTTTGTATATACATATTTCCCCTCATTTCAAAACGTGAAGAGACAGTCATCTAGTAACATTTTCCAAACAAATTTTCGAGCTGCGTAAGGAAATTTCAAAGAAAGTATGAGATTTGACTTCTATTCTGAATTGCCTAGAACAAATCTGACAATGTGCCATAAAATGCTCCTTTTTGAAAAACCGGTTAACCGACATCAAAACCAGTAAGAAAGTTTCAGTCGGGCAACCCGTCATTCTCAGTAAAACTCAAAATTTTCTATTATATTAATATTTATTTGTCCTGTTATAGCTTAACAAAATACAGAATTTGGGCACGATCGTGTCAAGTGTATTGATATTATTACTCCATCTCTAAAGTGGGCGAAATGGTACATTTGTATTGGAGGTACCATAAGGGGCATCGCTAGACTTCCAATTTTTTTTTTAAAAACTTTATCCTGTTATAACATAAAAAAATACAGAATTTGGCAGGATCGTGTCGAATTTATTGATATTATTACTCCATATCTAAAGTGGGCACTCCGCCCACATTTGTATAGGAGGTGCCAGAAGGGGCGTGTCTAGACTTCCAAATTTTTCTCCGACTTGAACTTTACTAAATACACGTTCGCGTTAGGTCTATTAATAATATTAATCGATTTCTAAAGTGGGCGGTACCAGATGGGTATGGGAGGTACCATATGGGTCGTGGCTAGAATTCCAGTTTTGTTTATCCAAAACTGTATCCTGTTATAGCTTTACTAAATAAAGAATTTGGGTACGATCGCGTTGTATTTATTGATATTTTTACTCTTACACGTACCCTCACACACAGTAAAACAAAAATTTTTCTAATATATTGATATTATGACTCGATT
Organism: Muscina levida; assembly: GCA_964034835.1. NCBI lineage: Eukaryota > Metazoa > Arthropoda > Insecta > Diptera > Muscidae > Muscina > Muscina levida. The sequence continues at coordinate 89,682,807 of OZ035883.1, read as the reverse complement.
TGTAAAGTGAGCGGAGTGGTACATTTGTATGGGAGGTACCAGAAGAGGCGTGTCTAGACTTCCAGATTTTGTCTCCAAAACTTTATCCTGCTATAGCTTTACTAAATAAAGAATTTAAGTACGATCGCGTTGGATTTATTGATATTATTACTCCATCTGTAGTGGGCGGAAGGGAGGTACCAGAAGGGGCGTGGTTAGACTTTCAATTTTTTTTCCAAATTTGTATCCTGTTATAGCTTTACTAATTACAGAATTTGGATACGATCCCGTTGGGTGTATTGATCTTATTACTCGATTTGTAAAGTGAACGGAATGATGTATTTGTAAGTAGTAGTTTTGGGGAAATATTTACCCGTGCAAAATTTCAAAGCATTTGGTTGCGTCTTTCGAAATTTATCGTGCGCACTAGCAGGTCAGCCAGACAGACAGACGGACAAACAGACGGACAAGGTTCAAATGACTTAGAAAGTCATGAATCGAATTTGGTTCAAAGAAACCTAGGGTCTAAAGCGACTCCTTTCTCGAAGTAGTCCTTCATTACGTTAATAACTTTTTTAGCGATTTAAGTTCAAGTGTGTTATTTTCCGTTGGCAAACTGCGAACAAATGCAGTCTCTGGCTTAGAAATTAGAAAATTGATTACACCTTCACCCCGAATATTGCTCCATCCGTCATAAGGAAGATGCAATTACCTTGATAATTTCGTTTGAAACTTCATTAAATAGTTTGTTTAAATATTTACCGACAATTGCCTTTCTGTTAAGCAATTTATATGAAGGTTGTTATTCTTCAAAAAAACTTGTAAGCAGAGTGTTGAGATGTTCCACAATTTCGAATGCAGTTATATCCTTGGATAGTTTCTCTTGTAAGTTTCCTTTACACTCATCGGACATCATTTGGAATGCATTTGATACTTGGGAGAATTCGAAGAGCAACGCTACTGAACTGAGTCGAATTTTCGATTGAAATTGTTGTCATTAGGACATTTAGGACAATTTATTAAATGTTTTGTCATTTTATTAACATTTGCCCATTTTAAAGTCGTGTCACAATATCAGCAAACAATTGATTTTGTATTGCTTGCACTTGCCACAAAATGCCTCCATATTTTTTCAAATTTTAGGTCTTCCCATTAGTTTATTGTTGCATTTCACCAATATTAGCTACACTAATAAATACATACCTTTTTTTACAAAATAAATCCAATTTAATCAAGTGTTATACAGTTTTAATTCAATTTTAATTTTGTTTATGATATTTATGTGGAAATCATCAAAATTAAAGAATATTTTCAAATGACTTTTTAGCTAATTAAATTATCAATGATCAATGCTGCATTTTAAATGACTTTTACAAATACCCAAATATTAGGCATATAACTATTTTTTACGAAAAAATTGCCATACCACTACGTGGTGGCAAATATTGTACAAGTAATGAATATCACCTTTTTAGCTCATTTGGATTCAAAAATGTTGCGCACCAAACGCGATTTCAGATTTTTGTTTTTAATATTTTTATTTTAAAAAATAAATGTTTTCAATATGAAATAAATTGTATGTTTAAAGTATGTAATGATTTACAAAATGGCAAAATGTTTTTCTTAATTTAAATTGCACACTCTGCGCAGATGTTGCTCCGCTAAACTTCCTGAATAGCTGATGGTTTTTTGCCGAATGTCTGAGATTTCAGATTTCTATATTGAATGATAAAGCAAATGTTTATATATTCAAGATCAAATGACGTTAGATGACGTAGTTCGTTACAAACGCCAAAAATAACTGGGCTGCCACTTCTTTATCTGCCTACTATTAGTTAATATAGTTAAGTTTTCAAGTGAAAATATGTATTGTATTGTATTGCTGCGAGTTGGCAACCCTGTATATGAAATAACTTTGACAGATTTGTGAAGAAATAATACAACAAAGCGAAACGTCAAAAACACCTGATGGGATGACGTAACCTTTATAGGAAAACCTTGAATGGCTATATGATCTGAAAAAAAAGTAATTGCGTTTGGTGCGGAAACTTTTTTGCAATTTAAAAAAATAATAATAATGGGAGTTCATACTTTTTTTTGCTCTATTCGACTATGCTATGCCATTTTTTCTATTTGCAAAAATTTTAAAAAGTTATATGCCTAATACCCATATTGCGGGTGTATACCGGGTAGAATCCCATCTCTAGTAATAATATGAACGTTAGACTGAAATTTTTACTTTCGAAAGAGAAAATCGCTCAAATAGCACTGTGGTTGTCGAAAATAATTACATGGCCGGACTCGACGGTTTTACCCTTTGTTGTTAGTTGTTTAAGTTATCATGACCCTTTTATACAATTTTTATTTCCAGATCAGGTCATAATTTACGTTTAATTATGAGCGTTTATTTATTGTGCAAGGTTTGCTTATTATTACATGACAATGATGCCGAAAAATTATACAAATTCTGAAGAAATATAGAAATACTAGCGGACCCGGCGAACTTCGTCTCGCCCCAATTTTATGCCTTTAGATAAACTCAGTAGAGAATGTTTGATAAACAATGTTTTTCGATTAGTTTTCCGCCTCAAAAACAAACAACGAAAGCGGATCTCCAAAACTCGAAAAGGCAACGTTCAACTGACCGGACATTAAACAGGGAAATTCGAGATTAATCTCATATACTTCCAACGATTGGCCTTGCGATTTATTGATTGTCGTCGGGGAATTGGAATGGATGATCAGTTGGAATTGTCTAATTCGTAAGTCTAATTGGAATTGTCTAATTCTTTGAATTTGTTCTTTATGATCGTCTGAAATCACATTTTTTATCAGATTCTTGACGGACAACCGCGTACCATTGCACAATTTCGGTTGATTCAGATTCCGCAATATGATTATGATCGATCTCACCTTTATCTGTTAATTATGCTGGTCGCTTCATCCTTTACGGTCACGCTGTAAACAGATTTGTACGAATGCAGTTCTCAAGCGATTTAACTTTCTAATTTGAAATTGTAGCTATTAATGTATTTATTCTTCTCTGCTAGTAACATACTACCCGGAAATTAATCCAATCGAGATTTTTATAATTTTGTGCAATGTCATGAGTTACTTTTCCAACGATGTGAACTGGCAAAAATTTGCTTGAACGATATCAATTCAGTCGAAACATCAACCCGAATTTCAGCAGAAGATGGGAGGTTCTGGAATGAGCCCCTAATTTTTTGGTCAATTACAACTTCTTGACGTTTTCAAGCATGGTTTTAGTAAATCAGCAGCATTAGACATTTTGAGCAAAATCATAGCCCCACCAAATCGTTTTAAATTCCCTCGTAAATCCTTTACCGTTCGGTCAACTACTTCCAAAGCTCATGTAGTCGTTATCGAGCATTCATCCGAAATGTTGATTTGGCATTTCCGCTCTACTTCGCCGTTGCGAAATTCTTGGTCATTGTATACTTTGGCTTTTCAACCGTGAGAAGATTCATCGACAGTTTTAAAGTGGAATTTGCAGTTCGAATGCCTGCCAACAATGTGACAGGTATGCCAGAGGATGCAGCGGCTAACGTTATTTGAGATCTTGTTGGCGGAATCAACAAAAAATGTCTCAGGTGTCCCACTCGTAGCATCGAGAAAGTAAATGCCTCCAGTTTCATCGTGAATCGTACACGTTCTTGTACTCGGTATTTAACAGCGGCACATTAGTTCGAACTCTTCCGATCAGCTCATCTAGATTATAGTCTTGCTCCCGTTAAAATTCGCGATCGAATGCATTTTGCATCGAACGATTTGACGCTGGCACTCCCAATGTCGGGTTCGACGGATTTTTTATTTAAATATTATTTTTCTCGTTACCAACCAACATTTAACCGAAAATTTTCCACCTAGACATCGTTCAAAACCATCAAATCATCAAAATTTTGTCAATAAAAAAAAAACACATTTGTTGGACTTTTCCGGAATTTCCCTAAGAATTTTCTATTTTTCCATTTGAAAAGCCATCCCGTAACAACTGCACACAAAATTCCATACAAAAAACAAATTTTCGATTTTTCCACTTTCCCGACTTTTTCAAAGGATTTTCCCAAAATTATCTTGCATAAAACCCTCATACCAATTACGAACAACTGAATAAAAATTGAAAACACAATGGGCCAGCCGTTCTCCCTTGATTAATTACTACACACTGTTTACACCGTTTTTATACATATAGGTTTCACAATTAACCGAATTTTTCCAAGCAGCACAACGAATTTTCCACCTTTACGTCGTCTAAAATCATCAAATCAAGCGATACAATGAAAAATTTCGTTGAAAAAATTCAAAATTTTCGAGTTATTTCAAGAATTTTCCGAGTTTTCCACTAAGAATTTTTCTATTTTTCCATTCGAAAAGTCATTTTGGAATGATTATCCGAAATTTTCACATTTACAACATTCAAAATTATCAAAACACAAAAAAATGTAAAATTTCGTCGAAAAAAAATTCAAATTTTTGGAATTTTTCCAGAATTTTCCAACCAAAATTTTCTGTTTTTTCAACCGAAAAGCCACTACATAACAATTGCACACTAAAAGTTATACAAAAACTCAATTTGCGATGCAAAATTTTTCTGAAAAAATCCAAATTTTTCGAGTTTTTCCGGAATTTTCCGAGTTTTCCACCGAGAATTTTTCTATGTTTTCATTCGGAAAGACATTTCGGAATAATTATCCAAAATTGTTCACTGTTACATCGTCCAAAATTATCAAATCATACGATAATATGCAAAATTTCGTCGAACAACAAATTCAAACTTTTTGAATTTTTCCGGAATTTTCCGCATTTTTCAACAAAAATTTTCCATTTTTCTACTCGAAAAGCCATTCTGTAACAATTGCACAAAAAATTCCATACAAAAAGTCAATTTTCGATATTTCCTATTTTCCCACTTTTCCGAAAGATTTTCCCAAAATTTTCTTTCACATAAACCTGCCAATAACGAACAACCTAAAAAAAGTTTGAGCAAAATCGGCCCAGCCGTTCTCAATTGATGAATTACTATACATTTTTGCCACCAATTTTATAAATGTAGATAAAATAGCACAATTTCAACCTTATATATGATTTGCGTATAATGAATATATGTACAATAAAAGTGTAAGAGTTGTGAAAGCATCAATTTTTTGAACATATATTATTGGAATGCGTACCACAATTCGTGGCTACTCACAGTGGTCCATTTTGCCTGAAATAGCGTAACGAAATTAATAACATAAAAAATAATAAAATTTTCGTCAAATGGAAAATTTTTCTAGAATAATATAACAAGAAGGAACTAAATGAAAAACAAATTTTTTCACAAAAAATATTTTTTTATATTTGGAAATTTTTGTTAGAACAAATTAACAAACAAACAGTTTAAAACAAATATTTTTATTTAAAATTGTTTTTCTTTAAAAATCTCTTTTTTAATTTTTATTTTTTGTAGACGTATTAAATTATTTCATGTCAATACTCCACTCTGACTCGGACTGCCTAACTACAAAAAAGGTTGCCATTGCAGACCGACATGATACCTAAAAATTTCAACATAGTGAGCAAAAGCAACTAAAAGCAGCAAATGTTGTTCATTTCATAAAGTAGCCGAAATATACTAACATATAAGAACAGTCTCTTCACCGGCCGAAACCGGCTACATAAGTTCTACTCTACAGAAGTTCAAATTCGGTCACAAAAAAGGTTAAACAAAAGTGTTGATTTCTACCACAATTTTTTATATATTCCACAGGTCACAATACACTTTTTTTGTAATTTTTTTAAAAAATCCAAAAATGTTTAGACATATGAGTTTTCCCAATTTTTTTTTGCACAATCTGCACTCTTGTAAAAACGCGTTAAAACGTTTTTGTTCCAGCTGTTTTGACATTTGTTGTGTTTGAAAGCCGACAGTTAATCAATTATAGCAAATTTGTAAATTTGGAAGTTATTGATTTGCTATGTGAACAGTTAGTTATCGTCGGGAAATAAATTTTTTGTAGATTTCGAATGTTGAAAATGTTAATTTCGTTACGCTAGATCAAGGAAATGGATCACTGTGATACTGGGCGATTCAGGCTATGATTTGACGTGTGGAGCACGTATTTAGGGCGCAATGTTGAATAGTGTACTATTTGTTCCTAAAAATAATTCCGATGATTACAGTAGACGTTTAAATGAACAGCCCTCAAAGTGTTATTCAAACTATAAATATGTGTTGTGCTTGGCATAACATTTGCAGACATAGAGTGGGAAGAAGACTAACATGAGACGAAAGTGAAGATGACCGTGATAATGAAGTTAGGGAACGCTCCCATATTTAAAACTGCCAAATGCCATAGAGACAATAACGCTGCTCCTTTTAAATATATAAGTAACTAGCTGACCGGGCAGACTTCGTCCTGCCTAAAGAAGTATTGACTGAAATGTAACTTTTTTTGGTTGGAATAAATCTTTGTGTTGTGTTAGTTTCTTTTGATATTCGCATCGAAATTTAACAAAAATTTTAAGGTATATTAAAACATTATATAGTTATAAATACAGAAATTTATTGTAATGCTTTTGATAATAGAGTATGTATGGAAAAACCAAAGAAGTGTACATATTTTAATCAGTGGGTCATTCTACACATGAACATTAGGGTGTTCCTTATATGGGATTTTTGGGAATTTCGTTAAAAAAAAGTTATTAGTAGCGAAGTTGGATATTGAGCTCCACCTTCCATGTGTTATTTACAAAATAACGGATATGTTGTGCGAAATTTCGCATCGATAGTAAGACGTTAGAGTGTGCCGCAAAGAGGTCAAAGTTCGACTTTTGTGTTGAAATCAGTTTATCGCCGCTGAATAATTTCCTGTTTTAGATAGATGAACAAGTAATATGCCGTTGAATAGGTGAAGTGACGACCTATAAAAGCATATGTTTTAACTTACCATATCTCTTATAGATATCGAGATTTTTGATGCAAAAGTGGGGGTATTTTTGAAGAAAAAATTAACAAAAATTTTTTAAACTGCATTACGATGAAGGTTATTGTAAACGACTATATATTTCTACAATTTAGCATATACCAAATCAAAGTCTACAAAAAAGTATATGTGCATATTTTCAATATCTCTATTCGTTCCCGAAATATCAGGGTTTCAAATCCGTTATTTTGACATTAAATATACCAAATACTAACGAGTCTAGATTTTGATATGTAGTTTCATCCGAATACTCATTGCGTCTACTTTCTAATTACACCAAAACCATTACTATCCAATGCACCATTGAGGAGATATACCATTTTTAACATAGATATATCACCAAATGTGTATATTTTTCATCAAATTATTCTATGAAATTTTAATTTCAACAGTGGTTTTGTGATGCAAAAGCTGTAACAATATCCGTTGATGTTAGAAATTTGGTTTTTATATATAGTATTTATATCCCCAGACCTACTATTTACTTCTAAAAATATAAAATTCAACATATTGAACCGAGTTTCTAAAACCCGGTTCAGAAAACCGGTTTTTGGAAATACGGGTTTGACATCTATAACACAACTAAGATCGCCATAGGAATCTTATGAATTACATAAGTTGAAATATTTACATAACAACAATTGTACAAATAATTATCAATATTAAAAACATTTTGCGTAAACAAACCACTGTTGACATCAAAATTTCATTCAAAATACAAAATAGAAACAACATTTAACGATGTTGGTGTGTAAAACGTTGAATATCTCCTGAAGGAAGCATAGGATATTAATGATCTTGGTGTCATTGGAAAGAAGACACAACGTGCATTCGGATGGAACCAGAGAGCAAAGTTTAGGTGGATTGGTCTATGCAATATTTAATGTCAAAATAACGGTTTTTAAAGCCTGATATCTCGGGAACGGATAGAGATATTGAAAATATGCATATATACTTTTTTGTAGACTTTGACTTGATATATGCTAAATTGTATAAATATATGATGGTCCGCTATAACCCACTTCGTAAAGCTGTTTAAAAAATTTTTGTTTATTTTTCTACAAAAATACCCCCTGTTTTGCATCAAATATATCGATATCTATAAGAGATATGGAAAGTTCAAACATATGCTTTTATAGGTCGTCACTTCACCTTTTCAACGGCATATTACTAGCTCATATATCTAAAACAGGAAATTATTCAGCGGCGATAAACTGATTTTAACACAAAAATCGAACTTTGACCTCTTTGCGGCACACTCTAACGTCAAAATATTAAAGCGAAATTTCGCACAACATATTCGTAATTTTGTAAATAACATATGTAAATAAATTTTTAATCTAATTAGATATAAGAATTATATGATGTAATATCTTTGATAGATCTCACTAATATTAATTGTATATAAATATTGTATAACTAGAAATATTGGATGAATAAATTGAATTGAATTGAATTGAATTGAATTGTAAATAACAAATGGAAGGTGGAGCTCGATGTCCAACTTCGCTACTAACAACTTTTTTTTAACGAAATTCCCAAAAATCCCATATAAGGAACACCCTAATGAACATGCAACATAAAGGTGTTCATGCGAAAAATTTGGATTTTTCAAATTTGAATAGACTGTCCCTCAGATTTATTGAATGTCATTGCAAATTTTAACCGAACTGGAAACTGTAGTCATTTAAATCTAACGGCAAATCCGTGGGTATCATTGTTATACATAGTAGCAACACTTCGGTTCCCTTATATTTTCTGGGTAAATTAATTTAAGAAGGATTACTCAATCATGTATTGCTTCTTAAATCCTATAATACGCGATCAAGGGATTTCAACGATTTTTTGTGTGTCATAGTACACTTATCCCTTATTATGATTTGACATGTTTGCAACATTTTTTAACTTGATAACTCATGTGCGGTTCTCGGAAAATTTAAATTTTTTGCTCTATTCTGCAACATCCAAAACAGCTGCGCAATACAGGAGGATGCAATAGCCAACGCGATCAAACATTTTGCAAAATCAATAATATCAAAACCCATTGGTGCAATAAGGAAATAAAATCCTCCACACTCATTCGTAACTGCTAATATTACACTGTTGTATGACGTTCGTCGATCTAAATGTAATAGAATGAAGATTTAAGAATTGTTTAAATTAGTGATTATTCGATTCTGCCGTAGATCTCAGTTACATACACCACTGGTCTCAAAAAATTGCTTACCAAATATCAAGACGAATAGTGCTGCAGTCCTTCAGCTATTGCTTTTGGGAAACAGAATTTGGCAGGTCTACCCCTTATGCTTGATCACGAATATTGGTGTTTATTTCACATCCTATTTCAAATCGCCCCTTTTCCTTTAGAATACGTATATTAACCTTAACGTATATTAATATTAACCACAACAAATTACATTACCATTCGCAAAATTACGTCCTACGGACGGAGCCACGCCTAATGATCTAGGCCATCAGATATTGCACTTTTACAAATTAGGTCCTATGAGTAGGGCTATTCCTACTAATCTAGTACTTCAGATACCGTACTTTAACAAATTAGCTCCTGGGGGCGGGATCACGCCTTATAATCTAATCCTGTCAATTTTTGACCTGATAATATTGCATCCACACCTGATTTAAAGTCACTTATTTTAGTAGTACGCCAGATATTGCATTTTTGTTAATGGGGTTGAATGGATTGGCCTCACCTCAGAGACATCAGTTAAATGATGTAGCATCCACTGAGTTTCAAACAAACTCAATTTAAATCTTATATACATACATAAATATACCATTTGTCTGTGTCATTTGAAAATTCAAATATTGACAAATTTAACATTGACATACTATTTAAATTTACACAATTTAAAACTTTTGAACATTTTTTGTATGGGAAAATCGAAAATCGACTCAATAATTGGACCACATGATTCAAATGCAATGTTTAAGTAACCTATAACGATCCTCGAAAAATTGTCTTTCTATTGATGCCGGTTTGTTGCACATCGGTTGGGTGGTTTTGAAGTCTATAGTGGACATACGTAGAAACAAATGTTCACTTTTATATATATAGATATAAATAATAATAATATTGTATTATTCTAAATAATAATATTAAATTCGTTTTACTCGATAACATTAATTTTTAATACATGCTTTTAATGTAACGAAAGTTTTTTTTTGTTCAATTTATAAAGAATGAGACTTACAGGTAGTGATTTTTATTTCTCGGCATTTTCCATTTCCCGGTAAATCGGGATTGTTATTTAATTTTCCCGGAATCTCGGCCCAAAACAAAAAATAAATAAAACTAGCTGACCCGGCAAACGTTGTTCTGCCATACAACTTTGGACCCGGCAAACTTCGTCTCGCTGCTAAGGTAACGCCTTTATATATTAGTAAAACACAGATAGTTCAAGTTTTTATCTGATTTACTTGAATTTAATCGAAATCTGTGAAGAGCGATCTGATATACAATGTTTTTTTTTGAAGACTGTTTGCCAACACGCAAAAAGACAACGTACAGCTTTCTGTGTAAAAAGCAGGGAAATTCGAGGTTGATTCCACAAATTTCCAATGATTGGCCTTACGATTTATTGATTGTTATCGCAAAAGCCAATCGAATGGGGAGTTGAATTGGAGGGGAAGATCGGTTGGAATAATAGATTCGAGGGATAAGGACTTCCTCTCCTTTGCATATGCCCTTGATGATCGTAGCTTTAGTTACAATTTCGGATGATTCAGATTCTGCAAAATGATCGTGGCACATCTAGAGAGTTCAAAAATTCTGTCGAATAGTTGGTCGCCTCATTTTTGTTAAATGACATCAAAATTTATTAATCGTTCGTTCATCTGCCTCCAATGCTCGTTTATGCGCCATCGTGCATTCATTCCAAGTAATGATTTAGCATTCTCGTGAATGAAGTGTTTTTACGAAGTTCGTTCTTTTTGGGGTAAAAGCGAAAAACAATCCAAACGACTAATGCTATAATCGCACAAATCCATATCCGAAGGCATTTTTCAAAATTCGATCTTTAGTGGTAAAAATGCCTCAAAAGGGGTAAACTTGTACTATCACCCATACCAGAATGGGAATGCTTAGAGAATCCGAGAGCTACAAAAAACATGTTCAAAATGTTAACCCCTTAAAGAAAAACCTAACCATTTCAAACCAAACGGCTTAAGGTAGAATAGTGAATATGGAGCGGAGTATTTATTTTAGTGAGTAGTTGTGCGCTGTGAATTCATATCAAATGGGTAACATCACCCACACCAAATACCTCAAGTTAGAAATGCGAATATTGGGGCGAATATTTTTTTTTATGGAGCAATATGAAGTAATGATATAGATATGAAGTAATATCGAAATTTTATGAGAACAAACCGGAAATGGGATAAAAGCGACTTACTTTAAAGGGTAGTTGTGCAATCGGAAGGTGCAATCACCCAGTACACCAACCAATGCCCGATAAAGTGCCGATAAATTGAAAATCGGTATAAAGAATTATCACCCCAGCTACTTCCTTCAGTTGTTACAACACCAACAATAAATAACCTAATATTTAAGTCAATCAGCTTAAAAATATTGTTTTAGAATATACCTATCAATAAGCAAGGATTCAGCAACTCATGGACATGGTATTGCTGATCCATTTTAGCAATTCAATGCGTTCGAATTTTGCTCTATATGAGAAAGATAAACAACACACCGAGAGGCGGAAGACGATTATGTTGGTCAAGAATATTGGTGATTTTATGATAAAGATTTGGAATACTAAATAATTTATGTTTCTAGTGGATTTTAACTTATCAAACATTTTGATAACGACTCATTAAATAATCGTAATGAAATCCCGGGAAATCTCGGTCACATTCCCGGGATTCCGGGAATTTTGTCCCGGGAATTCTCGGGACAAAAACACTTCATACAGGCTAAAAACTGCCTTAGTAAAATAAAACCGAATTGTGCCTTTCCATTTTCTGGTTTTAGTCTTAAAGCAATGATTTGAAATATTTTTTTCGAAATACACAAATGTTTTTGTGTAGTGTAGCACCTTGGTTTAAAACTGAGAATAAAATTGCATAAACATTCTCATGAGCCATCTCATTTTTTTCATTTTGTCGCAAATTGTAATCGAAATTTATCCTCAGTTTGGGGTTTTTTTTTTAAATTGAACTTTAATTTGCTTCTGGTTTCATTCCATTCCGATTGTAATTTAAAACTCTATGTTGTTGAGGTAATAGCATCGAGATCGTCTTCGCAGTCTCCTTTATCGGATTTGAGGGATTCGGTTCTCCACAATTTGTAGCTTTACCATTGACTTTTCAATTTTTATAAAAAGCTGATACTCTCGCCACTGTTTTCTTATTATCAAAAAATATTATTATTGTATTAGCCATCACCAGTTATACCATTTACCTTCTCTTTATTGTACTTTTTCCTTATTCCGACCTAGAGTGTTCAAAACCGAAACCGGAACCGTCTAACCGGTTTTTTTCTCCGAAACCGTATGCCGGTGTCTTCAAAAATGCCAATTTCGAATACCCGGTTTAACTAGTTTTTAGATGTCGGTTAACCGGTTTTTTAAAAAGAAGCATTTCCACAGAAATTGCCATATACAACACGAAAATTTGTTTGGAAAATGCTGCTAGAGGACTGTTTCCTCTCATCTTGAAATGGGTGATAATGATCGTTATCTTTTAAACTAAGCATCCAATTGCAATTAGAGCTTAATTTGTGATCACCTTACAATAGTTATGAAATCACTAATATATAGTTGGAATTTAACCTTGCAATGACTAAGAATACTTCGATATTCATATGAAAAACTTAAAGTGCAGTTATTTACTAAACTTACTGCCTGTCTCACGATGTCGAACGTTAACGTTCGCTTGGGTTTTTTTTTGCGATAAACAGCTGATTTGCTTTACAATATATGTAATATTGTTTAACAAAAACCCCAAGCGAACGTTAACGTTTGATATCGTGGAACAGGCAGTAAGTGTCCACTCGTAAGAAGGTGCTTATTTTAAGATCACCATACAATAGTTAGGAAATCACCAAGATACAGTTGGGTTCTAATGTTGAAATAGATTGGAATCTCATATTGAAATAGGTGAGAATCCGTCGATATTCATGTGAAAAAATTAAGCATACAATTGTAAAAAGAAGTTTAATTTACAAAATCGAACCTTAACTCTTAACCATGCTATGTGTCTAACTAAAGGTTTACAGGAAACTCTTTCAAAGTTTGTGAGTAATTTAGATTTCACTTATGTGTTATGTTTGAATTTCCTTACAACTTCAGTTTGGATGAACTAATCATCCCGATTAAAATATGATACAAATTGAAGCAGACTGAATTCAAAAGCTCTTATTAATTGAAAACATGCTATGTTGACATAACATACTTTACAATCAAAGTTCCAATATTTTATCTTTTGATATATAATTCATATTTAATTTCATATTGGGTTTTATTTTAAAATATCCAAAAAACCGAACGAAACCGGTTAACTCGGTTTTTTACTAAATTAGGTATTTGAAACCCGAATTGTTTGGAAAAGGTATTTTTCGAATAAACCGGAAATCGGTTTCCTGAAAAATTCAGGTATTTGAACACTATATTCCGACCATTTCCATTTTTGCATTAGGGACCCAGAATTCTTTAATACTTTTTTCAAATCGTCAATAGCAACGCGTTATTGTGCGACATATCTATTCCTTTACTTAAACAATATTTTTGAATTAACTAGTATAAAACTAAAAACGTAATTCCCTTAAGGTATTTGGTAATTAATGTAATAAACACTAAGGAACATCAATATTCAAACATTTACATGCAAATCACATATTTGGCAAAAGCAGTTATTAGTTCATCGTACCGCCTAAATCAAAATCATTAAATTTCCGATTTCAACTGAAAATTATGTAAATTAGTTGCAATAACTTAATAACACAGTGCAGTAATATTTAAATTTTTGTGTGCAGGAGAATACCTAAGGTATTATTTCGAAGAAGGACGTTGAGTTTATGTGTCTTCCATCAAAGTAATATTACAACAGTCTATTTATTTCAAATTAAAGGTTATGGACTAAAAAGCTATTTTGTTTTCTTGTACAACAATTTGTTCAAGGATTACCATAAACGGTTTGTCGACACTGCCCAAAGCATTTTATGAGGTAATAGCTGTGCTTGCTATTCCCTTATGTTCTACCTAAAAATAAAACACATATGTTTATTTTATTCGTATTGCAAACCTTTAGACACAACTATTAGCTCCGCGCACATTTCATAATAATACGGTATGTTATTACATATTTTGTTTTTATTATAGACAAAAAGTCGAAACTAAACATCCAAGTTATTTTTTAATTAGACAATGAATTACCACTTTTTACAATAAGAGTTGTATATCCTTGTTTTGAGGATACATATGAATGTGGGTACATATATCCTTTTTGTGGAGCATTACTTGGAAAGCAGTTGTTGAGTGAACACATTTTTGTTGTTTTGTTTCTGTAATTTGAAATAAAGTAGTTTAAAATGAATATACATAAATTAAAGAACACAAGAGTACGTTAAAATAAAAGATTAAATTTTAATTTACAACGAAAAATACCCTCAGCATTTTAGTGTAACAATACAATTTCTTCTCCAAGTAATCGAGTTCATTTTGCGAATGAACGGTAAGATCTGAAAAATATTTTTTTCTGTCCAAAATTTTCTGCTGTGTGCCTTAAGGATAACAAAGCATTTAAAATCAAAGGTCATATTTTAACTTTTTTTGTTCCTAAAAAAATAGAAATGAGTCAAAATTTCTCATTTTTACAAATAAAAACTTTGTGTGTGCGATTTTTTAAAAATTTTATAATCGATAGGTGAGGTAAAAGTAAGCGATACGGCATATTGCGAAATTTAACTTTTTTTCAACAGTAATTATCATGGGCCTACAAGCGTTTTTTCAAATGCAGCAGCCAAATCTGCTACATGTAAACTGTTTCATACAACTGTGGAATGTTAAACGTTTTAAAATCTTGTTTTTCACGCGCGTTCTTATTCAATAAATAAACAAAACATAAAAGATAAGTGTTTTTCAAACACCACCGATTGCGATCCTGGACATAATGCCGTAAGCTACAACGACAACAACAGCAAAACTAAAGGCGTTTGCAGAAGAGTTTCCTGACATGCGAGCTCATGGAGGATTCCTCTATAAGTTATTGCAGAAGATCGCAAATTTCAAGTGAAGCAGCATTTGGAAAGCGGCAAACATATTTAACTAAGTCATAGAAGTGAAAATAAGAAGACAAGACAATGGTTTATGCCAGAATGTTCCGGTAAACTCTCAAAAGAACAGGATTTTCGAAACAGTTCTTCGAACTAAACATTTAAGCAATTTACAAGCAAAACTTGAAAAATCAATTTATATGGATCTCAATAGTCGAAAATATAAACGCAACAGGCAGAAATGTGGCAACCGTGTTAAGTTCTGACAAGGAAATTGCAAGTGAGAAATTTTTACTATATACGGAAGCCTTGGAAAGGACTAATTACTCGACAATTGCTCGACTAAACTTCAATAAGAATAATGTTTATTAGCTCTTTGTGACGGATGCAGCTCTATACATGGTAAAGGTTTCAAAAGCTATAGTGGCATTTTATCCGAAAGTGACGCATGTGACATGTATTCGGCATGATCTTTACCGATTATGTGAATGTATTCGGAATTTATATGAAAATGTGAATAAAGCTCCCCACAGTTTTAAAAGTAGAAATTTACTCAAAATTCTTACGTATTTGGTTAACGAAAAATCGACTAGTTACTACAGTTGCCACAGGTTATCCAACAATTCGCCTTTTGAATTTCTTACGATACACATTCTGACTAACGAATTCACTACAACAATATATAGGTTACATGATTTGATACAATCAAACTAAGATTGTTAATTCTTGCTCCCAAGTAACTTCAACAAAGCCTTTCGAGGTATTTCACTCATTAATGATTTCGTTATACAAACGTAGTACAACGATGAATGTGTTCATGTCTTCCTTACTGTCGTCAACTTACATTTTTTTGGGGGATGCAACAAAGACTGCACCGTTATTCCAAAGAAAATAAATAAGAAAAAACTATGTTTGGCCTGTTTTTGAATATTTTGTGTTGGCTTCAGTCGCAATTGAAAGTTCGTGGTCTGTGAACGTGTCATTTTAAGTAAAAAACTGGTGTGCTTATTAGACTGGTCGCATTTTGTATAAGATATTTTTTTTTAAATTTAATTGTGTGCGCTGCTTAAAATATGAGGTTTGGTGTTAGAAATCATGTCCTAATTTTTCAGGTCAATCCGACGGTGCCTAGTAGGGCCCAAAGTTCCCCATATTATAAAAACACCTATTTAATCAGATCTTTTTAGTTATCCTAGTTGAAAAGCCGGTCCCGTTGACCGAAAATCTGGCTTCGTTACGATCTTGCTCAGATAAAGTACTTTAAGTATGACAAATTTCAGCTTCCCATGCCATCAGATGGCTTCGGAAAGTTGCGGAAAGATTAGAACATACATACAAACATCCGGACATACTAAGAAATTATTTTATATATGAAAATGAATTGTTGTTCGTTGTTAAGGCCATCACTTGAGCACGCATGGACCGATGCGACTAATTTTTTGTCCAATGCTCGTAATAGGCCAGAATGCTTTTTATAAAAAAAAATTTGGCCACGCCTATTTCTACGCCCACTTTTTTAATATATCTACAATTCCAATAAAACGCTCTAAAATGTTAATTTCTTTACAGATTTAGCTCTATGTTCTATATTGGAAATATAACACTGTACGACACGATTTTTCACCCATGATCAAACTGACCAGATTCTGAAAATATAGCTCAAATAAAAATATACGTATCTCCCAGATTTTCTAGATCAGCTCATTTAAGTTTTTTACGAGCAATTTAATATTTAAAGGGAAATTCCCATACAGCGACTACTTCCTGATCGCAGAACTCTGCGAGTTGTTGACAGATTTTGATGAACTTTTTTTTTATGATCTTCAAATGGCCAGGAGCGGTTTCTGACGAAGCCCAAATTTTAAATTTGTCACAAATTTAATTTGTCAACAGATTTTGATGCTTTTTTATACCATCACCCTTAGGGATGAGGGTATATATCATTTGATACGACCCAAAAGTGTAACACATAGAAGGAGTCACTTTAGACCATAGGTTTCTTTGAACCAAATTCGATTCTTGACTTTTTAAGTCGTTTGAGCCATGTCCGTCTGTCTGTCTGTCTGTCTGGTGGCTGTCCGGCTGGTTCGCACGATAACTTTCGAAAGACGCAACCAAATGTTTTGAAATTTTGCACGAGTTATTATTTTCTCAAAACTACTTACGGTATTGCAAATGGGCTACATGGCCCCGCCCCTTCTGGTACCTCCCATACAAATACATCATTCCGCACACTTTAGAAATCGAGTAATAATATCAATACACCCTACGGGATCGTCCCCAAATTCTGTATTTAGTAAAGCTATAATAGGATAAAGTTTTGGAAAAAATTTTGAAAGTGGCAAGGCTTCCTTCTGGTACCTCCCATACAAATCTACCTTTCCGCCCACTATAGAGATGGTGAAATAATATCAATAAATTAAACGTGATCGGAACCAAATTCACTTTTTAGTAAAGCTATAACAGGATAAAGTTTTGGAGAAAAAAATTGGAAGTCTATCCACGCCCCATCTGGTACCTCCCATACACATCTGGTACCGCCCACTTTAGAAATCGATTAATATTATTAAAAGACCTAACGCGATCGTGCCCAAATTCTGTATTTGGTAAAGTTTAAGCAGGATAAAATTTTTGAGAAAAAATCTGGAAGTCTTGACACGCCCCTTTTGGTACCTCCCATACAAATGTACCACTCCGCCCACTTTAGAAATAGGGTAATAATATCAATACACTCGACACGATCGTGCCCAAATTCTGTATTTTGTTATGTTATAACAGGACAAAGTTTTGGAGAAAAAATTGGAAGTCTAGCGACGCCCCTTATAGTACCGCCCATACAAATGTACCTTTCCGCCCACTTTAGGGATGTAGTAATAATATCAGTACACCCAACGCAATCGTGCTCAAATTCTGTAATTAGTAAAGCTATAACAGGATAAAGTTATGGAGAATAAATCTGGAAGCCTAAACACACCCCTTCTCGTACCTCCCATACAAATGTACCACTCCGCCCACTTTCGAAATCGAGTAATAATATCAATATAATAGAAAATTATTTATTTTATTGAGGGTAAGGGTAAATGTAAGTCGGGTTGCCCGACTGAAACTTTCTAACTGGTTTTAATTACAAATCGGTTAATTTCAATAACACAAGACTAAAACAATATCTAATATTGGGTGATGGTATTTATCAGTCAGTTTAACTGACTGAAATCTCTGTACTGGTTTTTAATATTTTTCAAATGGCCAGGAGCGGGTTCTAACAAAACCAAAATTTAAATTTGTCAAAAATAAAAATTGTCACAAACTGTCAAAAATTAAAAGTGTCACAAATTTTTTTAAAATGTTTTTCAAATGGCTAGGAGCGGGTTCTGACCAGTAGTATTTAGCCAGCATATACCTATGTATATATGTTTTATGACTTAGCAACCCTACACATGAAAAAATTCCTATTATCATTTTTGTGATAATTGTTTTGTAACAAATTTTAAATTTGGGCTTTGTCAGAACCCGCTCCAGGCCATTTGAAAAATATTAAAAAAGTTCATCAAAATCTGTTGGCAAATTAAATTTGTGACAAATATAATTTGAGATAAATTTTAAATTTTGGTTACGTCAGAACCCGCTCCTGACCATTTGAAAAAAATTAAAAAAAAGTTTATCAAAATCTGTTAACAACTCACGGAGTTCTACGAACAGGAAGTAGACGCTGTATGGGAGCTTCCCTCTAAAAATTAAATTGGTCGTAAAAATCTTAAATGAGCTGATCTAGAAAAACTGGAAGATACGTATATTTTTATTTGAGCTATATTTTCAGAATCTGGTCAGTTTGCTCATGGGTGAGGCCAAAAGTTTAAATTTGTTTTACAGTGTAATAGGTTATATATTTTTGATTAAATGGGCGGAGTGGGCGTGTCAAAACATATTTTTGAGCTAGAGTGATAAAATTTGGTACACAGATAGTACTCGACACTTCAGGTTCAAATTTGCAGACGAAATTTGCATTTTCGATAAGTGGGCGGTGGGCTCGTGGCAAACATATATTTAAGTCCTAGAGAGATAAAATTTGATATCACGAAGTACTCTCCAATACAATTATGAATATGCAGCCGAAATTTTAATTTTCGATCAAAAACTGAAATTGAAATTTGAAATGTTTTCAATCAGTGGAAGGATATTTCTATTTCGCTGTGTGTTGTTCAAATTGGCAGCAGCGGAATTGAAAAGTCTTCGAAGCATTTGCTTATTTTTGACTGTCGTATATGTTCCTTATTGGTTCCGATGTGTGAATGCTATATGGATAGCGGAAAATTTTACCCTCCACTGTATTTCGATGCAGATGTACTTAAGAAGTCATAACCAAAACTCGAATATGAGGAATGAAAGAGAATCAAAAACAACACTTTTACATCCATCAACAACATAATTGTATTATTTAAGTTTTTGGCATTTCTTAACATTTTGGGGTGATCATGAAATTAAACGCAGTGGTTTTTAATTACGAAATAAAACTTTATTATTGAAACGAAAAGCAAATTTAAAATAAAAAAACACTTAGTAATAATGCGTATGACCTCTCTTATATTCAATAAATTCAAAAATGTCATTCGGTAATACTATTTATTAGGGATTTTGGGGTTGAACTTTCTAAGGAAACCCAAGCCACTATTACTGCCGATCTTAGCTCTACAATGCTAACAATTTGTATTACCTTTTGTGGGAGTACATTTTATGAACAAGTATGCCCCCCACATTAGGATCGGCCGTGGCATAGTGGTTAGTACACGCGACTACCATGCGGGAGATCACAGGTTCAACTCCTGGCTCCAGTCATCTTAAAAGAAAAAAAAAATAAATAAATTTTTCTTTCATTGTCGGCTCCCCTCGAATGTTGTCGACAGCAACTTCGCAGTATTAGTGTCGAGTCAATCGGCGTGTCTAGTAAGAGCTTCTCAAACAGTGACGTTTGCATTCGTCGATAAACAAGTAGATGCCGTTAGTTGTGAATCTAAAAATAGAAAGCGTGTTAATTCACAACAACGCGAGAAGCTATCCCATACCTCATTCATGGGGTGTAAAGGGAAATTAAGTTTTTATGCCCCCCCACATTTGCAATAGGGTTCATGTCATGGAAAAACTTAGGAAACGGTCAGAAAACGTTGAAGTTTTAGAAGGGCCAGTAAAACTTCAACGTTTTCAGACCGAACACAATCTTTTGCTGAGAAATGTAATTTATCTCCCCGTTTCGCTTTAAGAAGAGCAATAAATTAATTTACAGTTTGTCTCTCTGGATTTCATACTCTTCGGGGTAATGCGACAGCTTGGAACGGCAAGCCCAAAAATGTATCTCTATATATATAAAAGAGGGTGTGTGTATATATGTAACGTATGGACTCGAAAACGGTTGGACCGATCAGGGAATCTTCCGAATAACCCCGCGAGTAACATAGGCTACACATTGTTTGGATTTTTCTACATTTAGGGTGTGAAAATGGCAATATTCGATAACACAAGGTATTCCGCGCTTACAAGAAGTAATTTTTTTTGGTTTTTAAATGAGCACAAACCGAAAACTTCAGATATATATATTCGAGACCTTCTGCGTAAAACTAATTTCCCAGCATAGTAAATGAGGTATTACAGAAGCAAATCTATGTATTGGTTAAAAAGTTATGACCTCTGAGAGTTGGCATACGGAAATTAAGTTTTTAAAAATCATTTTTCAGAATATTGGGCGGGATCCAAAACAATGTCAAAAATATACTATTCTCTTCGTCTTGGTCTCCAAACATCGGTATGGTACGTCTGACGTAACTGAAAAATTGCTAAAAATATACCTAAACCTGAAATCTTCATGCTTCTCAGCGCGAACTAGGAATTGATTGTAGACATATAGTTTCTAAGCGAAATTGTCTAAGAATTCATCGTACATTGCGATACTGGTATACGATTACCACGTTTTTTTGACGTATAGATCTTCTTTTAGTATACTTTGGAAAATCACCATGTAAAAAGTACACAAGAACAACGTTTGCAAATCTTGCAAATTTATTTTCAAAATGCACGTTCTGTTCGCCAAACTTATGGAGCCCTTTGTGAAGTTGAGGGTGCATATAATGATCCATCTGAGCAGCTAATAGAAGCCATCGACGTTTTAGACGAGACGTAAATGTGACAGGGGACTCGAATTTATCAAACCGACGCCATTCTCAGCAACTCGGTCTATGCAAATGCTGAAGAAAGATCTTGGCCTGCATCTATATAAGATCTAACTGGTGGAAGAATTTGAGCCAGTGGACGATCAAGTGATTTTTTTTATTTATCATGTCATTGCACATTATTTGAACGAGAAATGGTTCCAACACGACGGTGTAATATGCCATACAGCGCGTGAGACCATCACTTTGTTAAGCCAAACATTGGTGACCGAATTATCTCAAAAAAATGGTAATACGAGTTCAATACAAAAATAGTATTCCGGAATATTCTTGATCCGTGTGATAAGAAGACATGACAAAAGAAGTTTTTATGGCTAAAGGCATGAAGCTTCAGACGGAATTTTCATTTGCGCTCAATAGGCGAAGAAGGCATAACAAAATGTTGTTTATGCCCAAAAAGGTAGTTAGTATCCGCTACTACAGATCAAAATAAAAATTATTAAAATTAGCGGAATGTCTGTTTCCGATTTTTGGAAGAAGTGGCTTTTTGCCCTACATACAGAAAAAACTTAATCTACATGTAAGCACTATAGACATGACTTTGCTGATGAACGTTTTCAAAGTACTTTGTAGACCTAAATGTGAAATATATTACAAGTTAATGTGCAATAGCGAAGCATTGCCGGGCCCACTAGTTTTATCTATTTTCGCGAAATAGAAATATCCGTCCACTGATTGAAAATATTTCAAATTTCAATCTCAGTTTTACCCACTGATCGAATATAAAAATTTCGTCTGAGTGAGTTTATTGGGAGAACGATTAATGGGAAATGTTTATTATGAAAGAGAGAGGAAGACAGTGATTCTAGATCTTCATCTTTGGGTTAACATTTCGTGTGCATAGTCATAATTGTATTGGAGAGTGCTATCGTGATAAAAAATTTCGTCTGCAAATTTGAACCTGAAATATCGAGTATTATCTGTGTACCAAATTTTATCACTCTCGCTCAAAAATATGTCCTGGCTCGCCCACTCCGCCCATTTAATCAAACAACTACAAAATATATAACCTATTGAATTTTCAATATAGAACATTATAGAGCTAAATGTGTAAAGAAATTAAATTTTTAGAGCGTTTTATTTGAATTTTAGTTATATTAAAAAAGTGGACGTAGAAATAGGCGTGGCCAAATTTTTTTTTATAAAAAGCATTCTGGCCTCTTACGGACAATGTGACAAAAAATTAGTCGAATCTGTCCATGCGTTCTCAAGTGATGGCCTTACCAACGAACAACAATTAATTTTCATATATAAGATAATTTCTTAGTATGTCCGGATGTTTGTATGTATGTCCTATTCTTTCCGCAACTTTCTGAAGCCATCTGACGATGTAGGAAGCTGAAATTAAAGTACTTTATCTGCGCAAGATCGTAACGGAGCCAGATTTTTGATTTTCGGTCTATGGGACCGGCTTTTCAACTAGTATAACTAAAAAGATCTGATTAAATAGTTGTTTTTATAATATGGGGAACTTTGGGCCACACTAGGCACTACTAGGCACCGTCGGATTGAGCTGAAAAATTAGGACATGATTTCTTACACCAAACCTCATACTTTAAGCAGCGCACACAATTAAATTAAAAAAAAAATTGCGACCAGTCTAGTGCTTATATTTCAAAGGTAAAATGACCAGCAGAGAAGTCAATTAAAACGTCGAATAAAAATGAAAAAGAAGAATTAATGCAAAAGAAGGAGAATTAATGCTCTATCTAAATAGTGTAAATACATTAACGATTTTGTTATGGCAGTAGTATCAGTGAAATAACACATCACATGTTACTAGTGAAATCATAAGTAAAAGGTTATGCGGAAGGTGGCAGCTAACTACCGCCAATCTCATCCCCATGTTAAATTCGTTAGTCGTTAAAGCATTGATAGTAGTTTGGCAAATCATGCGTGGTCATTCTCAGTGATTAATCATATCGCTAGTTATTTACTAATTTCGCCAACTGCAGGGCTGTTGCTAATGTCAAGAATGTATTTGTGGAAGCTCCATGTAGAACGGAACTTTTAAAACAAATGTTTCCAGACCGTTCACTACCTCCAGAACCTATAACAACACATTGAGGAACATGGCTGGAAGTAGTTAATTACCATGCACAGCAAATATGAGCTTTACCAAGACATTTTAAAGGTTATAAGTGCATTAAACGATGAAGGAGTTTAATTAATTAAAACTGCAAAGGATGTCTTGAGAGACCCCCAAACTAAGTCTGACTTGATTTGTATCGCTTCAAGTCACTGTTTTATTCCAAAACATATTAAAAATTTGCAAACATCAAACATTTAATATGTTCAAGTGATTGAAGACACTTTTAAATTAATTTATAATCTACCGGATACCGATATCAATTTAATAGTAAAAAAATTAATCAAATTACAAATTATATATTGAGGTTATGACATTTGCCTCGAAATCGCAAACTTTTTGGGTTTTTTTTTATCTATTTTTTAAGTTTGTAGCCACTATTTTAAAAGACACCTTAATGTTTGTAATATTATGTAAGGTGCACGCTGTCATAAGTAAAACGCAAATAAATAAGTTATTCATGTTTTTCGAGGAACGCAATTTTTATATTCGTTCTCTTTAATTCCTCATAAAATAAAAATTTGTTAAATTTTTTTTTAATTTTTAATTCATGTAGTATTTTTCGGTGCCGTGACATAATCCCCAAAACGATTTTGGGGCTTATGTCCGGGCAACATGTCGGACATAACCCCCGATTTCATTGGGGATTATGTCCGACACTAATCTGCGGACATAAGCCCCAAAATCGTGTTGGGGATTATGTCCGTGGGGGTTATGTCCGGGCACCGTATTTTTCTCAGTGTTCTGTCCCAAAACAATTTTTTGTTTTAATTTTCAAATGAATCAAATTAGGAAAATGTGGCGTACATCATAATTTGAAAATGCAGAGCATGTAAACATTGCCTCTTCCCTGCACCCTGCATACCAAAATTCAGCTCTGCGGCTCTTAACCTACGGCTGAAATTGGGGGACAGCCAGACGGACACCCCTAAAAATGGGGTATATGTATAAGAGGTAAGAGTAAAGTTTGAGCGATCTTGCTCATCTTAGAACATAATCTCAGCTCAATATCTGTTAAACTACGATTAAGAACGCAGAACTAACAGACAAAGTGTAAGACATTCGACGCTGATTACATTAGTTTATAGCCATTTTGGTGTTTGGATACCACCACTTTTTATGATAGAGAACGGGTTTCTAATTAAGAAAAAAAATGTATGTATCGGATATTTTTAAAAACTTTGTTTTTTTGAAATTTTTTTTTTGTCTGAAGGTACCTTTGGATTTTGACCTATATATCAAGTTATAGGCGGACAATCAGGCCATATGGGGTACCAAATTAATTGGAATCAAATGGCCAACAAGAATTATGTCACTTAAACTTAATAAATAGCATAATTTTGCCGTACTGGTTGAATACATTTGAAAACTCGTGATAAAATTTGTTTTGAAACCTTCTGCGTAAAGCTGTCACCTCAACAACAAATTAAGTGTTGCAGAAGAAAATCTATGGACTGGTTAAAAAAAAAATGGCCTTTGAAATTTGGCATACAGAAATTAAGTTTTTATAAATACATGCATACATATATAAATATTGATCTCAATAAAAATGTTAAAAACACAAAACAAACTAGCAATGTGCATCCATATCCTGTTTTTACAATTACATTTTACGTTTCTGAACTTCTGGTGCATGTATTACTAAATACATATGTACATAACATATTTTTTATATAAGCACCACCGATGCAACTAAGCGAGTTTTTCTACATGCACTGCAAATGCATATAACCGAGTTTTGGTAAATGCATTTCCCGCTTATAAGCACTAAAAGTCGAGCAAATTACGAAGTGCATATAAGCGGTAAATACTGTAGTATAAATTTAGTTAATTTTTTACTTCATATTTTGTAATAGTGAATTTGCTGAACTTTAATAAAACAAAAGGCTCTTGTTTCCAAATACTCAGAGAAAATTAAAATCGGTTTATATTTACCCGCATTACCGGCTTTTACCGTAACTGAAGATTTTAGGGGTTTAGGGAAATTTAAAAAGAAGATCCTTGTAGTGCTGAGCAGTACCTACCAGAAAATTTTCAAAATATTTCAAATTTTCGAGAAAACTACAAAATAAAAAAAAAACGTGCGTCCGCAACGCTAGGAAATACCCATATAAATCGAAATGTATGGGTACCTTTGTATTGTCATACCTAAAACGCCTAATTATATGCGTTACAAATCAAAGAACAAAAGAATATACCCTCTGTAACTTAACATGCATATTATCTTACTACCAGTGACAAAAAAAATTACATAATATTTTTGGCAAACTCGATCAGACAGTTAAATCATGTTAGGTTCGTCAACCGATAGTTCATCACTGTCTTATTTAAATGTAATATTTTCAACGGACATGATTTTTATAACTGAATAAACAAATTCTTTTTGATACTGAATACAAAGTTTTCATTCCTTTAGTTAATAAATCGGTTCGTCTCAAAATAGTGCCCATATGAATCAATACGATAGCAAAGGCAAATTATTCACGAATTAAAAAAAATGTTTTTTAATTATTTTAAAAGTAAGTACCATTGTGCGATTTTTGTCTTTTGAACGCAAATCATAAAAAACCAGTTATTAAGTTTCAGTCGGGCAACCCGAGTTACATATACCATCACCCTCAGTAACACAAAAAATTTATATTATTAGTCGATTTCTAAAGTGGGCGGAGTGGTACATTAGTATGAGAGGTACCAGAAGGGGCGTGTCCAGACTTCCAGATTTCTTCTCCAAAACTTTATCCTGTTAGAGCTTTACTAAATACAGAATTTGGGCACGATCGCGTTGGGTGTATTTATATTATTACTCCATCTCCAAAGTGGGCGGAAAGGTACATTTGTATGGGAGGTACCATAAGGGGCGTAGCTAGACTTCCAAATTTTTCTTTAAAACGTTATCCTGTTATAACTTAACAAAATACAGAATTTGAAATGGGAGGTACCATAAGGAGAAATATCGTATCGAGTTTATTGGCGTGTCTAGACTTCCAGATTTTTTATCCAAAACTTTATCCTGCTTGAACTTTAGGTCCATTAATAATATTAATCGATTTCTAAAGTGGGCGGTACCAGATGTGTATGGGAGGTACCAGATAGGGCGTTGCTAGACTTCCAGTTTTTTTCAAAAACGTTATCCTGTTATAGCTTTACTAAGTATAGAATTTGGGTACGATCCCGTTCGGTGTATTGATATTATTACTCGAATTCTAAAATGGGCGGAATGATGTATTTGTATGGGAGGTACCAGAAGGGGCGGGGCCATATAGCCTATTTGCAATACCGTAAGAAACCTAGGGTCTAAAGTGACTCCTTCTATGTGGTCGTTTAGGGTCGTATCAAATGATATATACCCTCATCCCTAAGGGTGATGGTATAAAAATACATTTTAATAAGAGCGCGCAATATTTTGGTATGTAAATATTTTAAATTTTTAATAGGTTTTAAAATGTTGATAATCTTTTTAAATAAAATTAAAAATAGTTTAAAAAATAAACAAAACTGTTAAATTAAATTATTAAAAAATCAATCTGTAATTAAATAAATTTATGGATTTCCCAATCGCAATAAAAACTTTATCAGTCAGTCAGTATTTAAATTATTTTTAATTGGGACCACTAATTTGATATCTATATATGGGTCGATATCACGAAATGACTACAATCGAGAGTTGAAAACGGCCAAGTGCGAAAATGGGTTTTAATAACTATTTTTCGGTTGATACTGTTTTATAAGACCATTTTATGTATTAATAAGCATGGGTCATGTATATTTCAGGATGTTAAGGATTTTACGCGCAAGTTTTTTTTTCCTCTGATTTTTACTTAAATTACTTGATTATACCCATGGTAATGATGGAAACGTGAGTATTCTTGGATTTAAGTGTGGAATTCTTCAAAATTTGTTATAAAATATAATATAATCTAATGAAGACTTAAAAAATGAACTAACAAATATCACAAATTCGGAAATTATAATATAAATAAAGGAAAATATGCTTCCCACGGGAATGATGAAATTACAACACTAAACTCTGCAACGGCTCTCAAACAACTGACTACATTTTTCACTTCTGTCAATTACACAAGGGAACAAAATTGAACTTTTTGAGTGTTGTTTGGAATTCGATAGCTGTTTTTTACTAATTTGGGGTCGCTGATTTCAAATCTAATCTCCATTTTTCTCCATCAGCTCGAATTTTTAAGTTACAGGTACTAATCGTATTTTCGACTTTTTTCCAAAAAATTATAGTTCAAAAAATCATAATTTTTTTTTCATAACCCGGATTTTAAAATTTTATTTTTTTATTAAAGATATCGTTGTTACCTTTGAAAAAAATAAAAATTTTTAATATTACAAAAAAAAAATGACTGAGTAACGGCTGTTTTATTCAAAAAAAAAAAAAAAAAATTACACAAAAAATTACACATTTTAATTTTCTTCACGCTGAAAGTTAATCGGTTGGGGGCAAATTGTTATTTTTATTAGCTTTATTGAATATCATATTAAGATAGCTTCCTAAAACATGTATGTACATAATAATCGATTGAAAATTGAATGAGTTATGCTAAATTCGGTGATAACAGATTTTCCGCAATTTTTTGTTTTCACCCAAAAAAAATTAAAATTTTGTATTTTTAAAAATCATGACAAATTTGCAAATTTATTTATAGTTTAATTTTTAGTTTTGCCTCCTATTACAATATTAATTAACAGACCAAATTTAATTAATCGGCAGGTTTCAATTTGGAAGTTAAGGAAGAAATATTAATTTTCCAAAAATAGGTAATTTTGTATGGGAGGTACCAGAAGGGGTGATCCGATATAGTGCAAATTCATTCCTGATTTATATTTTCATAACCGTAAAACTTCCGCATAGTTTGACTGAATTCAGTGTACTTACAAAAAAGATATGTATGTAAGACTATTGGGGTGAGTTCGGTCATTTGTATGACAGGTACCAGAAGGGGTATGGCAACGCTTTCGGTTTTTCTAGGGTTTGTCTACTTTTGCAAGATAAATAAACTGACCAAATTTCAATATCCTCCGATAGTCTGTTTGGCAGCTATCGAAGATATATTAATTATCCAAAAATAGGTAATTTTGTATGGGAGGTACCAGAAGGGGTGGGGCTATTCCGCCCATTTACAATCCCATAAATTCGTTTCGAAAAATATTAATACTGATAAATTTTCATAACGATCCGTTAAGGTTTGCTCGAGTTACACTTTCACAAACATATTAATAAATGTTATTTTTGTATGGAAATCGTGATTTTTGTAAATTTAGTTATCTCAGTAAATTGTTGACAAAATCAAAAGTTGTGCAGATATTTTAATGAAATAAAGCTCATTTGATTCATACTATATTAAACTAAATGTTTTAAGACAAACACTGTGATTTTTGTGGCAATAATTTTTTTTATGAATTTTTAAAAAACAAAATTTTTTTTTTTTTTGTAAATTTTTTGTTTTATTTTTTAAAACTACAACGATATCTCTGAAACTACTAAGCCAAATTAAAAACAATGTAGCACGGATTTGTTGACGGGTTTAAGTTTTTTTTTTTAATTGAATATGGTGAACCGTTTTCAAGTTATTTAAATATTTGTAGTGGAAGTGCCTTAGTTATGGACATAACGGTATATCTCGAAAAGTCGAGCTGATACAAAAAAACCAAGTGCAGATTTGGATTCAGCGTCCCAAATTACCTTTAAAACAATATTCAGTTCTTAAACAACAAAACCCTTGTTCCCTTGTGTTATCTTTAGAACTAACGGGAATTGTCTTTACATTAATAATTTACACATAACCGAAAAACCGGTTTAAAGCATTTTTTTCTTAATAAACAAATTGACCCACTGGAATGACGAAAAAAATAATTCATAAAAATATGTAGAATATTTTATTTTGAATTCCGTGCCTCGTTAAAGGACATTTTGTTTTATTTATTCCTGTTCTCAGAATTTAAATTTTTCAATATTTTGAATACTAAATGCGTCGGCCACAGAATGTTGTCATTTCGTGGTATCGACCCATATATAAAATTCTACGCGTGTTGTGACCGAACTCCTCCTAAACGGCTGGACCGATTTGCATAATTTTTTTTGTATGCGTTTGGGTGGCGCCCCGGGTGGTTTAGATTTACAATTCGGTCCAATTGGACAAAGGAGCGGGGCACCGCCCATACAACTTGAAAATCAAGAGGGTTGTATCTCATGAACTATCAGAGGTATGAATATGAGATTTGGAATATATGTAGTTGGAGCACCATTAATTACAGCCAAGGTGGCGGTGCCACGCCCCCTTTTCAAAAATCGCTCTAACGGTTTTTCTAATAGACCGATTGATACGAAAATTTTAACAAGTGATACTGTTGACCTGTAGATAGTTCCCGGCTACATTTGGTTGTGATTGGATAAAGGGGCGTGGCAAAGTCCATACAACTTGAAAATTAAAAGGGCTATATCTCATGAACTATCAGAGTTTGAAGATAGATTTGGTATATATGTTGTTGTTACAGTAGAAATTACAGTAAACGTGGAAGTGGGCTGTGCCACACCGCCATAGTAATAGTTTGATCGTCCTCAAAATTTATTTTTTTTCCGCAAAAATCGTATACCAATGTCGGTATCTACTATGAATTGCTAAAAAATTTCACCAATAATTTTTGTGTCTAAAATCACTTCCTTACTTGCGCAGGGAAGCATGAAGGTTTCAGATTCAGATTTTTTTTGTGGTCTTACATAAGCACAAACCGAAAACTTCAGTGTATATATTTTTTGAGACCTTCTGCGGAATTCTGACTTCCCAACAATCTAAATGAGGTATTACAGAATATTGTATTGGTTAAAAAGGTATTGGGCAGAATATTGGACGGGATTCCAAACAATGTCAAAAATTAGAGCCGAGGCCCATCGGTCTGAAGTTTTCGCTAGTTGCTCATACACTAAAAATATCTCCACCTGAAATCTTCATGATTCTCAGCGCGAACTACGAATTGGTTTTAGACATATACTTTCTTAGTGAAATTTTCTTATAATTCATCGTAGATTTCGATTCTGGTATACTACTCGTATTACCATTTTTCAATTACTTTTCGGGAGAGCGAATCGGTAAAAAATCCTATAGGTAGAAAAATTAAACAATATTCATTGGAGTTGGACTGGAGAACACCTTTTGTTTGATTGGGGCACATTTTGATTTTGTATAGTTTGTCAGTATGTAGAACATAACTTTGCCTAAGAGGTAAGAAGCTTGCATACTAAATTTCATCTCGATAGCTCTTAATCTAAGGCTGTAATTGAGAAGACAAGCAGACGAACACCCCCAAATAGGGCAAGTTTGTATGGGAGGTGGATGTAGTTTTTGTCCGATCAGAACTTAATCTCCGCTTAGAGGATAAAAGCTAGCATACCAAATTTCAGCTCGATAGCTCTTAATTTACGACTGTGATCGCAGGGACAGACCCCAAAAAAGGTACAATTTGTATGGCAGGTGGGAGTAGGTTTCGTTCGATAATGACCATCTTAGAACCCAATCTCCGCTTGGAGGATAGAAGCTCTATGGCTGGAAAAACAAAAAATTCGATCTAAACCAAAAAATAGTACGAAGGCGCCCTCTGGCGGCGTTTAAAAATAAAAACCCCAAAAACCGTAAGATACCACAACTTTTCGTGAAAAATAGCATTATTTTATGACATTTTTAATGAATTTTCCTTGTTAGCCAGCGTTGTAAAAACGCCAACTTCAAATCTCTCACTAATCTAAAAAAAAATCCTTGAGGTTTTTGTTATGTATGACGTAAACTTTCATTTGCATTTGGTTTTATCCAATTCCGATTTCAGTTGTTGCTCAGTGTAATCGATCACAGTTATTAGTGGTTGCATTTTTTCTCTTTCGTTCCATCATGTCAGTTGTTTGCCATTTGAAGTCTCAATTCTGTTTATAGAGCAGCAAATTAGTATTAACATTCTCCACTTTAATTTGCTTAATCTTCAACTAATTCACTGAGTTGTTTTCGTTATTCTTTTTTAAGTGTGCCCTAACATTCTTTTCACAATGTAAAATCGTTGGCCATTCCTCGGGAGAGTTAATGGATATATTTCGTTTGGCTCGTTTAAATGTCGAGTGCATACAATCGGCACTCTCTAAATACTTAAATGTGACCGTACTTGAATTAAACTTTCGAATTGCGCAAAATAAAAGAGCTGCAATATAACGATTCCTATTCTGCCCACCACAACAATCAGCAGGAAACCATTCAATATGCTCCTTAATGATTCTTCTAGTTTCTACACCAATTTTTTGTTGACGACCATGGTGTCGCCGTTTATCTATAAATTCGTTACATTCGCTTTTCTTGATAAAAACCGAAATAGCTCCAACAGACATATTTAGTGTTTTCAGAAAGAACTGCTTGCAGACTTGTTTGGCCCTCAGAGAGTATGTTAATGTCTT
Source organism: Muscina levida (assembly GCA_964034835.1). Lineage (NCBI taxonomy): Eukaryota > Metazoa > Arthropoda > Insecta > Diptera > Muscidae > Muscina > Muscina levida. The sequence continues at coordinate 89,650,847 of OZ035883.1, read as the reverse complement.
GTCTCTTCGGGTATCGCCAACAAAAGCTCTCTTGCATTTTTTTAATTTGTTTGCACTGGCTTAAGTACAACTGTTGTTTTGCGTAGTCTGAAAGTTCCCAAAACTCGGCGTTGATCACAATACGTTCTTCATTGTTAATCTGCTGATTGCATTTGTGTCGACAATTGATAATTAAACGATTTCGGCAGTCGCTCCTTAATTAATTCCCCACTTTTGGTCACGTAAGCTTCCCCTGACTGCCTTTCTTCTTCCGAATACTTTGCATCCATTCATGCGTCTTCGTTTGAAACATGTAATGTAACCGTAAACATAAATGGATGCCATTAATCATAAATAACCCAAGTCGTTCCGTTCGGATTTTACCTTCCTCCTCCTCCGAGGTGTCTTGAGCTCTACCTCCTCGTTATTGGCGACGTCTGTAATCAGTCCATAAATGTCGAGTAACTATTTCCAATTCTTCTACTTTCGATTCAGCATCTGCTTCTGCCATCATCTGTTTCCGAAACATTATCGTCCGAAGCTCCTGCGGAGAAATCTTCTTCGCCCGTCGTACCAGATGCATAATTATTAAAGAATTCTTTAGGGAAGATAGCCCTTGTCTCCTCCTTTGTCTCCGGAATAGTTTCATCTGATAAATCTGCAGATAAACCTATTTTGGTCTCAGCGTCACCATTTACATAGTCATAATACGGCGCACATTTATTACCGTTTCACAGTAAATACTCACCATATATTGATAGATCCATTATTTTCACGAAATTTTCTCAATAACACAGTAGCAAAAGCACAATTGCCCAGTCTATCTCTTCTCTTAGCAAATTCTACAATCTATCAAACAGTCGACAATAAAAGTGTAAACATATTTTAGACTACTGGTTATGTCAACCGTAAAACACACAGAGAAATTTTGTATGATACAAAATTTGACTCCAAATTATAATATATATTGTTAAAAAATAGTGTATGCGTAAGGCTCGTATCTGTACTGTTTTTCGCAGTACAGTACTGTTTTTCGACATCAAAAACTGCGTACTGCTTTTCTCCCTCAAAGTACTGTTTTTCGATACATAATAGAAATATAAACGGCGAACAGCGAATTCATGCAATAATATTGTTTACTTCAAAAATAAGCTTGAAGAAACACTCAAAATGCGTCAAGAGGATGATTTTTTATTCCCAGCTGTAGTAGCAGAAAAGCAAAAACTTATTGACAATGGATACAATTCGATTGAGATGGCAATTCGATTGAGATGACTGCTGATTTTTTCGGTAATTTTGCCTTCTTTGATTTGAATGCTTTTATACTAATGGAATGAAGTCATAGCCGTTATGAACAAGTTAAGGGAATACAATTTGTACAATGCCAATGAAAATGCGGTATATTTGCACTACCAATTTAGATATATCAAAAACGAGCGACAAAATTATTTAATGGCCTTCTCTCCATTGCACTGTTTCGATGATTGCGAATTCAAAGAAATGGCCACGATCGTCAGCATCAGTGGAGCGAATCTTCTCTGCAGTGAACAAAACTTGGTCGTCAGACTAAACCCGATTAGATGTAAAACATTGAAGCCGATTCTGACCGTCAAATGTAATATGAAGTACAAATGCGTTGATTTCTACAATTACCTCAAAACGAAGCCGGCATTGCTTATTCAAATTACTTCAAACGAAAAATACAAAACAACCATCATTTGATTCTGGGAATGATTGTTAATATTTTTTACATATTGAATAAAATATATATGCTATGTTAATGTGTACTGCGAAAAGTACTGTTTTTCCAAATCGATGTACTGCTTTTTTAAAAAAATTCAGTGAAATGTACTGTTTTTGTCCAAAAAAAATATACGAGCGTTATGTATGCGTCATTTTATGATTTTATTTTGTTATGAAAGTGAATTGTTATGTATAATATAAATAGTGTATGCTTTTTATACACGTTTTTTCTTTGAAATTATATTTAGAGTAACAAGTAATTAAAACACAATAACTACACTTACACAATTATTAATGAAACACCCAATTATACGCTAATATTTCAATTGATCTCTTGACCCACTTTGTGGAAGTTGAATTTTACCAAACTTTGACCACATTAAGAATCAGTTATGAAGATTATTATTCTGTTATAAAAAAATAATGGTGTACATGCGTATACACTATTGTTATATTAAGGGAACGATATATTAGTTTGGTATCCCTTACATGGAAATACAAAAACATGTCCTCCTACGTTGACAATTTTCCCGAAAATTAGTTAATAATGCACATCAAATACACGAAATTTTGCCTTTAAATCAACATCGATATGTGTGCAAAGCTAAAATTTTGAATCGAGCATTTCCTAATTTTAAGAATTCAATTGATTTATTTGGCATATGTGTAACTGTTTCAGGCCAAAAAAAACCCAGATTCCTGTTCGTATTTCATGCTGTCCAGACACAATTGCCGACTGCATCAATGAATGAATGAACTGTTATAAGACTGAACGAATAAATGAATGAATGACTTCAATGATGCGTGAGCATTTGTATTTCAGTTGTTGGCAAATGTTGTTTGGCAACATGATGCATGTCCATTGCAAAACATTGCTGTAAAAACGTCGTTGCATAAATATTGCATGAGTTTCATTTTATTCTGTATCTACGGATTCTTTTCGGGGTAAGTGGTTAGATCAAGAAATATGAACATTCTGCCTTTGTTACAAGTACGAGCAATTGGGACGCAAGAAACCTGATAAAAAGGAAACTGTTGAAATATATACAAGAAACAGCGGCAACAATACGAACAGCTTTTTTAGCTGTGACTTGGTTGATGGGCAGAGTCGCTGTTTTTAGTGTAATACATTAATTGAAATTGTATCTAATGCCATATCGTCACCAACTTCACCGCCAGTATTGTCACCAATGCAGCCATAGACCCAAATCAATCCACCTTCATTGTACTTCCTATGCTTAAAGCCATCTAAACAAGCTTTACTTGTTTGTCATTGTGATGTTACAGAATGTGTTATGCTTTCATTCATGAAAATTTGTGCGGCGATCAATCGGTAACCCGTGTCATACAGAATTGTAGTAAATATGCGGCATATCATCTTCTTTAAATTGGAAGAAAGATTTGTGTTTAAGTTTAAAGGGCACTTTACACTGGCAGACTTGTATGGGAGACAAAAAATCCTTGTAAACATCTGCCTTCCCCTTTTTACTTTATTTGTTTTATTCAGAAAGTGGATGCTGTCACGAGTAGCACGCATATTTGCTTGTAAAAATTAGTTAAATACTGATTAAGCTATTAAAGTTTTTCGAGGAACACAATTTTTGTATTGCCTTATAAAATCAAAAGATGCAAACATTGAATTTCAAAACGACGGCTTCAGGATTTACTGCTTGTGATGATGTTAACGACTTATACGGCACATTTCAAACTTCCTTCATGTTATCTAGTAATTTTCTACCCATGATAAAGTAAACAGTACATAAAATATTAAAGTCTTGGAAAAAATTTAAATTTTCGTATTGTTTCTTTAATTGTACTTACGTTAATGTTATATGTTGTGTTCGCAAACAAAGACAAAATTTTTAAAGTCTCCACGACCCACAAGAAGGCGCGCCCCTCCGGTTGGCAGGATAGATATGTTCGCGTCGTTAAATTTCGACATTTATTACAGCTGCAATTAGGAAAAGTACGAATTTTGATGTAGATTTGTAATTGGCCAGAGACTAAGACATCTTGTCTCGCGGTTCAATCCTGTTAGCGATCGAGGCAAATTGGTTAACCAAAAATCAAATTCATCATACGGTATGCAAAAGGCTCGTATCTGTACTGTTTTTCGAAGTACAGTTCTGTTTTTTGACATCAAAAACTGCGTACTGCTTTTCTCCCTCAAAGTACTGTTTTTCGATACATAATAGAAATATAAACGGCGAACAGCGAATTCATGCAATTACATTGTTTACTTCAAAAATAAGTTCGAAGAAACACTAAAAATATGTCAAGAGGATGATTTTTTATCCTCAGCTGTAGTAGCAGAAAAGCAAAAACCTATTAACAATGGGTACAATTCGATTGAGATGGCTGCTTTACGCACTGATTTTTTCGGTAATTTTGCCTGGTTTGATTTGAATGCTTTTATACTAATGGAATGAAGTCGAAGCCGTTATGAACAAGTTAAGGGAATACAATTTGTACAATGCCAATGAAAATGCTGTATATTTGCACACCCATTTTAGATATTATCGATTTTGGGATTTTTAAATTGCTCGAATAATTCGATTAATCGAATAACTTGAATAATTTCTGTATATTTGTATACCTTACCTGAAAAATAAATAAATTTAATGTGGGCGTTAATTTTTTAAATAAAAACAAAATATTAAAACATAAAAACAAACGTGAAATAATAATTGAGGGGTTTGCAGCAACAACGACTTAACTCCAATTTTTATAATTGTGTGGAAAATAAAAAAATAGAGAATGCATTTAAATCGTCTGAGACTTTGCCTTATTATTTGTCACGTACCACTACATGCTCTGGCCAAATTCCATTTAGATATTCGTAAGATTCGCAATTCTAGTCAATTTCATTCTGGAGTTAACTCCTTTTTGGCCCAAAAAATTGAAAATTGCTTTCTTTTTAAAGTAAGGATGTATTAAATATGAGCAATCTTATAGAAAATGGGTTTATTTAGTGTTGCCATACAAGCAAGGCCTTCAATTCATGTGAATTCTAAAACGTTTAATAAAAATAATAATTAATTAGGTACATACATGAGATCTTTTTTATTTTAAAAGTTTTTAGTCACATCTTCTAAAATAATCTTTTAAAAATAATATGCAATTAAGATTTTGGCTTTTAGTCGATTTTTTTTTTAACGAAGCTTGACTTTGAAAACACCCTTACTTAAAGAAGATGTTGGTAAAACTTAAAGAATTGCATTGAAAATTTTTTCTAGTTTTTCTGATCTTTTTTGTGTTTTACATAAAATCATCAATAATATTACAGTTCACAATCGTTTTTTTTTTAAATTTTGAATACTTTTTATAGTATCTTTCGATTCCAGTTTCATTGATATCAATTATTTCCTCTTCTTCTTCTAACACAATATCATCATCTGTTACATTTATATTACACTAGCGGACCCGGCGAACTTCGTATCGCCCCAAATTAATGCCTCCAGATAAACGTTGTAGAGAGTGGAATGATAAACAATGTTTTTAGATTAGTTTTTCGCCGCAAAACCAAACAACGAAGGCGGTTCTTCAAAACGCGAAAAGGCAACGTTCAGCTGACCGCACGACAAACAGGAAAATTCGAGATTAATCCCTCATATTTCCAACGATTGGCTTTGCGATATAATGATTGTCATTGCCAAAGCCAAAAGAACGGGAAATCGGAATGGATCATCAGTTGGAATAATCGGAATTCGTAAGATAAGGACTTCCTGTTTTTTGAATTTTCCCTTGATGATCGTCGGTTAAATCACATTGTTTATCAGATTCTTGACGGACAACCGCGTACCATTGCACAATTTCGGTAGATTCAGAATCCACAATATGATTATTATCGATCCCACCATCATCTTTTAATTATGCGACACATTAAGCGAGTTGAAAAATTCGGTCGGATTGTTGGTCGCTTTATCCTCGACGGTCGCGCTGTAAACAGATTTGTATAAATGCAGTTCTCCAGAAATTTGACTTTCTAAAATGAAATTCAAGTTATCGATGTCTTCATTCTTCGCTGCTTGTACTGCCCGTCAATTAATCCAACCCAGATTTTTAAAACGATGTGAACTCGCAAAAATAAGCAGGGAACGATATCAATTCAGTCGAAACATCAGTACGAATTTGGTCATCGCCAAGCGTCAGCAGTTGTCTTGAGAATTTAGCAGACGATGGGAGGTTCTGCAATGCGACTCTCATGTTCGTGGTCAATTTCAACTTGACATAGACGACGATTTCAAGTATGATTTAAATAAATTAGCAGCAGTAGATTACTTCCAAAGCACGTTTATTCCCAAATGTTGATTTTGCGATCGAATGCATCTTGTATCGAACGCTGGCATTCCCAATGTCGACAGAAGATTGCCGCACATTAGCACGCACATGTCATCCGGTCGGGTTCGACGATGATCGCAAACAATGTACAAATTTGAATCTCTGACGCAGAAACGGTCGCATCGGCGAGCATTGAGTCTGTTAAAGGAAAGGTAAGATATAAGCATACACCTTGGCGTGGATGAACAGTGTATAGTCTGACTAATTATTGCACGACGTTTACGTTACTAAAGGTACGGTCAGACTAGTCAAATATTTGACCAAAACATGTTTTCCCCTATTTGCCCAAAATATTGTCAAAGCAATACAGAGTTGATTTTGTGTGCACACTAGGCGCATTTGTTTGCCTCCTTTTGTTTGATCTAACACGTGTCAAACTGTGTCAGATGGACATTTGGGAAAACATATTTGACCTGCGGTCACACTTGAACGAATATTTGCAACAAATTGTTGTTTGCCGGCAAATAAATTTTGTTTTCTCAGAAACTTTCAGCAAGCCAACAGAAAATATTTATTTTTTTCTGAAACAGTTTGATACAAAATGCAAATATTTTGGTTAACTGTGATGCGTATTTTCTTTTTTTCTCATATTCTCTTCAACTTCAACTTAATTGGCGACGGTTTGTTTGTGATTTCAATGTATTTATTCTTTGTTTTGTCTTTCGAACAGATGTTCTTGCTATAAGTGTGGTCAACACAACCTTTTTTTAGACGACATATTATTTTACTTATGTAGTTTCTAGTGGAAATTACATTGACAATTTAAAACATCGATCAATCTATGAACCCGGGGTTTTTCCTGTTTCAAAAATTTACATATTCAAAATATAGGTTTAGAATTTTTTGGCCGAATCTAGTTTAGGTTCCAAACAATTGTTTTGGTAGGGTAAAACACATTTTTTAAGAAAAAAAATTAATATATATGTTTCGAAATTCGAACTATTGGATGCTAATTTAAATGTTAATTAATTAATAACCAATTGTATTTAGAAATAATAGCGGCGATTTTTTTGCCTGTGGTACTTAGAGCTTCGAACAACGTTTTTTATATTATTTAGGTGTAATAGGGTCATTGGGACCAGAGAACAGAATGAATGCATTTGTTTTCATTGGGTATTCATAATTTTATTGCTTTTGCCATGCATTCATGCATTCAACAACACTAACTTATGCCGTTGCTATTTATATGCATCTGCCAAGTTTTTAAGTGCTCCAACTAGTAGTGTTGCAGTTTAGTGCCGCTGGTCGGCTCTATTTAGAAAGAAGGCCTAGTTTACATCGAATAAATACTGAAACAATTTTATTCTGCCACAATTTATCCGTGTTGAAGGCCTTTTTTGTAACTGAACAATTTTTTTGTTTCGTTTTGCTTTATCTCATTTATTTTAGAAATAAATAATAAGTTTATTTTAATAATATAAAGTATTGTATAATTTGTAAAAGTTTTTAACATTCGGCTTCGGCCAAAAAAAAAAATCCAACGGTCAAGTTTTTTTTTATAATAATATCAAGCATAGTTTTCGTCAAACTCACAATATATATGACATGTTTTACTGAAATTATGTGGATTGACAACAATAGGCATATTTTTTGTGAGTGCACTTAAAGCATAAAATAAGGAACTCACACCGTTCCCTGATTGGGACCTGTATGTTCTTGAATTACTGCTGGATTAGTCTCAAAAATTTGTTACATTTGAATACACCCACATAGAGGATCTTCATAGAACCCTTTTTTGACACACATGAGCCCCGGAGCGGGAGTTGTGATTTTTTGACTCCCATATTCTACAGTTTATCACCTTTATTACGGGCTTTCGAGAGTGTAAACTGCCTGACAACCGATATTTGTTGGATTTGCTTGTAACGGTTAAACTATAGCCAATTTATCTTTATTATACCATAATTAGTCGCAGCTTACCCGGTTTACAGTCGATTTGAGATAATTAACAAAGCTAGAATTTTTCCCTTTTAATTATGCATAAAATTTTATAACAGTTCCACAATATTACCAAAATATATTTTATATTCACCATTTCTTCCTTTTATTTTATTTATTATTATTTAAATTGGCGATATTTTTGTTCATTTTGTTAATTTCTGTCGGTTAGCTGACAACACCGCTGATAACAGCTGTTATTTACCCTTGTTTGCTCTTACAAAACTTTTGTAAGATCAAATAAATGTTTGCCCAAAAAAGAGGAAAATATTTGCTCTTTGGTGGTCACACTTTGGTCACATTCAGCATATTTTTATTTGTAGGCAAACAACTTTGTTTGACCAAAATCAGCTGTTTTGTTGTTTGCCACACAAAAATGTTTTGTGGTCAGACTGCGACAAAGAAATATTTGACGGTTTTCGTCAAATATTTGCCTAATCTGACCGTACCTTAAGGTTTGATCGTCTAATAGGAGGCATTAGCCAAGCAAATAACTCTCCCTTAAAAACTACAAAGTCTTTACGCAATGAATACCCGCAATCCAATTGGAAAACTTAATTTTTCACACGTAAACAAATTTTCTGGAAAAAAAAATCATATTGATATATATAGCATAAAATATCAATACATATTTTTTATCTAAATATTATTTATCTCGTTATATTTTCTAACCAACATTTATCCGAAATTTCCCACCTTAATATCGTTCAAAATCATCAAATAATGTGCGAACTTCAAAATGTCGTCGATAAAAAATCAAATTTTTTTCGTTTTTCTGGAATTTTCCCAGATAAACTTTAACTTGCCTATTACGAACAATTGAAAAAAAAATTGAGCAAAAGGGCCAGACCTTCTCACTTGATAAATTACTATAAATTTTTCACACCAATTTTTTTCACAATTATCCGAAAGTTTCCAAGCTCATTAAGGAATTTTTCACCTTTACGTCGTCTGAAATGACATCTGTCTAGTTTTTTTTCCTGAATTTTCCGAGTATTCCACCAACAGTTTATCTATTTTTCCATTCGAAAAGTAATTTTGGAACAATTATCCGAAATTTTGTACATTACATCGTCCAAAATTACCAAAACATACGATAAAATGGAAAATTTCGCCGAAAAAAAATAAAAATTGTGGAATTTTTTCATGATTTTCCAACCAAAATTTTCTATTTTTCCATTCGAAAAGACGCTACGGAACTATTGCACAAAAATTAAATTTGCATTTTTCATAAAATCAAGCAACACAATGCAAAATTTTGCCGAAAAATTCAAATGTTTTCACAGTTACATCGTCCAAAATTATCAAAAAAATTTAAATTTTTGCAATTTTTCCGGAATTTTCAAAAAAAAAAATTTCTTTTTTTCCTTTAGAAAAGACATTCGTAGCAATTGCACACAAAATTCCATACAAAAAAGCAATTTTAGATTTTTCCAATTTCCTGACTTTTCCGCAGGATGTTCCCAAAAATTTCTTTCACATAAACCTTCATCTGGCAAATACGAACAACTCAAAAAAAGTTTGAGCAAAATCGGTCCATCCGTTCTCAATTGATGAATTACTACACATTTTTGCCACCATTTTTATAAATATAGATTTTTCGCAATTACATCGTCCAAAACTATCAAATTACATAATCTTTATATATATAGTTATTATTTATCTATTAAATTTAATTTTTAAATTTAAATTTAATTTTTACGTTAAAGTGTATCAAATGATACATCAAATTCGGCTTACGAAAGTGTTTTTTTTTTATTTTATTGTTTAAATATTTTTGGTCAAATTCAGTGTGTCACTCACTAGGATGACGCGTTTCGAACTCCATGACGAGTTCATCTTCAGACCCCTTTGTGACAAACTGATACATAATGGTACATCATCAGCTGTATATATATCTACAATTATGTCACACATGTACATGCGAAGTAGATATCAGCCGAAAATGTCCAGCACCAGTGATGTATTTTCAGCCGAAAATGTCCAGCACCAGTGGTGTATTCTTTGAATTTGACCGTTAATATTCAAACATGAGAAATGGAGGAAATTCTTTCCCCACGATTCCCCTTTTTACCTTGAAGCTTAAGCTTCTTTACAAGGTTTTTTGTTGTTAAACTAAGATTACTTTAAATTTTTCTATGTCAAAGTAAGGCATTATTATTTATCGCGTTAAATTTTCCAACCAACATCAAAATCATGCGAAAACTGCAAAATTTCGTCGATAAAAAAATCAATTTTGTTGCGCTTTTCCGGAATTTTCCGAGTTTTTCGCTAATAATTTTCTATTTTTACATTCGAAAAGTCATTTCGTAACAATTGCACTCAAATGTCCCGGCTTTTCCTAAGAATTTTCCCAAAATTTTCTGGCATAAAAAATTCCTGCCAATTACGAACAAATGAAAAAAAAAATAGAGCAAACTTGGCCAACGTTCTCTCTTGATAAATTACTATACATTTTTGCCACCATTTTTATATATATACTAGTGGGCCCGGCAATGCTTCGCTATTGCACATTAACTTGTAATATATTTCACATTTCTTGCTATCCTAAATGCTATATGAAAGCTATTTAATACATTTGTAGGTCTACAAAGTACTTTGAAAACGGTACTTAAGCTCGACAATAATATATTGAGTTTATTAACTTATGTAACTAATTTCAAGTAAATCCTTAACATGGAAGTTAACCAATTAAGATTTATTGTTTTAAATGCTTAATATCGTAGGCTCTATGACGGTAGTAAAAAGTTCATCAGCAGAGTCATATCGATCATATCTGTATGTAGGGCGAAAAACCACTTCTTTCTCAAATCGGACATTCTGCTAAAGTTCAAAGTTCAAAATTCAATTTTTATTTTCTTCTGTATACTAACTATCTCTTTGGGCGTAAAAAACATTTTTGTCATGCTTTCTCCGCCTAATGACCTCAAATAAAAATTTCGTTTGAAGATTTATGCCTTTAGCCATAAAAACCTCTTTCACCATGTCTTCTTCTCCCACGGATCAAGAATATTTCCAAATACTGTCTTTGTATTGAACTCGTATTACCATTTTTTGAGATAATTCGGTTATCAAACGTTTGGTGTAACAAAGTGATGGTCTCACTCGCTGTATGGCATGTTATGTCGTTGTGTTAGAACCATTTCTCTTTCCAATGATTTGCAATGCCATGACATTAGAAATACAAAAATCAATTGATCGTCCACTGGCTCTAATTCTTCCAACAGTTGGATGTTATATAGATGTAGGCCAAGACATTTCCTCAACATTTGTACAGACCGAGTTGCTGAGAACGGCGTCGGTTCGATAAATTTGAAACCCTTGTCACACTTTCGTCTACAGCGGCGATGTCTTCTATTAGCTGCTCAAATGGATTATTATGTGCACCGTTAACTTGACAAAGTGCTCCATAAGTTTGGCGAACAGAACGCGCTTTTTTAAAATAAGTTTCCACGAATTATAACCGTTGTTCTAGTGTAAGTCTTTGTATTTTGATTTGCCAAAGTATACTGAAAGAAAGTTTATCACACTTCATAAGTATAAGCAAGATTTACACTAATACCCAACAGAAAAATTCCCCATACATAGGTTACTTACAAAGTTTGCTTATGTTACCTCTGACATACAATAAAAATTCAAATTGTGCCCCAATAAAACAAAAGATGTTTTCCGGTCCAACTCCAATGAATATTGCTTAATTTTCTACTTATAGGATTTATTACCGATTCGCTCTCCTGGAAAGTAATTGAAAAACACATACCTGTTAAAATATTAAAAACATATCACTGTTTTAGTCTGCGCAGCTAGTCTATGTCCTCAACTGTCTGGTGTACGGACCATTATTTGAAACAGTTTAAAATTCAAATATTGAAGTGAGGGGGCAGCGCCTCGGCACCTTTTATTTATTTAGTTCCAAATAGCCTCCTCATTAGGGCGGATCAATTTAATCGTATACCAAAATCGGAATCTAAGAAAATTTCACTAAGAAATAATATGTCCAAAATCAATTCCTAGTTCGCGCTAAAATCTTCCTGCCTCCAGCGGAAGCTAGGAATTGATTTTAAATACATAGTTTCTCGGTAAAATTTCCATAGAATTCATCATAGATTCCGATTCTGGGGACGCTTTTTACACCCGCACCTAGAGGGTCATCAGAGAATCCAAGAGGCCCTTATTTTGACCTAATGGGCTCTGGCTCCAATTTTGACCTACCATTCCAAGACGAAGAGACCTACATATTGGACTTCCGCCAAAGGCAAAAATTCAAGAATTTCAAAAACTTAATTTCTGTTTGCCAACTTTCAAAGGCCATAACTATTTAAGCAACACATAGTTTTCCGCAGAAGGTTTCAAAAAAATATATCTGAAGTTTTCGGTTTTTGCTTATTTAAAAACAAAAAAACTCTACCTGAAATCTTAATGCTTCCCAGCGCGAGCTAGGAATTGATTTTAGACACAAAGTTTATTGGTGAAATTTTCTAACAATTCGACATGAATCCGATCTTGGTATAACATTTTTGCGAAAAAAATTGACCCTCACTACTGTTCATATCTCAAGGCGAACTGCAATAAAATATGGAATTTAGAGGACGATCAAACTATTACTATGTCAGTTATAACTGGGGTGTGGCACAGCCCACTTCCACCCTTGTAGTAATTCATACTGTAACAAATCTCATCTATATATAATACCTCTGATAGTTCATGAGATAAAGCCCTTTTAATTTTCAAGATGTATGGACGGTGCCTCGCCCCTTTATCCAATCACAACCAAATATAGCCAGGGACTATCTACAGGTCAACAGTACCACTTGGTAAAATTTTCGTATCAATCTGACTATTGGAAAAGCCTGCAGAGCGATTTTTGAAAAGGGGGCGTGACACCCCTCACTTCCACCCTGGCTGTAATTACATAATATTGCTTCAACAACATATATACCAAATCTCATCTTCATACCTCTGATAGTTCAAGAGATATAGCCCTTTTGATTTTCAAGTTGTATGGGCGGTGCCACGCCCCTTTATCCAATCACAGCCTATTATAGCCAGGGACTATCAACAGGTCAACAGTACCACTTAGTAAAATTTTCGTATCAATCGGTCTATTAGAAAAGCCGTTAGAGCGATTTTTGAAAAGGGGGCGTGGCACCGCCCACTTTCACCTTGGCTGAAATTAATACCGCTTCAACAACGTATATACCAAATCTCATCTTCATACCTCTGATAGTTTATGAGATACAGCCCTTTTTATTTTCAAGTTGTGTGGGCGGTGCCACGCCCCTTTGTCCAATTGGACCGACTTGTAAATCTAAACCATCCGGGGCGCCACCCAAACGCATACAAAAAAATTTATGCAAATCGGTCCAGCCGTTTAGGAGAAGTTCAGTCACAACACACGTACGGTAGAATTATATATATAAAGATATATATAGATATTTCACAATAATCCGCAATTTTTCAGCAACACAACGAATTTTGCACCTTTAAGTCGTCTGAAATCATCAAATCAAGCGATCAATGGAAGATTTCGTCGAAGAATTTTTTTATTTTTCTTTTCGAAAAGTCAATTGTTCACATTTACATCGCCCAAAATTAGCAAAAAAAAAGATGATACAAAATTTTGTCGAAAAAAAATTTTTTTTTGGCATTTTCCATAATTTTCCAACTGAAATTTTCTAAAAATTTCCATTCGAAAACCGACAAAAATTTAATTTTCGATTGACCTCAAATCACGACAAAAAACAAAATTTCTCGGAAAAATAGTATTAACATTTTTAAAATTTTTCCGGAATTTTCCAACAAAATTTTTTTATTTTTCCATTCGAAAAATCATTCGTAACAATTGCACACAAAATTCCATACAAAAAATCAATTATAAACCTTCTCATGGCAATTACGAACAACTGAAAAAAAAAAATTTCAGCAAAATCGGTCCAGCCGTTCTCAATTGATGAATTACTATACATTTTTGCCACCATTTTTATATATATAGAAGATTATATAAAGAAAGAAGAATTTATTTCAAAATAATTTTATTCGATTAATCGGTTTAAATTGATCGATTATTCGTTAATCGAAAAATTATTCGAAAAAAATTCTTCGATTATTCGAACAACGATTAATCGATTGGATACTCTATTAGATATATCAAAAACGGGTGACAAAATTATGCAATGGAGAGAAGGCAATGTTTCGAATGTGGATCGGTGAGTGGAGATATGTATACATCTCAATATCGCTGATTGCGAATTCAAAGAAATGGCCACGATCGTTGAATGTATTTTATGTTTGTCAGGAACTTTAGCATCAGTAGAGCAAATCTTCTCTGCAGTGAACAAAACTTGGACGTCAGACAAAACCCGATTAGATGTGCAAACATTGAAGGCGATTCTGACCGTCAAATGTAATATGAAGTACAAATGCGTTGATTTCTACAATTACCTCAAAACGAAGCCGGCATTGCTTATTCAAATTGCTTCAAACGACAAATACAAAACAACCACAAAAGTTGATTCTGGAAATGATTGTTAATTTTTTTTACATATTGAATAAAATATATATGCTATGTAAATATGTACTGCGGAAAGTACTGTATTTCCAAATTTTTAAAAAATTTCAGTGAAATGTACTGTTTTTGTCCAAAAAAAAAAATACGAGCGTTAGGTATGCATCTTTGCATACATCTAGTGCTAACAACGGTTCTGACCAGTTCCTGGTTGCAGCTATAGTGTTCAAATAATTAAATTTTTCAGACATCCGGTTTCCGGTTTATTCGAAAAATACCCTTTTCCAACAATTCGGCTTTCTAATTCCTGATGTAGTAGAAAACCGGGTTAACCGGTTTCATTCGGTTTTTCAAAAAATGTCAAATAAAACCGAATATGAAATTAAACATAAATTCAATATGAAAACATCCAAATGGAAATTATTAGTAAATTTTAAGTTAAAAGTGTAAAATTTAAGTTTCCTGTAAATTAACCATCTTCTTGCGGTCGGACGCTTAGTTAAGGAGATAAATGCACTTAAAATTGCATCTTAGTGATTTCACAACTATTGTATGGTGATCAAAAATCAAGCTCATGTTTGCGTTTGAATGCTTAGTTAAGAAAATAACGACAATTGAAAGTTTTTTGTATGAATACTTCTTTCCTTTTCAAAATGAGAGAAGACAGTCATCATCATCATCATTTCAGAAATCATCCTTTGAGATTTGCCTAAAGAATATCATATAAGCTTAAACAACCTTTTATGCCGATTTGCCTAGAAAAAACCTGAAAATGTTTTGTGAAAATGCTCATTTTTAGAAAACCAGTAAACCGACATAAAAAAACCGGTTAAACCGAGTATTCGAAATTGGCATTTTTTAACAAACCGGCATACGGTTTCAAAGAAAAAACCGGTTTGACGGTTTTCGGTTGCGGTTTTGAACACTATAGTTGCAGCCAAAAACTCGATTAGAAAGTATAAGATTGCGGTACTGGGCTCCCCTACTGTGAGGACAAGGATGGAAATCTAGGTGCTGCATATATGGCCAATTGCCGACAATGGCTTAGATTACCCGCCTCCAAGCCGAAACAAGAGCAATTTCCCGGTTGAATGATGAATAATGAACCAGTCAGTGCCAACGCGCTTCCGAGAGAGCTCTTCAAGTCCGGCGACGATGATCAGATAACGATCATGAACTAGCTCCTACGCACGGTTTGACTTAACGAGTGCATACCCGATGATTGGAATCTAAGCGTATTTTGCGGGATTAGCCTTTTATCCGTCGCATGTAAGGTCTTGTCGAGTGATTTCTGGGAAATACCAATGTTATAAAAGCTTATCGGGTCTTATCAGTGTGGCTGCCTTTGACAGCCCGATACGGCAAAAACTACTCGAAACCATAGCTCGGTTTGGTATTCCTGCGAAGCAGATACGCCATTGCGGAATAACTCTGACATACACGAAGTCTTCAATGATTAGCAAGGACTTAACTAAACCATATTATACCAGACGAGTCCTAGGAGCAGGCAACAGCCTAACGTGTGACATATTCAACATACAGATGGAGGGGATAACACTGTTCGACAATGATTTTTTTTTCTTGTGTTTCAATATGTGTTTCTAATAGTTTTTGATATGGGAAATTCAAATACGCAATCAGAATTTTGCTATCAGGCATAGTATTTAGTTATTTGAAAATAAGTTTTGTTTTCTCATCAAAAATTTTGTATGGAGGCGATTTTTTTAAAATTTTTTTTAGGAGACTGTAACAATATTCAGCATAAAATAAATAAAAAACTTTCTTAACTAATGGAAAATACATATTTGTTCTTCTCATTTTTCATGTTTTAAGCTCTACTAGTATCGGTTATTGTATTTAGAAAAGATTCTGTTCGATGAAATAAAGTTTTTATTACATTTATGCAAAATGTATTTTAATGCAACATGAAGAATGCTGAAAATAACTAAGAAACTGTGCCTGATAAAAAAAATCAGAAAACATATTTGAAATCATGATATTAATAACCATAAGAATTACAATTCAGACACCCAGAAAAATTAAAAATATTTTTAGTAAATATTAGCAATACGCTACTTGCGTACGCTTATGATGTAGACTTCATTAACCAAAAACTGCAGGATTTGACTGCAGCAAAAATAAAACAAATAACGTCAGCCCTGAAATTCGGAGAAGAATTCTGCTTGCTAATAGATGGTATTACGGACTTAGCACCCAATTTAATGACAGAGTCCTCTCTGGACGAACAAATTCTATCTAAATCAGATACTGGCTCTACATGGCTTGATGCATGGCGTGCATATATGTACCCATCATCTTAAACGAAGTGTAGCGACGTTGTATGAATCCTTAACTGTACGAGCTGTATACTGACATTGACGTGGCCAAACGAATTAAGTTACAGCGAAAGGAGAAGCGCAGACGATCGAAGCGCATATAAAACTTTTCTACGTGCAGCATGTAATCAAAATCTTCTATTGTAATCAAATGCCAGCTAAGTAAATCAGTATTTTTCGTTACATGTCACACGAAAAATTTGAATCAATGAAGGTGATAGATTCAGCCTTCCCCACTAGATACCACAAATGTCCGTTGCTTTCGTCAATATTTTATTCAAAGTGTAAAGTGTAGTTAAATAGCTGAAGTTTCCATTCGGCGATTCGATCGTTTCAGTATAGCTATAGCCGACATGAACGCATAGACGTGCAACAACCACTTGTATAGCTCGATTTCCATTCAGTTGTTTAAATTGGTCTTTGAACATCAATATTTTTAAAAAGTACATTTCGTTGGATATCCGTAGTTAGTGATGAATCGGTATGAGTTCTTAAAGATAGCATTGGCCTAAAACACCGCTAAATAATAAAACAAATCAATCAGTTCCTAATAGTCGTAGCGACGTTGTCTTTCCTGTAGTTGACGCAACAAAATTAGTATTTTTGGAACAAACGAAAACTTCTGTTTGCTATAACCCTACAAAAACCGTCAGGTTTAGTAAGATCAGGAGATCTTTTCAGGTAAAGAAAAACTCTTTTAACACTAGTAAGTGACGGTCGCCATTTGCCGTAATTGTACGACCGTTTTCTTCAGAAAAAGTTCCGAAAATGCAGATTGATGAACCATACACCGTTACTCGAGCTGGTTGCAATTCTGCTTCATGCGCTATAACGGACCACTATCAGTTTTAGTTAGTCATTGTCCGTCTTTAAGAATTCTCTAAAAAACTATTTATAAGAATTTATATTTACACAATATCATTGTTGATACTTGTATCTAGTGAATTCAAAACAAAAGTTAAGAAAAGTACATATTTTTATTACATAAATTTTATGTTTAATAAAATGTAGCTCTAAAAATCGAAAGTAGAGTTGATCAGTTTGCAAAGTATACAAACGATATCTTAATCTAAACCAATATGTCTAATCTTTCAATTTTTGTTTGAAGCGCATGTATTTACTCTGAAAATCTTTTGATTTGACAAGGAATATACGATGTTCAGAATGTTTCTTAAATATACCATATCAAATAGGAATATTCCATCCCTAATCACATTGTATGGAGACTTTTTGTGTTTCATCCAACATAATTAGAAATCAGTATGATTTTTATCTTTTTCATCTTAGCCTGCAATTCAATAGAAATTCTATTTTTGCAATTGAATCAATTTTAAGAGTTTCTGGCATTTCATTTTGGGTATTTACACGCCACGCAACAAATCCATTTGACACTTGCTAAATTTATTGCATCTATAAAAGATTTCTTTATATTCCCAAAAGATTTACATTCAACTTGGACGTACTTGAAAGCTTCAGTATGCGCATTGCAATGTGCCTGCCCCACAGACATTGTCTATGAATAAAAAGTAGTGCCAATACCAGTGCTATCGACGGCTGAAGTTCACATTGCGTATACACTGAGAAATAAATCTTAAATTTTCTTACTGTCGAATGAGTAATAGTGCAAACAAACATTTTACATGTCAAATTAATAAGATAAACCAGCATATTTATCCTTACGTGGATGTTGTCTATATACAAATAAGTGTTCTATTCTTAGTAAAGTTTTGCATTTCTACTTTAATATATCCAGTAATAACATCTATACCAGCCCTTCCCATTTAGCGACTCGCGGATGCTTTTGGAAAGAACTAAAAAATTCCTTTTTATAAATTTAATTTCCGGAATATGTTAATACTTTCACAAATTTCACTATATTGGACAATAAAAAATACCAGCAAAAATAGTTGGAAACCACTCAATAAAACACAGTATCAGTTGATGTGTCATTAGTGTTTTTGATTTCCCGGCATTTTTCATTTCCCGGGATATCGGGATTTTTATTTCATTTTCCCGGGATCCCGGGAAATCCCGGTCCAGAACAAAAAATATATAATAAATGCCTGTAACTATTAAAAAAATTGTTTAAACTTTAATGCAAACAAAGAAATATGAAATGAAACATACAAATCATTCTAAAAATCTCGTGTTATGGTTTATTTGAAAAGTTGTTAATGCTTAGACAAGCTATTTTCGTGAAACCTGTATAT
Source organism: Muscina levida (assembly GCA_964034835.1). Lineage (NCBI taxonomy): Eukaryota > Metazoa > Arthropoda > Insecta > Diptera > Muscidae > Muscina > Muscina levida. The sequence goes on along the minus strand of OZ035883.1, from coordinate 89,631,795 downwards.
GAGCAATCTCCTTATAGACTTAGAGTGGTGTACGAAGGGATTTTCGAAATTCGTACTTTTAGGTGAAAAAGAATTCTAACAAGCGAAAAACTGGTAACATTATACACGCCAAACGGCAAAAGCTATCATCGTGGCAATGTATATGAGCAAGCTTCTAAAAAAATAAGAGGGCGGCTAGGAGGGATTTTTCGAAATTCGTACTTTTTGGGGCAAAAAGGACCCAATCCAAACGATTACAGCTATAATCCGATGGCATTTTTCAAAATTCGTTCTTAGGTGCTAAAAATGCCCCAAAAGGGGTAAAACTTATACAATTACCCAGACCAACGGCTGAAGATAGCATCGCAAAAATCTATATGGGAATGCTTACTAACTAAACCAAGACCAAACGGTTTAAGGTAGAACAGCAAATAAGGGGCGGAGCATTAATTTTAGTGAGTAGTTGTGCGCTGTGAATTCATATCAAATTGGTACCATCACCCTAAAGTTATAAATGCGGGTATTGGGGCGAATATTTATTTTATAGAGCAGTTCCGCGATATGAAAGAATTTCGAACTTTTAGAAGGACATACCCGAAAATGGGACAAAACTGTTACCATCACCCAGACCAAAAAGCTAAAGGTGGAATCGCGACAATTCGATGTAAAACTTATTTTATATGGTAATTGTGCACTATGAAGGGATTTTTTTGAGATTCGTACTCCTTGAGATAAAAAGGGGATAAGTGTTATCATCGCTCAGACCAAACACCTAAAGGAACAATCACCCAGTACACCAACAGGGAAAGTTATATGTCAGTCAATTGGCTTACAAATATTGTTTTAGAATATATCAATAAGTAAGTATCTATCAACTCATAGACATGGTATTGCTTATCCATTTTAGCAATTCAATACGTTCGAATTTTTCGCTATATATTAAAGCACATTTGACAGATAAACAACACATCGAGAGGCGGAAGTCGATAGTGATAGTCAAGAAAATAGTCACTAATTTGTAATTTGATGGTAAAAATTGGGACACTAAATAGTTTATTTCGTAGTTTATCAGATTAAATAAGCATAATGAAATCCCGGGAAATCCGAGACAAAAAATTGGCCTGGATTCCCGGGATTTTTGTCCCGGGAATTCTCGGGACAAAAACACTATGTGTCATCAACTGATGCTCAGTGGTGGGAAAACGGTATCTTGATCAAATTTCACACGGTTAAAGCTGAAATTCATGGATCCCTACTAGCTGAGGTGGTTGTCTAATGTTGATCACCTTAGGTGTCTTGATGTTCATGGAAGTGCTTTAATGAACCGATTTTAAAGATTTTAAGAGTGCTTGGAAATACCTACAAAAAAGACATGCTTACATGTATTGATTATCTCATTTAGATCAATAAAATAGTGATAGCGTTTGATCTAAGGTTGTGAACTCAGTTTTTCTTGGATTGTAAAGTAATTTATATCGTTGGATTGCAAAAAAAATTTGCAAATTTTAAAAATTTTTTTGCCTCAAATAAAAATTATAAACATCGCAAATAAAAAATTCCAATAAGGGACATATATTTAATGTCGAATTCCAAAAAGACGACAGTTAAAAAAAAATTCCTTGCGGGAGGTTGCAATTTCTTTATTATTCTTTCATGTAGTTGCATGTAATGCCTAATTTGAATCATTTAAGTGAAACGGTTCCCCGGCAAGGACGAAAAAATAACCCAATTTTGAAAAAAAATTGTTTGTGAAAATTCTAAAATCGCTAAGCACCGACTGGGAAGTGGATAACATTTTTTTTACCACATATGTGGACTAGTATACAATGTGGCCATTTTAGTAAAAAATCTGGAATATTATATCATACTTTGCCAGCTTTGGGAATTTGGATATTTCTTTTCTATGGCAAAATATTGATATCCGCTGATATAAAAACAATTTATGTACATAATATAAAAATTTTGTTGATATATTCCATTTAGATTAAATTTTACGCTATTTTTAATATGAGATATCGTTTCTCAATAAATAACTTTTTGTCAAACTTCTAGGTTTCGATCGGAACCGTGCCCAAAAAATTGGGTTTTAGGAATTTTAATAAATAATATAATGGGAAACTGGTCTACAAAAAAAAAATATTTTTAATTTTTCTAGGTATCTGAATTTTGATTCCTATGGTTACACAGTTGTACAAAAAAAATATTTGTAATTTTTCTGGGTGTCTGAATTTTGATTCCTATGGTTATTAATATCATGATTTAAAATATTTTTTCAGATTTTTTTCATCAGGCACAGTTTTTTAGTTATTAGGATTTAAGTTTTAAATTAAAATTTTAAATTTAAATACTAGTGGAGCTTAAAACATAAAAAATGATAAGAACAAAATATATATTTTCTATTAGAAAGTTTTTGTTAATTATTTTAAGATCCATGCAGTGTCCTAAAATGTTCCAGAGCAGTTAGCGAATATTTTTCTGGGTATCTGAATTGTGATTCCTATGGCTATTAATATCATGATTTCAAATATGTTTTCAGATTTTTTTCATTAGTCACAGTTTTTTTAGTTATTTGGATTCAAATGGCGCTATGACATTAGGCCCCACGAAAATACACCCCAAAGTGAAAAATTTTTAATTAGGCCCCTAATTTGGGGTCTAAAATAATGTGAAATTTTTTCGTTGTCTATATTTATATGAAAATGAACGGAAAAGATTTGAGCAGAATTGTAAATAGTCTGTTCTGTGAAATGCGCCGCAGTCGAAAAATAAAATTTTCATGATTTTGGTTTTATAAAGAAAATTTAAATTTTTCATGTTTTTATATTTTAAAGAAAAGGGCCACAGACGAAAATTTATTTTATATAAATCACGCAATTTCTTTTTTTACATATGGTAAATCATTTTTCATGTTTTTAGTTTTTATAGAAAAGGGCCAAAGACGAAAAATTATTTTATAAAAATCACGCGTTTTTCTATTGTATATGATAAATTGTCTGTTCCGTGAAAAGTGCCGCAGGCTAAAAATTAATTTAAAAAAATAGCACAATTTTTCTTAAATAATTTTTCAAAAAATTTTAATAATAAACTACATTATTTTCAATAAAAAACCAAAGCTTTTTTATTTTGCCGAAGTAAATTAGACCCCAAAAATATTAAGCCTTACCCTAAAATGAAATTGGACCCCAAAAAAGAGAAAATAGACCCCACAATATTATGAAATTATGTCCCAAACATTTTTTTGGGGTCTATTGTCACACAGACATTTGGGGTCTAATTGCATTACGCAAATATACCCCAATAAATCATAATATTTCGTGTTTTTGTTTTCCATATATTTTTTTTTGGGGCCTAATTTCATTTTTGATTTGTGGTGTATTTTCGTGGGGCCTAATGGCATGCCGCCGATTGAAATTTTTTCAACATTCATTATGTTGCATTAAAATACATTTTGCATAAATGTAATGAAAACTTTATTTGATCAAACAGAATCTTATCTAAATACTATAACCGATTCTAGTAGAGCTTAAAACATGAAAAATCAGAAGAACAAATATGTATTTTCCATTAGTTAAGAAAGTTTTTTATTTATTTTATGCTGAATATCCTTGCAGTCTCCTAAAATGTTCCAGGAGCAGTCAACGAATATAGTAGGCATATATTTTCCTTCGTAACGCTTTTCTAAAGTTAGAATGTCTTTGTGGAAACTTTCACCATATTCACCGGACACGTCGCTGCAGCTTTTATAAAAGAAATCCAAATAAGAGGGCTAAAATAAACTTTCAAGGACATGTTGCATCACAATTTTACGTAGAATATTAAAAAGAGAATAAGGTGATTATAAAATAGAATAGGGCGACAATTGCAGCCGAACAGGCATGTTGCTGATGTTGCCACCTGTTTCTACTACATTTTCCAGCAATCGCCTCGTTACAAATTACACAGTGCAACAGTAAAACTTGAACCAATTGAGACCGTCAAAATCTGAAAGCTTATGATCGTAGAAGAAATCTCCTAGCTGGGTTTTGAATTATTAGCTAAGGACCCAGACGAGTGGACTCTTTGTTCGTTGAAACAAATAACTTGGTTTTGTCCTCGTTTATCACCATACCCACTTCAGCCGACTGCTTTTCAATGCTCGAAAAAGCCGCAGTAACATCTCGCAATCCACGTCCAATAATATCGATATCATCAGCATACGCGAGCAACATGTGGCTTTGGTTAAATATGGTGCTATTCCTGTTTACTGCTGCTTTCCGCATTATCACTGAATGTTCCGACTGCTGAACCAAGAGCATCTTCCCTTCCTATTTTAGCTTTAAAATCTCCCAGAACAATTTTAATGTCATGTGCAGGGCAGCGGTCATATATATCCTCCTCAGCGTAATGTTAAAATATTTCGCCCGGATGCGAATGTGGCTAAACGGTCACTTACAGGGTTAAACCGCGAAGGTGTCGAAGTCTCTTGCCGACTATGGAACCACATCCAAATTCGTGTCTTTCTGCATGGCAGCTGTAAAAGACATTCCAGGAGCATATCCTTAAATCATGGTCCTTATATCGTTTGCGGGGGTCGTCAACATTTGGGGTGGTTCTTGTTTTATTTATTCTCCGTGTTTTTATAATAAATTTTGTTTAAGGAGAGTGGCTTATTAGGCCACTGCTCCCGATCCTAGTTTCTTGGGGCTGCCAAAGCCACTAAGAGAGCATGTGTTGAGCTTCAGTAACTTCTGTTACCTAGTTCCTAAGACGCATCGGTGGTAGATTGCCGATTAAGCTAACTTCTAAGCGGTTGCTTTAAAGTCATTGCCCGGGGAATACTTGTTCTAAGACCGGAAGTAGTTAGCTGCTTGGACAGTGCCACAAAGGAATCGCTTCTGGTCACTCCCAAGTGAGTGACAATCAGTAACTTTCCACCTCTGGGCAAAGTCCCATTGTATAAAGACTGCCTTTTCTTATTTTGCTACAAAAAATTTGTATAGGAAATGAGAAAGGCAACGAATACTGAACGAATAGTGTGATTGGTTTTATTATTCTAATGTGTTATATTGTCATTTCGTTGGGACTTAAAACTAGATTCGGGCAAAAATTCTAAACCAATATGTAGTTTTGAAACAGGAAAATCCCCGGATTCGTAGATTGACCGATTTTTAAAAAACTCAATGTCGTTTCCTCTAGAAACTACATAATAAGTACAATTATATGTCGTCTAAAAAAAGTTTGTGTTGACCACACTTATAGCAAAAACATCTGTTTGAAAGACAAAACTGAGAATAAATACATTGAAATCACAAACAAACTGTCGCCAATTATTATGAAGTTGAAGAAAATATGAGGATAAAACACATCATAGTTAGCCAAAATATTGGCATTTTGTATTAATTGGTTCACAAATTTTCAGAAGAAATTTTTTTTTTCTGTCGGCTTGTTGGTGTTTTTAAGAAAACAAATTTTATTTCCTGGCAAACAACTATTTCCGCAGGGCAAATATGTTTTCCCTATTGTAAATTTTTCACAATTTGACACCTGGTTGATCAAACAAAAGGGAGCACACAAATGCGCCTAGTGTGGACACAAAATCAACTCTGTATTGTTTTGACAACATTTTGAGCAAATATGAGAAAACATATTTTGGTCAAATATTTGCCTAATCTGACCGTACCTTTACTTACTTCTTTAGCCTATTACAACTTACGGCGTTGGTTTTAAAATTCAAACGAAGTCGGGGTCTGTCGTTTGTCATTTGTACACAAAATTGTTTATCATGATCAAACAACTATATATTTAAAATGTCAGTTGCATTAGTCAATTCATTCAAATTTTCGCTATAAATCTACCCCAGCGTCACCCGTACCGGGTCCATTTGTACAAAAAATTGTTTATCATGATCAAACAAATATGTACATTAGTGATATAACTTTTTAACAATTTTTTAAAATATCAAAATTGGCATAGCACAGTCCAATAGAGCATAAAAAACTATAAGGGAACGTATATTTATTTTTTCGCTAAGGTCAAAAAAGTTCACGCACCAACCGCGATGAAGTTTTGAAAATTTTTAATTTACTTTTTGGTTAAGGAAAATTAATAATATGTTTATTTAAAACAAAAAATAGTTTAAGTATGAAATTTCATTAATATTTAGAGATGGTAAGAGATGGTTTTCCGCAAACCAAAACGAAAAAAAAAATAAAAATGTGTAACGAACAAGCTCTCCTAATGTTAATAGTTAATTTTTCTAACACTTGCAACATTTATCGCAGGTGGCAGCCTGTTGATAACACTATGCTAGTTGAAAAACCCGACAAACGGGGCACCCGGTGAGTTAAACTAAATCGACTGTGCTGAATCGAATGGCGTTCGCCGTTTTTTTAAGTTAGCTCTTAAAAAAAAGTTTGGGGGGGTTAAAGTTTCCCCCTTTTGGCCTGTTCTTGCAGAATACCGGTATATAAAACTATGTTTTGTTTACATCTGAGGTGTAGGGTGGGTTCAGCAACTTTGTAGAAAATATTATGCCAAATATTTTTGTTGAACATATTAACCCTCTAACTGCCCCTCATAACGGCTTTTTTGGCTTTATTCTAACAAATCGTAAAAAACACCCCGAAAAAGGGGAAGGGCGGGGAAAAAATATTCTACAAAAATGTTGGCCATAAAATTTTACTATATACGTCAGAACTCACCAAAACTTAACACAAACACCAAAAACGAATCAAATTCAAGATTGCCCACACACAAGGTATGCAACCATATGGCAATGTCTTTCGTGACATGCGTAACATTCGCAGAGTTTTTACAACATACAGATTATTCTATCTCTTGAACTGTTGAACATAGAGCTATAATTTTTTTTTTTGAAAAATTATTTAGTTTAAGCTTAATTAAAATCTGTGATTTAATTGAAAAAAAATTACTGAATTTTTTTTATTTCACCATATATGGTTGCATACCTTGTGTGTGGGCAATCTTGAATTTGATTCGTTTTTGGTGTTTGTGTTAAGTTTTGGGTTTTGATGTGTTTTGACGTATATAGTAAAATTTTATGGCCAACATTTTTGTAGAACATTTTATCCCCGCCCTTCCCCTTTTTCGGGGTGTTTTTTACTATTTGTTAGAATATAGCCAAAAAAAGCCGTAATGAGGGGCAGTTAGAGGGTTAATATGTTCAACAAAAATATTTGGCATAATATTTTCTACAAAGTTGCTGAACACACCCTACACCTCAGATGTAAACAAAACATAGTTTATATACCGGTATTCTGCAAGAACAGGCCAAAAGGGGGAAACTTTAACCCCCCCTAACTTTTTTTTAAGAGCTAACCTAAAAAAACGGCGAACGCCATTCGATTCAGCACAGTCGATTTAGTTTAACTCACCGGGTGCCCCGTTTGTCGGCAAAAAAAAGTTCTCAAAACTAGCACAGTGTAATTGACCAATGAGCCTAGGAAATCTAAATGCCCATTTAACAAAGTTAATAAAAATAAAAAAAAATAATACATTTTTAAATAATTTTGTATACACCTGTTTAGAAAAACCAATTGGTGCGTGAACTTTTTCCAGAAAAATTACAAAAGATTATGATTTTCGTGGTTACTAGGACATGGTTGACCTCATGGTACTATGCCAAAAAATTGGTTATACCCCTAATGTACATATTTAAAATTTCAGTTAAATTGTTCCATCCATTCAAGTTTTCGATATAAATCCCAGCACCACCTAGCGGTATGAAAATACAATGGTACCTATCAGTGATCTACGGCGATAGGAGTTTTCGCCACAACTGGTGTACTCGCTGTTTATGCGGCTGCGGTAACAAACTGCTTGGTTATTTTTGTGCCTTTTGTTATATTGTTTTCTTTTACCGGGATAGTTTGCCACCGCATTAAAAAACCATGAACAAAAAAAATAATCTTTGTTGTGTGAGCTTTTTCTGTGGTGGTGGTTAAGCACGACAGCGAAGAAACACAAACAAAAATATAACGAAGAAGAATACGACGTCGGTGCGATCGCCACCAACATACTAACCGCCTCGCTGTCGATTTGGTACGTTTTTTTTTGCTTATGTTTTGGCGACAAATGTTAAAACAAGTTCATTAGGCCGACGGATTTCCAACAGAAACAAAAGAGTTTTAAAATGTCAGATCATACATTTGTTTTAGACAAAACTATTGAACTTTTTCATTGCATATTCCTGACCTATAAAGAATGTCTCCAAAAAATAAGCAAAAAAGAAAACGGCGACGACGACGTCGCACAGTGTCACGGCAGTGCCCATAAATGATATAAGTGAACATTCAAATTTCCAATTTTTTTTTCCTTATTAACAAATACACACTTAAATTAGATGAAATCTAAAATTTTTCTGGATATATGAAGTAGAATTTTTTTATAGTAGCTCAATTGTGATAGTTGTTAATCATGTGGTATGATCATTGAAAAATCTGGAATTTTACATATTTTTTAAACGCTGTTATTTCTAATACTAAATGTACCTGTCGGTATAAATTGTAATAGTTTGGTAAATTTAAGTACCATTTAATATGGCAACACTGGCTTTGTTGACAAATATTGATCATATGGAAAGAACAGTTAGCTCAAACATATGTCTAAAGCAAAGTGGCCTATTGAAAGCGAACCGCATGTGTAGAAGACAATAACAAAAAAATACATCAAAACACTTTTTTAATTTTTTGATATTAAGTCCGAAAAAGTGTGTATTTAAATATCTATAAATCTCAACTGCGACAGTGTGCGATTGTATTTTTTATGAATATTTTTCAGTGTCTACTCCATTGAATTTACGGGATATTTTTAACAAATGGTTAGAAGTGAATCAAAGTAAAAAGAGCCTTATCGTGTGTGAAATTAAGGAATTTGTAAAAATCATTTACGTAGATCATTACACTGCACTGAGGAAAAAACCTCATATTTACGCTTTTGAAATTTAGCGCTAATTGCGAAAAGTATGGGCGGATAAAATTCTTATTTGAAAAAGGATTTAACAACTGGCAGGATAGTGAAATATTCCATGGGGATCCTATTTGTGTTGTAAGTTGCCATCAGTTCTTGGCGTCAATCAGAGATAAAACCGGTCTGTTATCTTTTTAGGAACCTAGTTCAAGCTTTGTTAGAGGTCGGCCACGTCTGTCTTTCGAAGAAGCATCATCATACATGCCTGTTACTGTGCACAAAGTTTTAGTTCACGGTATTAATTACATCAAGTATTCAAATGTACCAATTGGAATGTTATGGCCATAGAGTCCTGTCACAAAGTAATTCGGAATAATAGACTGAGGCATACAAGGAAGACGAGTAGAGTTGACTCCAATAGGGATCTAATACATTACCTAATTCTGCAGTCAGAGCCAGACATTTCGATGAACAGTCAAAAAACACTTTTAAGTAGATATGATCTAATTGAAATAAAAGATTTTGTTTTTGTGGAAGAAGAAGGCATCATATCTGATGATGATTTCTGCAATTACATTGAAGATGTAGGCGATGATAATAGTAAATAAGAAATATGCTTTGTATGTCTGAAACTAAAAATATGTTGTTGAACTTCTTAAAATCTGTTTGTTATTAATATAAATTTTTTACTGATATTATAATATTTTGCATGAAGTCGAATAGAATCTTAAATTTTAGTTAATAATATATGGAATTTTTCACTTAGAGGCATATACGGAGGTGGGCGTGTCCTTTAAACTAATTATATAGGGATTATTTGATTTTTTTTACTTCAGGATATATGGGCAGTGGTCGTGTCCTTTGATGTAATTTTACCAAATTCAACATAGTGAGTTAAAATGTATCAAAGACGATCCGTACAAAATTAGTTTCGGTTCGGATTGAAACTTTCGAAAATATTCGATTTTTTTACTTGAGGATATATGGGCAGTGGGCGTGTCCTTTGATGCAATTTTATCAAATTTAACATAGTGAGTTAGAATCTATCAAAGATTATCCGTACAAAATTTGGTTCGATTCGGATTGAAACATTAGAAAATATAAGATTTTTTTACTTCAGGATATATGGGCAGTGGGCGTGTCCTTGGGCCGATTTTTCCAAAACTTAATTTTTTTCTTAGTCTACTTACGTAAACTTTCTGTACCAATGTTTATTTACCTACGATAACTCCTTCTATTTTTGGCCAAATCTTATATGAAATCACGACACTGTGCGTCGTATTCTTCTTCGTAATATTTTTGTTTGTGTTTCTTCGTTGTCGTGCTAAACTACCACCATAAAACAAGCACACACAACAAAGCGTCATATTATTGTTTTTGTTTTTTTTTTTGATACGATGCTAAGCTATTGCAACAAAAAAAGTAAACACAAGAAAGAGATTTACTCCACCGCATCAGTTTTCGTTCGATATTTCGAACACTTGCGTATGAAAAATACTAAGTTCGGACGCGGTGTACCGGCGGTTGCGGTCTATCGGTTCTTATCTCTTGTACCTATTCTCATACCTACCAACTATACCTACGAAATTTTAAAAGATTGGTCGAGCTAATTATCCGATATTCCAGGATTCACAATGAAGTGTCCGCCTTAAAATCGTTCAAAATCATAAAATCATGCGAAATATTTTCGATAACATTTAAATTTTTCGGAATTTTCCACTAAGAATTTTCTATTTTTCCATTCCAAAATCGATTGCTTAAGAATTGCACACAAAATACCATTAAAAAAAATCAGTTTTAATTTTTTTAAATTTCCCGACTTTTCCGGAAGATTTTCCCAAAATTTTCATTCGTAAAAACCTTCTCCTGGCAATTACGAACAACTGAAAAAAGCAAATGGGAATGTGCGTGAGTAAAAAATTTACTCACATGAGCGTGAGTAGCAAAAAAATCTTCGAGCGTAAGCGGTCATTTCAAACACGTGAGCGAGCATGAGCCAAAATCTACTCACATGCCCGTCTCTAATTTCAGCCATTTGGATAAATGTTACGCAAAGCATCCAGGTATAATTAAAGCGTTGAAACGTGAAATTGAAGTTGCCATTGATGAAATTCGACCCGAAACAATCGAAAATGTACTAAAAACTTCTTTGATCGGATGAGGTACTGCCCAGACAACCAAGCCGACCGAAAATCAGCCAGCCGAGCAGATCAGTAAAATTCCGAAAAGGACTTCAAAAACGGAATCAGCAAAATCAAAATTATAGTAAAAATACTTAAATTTGGAAGAAAATGCATTTATATAATTTGTAAACCCTCACCCGACCAAAAAGTGTAACACATAGAAGGAGTCAGTTTAGACCCTAGGTTACTTTGAAATTCGAAAATTCGATTCATGACTTTTAAGTCGTTTGAGTCGTGTCAGTCGTCTGTCTGTCTGTCCGGCTGGTGCGCACGATAACTTTCGAAAGACGCAACCAAATGTTTTGAAATTTTGCACGAGTTAATATTGCCCAAAACTCCGTACGGTATTGCAAATGGGCTACATGGCCCGCCCCTTCTGGTTCCTCCCATACAAATACATCATTCCGCCCACTTTAGAAATCGAGTAATAATTTCAATACACCCAACGGGATCGTACCCAAATTCTGTATTTAGTAAAGCTATATCAGGATAAAGTATTGGAAAAAAAACTTGAAAGTCTACCTCCCATACAAATGTCGCTTTCCGCCAACTTTAGAGATGGAGTAACAATATCAATAAATAAAACGCGATCGTACCCAAATTCCATATTTAGTAAATCTATAACAGGGTAAAGTTTTGGAGAAAAAAATCTGGAAGTCTAGACACGCCCTTCTGGTACCTCCCACACAAATGTACCACTCCGCCAACTTTGGAGATCTAGTAATAATATCAATAAACTCTACACGATCGTGCCCAAGTTCTGCATTTTGTTAAGTTATAACAAGATAAAATTTTGGAGAAAAAAACTGGAGCTCTAGCCGCGCTCTTCTGTTACCTCCCATACAAATGTACCACTCCGCCCGCTTTAGAAATCGAGTAATAATATCGATATACTAGAAAATTTTATAGTTTACTGAGGGTGAGGGTATATGTAAGTCGGGCTGACCGATTGAAACTTTCTTACTGGTTTTATTGTAGAAAGTATAATATAAATATAATTGAAGTGTAGAAAAAACATATATAATATTAGTTTAGTGAATTAGGGGCTGAAAATACAGTTGTTTTCCTATTTCAATATAAAAATCTTCGTTTTTTCATCGGATCTGAGTCGGATTCGAATGTCACACTGGGATTCTTCTTCGTCATATTTTTGATTATGTTCTTCGTTGTAGTGCTAAACCACCACCATAAAAAAGTTACACATAACTAAAAATAATTGTTTGTTCTTTTTTTTCGATGCGATATCAAACTATTCTGGTAAAAGATAACAAAAAATACCAGGTGAAGAGACTGTTCTTTTATGTTAATATATTTCGTCTTCGTGAAATGCCCAACATCTGCTGCTTTCAGTTGCTTTTGCTCACTATGTTGTAATTTTTAGAGACCATGTCGGTCTGCAAATGCACCTTTTTTAAGTACGGCAGTCCGAGTCAGAATGGAGTTTTGACTCGAAATAATTTACTAATATAATGAAATACGTCTATAAAATAAAAATTAAATACAATTTTGGTGAATAATTTTTTTTCTTTCGGTTCCTTTCTGTTATATTATTCTAGAAAATTTTTTATTTGAAAATATTGTATTATTTTTTAAGTTATTAATTTCGTTACGCTAGATCAGGCAAATGGACCACTGTGCGCCGCCGTTTGCACTATAATGGCGTAATTTTCTATGAAAATTCTGGTTAAACTAAGACAATAATCCCTTAAAGATTTCTTTCGCCAAAAAGATTCCAGTTCGGAATCTGAAAGTGATCAAACAAGTGTCAATGTAGAGCCGGATGATATACAATATTATCAAAAAATGATAGAGTCGCAAGATGTGGCTATAAAAAGCATATTGTGCCAAAAAGCGGGTCTGGTGCAAGAATGTTGGAGCTATTTTAGCACCCTATTCGTGGGTAAGAAGGAGGTGATGAAAAATTACAAATTTTGTATACAGTGTTTCGATGAGAAGGTGAAATTTAAAGGGTAAGCAACTATTTGCATTGTGTACCTTAAGTAGTGTAACCTTAAGTTTGGAGTGTAGGTAATCATTTTCGATATAAAAGTGTCATCTTATAGAAAAGTATCGTCATAACGACACTTAAATGCTTTTGATGATTTTTAAATATGGTAAATGATAACCTACACTTTTCACATTCTACATAACCATTCATGCATAATCATTCTCCAAAAAAGTAAATTGCCACTTTGAGCACTTTTCTAATAAAAAAGTGTCTTGTTATACTTTTCCTCTAGAAAAGTATAGTCATAAAGACACTTTAATTGCTTATGGTGACTCTTTTATATGTAAAATTACACTTAACCTACATATAACAATATGTACTTAACAATGTTCATAAAATAAATGTTAAAATTATTAATTAAAAAAACGCAAAAAGTTATGTTAAGTGTGCCATCAAGAGAAAGTCCAGAATATTCTGGATTCAACCACGCAAGGCGAATTGCGGAGATGTGCTGTGTGAACCTGCTGCCATTTAATATAGTGCAACGTCCTGGGTTTCAGAGTTATGTAAAGTACATGGATACAACCGAACTTCTTGATGTGTACCACCTTTATTTTAATAAAAATTAAAGACATTCTTTCAAAACCACATCCACAAATAACAATAGTTTTGGACATGTGGACGGACAAATTTAACAATTATCATACGTTAACGTAAATGTTCACTTTTGCAAAAATACAAAATGTATATTGTGTCACTAAAAACAGAGTGTTTCCCCCATTCTCACACGGCAGATGCTGTCACACAGCCACAAAGTGTTTTTTATGTGATTATTTTAAAATAGCGATTTACATACCTGCAAAACCATCGAGAACCGAAGCCAAGGAATACAATGGCAAATCAACGGCAAATACCTAAATTACCTGGCTTACGCAGACGATATTTGCTTGCTTTCCCATAGGCTGTGTGATCTAAAACGGACAACATTAGATCTCCAGGAAAAGCTGCAACATACGGGTCTTAAAATAAACACCAGCAAAACAAAGACTCTTAGCATAGGAACCGAAACAACAGCTCCATTAAGGGTAGGTGATGAAACCTACAAATATGCTCCAAACTTTTGCTACCTGGGGTGTGAGATTGATGCTGAAGGAGGTTCCGATTTAGATGTAGAGGGCAGAATAAACAAGGCAAGATCGTCGTTCGGTATACTAGCTCCAATATGGCAAAATAACAAAATTAGCCTCCATACAAAACTGCGAATTTTCGAAGCATGTGTGAAGTCTGTTCTGCTGTATGGATGTACAACTTGGAAAGTTACCAGTAGTATTACCAATCGGCTTCAAACTTTTGTCAATCGCTGCCTTAGACGAATACTTCGTATTTTCTGGCCGCGTACCATTTCAAATGCAGAATTGTTGTCGCGATCACGGCAAATGCCACTGGCAACGGAAATTCGTAAGCGTAAGTGGCAGTGGATTGGACATACTCTTCGCCGAAATGATGACAACGTGGCTAAGCAGGCACTTAAATGGAATCCCTTCCATCAGGCAGGTCGTCGGCGTGGAAGACCACGTATAACATGGCGACGCTCCACCGAAAGCGAAATGAGTAACCTCGGCGTATCCTGGAACCAATTAAGATCGATTGCACAAAACCGTGTCCGATGGCGGACGGCTGTAATTGACGCCCTATGCTCCAATGGGAGTTAGAGGAACACATATATATATACCTGCAAAACATCGGTGTTTGCACTACAGTCATGAAAGAGCAGTCAACATAATAAATGCCTGCGTAATTTTGCATATATTGCATTAAAGAAATGTCCACTTACTTTCATCAAGACCAATGAAGCAGAATTCGATATTCCATCTACACCAGATACAGCTCATCGTAGTCAGTATTTCGTTCTCGATATATTCAAACGCTTTAAAGCTTTACTATTAAATCTTATGTATCTATAAAACTTAACAAAAAAAATTGTTTTTTGTATTATTTGATAATAATCAAAATTTCAAGTGAAAAATTAACTTACAAAAATATTTTGCTAACGAAGATAAACGAATACATAATTTAAACCCTCACCCTCAGTAAAACAAAAAAAATTCTATTAATTTGTACGGGAGGTACCAAAGGGGCGTCGCTTAGGCTTGCCAGATGTTTGGGAATAGGCGGGATTTTCCCGACTTCTCGCGAAAATCCCGAGTCCCGAGTATTGAAGTAATTCAGGGAAAAATCCCGACTTTTTAATATTTACTACCTATACTTAGAATAATCAAAGAAATAACATATTTAAGAATGTACAAAAAATACTTTTCTCTAATAAACTAGTTGTTTTGTGCCCTTAACATTTATTCATCACTGAACAGTTTTTTTACAATAGCAATTGATTACACTAGTTTACAGCCATTTTGCTGCAGAGTTCTAAATAATTTTTTTCTATAGATTTCGGCCTCCTAAACACGAATATGAGATTTTCCTCTGATTAGTTTTCAAGATATGAATTTTTAAATTATTTTGCAAATTTTTTATGAGATGTATCAGCTTATTGGAGAATAATTCGTAAACGCATCCAACGATTTGGACAAGAGTGGTCTTCAATTAAAGGTAATGTGCTCCCCTAAAATAGTTCTATGCAAGCTTTTAACATCGGTTGGGTAGTTCTGATGGTAGGAGCAATTAAATTTTAAAAAGCAAATTTTTTTTGTTCAAAAATCACTGATTTTAATTGATAAACAAATTTAAAAAAAAAATTAATCGCAAAAATAAATCCAATTTCATAAATTGAGTATAAAGATTGGACTTTCCCGAGGAAAACAAGCCATCATATATAAAAATTGGGTGATATGAGGGAGAGTTACACGTTTTTAAATAGGACACTACAAATCATAAATTTTTTGATTTTAATCATATCACGGTAGGCTTAGAGCTAAACTTTACGTTGCATGAAAATGATGATAAAAAGTGGAAATGCCACTGTATTATGGGTTGATCATGCATCACGAAAAATTTTAATTTGAAATCCTAGCTGATCATATTTAGAAAATATCGATATTTTTCATTTCTGCCTACTGGACCAAAAGTCTTTTTACTTTTTAAACCACGACAGTTGAAAACTGGACATTTGAGATAAAAGCTGTTTATTTATTATAATAGTACACAAACAGGGATTTATGCATAATCATTGATTATTTTGACATTGCTGCAACCTGGAGATTTAAAGTGCATTTTAAGCCTACATTTTTGAAAAATATCGATATTTTCCATTTTTAAACCATGCTTATATTGCAATTAATAAATATTCCACTTTTCTAATACTGAACAAATTCTTCTTAGGCGGTTACTCGGTTTAAAAATTAAAAATATAAAGTTTTAATATTGGGATTTGGTTCGGCTATAGGGTCTGAATTTAAAGACAAATTTTATGTTGTTTTAAAATAATAGGCTTAAAATGCACTTCCAGCCTCCAAATTTACGCAATGTCAAATTAATCAATGATCATACAAGAATCCCTGTTTGCGTACTTTTATAACAATCAAACAGTTTTTATTTCATTGGTCCGGTTTTTTACTGTTATCGTTTAAAAAGTAAAAAGACTTTTGGTCCAGTCGGCAGAAATGAAAAATATCGATATTTTCTAAAAATAATCAGCTAGGATTTCAAATTAAACATTTTCGTGATGCATATTCAACCCATAATACAGTGTCATTTCCACTTTTTATCGTTATTTTCATGCAATGAAAGTTTAGCTCTAAGCCTACCGTGATATGATTAAAATCAAAAAATTTATGATTTGTAGTGTCCTATTTAAAAACGTGTAACTCTCCCTCTTATCACCCAATTTTTATATATGATGGCTTGTTTTTCTCGGGAAAGTCCAATCTTTATACTCAATTCATGAAATTGGATTTATTTTTGCGATTAATATTTTTTATAAATTTTTTTATCAATTTAAATCAGTGATTTTTGCACAAAAAAAATTGTTTTTTAAACTTTAGTTGCTCCTACCATCAGAACTACCCAACCGATGTTAAAAGCTTGCATAGAACTATTTTAGGGGAGCACATTACCTTTAATTGGAGACCACTCTTGTCCAAATCGTTGGATGCGTTTACGAATTATTCTCCAATAAGCTGATGCATCTCATAAAAAATTTGCAAAATAATTTAAAAATTCATATCTTGAAAACTAATCAGAGGAAAAATTTTTAAATCTCATATTCGTGTTTAGGAGGCCGAAATCTATAGAAAAAAATATTTAGAACTCTGCAGCTGATAAAAAATAAAGATTTGTAAACTGGTGTTATTTAATGAAACATTACGACTTTCAAGATGTCAATTTTTGGACAAATTGCAACAGTTAATCTAAAAGACTTCTTATTGACTTGGGAGAAATTCCAAAAGTTCTACAAATATTGGATGCAGTGGACAATGACATGCTGTACAGCGACTAATGCAGTCTTCGAGCTGTTTATGGAGAATTGCCCAAAGATATACCAAATGACAAAATATGGTCACATTATTTAAAAAAAGTGGCACAGAAAATCACTTGAACTTGTTTAAATTTGTCTCATTTATATTTTCCTTAAGGATAAGTAACCATCATTGTGAAAAAGTATTTAGTATTTTAAACAATTTATACACGAAAGATAGAAACCGAATGTCTTTTGGTCTTATAAAGGCTGAACTAATCATAAGATTGAATATTGATAAAAGCTGTCAGAAATTCCAGTCATTTTTAACAACTAGCGAGGAAGTAACACTAGTCAATTCGGTGAAAAATAACAAAGTATATGTGGCTGAAATAATATTAGCTTATAGTGTATGTATAAGTCAAATCTGTATATTGTTATATTTGAGTTTTTTTCATGAATTACAATAATGGTTCTTATCAGCATGAAACTGCAATGATTTTGTCAATAACATTTCTTAATTAAAAATGTCAAAACCAATACAATACGATCTTTTCATTAGTCCCGACAAATCCCGCTTTTTAGTCTCGGCTTTCCCGACTTTTCGAATTCGGTGACTTCCAATTTTTTCTCCAAAACTTTATCCTGTTATAACTTACCAAAATACAGAATTTGGGCACGATCGCGTTGGACTTACTTATATTTTTACTCCATCTATAAAGTGGGCGGAAAGGTAAATTTTTATGGGAGGTACCAGAAGGGGCGTGGCTAAACTTCCAATTTTTTTTCCAAAACTTTATCCTGTTATAGTTTTGCTAAGTTCAGAATTTGGGTACGATCCGATTGGGTGTATTGATATTATTACTCGATTTCTAAAGTGGGCGGAATGATGTATTTGTATGGGAGGTACCAGAAGGGGCCTGACCATGTAGCCCATTTGCAATACCGTAAGTAGATTTGGGGAAATATTAATTCGTGATCCCTAAGGGTGATGGTATAAACTGACAAAAATTGGTTTATTTCTGACATATAAAGGCATGGAAAATTTATTTATTGAATTAAAAATAAATAATAAAACAAAACAATTATGAACTATTAAACGGGCTGACCAAAGACAGCTGAACACAGACCATTAAAAGAAAATATATATATAGTAGGGCTTTTTTATATCTTCAGCAAGAGTTTAGCTAGAACCTCATTATTTCTTTATTGTTGCTCAAGCACACGGTCGTCGTACTCTTCCCGCTTCTTAAAATGCTTCAACACAACATCCACCAGTTCCTATGAAGTTCCTCTTTTGTTCGCAGCGATGTCGAAAATACCTCGCTGCAGATAGAGCTATTGCTGCAGTCTGGACTGCAATGTTTATCCACTATAACTTCCACTGCTGGGGCTTCCTAATTAGATGTGGAACAGGAAGTATCCTACAATACATATGTACATACATACAGAAATGTTAAAAAAATGTGTAAAACAAAGGATTTCAACTTGCTTCAAAACCCAGCTCCTGAGCAGGTCCACTTGACTATCAAAATCATCCAAATCAGCAGGTTTTGACTACGCAATTTTTTTCCAGTTTGCCAGTGACTACAAAAAATAAAAAGGTTAAATAGCTAAATTTGTTCTTTGTAAATAAGTCTATATTGCTACACACCTCTTTCCACTTAACTGGGGTACGTGTACGTGGGCCCCTTTAGAGCATTCAAATTTTTGGTCACTTCCTCCCACATATCTTGCAATAGGCCGCGCAGGCGTATTTTTTCTAGCCAGCAGCTCTAGATTGCGTTTTACAAGCGCAATATAGCACTGTAGCTGTTCCTGCGATGTCCGCTCAAATTTTCTGCAAACAAATGTATTTTTTTTTGTTGTGTTTATTTAATTCATTTATAGATACATATATTATTAGTACTATAATAAACAATAGATAATTAGTAACAAATTTAATGAAAATACACTGTCCCAAAATCGGGCTCTCAAGTATAATGACAAATATAATTCATTCTATAGATACATTTTGTTTAGAAACAATTGGATATTATTTAATATGTAATGAAAAAATTTTAAGACAAAACATCACATTTGTATCTTTTTATACTGTGTATAAATAAAAACTTAAGTCAACAGGTAAAAGGAAAGAATACATACATTGTTGCAAGAGGCAGTGGCTCCAACGAAAAGTTTACACCGATACCATACCTCACTTTGCGTCGGTTCGTGTTGCGTTGTTTCGAAGTTGCCTCACTGCTGAATTAGCACTATTCACTGTGCGTCGTTAGATGTTTGAATGAGCTTTGTTGTAGGTTCAGACTGATTGATTTTTTTATTGTTTTCCATAAATACATTTAATATTTTATTTTTTTTTAATTGAATTTGTTTTCTTTCGTACGTATATATTGTTTTATAAATTTTTAGCACATTTTTCACTTTGTTTTAATTGATTCCTTTTGTATGAATGTAATTAAATTTTATATTATGTGTTTTTTTTTAATTTTCACTGTGTTCAATTTTCTGTTGAAAAGGTAGTGTTTTAATAATCCTAGAACCTTTCTTCGTCCTTACTTTGTTTGCTCTGGAAACTTGTAATTCACTTTGCGTTGTGTCAATTTGCGTCGTGTTGTTTTGAAACATAACCATGACGCAAAGTGAGGTATTGGTGTACCTGAAAAGAAAAAAGTAAATGTTACAATCATTTCTGTTTATTTGGAAATAAATACGACACATAGTTTACCTGGTCCAACCGTCATTCCATGCCCCAAGTGTTCCTCCTTGTGTATGTAGTCCCAGTCCTAAAGAAAATCAAGGGATTTCTTAAGTTTAGTGCGAGATTTTTTTTTACACGCATTTGAAGTTAATGATTTTTGAACCCTGGCTAACAAGAAAAATTCATTAAAAATGTCATAAAATTATGCTATTTAACCCGGAAAGTTATGGTATCTTACTATTTTTGGGGTCGAGGAATCCATTTTTGACATTTATTTTTATTTTTAAGCGCCACCAGAGGGCGCTTTCGTAAATTTTTTTGGTTTAGATCGAATTTTTTGTCTTTCCACACGATTACAGCCGTAGATTAAGAGCTATCGAGCTGGAATTTGGTATGCGAGCTTCTATCCACCAATCGAATATTGGGTTCTAAGAAAATTCGATCTGAACCAAAAAAATTTACGAAAGCGCCCTCTGTTGGCGCTTAAAAATAAAAATAAATGTCAAAAATGGATTCCTCGACCCCTAAAACAGTAAGATACCACTTCTTTCCGGGATAAATAGCACTAATTTATGACATTTTTAATGAATTTTTCTTGTTAGCCAGCGTTCAAAAATCACCAACTTCAAATGCGTGTAAAAAAAAATCTCGCACTAAACTAAAGAAATCCCTTGAGGGTTTTGTTATACATAATGTCAACTTTCATTTCCTTTTGGTTTCATCCCATTCCGATTCCAAAAGTTCAATTTTGTGTCACAGTGTAATCAGTGTTTTAAAATTATAAAGTGTAAGTGCCAAAGGTGTTAAGTAATTTGGCCAATTAGTAATTTTTTTTTACAATTAGAAAACGACCGCTAGCAGATAGATATCCTATAGCCCAAAGTAACCGGAGAAATTGATTTAAAACAAAAATAACTGGCAGACAGAAGTAAGTTCCTGGAACGAAGTGCTTGTTTATTCAAGTTGCTACAGTGTTGTTTGTGTATATTTTGTTTGTAGGCCGACTGCTGGTAAAACAGGCTGTGGAAATTTATATGGTCACCTCCAGCCTGTTGGAAACGGAAGTTTTAAAGGCAAAACACTGTTTGACAGCAAGGGGCAGGACACAATCGCACGGGCACCTGATAGGGAGATAATAAATTTCACCAGAAGTCATCAATTCGAACAAGTAAACAATCTGTACTCACCAAATATCAGGTACTGTGGTCGTAGTCCGTAGTTTTACAATATCCATAAGGGTCGAACAAAAAAAAAGGCGAGGAACATAAAAAGTAGCGGGAAATCCAACATCCCGGCTCCAAAAATCCCGCAATTGTGTGGAGATTTGATGCCCAAATAAGACCCTTATGAGACAAACCGCGCTGGAGAGAAAAATCACGCCTGGGGAAAAAAATATACCGAAAATTACAAAATTAGAACAACTAAATTCGAAAAAAGAAAATTATTAATATTTAAACATAAAGACCTGAAAAAAAATATAAAAAAAAAATAGAAAATTCCTGAAAAGAAAATAAGATATAAAAACAAGAAAACCTGAAAAAAAAGAACAAAATATTAGAAATTAAGTAAAAATCAATGATAAGCGTTAGTGTTAAGTTTTTGTGTTAGTTAAGTGTAAAAATTGTGAGGATTAAGGTACCAAAAGGGAAGCCATTTCATGAGATTCCTTCTGCGAGTGTAAAAAGAATGAAAAGTGAAATTTTTAATACTGCGAAAGTGGCAGAAAAACCAGTTTAAGTGAGCTCATTTAGGCAGGTTAGGAAGCTTTACAAAAACAGTGGGTTAATTGACCAATTAAGCAATTCAGTCTTTTTGTGTTCAAGGGAGTGGGCCGTAAATTTGTGCCAAGCTTAGAAATAACGGTCTTTTTGGTATTTTAATTCAGTGTCCGGTTTTATATGTTTTAGGGTTAAGTGAACAGAATTATGAACCGCCAAAATTAGGCGTCAATTATTTTTTTTTGTTACATTTAAATTTAGACTTGGTCCATAAGATTACAAAACAATTTTTAACAGGCCGGTAAGGTCTAATAAAATTTAAATTATCGATTTTTAATTATAATTTTGAACAAAAATAACAAAAAAATATATAGGTTTAAGGCTAGTTTTAGGAATTTTTATATTTAAACTGTTATATTGCAAAATAAATAATATGTGAATATTTTGTATTGTTAAAAAAAAAATGTTTATGTGTTAATACCGTTAAAAGAGGGGGGATAATTCGTGTCATGGTAGGGAAAGAGATAATCTGTGTGTTTGTGTGGTATTGTGGGGTCTTCATAAATATGTGTTTTGGCGCGTGAAGATCATGGTAGGGCGGGCGACGATGGGAACAGACACCAAGAGTTCCTGATTTTGTTAGTGTTCGTCTTTTAATTAGTTTTTTTGTTTTTTTATTTACCCTAATTGATGTTCGTCTCCGGTCTAGAGTCAGGCGGGATGGAACCCTTCCCAGAGTTGTATCTGTGAGCTGCCGGGAAGCCGACTCTAGCGCCAGTAAGGAGAGCCGTAACAACATAAGCAATATGGAACCGCTAATCACTACTCAACCACCAAAATTTTTACAGCATTTTCGAAGTTGCTATATCTTTGTTTGATATGCTTTGATTGTGTCTAATATCGTTGCTATTGTATGATGTGATTTGTATCGATTTATCATTTGCACGTCTGTATATATGGTATAATACGGGAACACCATTTTCGTTCTGAACATAATTGTGAGTATCTAGATATATAAAGGCTTCAGGAGGCATAAACCCGTTTATTATAGCTCTTTCCAAGTATTCCTCATTTGTGTAGTATCGTGCTTTAATTAAATTATTTTCTATATTTGATGTGCACCTTAAAATATGATTTCTAATTAAATTTATAATAAAATTGTCAATTCTTATTATATTTGCTTTGTTATAAAGTTGCTTATTTGAAATATATTTTTTGTAGTCGCTTTGTGGGGATCTATATAGTGCTGTGTACGCTCTTAAACATTTCCTTTCAAATATTCTAATTTTTTCCATGTAAGATGACGATATGTTTTGCAAACAAATGTATTTAATACATAAATATACGGATAAATATCTAAAAAAAATACAAATATACTTTTCGTTCTGTTGTGTTTCCATGTTTTGTTTGTCAAAGTCATAAACCAGCTGGGAATTGTCAATAATTTTTAATTTCACCACAAGGTGAACTTTTTCTTGTTACGAAGTTGCCAGAATTCTAGTAACAAGTAAAATTGTAACGTTTATGGTGACAAATTATTGTATCCAAATTGTTAAAATAGGGCCGCTATACTGCGAATTTGCTGTCGACAACATCAAAGGGGCCGGCAATGAAAGAATTTTTTTTATTTTTGAGATGACTGGAGCCAGGAGTTGAACCTGGGATCTCCCGCATGGTAGTCGCGTGTTCTAACCATCATGCCACGGCCGGTTCCGAATAATTATCTTTACCTTGTGCATTAAGTACCATCTGTACTGATACGGGAAATTGGACCTTGTTTAAATCAACTATTCCAATTACAACAATAAAAACCCATCATATCTTCTCAGATTCGCGTTGCATAGAATCGTATTGAAATTTTTGACAGGCTTTTCAACGGAGAGAGAGAAAGGAGGTAGTGATGAGTAAGCACGATTTGCGTCAGATTTTTTTATACTTTTTATCTCTATTTATGTTAACAGAATATCTCTCATAAGTATCACAAAGACCAGGGTGTTGAATATATATATAACAGAGGTCTGTAAAAAGACATTATCGGTGTATGGCTTATGATCATGTTGCAGCTGAGACAACGATATAGCGGAATACAACCACTTTTGTAAATCGGCAGATGACGTCTTTAATACCGTTTTTCTTTAAGAAGTTCGCAATAATATGCGTAGCAGCAAAGAAAAATACCAGTACAGAAATTTCAATCAGATAAACTGACTGATAAATACCATCACCCACTATAAGATATTGTTTGTCTTGAGTTATTGAAATTAACCGATTTGTAATAAAAATTACTTATGTATGTATTATTCGGTATATGCTTGCTTGTGGAGGGTAAACGGTTGTAGGTTGGACTTTCGGTCATAATAATAGTGGTCTAGAGACATGTAGCAAAACAGTAAAAGTTTGACTTATTTATTATCGAGGTACCGTAAGGGGCAGTTCAAAGTGTCCGAAGTTTTTTTTTTTTTTTTGTAAATTAACGTTCAAATAACAAAAATTTGGCTCAATTCAGTGGATATACAAAAATATATGCATGAAAAAGGAGCAATTCCGGTTCTTTATATGGGAGGTACCAGAAGGGGTGTGTCAAATAGTTAGGGTTTTCGCCCATATACAAGACAAATCAACTGACCAAATTTCATTATCCCGCAGGTGCCCGTTTGGAAGTTATGGGAGAAATATTAACGTACAACTTACGCAAATTCTGATTGAATTCAGTGTACTTGTAAAAAAAATATATGTAACACTATGGGGTTAAATTCGGCCATTTGTAAGGGGTGTGTCAAATATTTAAGTTTGCTAGGGTTTTGAATCCTATCACAATATAAATTTATCGACTAATTTTCATTACCCCCAAGTGTCTGTTTAGAAGTTATGGGTGAAATATTCATTTTCCAAAAATAGGTAATTTTGTATGGGAGGTTCCAGGAGGCGTGAACCGATATAGTCCATATTCATTCCTGAGTCCAATTTTGATAAGCGAACATCATACGCAAAATTTGAGTTTACTTACAAAAAAGATATGTATGTAAAACTATGAGGGTCAATTCGGTCATTTGTATGGGAGGTACCAGAAGAGGTGAGGTAAAGGTTTCGGTTTTCATAGGGTTTGTATACTCTTGCAAGATAAATAATCTGACAAAATTTAAATATCCCCTGTGGTCTGTTTGCCAGCTATGGAAGAAATATTAATTACCCAAAAATAGGTAATTTTGTATGGGAGGTACCAGAAGGGGTGGGACTCTTCTGCCCATTTACAATCCCATAAGTTTGTTTCGAAAAATATTAATACTGGTAAATTTCCATTCCGATCTGTTAAGGTTTACTCGTGTTATCCTTCTGACCAGCCAGCCAGACAACGGACATAGCATAATCGTCTTAAAAAGTTCTGAAACGAATTTTTTCTAAAGATACTTGGGGTCTAACTCGTCTCCTTTAATGTGTTACACTTTTTTTCGTATCAAATGATATATACCCTCATCCCTAAGGGTAATGGTATAATTAATGTTTTAATCACATTTTTGCAGCGTATTTTGCAGTCGCTATAGATGCATTTTTGTAAATGAAATTGTACCAACTAATACATATTAGAGCTGTCCGAACTGATGCTGTTGTAAAACTGACCCACACACTCTTTGTATTCGGAACAACGTCAGCACAATTGTTCATTTGTGAACCCAACAGTCCGGCATATTCCAACTTGTCTGATTTTCTGTCCGTTGCTCTTTCCGCATCTGTGTATAAAAATTTTAAGCGGTATGGTGATTTGACGCTGGGAGCAAACTTGCTTATCTTTATGGCAAATCTATGATATGTTACAGTAAAACTAAGAAGCAACGAAAACTAATTTTAACTGCGCATTTCATTGTTTTCCGTTGACTACAATGTCGACACTACCAACCGTTTGCTGCTGAGCCAATTTTAAGATTTTTAAAGTGTTTGTAGAATGCAGTCTAGTACTATTTGTCTCTTCATCCACATAAAACAACGAACATGACTGAAGTCTAAATGTATATGTGTTTTGAGTATGTTACGGATTTGTTGCACCTGTGGACTAACAAAATTCCAGGAGGTGCGATGTATCATCAGCCACAATAACAATTTAATCTGGATATGAAATCAGTTGGTATTAAATTATACTACGTTCAAGTTTTTAATTTAACAACTAGAGAAGGGATTTTTGCTCATTTTATCATTTAGTTGGATCTTTTCATAATTAAGACCATGACCAGTAAGTTTAATACTATGAGTACACCTACAAGAAATATCGAACAAAATATTTTGTCGTTAAGTAGTAGAACATATTATATCATATTAACGTTTAAAAACATCATTTGGCCCGTTTGAAGTAACTATGTCGTATTATCATAAATCTAAACTGCAAGCAGGAGTTGGTGGCGGCAATAACATATAATTATAATACGGTAGTTTTGGAGGGATTCGAATGCATTTTGAAAGCAGGAAACATAAATCCATTGGTGTTAGCAAGACAAAAATATCGACGGGGATTATTGCTTATGGTTATGCTTCATTTTAATTTTTATATTTTGAACGAGAAGAGAGGGAAGAATTACAGAAACTTCAGTCAAATGCACTTACATACATAGTTAATTTAATTTGGATTATTAAAAACATCTTCTGTGCAAATTTAATATGTAGTTGACATTATAATATTTGATGGAAAAGTTTTTAGGAAAAGCAGGTTTGGAACAACACCATAAATAAAACAAAGTTGAAAAATGAGGCGAAATTTGAAAGCGATATATACTAGAAAATGTATTTTTTTTCCTGGAGAAAAGATGTTACATATCGTGGGTATGCAGTAAAAACTGAACAAGTCTATATCACTTCAGTAGGAGATAAATGCGTATAAATTTGAATATCATTCAACTAATCAAACATATCAGTTTGAATGTTTTTTTGCTGTTCGTTAGTAGAGGGTACAATTGTCCATTACATTGTGTTAAAATAGTGGATTTAGACACGATCTATTTGCTTATTGAAATCTGAAAATTACCGAATCCACAAACGTGTTTTACTTGTACAAGAAAATCTGACCAAGTCCCTTTATATTTTCATTAGTTTATAAAAAAAAAAATACAATGGTAAATTTTAAATACAGATTCATGTTGCACTCAGCAGCACCTATCAGGTATCATTTAACCAAGTCGCGATTTTGTTGTACATAGTAAGCAAACTGTTACAAAGCTGTCAATGTAGTTTTCAATGAGGAATTCGTCCGGTTGGACTTTGATCAATACAATTACGTACGATGACTACAACACTTTTTTAGCCTTCTACCCTAAAAGGGGGAGTTTGTACGGAAGGTGGGAGATGTATACGTCCGATATTGCTCATATTACAACGTAAGCTCCTATTATAGGTTTAAAGCTTGAATATCAAATTTCAGCTCGCTATTTCCTAACCTACGACTTAAATCGCTGGGGCAATTAGGCGGACACCCCAAAAAAGTAGAGTTTGAATGGGAGGTGGAAGTAGTTTTTGACCGACATTGCTTATCTTAGAAAGTATCCTCCACTTAGAGATTGAATCTTGCGTACAAAATGTCCCGACTTCTCGCGAAAATCCCGAGTATTGAAGTAATTCAGAGAAAAATCCCGACTTTTTAATATTTACTACCTATACATAGAATAATCAAAGAAACATCATATTAAAGAAGGTACAAAAAAATACTTTTCTGTTATGAACTATTTGTGTGCACCTAACATTTTTTTATCACTGGTATTAATCTCTATCCCATCCCTATCAATTGTCTATCATCTGATTTTACCACAGATGTTTATAACAGCATTTAATCTGAAAGACCACTATTGACTTGGAAGAAATTCTCAAAGTTCTACAAATATCAGATGCTGTGGACAATGCCATGTTGTACAGTAGGGTGGGTCGATAAAAAAAGTTGTGCCGGTCACCCCCTAGAATGAAAGATAATTTAAAAACGAATTCAAAAAAAATTCTGTAACTTTTTTGTTTATGAATAAAAATATATACGGTAAAAGAGAAAATATCATGGAATTTAAAAAACTTTTTTATCGTTGCAAAAAAAATTTTACTTAGGGGGGGTAAAAACCGATTCCGGTAGAAACTTCTAGAACTTGACGTCGGAGTCAAAAGTGATCAGAAAAGAAAATGTAGCTGTTGTCAGTCCAAAAACATTGATATGTCACACATTACGATCGGATTATAAATGGAGACACAGGAAACAAAAAACCCAATGCGCGGGGTCAAGGGGCGTGGCAAAAAAAAAAAAATTTTTTTTGAATTCGTTTTTAAATTATCTTTCATTCTAGTGGGTGACTGGCAAAACTTATTTTATTTGTATGAAGTGCGACCCACCTTATTGTACAGCGACTACTGCAGTCTTCGAACTGTTTAAGGTGAATTGCTTAAAGATATACCAAATGACAAAATATGGTCACATTTTTACCAAATGTGGCAAAGAAAATCACTTGAATTTGTGTAAATTGATCTCATTTATATTTTTTTAGCATTTGAGATATAACACGATATATTATCTATATGATTTGATTTCGGAATCACCTGGCAAAGAACGTCACTTCTAAGAAATCAAGAAACGGAGATACAAAACGAAAAATCTTTTTATCTTAAAAAAAGGATCAGCTAGGATTTCGATTCAAGTGGATTTTTAATGTACAATGAATGGACTCCCAACAAAACCCAATTTACCGTTTTGGTTGCCATTTTAGGTCAACCCATTCGTCATTCAGGCGAGGAGTGAAGTAACGCTTATTGTGAAAACGTATTTAGTATTTTAAACAATTTATACACGAAAGGTAGAAACCGAATGTATTTTGATGTTATAAAGTCTGAACTAATCGTAAGATTCAATATTGATAAGAGCTGTCAAGAATTCCAGTCATTTTTAACAACTGACGAGGGAGTACAACCAGTCAATTCGGTTAAAAATAACAGAAAGTATAAAATAATATTAGTATGTATGTTTGAGTTTTTTTTAATCCATTATAACAATGGTTATCAGCATGAAACTGCAATGAATTTTTAAATAATATTTCTTAATAAAAAATGTCAATACAATACAATATAATCTTTACATTTGTCCCGACAAATTCCGCTTTTTAGTCTCGGTTTTCCCGACTTTTCGAATTTGTTGCCTTGTAACCCTACCTGCCACGGTCGGTCACTTAACCTGCATGTACCAAAAACAAATCTCCTGATCGTTCAGCTGGTGAATACACTAGTATGTAACATAATAAGTCAAATAAATATTAACTTAAACCACTATTCTTCACTAAACATATGCAGACCCACGTTTAGAGATTATGTTTATGAGTAAGATAATTTTTATACCATCACCCGTAGGGATGAAGGTATATATCATTTGATACGACCCAAAAGTGTAACACATAGAAGGAGTCACTTTAGACCCTAGGTTTCTTTGAACCAAATTTGATTCATGACTTTTTAAGTCGTTTGAGCCATGTCCGTCTGTCTGTCTGTCTGTCTGTCTGTCTGTCTGTCTGTCTGTCTGTCTGTCTGTCGGGTGGCTGTCCGGCTGGTTCGCATGATAACTTTCGAAAGACGCAACCAAATGTTTCGAAATTTTGCACGAGTTATTATTTTCTCAAAACTACTTACGGTATTGCAAATGGGCTACATGGCCCCGCCCCTTCTGGTACCTCCCATACAAATACATCATTCCGCCCACTTTAGAAATCGAGTAATAATATCAATACACCCTACGGAATCGTCCCCAAATTCTGTATTTAGTAAAGCTATAACAGGATAAAGTTTTGGAAAAATTTTTGAAAGCCTAGCTACGCCCCTTCTGGTACCTCCCATACAAATCTACCTTTCCGCCCACTATAGAGATGGAGAAATAATATCAATAAATTAAACGTAATCGTACCCAAATTCTATTTTGAGTAAAGCTATAACAAGATAAAGTTTTAGAGAAAAAAATTGGAAGTCTATTCACGCCCCATCTGGTACCTCCCATACACATCTGGTACCGCCCACTTTAGAAATCGATTAATATTATTTAAAGACCTAACGCGATCGTGCCCAAATTCTGTATTTGGTAAAGTTTAAGCAGGATAAAGTTTTGGAGAAAAAATCTGGAAGTCTAGACACGCCCCTTCTGGTACCTCCCATACAAATGTACCTTTCCGCCCACTTTTGGGATGTAGTAATAATATCAGTACACCCAACGCAATCGTGTGCAAATTCTGTATTTAGTAAAGCTATAACAGGATAAAGTTATGGAGAATAAATCTGGAGCCTAAACACACCCCTTCACGTACCTCCCATATAAATGTACCACTACTCCGCCCAATTTCGAAATCGAGTAATAATATCAATAAAATAGAAAATTATTTGTTTTACTGAGGGTAAGGGTAAATGTAAGTCGGGTTGCCCGACTGAAACTTTCTAACTGGTTTTAATTACAAATCGATTATTTTCAATAACTCAAGACTTAAACAATATATTATATTGGGTGATGGTATTTAT
The DNA here is from genome assembly GCA_964034835.1 of Muscina levida. Taxonomy (NCBI): domain Eukaryota; kingdom Metazoa; phylum Arthropoda; class Insecta; order Diptera; family Muscidae; genus Muscina; species Muscina levida. Next base: position 89,601,443 of record OZ035883.1, on the reverse strand, counting down.
CAGTCAGTTTAACTGACTGAAATTTCTGTACTGGTTTTTAATTAAAATAGAAATTCTATTACTCTAAAAGATATGTATATAAATATGCTGTACAAGTTGCGATAATAGAGGTCTGAAAAAGTATGGCCACTTAAAGGAATATTGTTCGTCTGTTTCATAAAAAAACTGAGAACAAATGTAATACTAATTAGTGAACAAAACATGAAGAGCAGCAGATTTATCAACCTGAATGAGCGCAGTGCATGCATTTAAAGCATTGTGTATTTATAGCACGTTGTACCAAATTTGTACGTTTGTTCATATGTATTTTTTTGAGGTTCTCTCGTGTTTCCAACAGTTCAAGAGACACACAAATACTTATTGGCATATGGTTAAAGTGATGACAACTGTTATTAGATATCTCAATTACACGTTTACTATTAAACCAGTAAGAAAGTTTCAGTCGGGCAACCCGACTTACATATACCCTCACCCTCAGTAAAACAAAAATTTATCTATTATATTGATATTACTAGTTGCCCGGGCAGACTTCGTCCTGCCTAAAGAAGTATTGACTTAAATGTAACTTTTATGGGTGAAATAAATCTTTGTTTTGTGTTAGTTTCTTTTGATATTCTCATAGAAATTTAGTAGAAATTTTTGAGTTATATTAAAGGATTAATATATTTTTAATGTCATAAATGAATTGCAATGCTTTTGATAATTAAACGAGTGTACATATGTTATTCAGTGGGTACTTCTACACGTGAACATGCAACATAAAGCTGTTCATGGGAAAAAAAATTGATTTTCAAATTTAAGCCGCAAACTTGAATAGGCTATCCTTCAGCATTACTGATTGTCATCGCAAATTCTAACCGAACTGGCAACTGTAATCAGTTGAATCAAACGGCAAATCCGTGGGTAACATTGGAATACATAGTAGCTATACATCAGATCCCTTATATTTTCTGGTTAAATTAATTTAAAAAGGATAATTTAATCCAGTATTGCTTCTTAACTCCTATAATGCGCCATCAAGGGGTTTCAGCGATTTTTTGTGTGTACACTCATTCCTCATTATGAATTGACATGTTTGCAACATTTTTTATCTTGATATCCCATTGGCGGTTCTCAGAAACTTGTAATTTATTGCGCCATTCTGCAACGTCAAAAAGGGTTTACAGTAGCCAAAGCGATTCGTTTTGTGATCAAACATTTTCCAAAATCAACAATATCAAAACCCATGGGTACATCAAGGAAATAAAATCCTCCACACTCATTCGTAATTTCTGAGAAATATTTCAATTCATGAGTATTCGATTTATTTTCTGCCGTAGATCTCGGTCACATACACCACTGATCTTAAATAATTCCATAGTTGCACGAATGGTGCAACAGTCCCCAGCTATTGCTATTGGAAAACAGAATTGGGCAGGGCCACCCATTTTTGGCTTGATCACGCATATTGGCATTTTTTCCACACCCTATTTCAAATCCCAACGCTTTTCTTTAGAATACGTATATTGATCTCAATTGAATAAAGACCAAATTTCATGACAATACGTAATTTTACGTCCAATAGTCGGGGTCACACCTAATGATCTAGTACTTCAGATATCGCACTTTTACAAATTAGGTTCTATAGGCAGGGCCATTCCTACTAATCTAGTACTTCAGATGCCGCACTTTAACAAATTAGGTTCTGTGGGCGGGCCACGCCTAACATCTTATCCCGCTAGTTTTTGACTTGATCATATTGCATCCACTAATGATTTAAAGCATTGGTGTTCATTTCATAGAACAATTGTTCCCGCTCAACTCACATGTATGCTTACTCTCTTGCTTTCAGTCGTCACTGAAACAGCGACGAATGAACATGTGCAGCGGGTGTATGCCGATGTTTTTTTTAATGCACAAAAAAAACACAACTATTAATAATTAAATTTTTAAACTATTTTATATAGAATCAAAAAAGGTATCTAATGTATATTTGTATATATTATGTTAATGTTTACGCATTAAAACTGCTCTTTACCCATTTAACATTTCTCACAGTGAAATTCTCTTTTTCTCACCAACACAATTACATTTTCACTTTTGAACAGCACTGATTTAAAGTCACTACTTTTAATAGTCGGGCGTCGGGAGTGTGATGCAAGGTAAAGCATCTGATCGGTTTAACTTGGCAAATCCAGAGTGATCCTTGCCAATTGCACTTCAAGTCTACCCACAGAGCTCCGTATTCGTGGTTCTACTGCGGACGGAGTACTTCCATGTGGTGACGCTTGGAAACGTGGCTTTGACACCCGTCAGAGCACAGCTGTGAGGGGCGGAACTTAAAACCCAGGCACGTCGGCTCAGAGTGAGCGGTACCCTGGTCAGCGTCTGACCTAGAACGGGCGGTTGTAATAAAATCCGGGCAGGAGGAGAAAACTGCGACGTGGTGCGCTGGGTTTGCAACCCGCCACTGACGTTTAAACTATTGCAATGAAAAGAATTGTAATAGTACGCCAGATATTGAATTATTGTTAATGGGGTGGAATGGGTTGGCCACACCTCAAGAACTTCGGTTGAAAGCTGCAGCATCTAGTAAGTTTCAAACAAAATCAATTTAAATTGTATATATACATGAATATACCATTTGTCGGTGCCACTTGAAAATTTAAAAATTGACAAAATAAACATTGACATACTATGTATGTATTTAAATTTTTAAAATTTCAAAATACTGTAAAAGGTTTATATGGGGAAATTAGTTAATCGACTTCATGAATGGACCAATTGTGTCTAAAGCATTGTTTAAGTAGCCTATAACCATCCTCGAAAGATTGCCTTTCTAATAAATCCGGTTTGTTGCACATCGGTTCGGTAGTTTTCAAGTCTATAGTAGAGATGGGCACGTGAGTGATTTTGACTCACGTTCACGCACGCTCACGTGATTGAAATGGTCACTCACGCACGCTCACGTTCGAAGATTTTTTCGCTACTCACGTTCACGCACGCTCACGTGAGTAAATTTTGTACTCACGCACATTCACGTGAGCGTGAATCACGACTATCACGCCAAATAAAAAGTAAATTTTTTTTATTGATTTTATAATTATTTGCCTTCTGTTATATAGTTAATTTTAATTTTTGAAAATATAGTAGATTAATATGAAAATAAATAAATTTTTGAATACATAACATCAAAATAAAATATTATAATTTTATAGAAAATGTTTGAATGACGTGCACGACACACATGCTATTAGACAGTTTTTTTGGTACGACATCACACATGTCTAAGTCCATGAGTGCCTGTGTAACTGATATTCCAAATTAAAAAGCATATTCACTTGGTCTTCTAAGTTATTTAACAAATTATTCACGAATTCGTGAGTATGTCCCATATTCGTTTTTCGGACAAGTTTTAATAAACTTTATAAATGTAAATATTTCAAAATTAAGGCTTTGTGGGAAAGTTGAAGTTTTGGATATATATATATTTTCGATATCTGATGACGGATCGAGATAACATATACATTAGGGAGGTCGGAAGTTATAAGGGGAAAGAATTCCAGAATTTTGTCGGTCCACACCCCAAAAATTATAAGTCTTTGCAGATTTTAGGATAACCAAAGTTTGAGCGCAATTGGGATATGTAAACCAGTGCCGTTTTGGGCTTACAGCTTTTAAGCTCCTGTAGCCTAGTTAGTGGACTAACGACTAGTCTAATTTGATCAAACATAAATCCGAAATTTACGAAATCATAAACGATTTCTCTGCAGAATCAACAGTTTCGCAGTTATAAATAAATTTATGAAAACAAATTAAAATTTGCCTTAAAAATTCAAAACCAACAACAGTTTCGAAAAATATAGGTTATTTCCATTCAACACAGTTGTCAGTAATATATCAGAGCAAATCTAGCAAAATTTGGTTCAATTTTAAAAAATTCAAGTCGTTTTCTTTTCAGGATAAGGGAGGTGGGCGTGTACTTGGGCCGATTTTCACAAAATTTTGTTTTGATCTTTCCTGTATATAAAAGCAATTTGTACTAATTTCCCTTTTTATACCATCACCCTTAGGGATGATGTAACGCATTAAAGGAGACGAGTTAGTATCTCCAAGTATCTTAAGACCAAATTCGTTGCAGGACTTTTTAAGACGATTGAGCTATGTCCGTCTGTCTGGCTGGCAGGTGGGCAGGATAACTCGAGTAAAACTTAACGGATTGGTATGAAGATTTACCAGTATTAATATTTTTCAAAACGAACTTATGGGATTGTAAATGGGCAGAATAGCCCCACCCCATACAAAATTACCTATTTTTGGATAATTACTATTTCTTTCATAACTCCCAAACGCATAGCCGGAGTATATTTAAATTTGGTCAGTTTATTTATCATGCAATAGTAGACAAATCCTAAGAACACCGAAATCCTTACCACACCCCTTCTGGTACCTCCCATACAAATGACCGAATTGACTCTCATAGTTTTACATGCATATCTTTTTTGTAAGTAAACTGAATTCACTCGAATTTTGCGTATGATGTTCGTTTATGACCGGCGGTGGCATAGTGGTTAGAACACGCGATTACCATGCGGGAGATCACAGGTTCAACTCCTGGCTCCAGTCATCTTAAAAGAAAAAAAATAAATAAATTTTTCTATCATTGTCGGCTCCCCTCGAAAGTTGCGACAGCAACTTCGCGGTATTAGTGTCGAGTCAATCGGCGTGTCTAGTAATAGCTTCTCAAACAGTGACGTTTGCATTCGTCGATAAACAAGTAGATGCCGTTGGTTAATTCACAACAACGCGAGAAGCTAACCCATACCTCATTCATGGGGTGGAAAGGGAAATTAAGATTTTTTTAAGTTCGTTTATGAAACTTAGACTCAGGAATGAATATGGACTATATCGGTTCACGCATTCTGGCACCTCCCATACAAAATGACCTATTTTTGGAAAATTAATATTTCTCCCATAACTTCCAAACGGACACTTTGGGGGTAATGATAATTGGTCGATTAATTTATATTGCAATAGGAATCGAAACCTCAGGAGCCCTAACTATTTGACACACCCCTTCTGGTACCTTCCATATAAATAATCGATTTGCTTCTTTTCATACATATCATTTTGTAAATACACTGAATTCAGACAAGTTTTGCAAAGGTAAGCGTTCATTGAACGTTGATTTACGAAAAAAAAAGCAGACACGTTGTGCTGGCCCTAATTGTACCTTATATACAAGTAAGACAATTTTTTACGGTTTTGCTCAACAAGCAGCCAAAAAATAATATTTAAGTAATTTTATTTTAATTAAAAGTCTATTAATTTCAATAACTTAAAACTGAAACAGTATCGTATATTGGGTGATGGTATTTATCAGTCAATTTACCTGACTGAAATTTCTGTACTATTTTAATTTTGGCCTCCGTTTGTATGAAAAAACGACACTGTGTTTTCATATTTTCATGAAATAACCTTTTCGTTATTACTTACTTTTATTAATTCTAAGAATCATACAAAGTCATCAACGTTTTTTGTAAAGAGTTTTGTAAATATCCTCAAATAAATTTTTAAAATCATTCAGTACGATTGTCCATATACACTGTATCAAAAATCAACATTTTTGTCAAATAAGATACCTCCACTTAGTTGTGAATTAAAGCGAAACGCATTCATCGATTTTCATGATATATGTCTCATTTTGTTCATTAGTTATGTGCATTACGGTAACGTAGTAGGACTTTAAAATTTATTATTTTTTAAATATAAAAAAAATTAATTTTTTAGACAATTTTTTTATATTTTAAAAAAATTTTATAACTACGAAACTGTTCATTATGCAGAGAAATTACTTATGAACAGGAATATTAATTCCTTAATTTCGAATATTTGTTTTATCAAAATTAGACTAGTCGTTCTTGAGTTATGCCCACCAAACTTTAAGCTCAAAGCGGTATATGTTAACATACTCCAATCGTGCTGGCTATCCTAAAATCTGCAGAGACATCATTTTTGGGGGTGGCACCGACAAAAATCCATATTTATATTATATATACTTTATTTCGTTGTAAAATTCATTGAAAAAGGCTTCCAACAGTTCATATAAAACTTAATTTATTACCTAATTATATGCTGTAAATTCTATGAACCATAACTATTTTTTTTCTTTGCGTGAGTGGCGTGAGTAACGTGATTCACGCACGCTCATGCACGAAGATTTTTTTGGCACTCACGTTCATGCACGCTCACGTGAGCGAATTTCCAACTTACTCACATTCACGCGTGAATCACGCGTGATTCACGCCAATCACGTGCCGAGTGCCCATCTCTAGTCTATAGCGGTCATACGTAGAAACAAATATTCACTTCTATATATATATAGATTGCTCGATTTTAAAGTGGGCGAAATAATGTATTTGTATGGGAGGTACCAGAAGGGGCCATATATCCCATTTGCAATACCGTAAGTAGTTTTGGGGAAATATTAACTCGCGCAAAATTTCAAAACATTTGGTTGCGTCTTTCGAAAGTTATCGTACGCACCAACCGGACAGCCAGACAGACAGACGGACATGGCTCAAACGACTTAAAAAGTCATAAATCGAATTTGATTCAAAGAAACCTAGGGTCTTGAGTGACTCCTTCTATGTGTTACACTTTTGGGTCATATCAACACGTAGGGTAAAATTTGATGTTCTGTGTTTTTAATAAACATTCATATGTGCGGTTTTTTTCTTTTAAAAAAACATAATTTCTCTTAACACCCCATGTATAAGGTACGGTTTCATACAAGATTTTTTTTTAAGTTGTGCTTTTACTTTGAGTGCTGTTTTTAGGGGCTAAATAGATTTTCGACAAGCTATGGTGGGGTTTTCAGATAAAAAAAAAAACTTAATATCCCTTTACACCCCATAAATAAAGTATGGGATAGTTCCTCGCGTTGTTGTAAATTAACACGCTTTCTATTTTTAGATTCACAACTAACGGCATCTACTTGTTTATCGACGAATGCAAACGTCACTGTTTGAGAAGGTCTTACTAGACACGCAGATTGACACTAATACTGCGAAGTTGCTGTCGACAACATACGAGGGAAGCCGACAATGAAAGAAAAATTTATTTTTTTTTCTTTTAAGATGACTGGAGCCAGTAGTTGAACCTGTGATCTCCCGCATGGTAGTCGCGTGTTCTAACCTCTTTGCCACGGCCTGGTTTTCAGATAAGCTTGACTTATTTAAAACAACTCTGTCGAAGACAGCTTATCCGAAAATCCAACTATATTCTTCGAAAATCGATGTCTTCGAAAATCGATGAGCTCATAAAGCCACACAAATCAGATCTGGTAGTACAATTTTACATTATAATTTTCCCGTATGTCAATTTTTGTCATCAAAAGAAATAGATACTGTGTTTAGAACTACGATGAAATGAAATGGGGATGAACAGAGAGCCGAAACGCCTTTTATAACGGAAAAAGCTGCTTTGGAGGAGAAAAAGGTTTCTCACAGGTTGGGGTTTAAATCGATTTTCGTAGACTATTGTTGGGTTTTCGAATTCCGATTCCGATAGATTTTGAGGTGCAAACCAAAAAGTCATAACCTGTCAAAAAGTTTTTTATAACTAAAGCTAAAGAAGAGTACTTTTGAAAAAAATAATTATTTTTTAACAATCATAAAAAAGGGAAAAAAAATGATTGAAATCACTTGAAACTCTTGCTCAGGGGTTTTTGGGTTCGCCTACTACGAATCCAAAATAAATATAAGTTTATTAAAATTCAAAATGGAGGATCCAATGTGGCGGACAAAAAAAATTAAAAACTTATCGGATTTACTCAAAATTGTTTACTCGGGGGTTTTCAGGGCCGAGAGTCTAGCGTCAGATTTTTAAAATGGCGGATCCAATATTGCGGACAAAATATCATGTTTTAAAATTCCAAAAGGTCTATCCAATATTACGGTCTTTTAATAATGTGAACACAAAAAACTACAGTTTAACGAGTTTCAAGCCGTATAAACGCATTAAAATTACTAAATCTAGTTAAATTTTTGATAATTCTAAACAATTGTTTCTACTATTTTATATCTTTTTTTGTGATATAATTTATTGATATTTATTACCACAACACTTTGAGAGAAATTTCTTTACCAGATCCTGTTCTTCTTCATCGATAGCAGATGAATCAATCTTATCAACACTTTGTTCCACATTATTTTCCGAATAAGATAAATGTAGTTTATCATCCATCGCTATTCGAACTAAAATCAACGTCAAATCCAACATTGTCATTAAAGTTTTCAGAAAAATATTGACTGCAGACGGCACTTAACTCCTCATCAACACTCTTTTTTGAAAATTTCGATCTCTAATTACGAAATTTACAATACCTCCTCCATAGCTTTATCCTGTTATAGCTTTACTAAATACAGAATTTGGGCACGATTGCGTTGGGTGTATTGATATTATTACTACATCCCTAAAGTGGGCGGAAAGGTAAATTTGTATGGGAGGTACTATAAGGGGCGTGTCTAGACTTCCAAATTTTTCTCCAAAACTTTGTCCTATTATAAAATAACAAAATTTAAAATTTAGGCACGATCGTGTCGAGTGTATTGATATTATTACCCTATTTCTAAAGGGGGCAGAGTGGTACATTTGTATGGGATGTACCAGAAGGGGCATGTCTAGACTTCCAGATTTTTTCTCCAAAACTTTATCCTGCTTGAACTTTACCAAATACAGAATTTGTGCACGATCGCGTTAGGTTTTTTAATAATATTAATCGATTTCTAAAGTGGGCGGTACCAGATGTGTATGGGAGGTACCAGATGGGGCGTGGATAGACTTAAAATTTTTTTCTTCAAAACTTTATCCTGTTATAGCTTTACTAAAAATAGAATTTTGGTACGATCATGTTTGATTTATTGATATTATTCCTCCATCTCTATAGTGGGCGGAAAGGTAGATTTGTATGGGAGGTACCAGAAGGGGCTTGGCTAGGCTTTTAAATTTTTTTCAAAACTTTATCCTCTTTTATTTTTACCAAATATAGAATTTTGGTACGATCCCGTTGGATGTATTGATACTATTACTCGATATCTAAAGTGGGCGGAATAATGGATTTGTATCGGAGGTGCCAGAAGGGGCGGGGCCATGTAACCCATTTGCAATACCGTAAGTAGTTTTGAGGAAATAATAACTCGTGCAAAATTTCAAAACATTTGGTTACGTCTTTCGAAAGTTATCGTGCGAACGAGCCAGACAGACGGACAGACAGACATGGCACACACGACTTAAAAAACCAGTACAGAAATTTCAGACAGTTAAACTGACTGATAAATACCATCACCCAATATAAGATATTGTTTAAATCTTGAGTTATTGAAATTAACCGATTTGTAATTAAAACCAGTTAGAAAGTTTCAGTCGGGCAACCCAACTTACATTTACCCTTACCCTCAGTAAAACAAATAATTTTCTATTATATTGATATTTTTACTCGATTTCTAAAGTGGGCGGAGTGGTACATTTGTATGGGAGGTACGAGAAGGGGTGTGTTTATGCTCCAGATTTATTCTCCATAACTTTATCCTGTTATAGCTTTACTAAATACAGAATTTGGGCACGATTGCGTTGGGTATACTGATATTATTACTACATCCCAAAAGTGGGCGGAAAGGTACATTTGTATGGGAGGTACCATAAGGGGCGTGTCTAGACTTCCAATTTTCTCTCCAAAACTTTGTCCCGTTATAATATAACAAAATACAGAATTTGGGCACGATCGTGTCTAGTGTATTGATATTATTACCTTTTTCTAAAGTGGGCGGAGTGGTACATTTGTATGGGAGGTACCAGAAGGGGCGTGTCTAGACTTCCAGACTTTTTCTCCAAAACTTTATCCTGCTTGAACTTTACCAAATACAGAATTTGGGCACGATCGCGTTAGGTCTTTTAATAATATTAATCGATTTCTAAAGTGGGCGGTACCAGATGTGTATGGGAGGTACCAGATGGGGCGTGGATAGACTTCCAATTTTTTTCTCCAAAACTTTATCCCGTTATTGCTTTACTAAAAATAGAATTTGGGTACGATCACGTTTGATTTATTGATATTATTTCTCCATCTCCATAGTGGGCGGAAAGGTAGGTTTGTATGGGAGGTACCAGAAGGGGCGTGGCTAGGCTTTCAAAATTTTTTCCAAAACTTTATCCTGTTATAACTTTACTAAATACGGAATTTGGGGACGATCCCGTAGGGTGTATTGATATTATTACTCGATTTCTAAAGTGGGCGGAATGATGTATTTGTATGGGAGGTACCAGAAGGGGCGGGGCCACGTAGCCCATTTTCAATACCGTTAGTAGTTTTGAGAAAATAATAACTCGTGCAAAATTTCAAAACATTTGGTTGCGTCTTTCGAAAGTTATCGTGCGAACCAGCCGGACAGCCACCAGACAGGCAGACGGACATGGTTCAAAAGACTTAAAAAGTCGTGAATCGAATTTGGTTCAAAGAAACCTAGGGTCTGAAGTGACTCCTTCTATGTGTTACACTTTTGGGTCGTATCAAATAATATGTACCCTCATCCTTAAGGGTGATGGTATAATCATGAATCGAATTTGGTTCAAAGAAACCTAGGGTCTAAAGTGACTCCTTCTATATGTTACACTTTTAAGTCGTATCAAATAATATGTACCCTCATCCCTAAGGGTGAGGGTATAATCACCAAATTGGATGAAATTATGTGTCACAGAAATCTTGAAAATGTGAATTATAGTTTTTGAGAAATCAGAACGCAACGATACTCCGAGTGTAATCTTGAAGTCGGAATGAAACGTTGTCACGTCAGAAGACGGCCAGCGCTATAACAATTAACAGATTTGTAAACTCACTTATTTATTGTTGTTCTTTAAGTAACTCGATAGTATCAACTTACGCGAAACTCCCTTGAGTGTGAGGAAAACAAAAAACTGAATACGAGCGTCAATAACAATTAACATTTTAACAATCGAAAAGATACCAGTTTTAAACGAATCGGATAAATTTTAAATTTTCTTGTGGTAATTTTTAGAAATCGTGAAAACCAGTAAAGCAATTTTGTTGTTACAAAAGCGCCAAATTGACATCACATTATTTAACGGATTGGGTTGGTATTCTATCACCAAAACACACAGTTCTGAGAGCCTGCAAACAGGCCTGTAATTGAATTCGGAGGACATGCTATTTGTCTTCGGTTACCCTTAGTGAAATTCTCCGGAGAACGTTTCTATCGAAGATTCTAAGCAAAGTAGTTTCAAAGTAGGGCCAAATATGTCCCATACTGGTGGGAGCTAGAGGGTTAAATGTTCCGAGATAATACTTCCCTGATTGCTTTAATATAGGTCTCCGAAGACATGAAATACCCCAAACGTATTTTAACAGATGACTTTACATATTCTTTGATTCGACTTTTGACCAAAAAAATTAAAAAGAAGAAGAAAATGTGAAACTTTATTATACCATCACCCTTAGGGATGAGGGTATATATCATTTGATACGACCCAAAAGTGTAACACATAGAAGGAGTGACTTTAGACCCTAGGTTTCTTTGAACCAAATTCGATTCATGACTTTTTAAGTCGTTTGAGCCATGTCCGTCTGCCTGTCTGGTGGCTGTCCGGCTGGTTCGCACGATAACTTTCGAAAGACGCAACCAAATGTTTTGAAATTTTGCACGAGTTATTATTTTCTCAAAACTACTTACGGTATTGAAAATGGGCTACGTGGCCCCGCCCCTTCTGGTACCTCCCATACAAATACATCATTCCGCCCACTTTAGAAATCGAGTAATAATATCAATACACCCTACGGGATCGTCCCCAAATTCCGTATTTAGTAAAGTTATAACAGGATAAAGTTTTGGAAAAAATTTTGAAAGCCTAGCCATGCCCCTTCTGGTACCTCCCATACAATTTTACCTTTCCGACCACTACAGAGATGGAGAAATAATATCAATAAATTAAACGTGATCGTACCCAAATTCTATTTTTAGTAAGGCTTTAACAGGATAAAGTTTTAGAGAAAAAAATTGGAAGTCTATTCACGCCCCATCTGGTACCTCCCATACACATCTGGTACCGCCCACTTTGGAAATCGATTAATATTATTAAAAGACTTAACGCGATCCTGCCCAAATTCTGTATGTTTAAGCAGGATAAAGTTTTGGAGAAAAAATCTGGAAGTCTAGACACGCCCCTTCTAGTACCTCCCATACAAATGTACCTTTCCGCCCACTTTAGGGATGTACTAATAATATCAGTACACCCAAGGCAATCGTACCCAAATTCTGTAATTAGTAAAGCTGTAACAGGATAAAGTAATGGAGAATAAATCTGGAAGCCAAACCACACCCCTTCTCGTACCTCCCATACAAATGAACCACTCCGCCCACTTTAGAAATCGAGTAATAATATCAATATAATAGAAAATTATTTGTTTTACTGAGGGTAAGGGTAAATGTAAGTTGGGTTGCCCGACTGAAACTTTCTAACTGGTTTTAATTACAAATCGGTTAGTTTCAATAACTCAAGACTTAAACAATATCTTATATTGGGTGATGGTATTCATCAGTCAGTTTAACTGACTGAAATTTCTGTACTGGTTTTTTTAATAGTGTAGCGACGAACGACGAATATGCTGTGATGTAAAAACAAACTGGTGTTTGTCGCTGGAATATAAAGATTTTTGAGCTGAAACTCTTTGTCGACCCTTTACATTGTAGTCAGGTGTAGCAATGCATAGTCCATAATTTGTTTTTTTTTTTAGATTTCTGGAGCCAACAGTTGAACCTGTTATCTTCCGCATGGTAGTCGCGTGTTCTAACCATCATGCCATCATCTAAATCATTCCATCATCTAAAATATAATCCGGCATAGTTACAGTAAAAGAACATGAGGTAGAATGTATGTTAATAAAGTTTCTGTGCTAACTGTAACTGTCTTTAATATCTCCTGAAGAAGAAAAATTCCCTTCTCAATTATAAAATAAGGTCTTAAGCCTATTATCGGGAAGGCCTGATAAATAATCCCTCAGGGGAGAATACAATAACACACTTTTTTTTCCTTTAGTGGTTTTTCGCACTTTAAAACAAAAACAATTTTTACTATTCCTCTCACTCGTATTGTCATTTTTTTACAATAAACGTGTCATATTATTGTTATACTTTCTGCTGTACGAATGTACGAAAACAATAAAAAAGTAGCAAGGAGTTTGTAACAGCTGCATTTCAAATTAATTTCATACAACAGCAACTTGAGTAAAACCATTTTTTCTAAAGATGCTGTTTACTTTGGCTCATGACACTTCCTTCCTCTAAACTCGATGTATAATTGGCGAAAATGTTTCAACAGAAGGACATGTAGAACATTAGTCTGCTTGTAAAATAATAAGAACTTTTAATTAAATGTGTACTCGTTCGTATGTTTGTATGCTTGTCGAAATCAAAAGGTGACCACGGTTGAGCTTTAAGATATTTGTTCATTAGTGTGGCAACTAAATATATAGATAATAATTTTAGAGGATGGGTACTTAAACTGATTGTCTCCTTTCGACTATTGCAAAAAAAAAATATTATTGAACACTGCATATTAGAAAGGATCCATGTTTTGTTTGTTTCTAGATCTTTTCTAAACAATTTTGCTGCATAGCCTGTGGAGATCCAAATAGATATGGTTTTGTCTGACTGTAAGAAATTATATCAGATTCGATCAAATTATATAAAATGTTATCTGAAATTTAACATAATCCGTTATAAACATATCTAATTGCATCGGGAAAAACCAAAATATAAATTAATATTAAATAAAATTAACTTGCTAAATATAATCAGACCATTGCACATTGGCCGATAGCGAAACGAAATTAATTACTTAAATATACTAAAGTTATCGTCAAAATTATAATTTTCCTCAACGAAAGACAGGTATAAGCCACAATGAAAGAGTTTCTTATGCACTTAAATACAATTACCTATTATAAATAACTAGTGGGCCCGGCAATGCTTCGCTATTGCATATTTACTTATAATATACTGCCTAAGTGCTATATAAACGATAATTTATATATTTGTAGGTCTACAAAGTGGGGAATGGGAAATTTTCAAATTTGAGTCTTTCTGATTGTTATTCATTTGAGAATAACCAGAAGCTGTCTTTGGAGGTTCCCAAGCAGCTCACAACGTCCGCGAGATCACGTATTCCCCGGGCAATGCCACACAACATTCGGTCAGTGGTTGCAAACGTGAGAAGGCGAAATGTTGAGTAACCTAATCGGCGTGCTACCACCGATGCGTCTTAGGAAGTAGGTAACAAAAGTTACTGACGCTCAACACAGAGGCTCTCTTAGTGAATTTGGCAGCCGCAAGAAATTAGGATGGTGGCCTAATAAGCTCTCCTTAAACAAGCCAATTACTATGAATACACGAGCAAAAGAAAAAACCAGAACTCCCCAAAATGTTGACGACCCCCGCAAACGTTGTAAGGATCATGATTTAATAATATACACCTCGAATATCCGAACTCCATACAGGGATGGTGCCTCTATCCAACTGGTGGATGTCCTCGACAAATACAATACAGACATCACCGCCATACAAGACATGAGATGGGCGGGACAGGGATGCACACGACGAAAGAACAGTGACATATATTACAGCTGCCATGCAGAAAGGCACGAATTCGGATGTGGTTTCATAGTCGGCAAGAGACTGCGACACCTGGTTTCGCGGTTTAACCCTGTAAGTGACCGAATAGCCACCATTCGCATCCGGGCGAAATATTTTTACATTACCACATTTACATATCCACAAGACAACCTGGATATCTCCCGATCAAAATACAAGAAATCAGATTAATTAGGTGGTATTTGATGGAAGGCATGTCTCAAGTGTTATGAACGTTCGTGTGATGCTCGGTGCAGATATTGACTCAGATCACTACCTAGTTGCAGCCAAGGTACGTACACGATAAAGTAGTGCTAAAAACACTCGTAATCAAACGCAAATGAAGCTAGACCTCACAATGCTGCATATTACCGAGTCAGTTAATGAATACTCCAACCAACTCTCTCTCAACATATTGCGAGTTCTAGGACCTCCGCAGCAATGACCGTACTGGGTTATGAAAAACCACGCTCAGACAAGATGATGAATGTCGCGAAATAATGAGAAAGGGAGGGAGATGAAATGCATGTTCAGGCGGAAAAGCGTCTGTGGAAGAAAAGAGAGAGCCAGGATATCGAAAGCTACAGGGATAGATCTGGTGAAAGAAAGTTCTACCAAAGGGTTGAAAGCAAAGGTTTTGGAAAAGGGATCCCCACATATAAGGACAGAGACGGAAATCTGGTCACGGACACTCAGATTGTGCTGCAAATATTAAGGGAACACTTTCAATCTGAACTCGTTCCCGAAAGCAGCATAAGTGACGAATCACACCAATCATAGACGACGAAATAGATTGTCTACCACCGAGCCAAAACCAGATCACCACGGCAATTGCACGACTGGACTGCCGACTTTGCGCGAAGACGACGAAGTTTTTAGTGAAAATTGGCAATGACCTGAAAGAGCCATTTTCTACCAAGCGGGGCTTTAGACAAGGCGATCTCTTTAACATCGTGATGGAGATGAACATGCGGAAGGCTGCAGTAAACAGGGATTGTACTATCTTCAACAAAAATGACATGTTGCTCGCGTATGCCGATGATAGAGATATCATTGGCCGTGGATTGCGGGATTGGGTGGACTGCGGTTTTTTCGAGCATTGAAAATCAGTCGGCGGAAGTGGGTCTGCAGATAAATGAGGACAAAACCAAGTTATTTTTTTTCAATGAACAAAGAGTCCACTCGTCTTTGACGCTGCATGAACGACAACTATAACTTTGAAGTGGTAGATGATTTTGTCTACCTTGGGTCCTCCATAAACAAAAATAATAATGTCAGCCTGGAAATCAAAAGAAGAGTATTGATCGCAAACCGCTGCTACTATTCGCTAAGAAAGCGATTTAACGACAAAGCGATCTGTCGAAAAACAAAAATCCAACTTTACCAGATACTGATCTTACCTGTCGAGTTCTACTGGGTGATGACACAAGCGGATCAATCTATTCTTGGAGTCTTAGAGAGAAAAATACTTCGCAAAATATTTGGTCCCATCATCGCCAACGGCGAGTATCGTCGTTCAACGCACCATGAGCTGTACAACGATATCGACGTAGTCAGGCACGTTGAAATGGGCAAATTGCGCTGGCGTGGACACGTTGTACGAATCGATAAAAATGTTCCAGCTCGAAAGGTTTTCGTCAATAAATAACTTCGCTGGATGGACCAGGCAAAAGAGCCGTTATCTACACTTGGTGTGACTAACTATCTACGGAGCGCAAAAGACTGAAGCGCTTGGAATTCTTTCCTACGTGCGGCTACAGATAGAAGAATTTCTGTTGCTGCTGCCAATTAAAAAGAAGAAAGTAATCGATAATGGAATTACAAAATCTGTAGCAACTGATTCCCTACACGAGTCTTTTAAAAATGGTTCATTATAAAAACGGTTTAACCGGTTTTGTCGGGATTTTCGGTAATTGTAAAATTAATTTAATATGAAATCATAAGAATATCGGTACTTTTATTCTGACTATACATAGTTCATCCACGCCAAGGTGTACGCGTTTGCTTGTGTCCTTCGAACCCGACCGCATTGTGGTACAAATACAAGGACGAGAATGCTGATGACATTTTGCACAGAGTACGCACAACACCTTCCAATTTGTTCTTGAAATTAGGACTGATCGAAGACATGTGCGCGGTTATGTGCGGCAATCTGGTCAACGACAAATCGTTCGATGCACAATACATTCGACCGCGAATTGTAACGGGAGCACGACTCTAATCGAGAAGAGCTGGCCTTTTCTTTCTCGACGTTCTTTTTGTTGATCCTGGCTACAATTGGGTCAAGATTTCAAATTGCATTGGTCGCTGCATTCTCTGGCATTGCTGTCACATTGTTGGGCAGTCGAACTGCAAATTCCGCTTTGAAACTGCCGATGAATCTTTTCACGGTTGACAAGCCAAAGTGCACAATGACCAAGAATTAAGCGAGAGCGAAATTGATGAGAGAAAGTAAAATCCAAATTTGGGATGAATGCGCGATGGCGCATAAAATAACTTTGGAAGTACTGGACCTAACGATGAAGGGTTTACGAGGTGATTCGAGACGATTTGGTGGGGCTATGATATTGTTCTCCGAAAATTCCCGTCATCAGGAAGATTTAAGATTGAGGTATTTTTTTTAGTTTTTAAATACCTTAATCTAAAACCTCTCAGCAGGAACTAGGTATTGATTTTAGACACATAGTTTTTTGGTGAAATTTTCTTAGAATTCACCATAGATTCCGATTCTGGTATACAATTACTGCGTTTTTTTTTGACCAGAAAAAATTTACCCGCGATAATATATAGTATTATACTGATTGTATTGTTTATCTGTAATTCTTTATTTTTGTTATTAATAAAATTCTTCTTTAACAATAAAATACACATCTTTGGTTTGTGCCAATATGACTTAAGAGAACATTTGCATTTAAATTTGTAACACTAAACTTTAAATTTAATACAAATACTAAAAACATTCACATATAGTTCAGTTCGAGTAGAGTGTTCAAATTTCAATTGATATTCTTTGAATTTCAATTGGAAATGGTGTAGTTTTCAAGATATTCATTAAAATATTTCTTTAAGTTTTTTTTGACAGTTGTTGACAGTTATTCATTAGAATCTGAAAATGTAGAAATGAAGAGCAGTTTATATTGGTTGGGATCTATTTTATGCATTTGATTCCAACAGTAGTCCCTCATCATGCCCTCGTCCCAAAAACATTTCATATCGTCTCCTTGCTCGTCTCTGATATCAACTAAATTTTTTATGAATAAAATCGAGTTGGGTTTGAAGAATTTTATAAAATTTACGTGGGCCATTAATAAATTAGGTCGGCCGTGTAAAAATACATTTCGGATAGTTTATGTCTTCGGAGCTCTATATTAAAATTTTCAGGGGAATATTTCCTCGAAACATTTAAACTCACTAGCTACAACCCGTATGGAATATCATTCCAAAGTTGACTTTTATGCAAATTGGGCCAAAAATATGTCATACGCGTGGGTATTTTTTAGTTTTTAAATCAGGGAAAATGGAAAACCTTACATACTTTTTTTAAACATTTGTGCACTGCTAACGCAGCAACAAACAAAAAGTTTTCTTGAATTTTTTACTTTGGGCGAAATGTAGAATGTCAAGAAATATCAAGAATTTTAGTGCTCTAGACTTGTACCGGGATCCCGGGAATCCCAGGAACGGGTTTCCCGGGAAATCATCCCGGTAAATAGAATTTTCCCGGTATAACTAAAAAATTGCTTTTTTCTTCGGTTTCTTAAGAAAAGATGCACAGAATGGCTTGAAATTTTGCAGAAATCATAAACAGAGACTTGGTTATATTCTCCCAAAAAATTATGACATTTGATGGAACGCTGCCCAAACGCCGCACAGTGGTCGAAATCATTGATCTGACGGCATTTAAGTTAAATTTTAAAACTTCAAAATCGATAAATGTTTTACATTGTATCGATAACCGATACTCCACTGAGCAAATTTAAGTTTTTATATTTGTTTTGCTTTTAATATTCGCACAGCTATTAGCTGTCAAATATAACATAAGTTGCAGCTAGTGCTTTGAAAGAATTTGGCGCCAAATTACTCAGTGCGTGGTTTTTGGCAATATTAAATCATTTGATTAATAATTTTATAAACTAAGGTTTTTATTTAAAGTAGAAGGTATGAATTCACTAAAAAAATATGTTTATTATCTGTGATTATCAAGTTTAATAGAAATACGTTGTAGAAGTTAACATTGGTGATAGCAGATTTGAAGTGTTATATACTAAAGTTTGGTGGAGTGCATCTTTTGGGATTCGATCGGATTCGGTCCAAATATGGTTTTGTTTAATTATTTGGTTATTTGTTGTTGTGAAACGTCCAAAATGATCTGCCCGTTCTTGCCCGTTTATTGTTTAATTAATTTTTTAGGCATAATGAATGTTTCCAAACGCACACTTTTTTTGATATGCCGCAATAAAAACGTCCTTACTAAAAAATTTTCAGCTATGAAGGCCCACGTATTTAATAATATAATAGACCAATCGCACTATAATGAGGAGCAGTACCGAGAAATAAAAAAGGGGCCCCTTGGGTTCTATGATGACCCCCCATTTGTTGGTACTCAAATGAAAGATATTTTCGAGACGAATGCAACGATGTTATTTTTAAGTTCCTACGGGTCTCCAAAACCGAGTTAGATCCATTTAAATTTCAGGGATATACCAAAAAAAAATTGAAAAAATGTAAAAAAATCATGGAAAAAGTTAGAAAAATTTAAGGAAATAAATTGAAAAATTCTAAAAATTCGCGCGATTTAAAAAAAAAAAAAATGTCTTTTTGGTATATTCCGGGAAAAATATTTTTTGTTGTAAATTAGAGTGGAAATGGATATGTTGGGCGTAAAAGCGCCGCAAAAAAAAATCGGGCGATTTTTTTAAAAATAAGTTTTTTTTTGTATATCCCGGGAAAAAGTATTTTTTTTTGTAAATTAGAGTGGAAATAGATATGTTGGGCTTAGTAGCGCCGCAGGCAAAAATTATTTTTAAAAAAATAGCGCGATTTTTTTAAAAAAAAATTTTTTTTTGGTAAATCCCGGAAATTCAAATGGCTCTACGTCGGAGAGACCCGTCGGAACCTAAAAAGAAACATCGTTGGATTCGTCTCGAAAATATCTTTCCTTTGAGTACCCGCACGTGGGGGTCATCATAGAACCGAAAGGGCCCCTTTTTTGACCCCCCGGGCCCCATGGATCTGAGCGCCAACTTTGACCTACCATTCCGATGTTTGGGGAACAAGACGAAGACAATGGCATATTTTTTTTAATCGGGCTCCCGCCCCATATTCTGCACTTCAGCCAAATTTTGTTATAGGCTGGAAATTGTAAATATTTGTGTTAAATTATAGACATACTATTTTCAGTGTATTTGTATTTAAAGCTCTGAAATAATTGAAAATTGTTTACAGTTTAATTTATTACGCATTTTATAGTCGAAATTAAGCATCAGGCTTTGTTTTTATTCATTTGCGAATTAAATGCCGCCAGATTCGGTATATCGACCACTGTGCGCCGGTCCGGGAACGAAAATATTTCTATTAGTTTCATACATTTGAATGATTATTTTCGGTTCTCCGGTATATCCCGAACCGGCGCTTCTAAAGTACTTTTTCAAATAGATCGCGATTCGGCAGTATTGAACAACGACATTTGTACAACATTTCCACGGATTTTTGTGACGTTTGCTTAACAACTGCTTAACAACGTTTGCTTACTGTTTTTTGTCTATCCCGGACCGGCGCACAGTGGGGAAAAAAAGTTTTTTTGGACATTTGAAATTTTAGGCCGCAATTCTTGACCGATTTTCAAAATTATTTTTTTGTAATATTGAAAACAAAATTGACCTTAATTAATAAGAACATATGTTACGAATTAAAATCAGTGAAAAAATAAGACTAAAAAATTTTTTTGGCTCAACTGCAAGCAAATATATGGTGGCACTATTTTCACACTTTAACTCGGTGTCTTGCTCATAATTATTATCCGATTAGGACAAATTTTAATTTACAACCCGAAAAAGTTTTAAGAAAGTCTCCTGTAAAAAACAAGCCAAATCGGTAAAGGTCACCATGCATTTTTTTTGCATATGTACCATAATGCATTTTTAAAAATTCAATAAAATAAAATTTTTTGTTTACAAGTAGCCTAAGTGGTGTGCTATCCATTTAAAAAACGAATACCATTATACGTTACATCATCTGTCAAAATAAGGAAATTTGTTAAACGCATATACAAAATTCAAATATATTTGCAATATATGGGGCTTAAAATCGCAATATAAACATTTCATATGTATTAGTAGGCTTAATTATGTATGCCTTATGATATTTTGATACATAAATGAAAATAAGAGAGAGTGTAACTAAAATTTTTGCAATTTCTTCAGGAAATATATCGATTTTTGGGTTACCTTTAGTATTGAAATTTAAAAAGTTTTTAAGCCTTTCACAAATTTCCTTATTTTGACAGATGATGTAACATATTTAGGTGTTAGACTTTTTAAATAAAAAGCACACCACTTAGCCCTACTTGTAAACACAAAACTTTACTTTATCAAAGTTTAAAACTGCATTATTTTGATACACATGCAACAAAATTGCATGGCGACCTTAACCAATTTGGCTTATTTTGTACAGACGACTTTCTTATAACTTTCCCAGGTGGTAAATTAAGTTTTGTTCTAATCGGATAATAATTATGAGCAAGACACCGAGTTGAAGTGTGAAAATAGTGCCTCCATATATTTGCTTGCAGTTGAGCCAAAAAAAATTTTTAGTTTTATTTTTTCACTGATTTTAATTCGTAACATATGTTCACATTAACTGAGGTCAGTTCGAAATTTTTAGGACTCGTAATCCAAAAAATATTTGACATTAAAGTCAAAAATTTTAAAAAATGACGGTAAGGAATTCAGAAAAAAAAACGTGCATTCTATGCACAATTTTGTTTCCAATAATACAAAAAAAGAATTTTGAAAATCGGTCAAGAATTGCGGCCTAAAATTTCAAATGTCCAAAAATACTTTTTTTTCCCCACTGTGCGGCGTTTCCGCAGTTGTTAAGCAAACGTCACAAAAATTCGTGGAAATGTTGTACTAATGTCGTTGTTCAATACTGCCGACTCGCGATCTATTTGAAAAAGTACTTTACAAACGCCGGTCCGGGATAGACCGGAAAACCGAAAATAGTCATACAAATGTATAAAAATAATAGAAAAATTTTCGTTCCCGGAACGGCGTTTGGACAGCGTTGCATCAAATGCCATAATTTTTTGGGGGAATATAACCAAGTCTCCGTTTATGATTTCTGCAAAATTTCAAGCCATTCTGTGAATAATTGCACAACAAACCGAAGAAAAACCATTTTTTATTAATAATCCCGGTTTCCCGGGAAAGGCCCGGGAATCCCGGAAAAACCGGGAATACCGTTTCCCGGGAAATGAGGAGCACTAAAGAATTTATAAAAACCTTTTGTTTTTTGAGGCGTTGGCTTTACTCAGAAGTGTCAGGGAACACAACAGCACACTTATCTGATGCACCCCCTCAATAAGAAACCCACTCACAGTTGTCCATTTGCATGATCCAGCGTAACGAAATTAATTTTTAAAAAATAATAATACAATTTTGAAAAATTTTCTGAAATACTGAAACAAAAAGGAACAAATAAAAAAAATTTTCATCTAAAAATTTTTGTATTTAATTTTAAAAATTTTTCTTAATATTTTTTTCAGCTTTTATTATTTTTGTTCTTATTTTTTTTAATTTTAAGACGTATTAAATTATATTATTAAATTATTTCCAGTCAATGCTTCAGTCCGAATCGGACTGCCATACTAAAAAAGGGTGCATTTGCAGACCGACATGGTGCCTAAAAATCAAACATGTTAAATTCCAATTAGAATTAGCAATTGATGCAATTGGTTTATATTCTCTAATTCATCAAACAATTAGAATTAGTTCAACTAATTCCCATTAGATAATTGAAATTTTTATTCCAATGGTAAAACTAATTTCAATTAGTCGCCATTAGCAAAAAAAAATGGTTTACCTTTACAATTAGGAATCTAATTGAATTCTGTTAATGCAATTAGATATTCAATTAGCTCGAATTAGAATCAATTATTTTGATATTTTCAAAAACAAAAACTAAAATATTTATAATATGAATTTCACACATATATATTAGGGCGTTTCACCAAACGCGTTTTTTGCGATTTTTGCAACTCTTGAAGCGGAATATTAAGGCTTGTGATCTAACAGAATTTCGGAAAAATTTTTGGATTTTTTGAAGATGGGTATGGGGTCGCTGAAATATATTTTATCAAAAAAATGAGGTTATGGAGAAAAAAATTTTATATTATTTTTTTCTGGTGCTTTTTGTTCATACAACTAAACAATTCTCTTTTATGGATCTGATCCCACGACAAAAAAATTATTGGTGTGAAAAATTATTATATTTTGGACCACTTTGATAGTCTTAAAAGTGAAAAATTATTTTTCCTAGATTTCAAACCTCGATAACTTGAAAAGTTTTCAACATTTTTTCAAGATGTAAAATGCGTTGGAAAGGTCTTTAAATTACCTTTCATTCGGTACATAGATTTATATTTACTTGTTGGAAAAATATAAGAAAAAAATTAAAGTTTGAGAATTTTTTTTTTATTTATCAAATTTTATGAAAATTAAAAGAATTTCATTATGTTTCGTTCTTGGTTAAGTAAACAAAAACTTCTAAAATACATCGCTTTAATAAAAATATCAGAAATTCAATTCATCAATATATTTGTATTCCCATACAAAATTAAAAGATATTAAATAAACAAAACCAACATATTTAATGAACAAATTAAAATTAAAAAGTAAATTTGTATCTAAAATTACAAGACATTAACCACTAAATGTGGAACAACTGTGGAAGTATTTTCAAATTGGTTTCTTAAGAGCTTTTTCAATGACATTTTTTTTAACATTAGGTATAATTTTTTAATTGTTATCAACTCTAATCAATAAGTTTTGAAAATCATTCTCATTCTTTGTAATTTTTTTGTTATATATTGTAGCCGACGCCACGCCTCTTTCTGATAAATCATTCACAACACATAGTTTTTCTAGTTTTTTCTTTGAAGAAACAAAATCATCATCATTTTCCGATAAAAGTGTATCTTTCGAAAAAAAGGAAGTGGACAATTTTAATTCATCAAAAACCCTTTTACTGTTTGAGGTTACAAAATTATGCATTATGAATTTTTTTACATTTTAAAAAGGGCCTATTTCAAATATTCGAAAATTCAATAGTGTGAATTTAAAAATAAAAAATAATTTTTTTGTCTATTTTTTATTTTTTTCAACATTTTTCACAAGTAAGATATATACTTATATATACCAAAATAAAGGTATCGAAATTATCTTTCTAACGCATTTAACATCTTGAAAAATTATAGAAAACTTTTCAAGTTATCGAGGTTTGAAATCTAGGAAAAATAATTTTTCACTTTTATGACTATCGAAGTGGTCCATAGTATACTAATTTTTTACAGCAATAATTTTTTTGTTGTGGGTTCGGATCCTTACGAAGAGAATTGTTTTGTTGTATGAACAAAAAGCACCAGAAAAAAATAATATCAAATTTTTTTATCCATAACCTCATTTTTTTGATAAAATCTATTTCAGCGACCCCATACCCATCTTCAAAAAATCCAAAAAATTTTCCGAAATTCTTTTAGATCACAAGCCTTAATATTCCGCTTCAAGAGTTGCAACATTTTTTTTGTGAAACGCCCTAATATATATATATTACTTATGTACATAATATGTACTACATATATTACATACATGCACACCTATTTAACGTATGTACTAAATGTTTAATAACCAGAATGACGGGGTATAGTCGCTTTCAGCAATAAGAGCTTTTCAAAAGAAAAGTCCGTCAAGCGACCCTGCCTTGGATTATTAAGGATTATTAATAATCCTTTAATGTAGGATATTTGGACCATATATTGGAAGTTTAATCATCATCATTCAAATATTGATGCATCATATTCGAAATAAAATGCAGGCTTTCAGCTTCCTGTGTATATGTGTCACTTATGCAGAACTTACCACAATCACTGAAATCATAAAAGGTCGATTCAGTATACTAACCCTCACATTTATGATTTTCGTTTGTTGCAGGAAGGTTCTGCTTGATTGCGTAATCAGTGATGATACGAATAACCCTTTCCGTTATTCGCGTATATGTAAATTGCGGTGATGTATTTTGTAAGATTTTCAGCCAGCCCAACTTTTCGTTTGGAATCAGTGCAGCTACAGCTATCGCCAAATCTGCCTCCTCATTTAATTTAAAAAAAGCTCTGAATCGTTTTCTTAATTGTTTGTCCAGCTCTAATGCAATTGTAGAGAATGGATGATCGATTTTCTGCTGGATTTTTATCAATTTATTGCTCAGAGTGATAATTGTAGGCAAAAGGCAACCATATCCAACACTCTGTTCGCCTTGCATAAAGTCCAGACTCAGAGCAATAGGCGCCACAATCAGCTTGTATTTATCCATATATGATAGTTCACAGGATGTAAAACGCGGCAGGCTTAATTTATTGCACAACTCATCCAGTTTCGGCTTGTGCTTGAGAAGTCGAACAACGACGAGTTCCACCTCGTCACAACGAGGCATCCTCCTAAAGTTTCCTGCATCACTTCCGAACTTTTTGGCCATTTGCATTTTTTCCACAAATTATCGCATTTTTTTAACACCTAAATAAATTATATTCTAGTATAAAATATATTAACTAAAACATTTCTTACCATATTGTTCCGCTCGAGTAGGGATTCATCCTCTTTCAAAATCTTTATTAAATCAGACGTAGCCAGAAGACTTAATGTGTGGCTAGAGCACCTGTGGTGTTTAGGGAGGCAAATCTCGTTTTGGAGTTCTGATATATCATGGCCGTCGTCGTCTTCCATCTCAGAGGCATTATCAACTCCATACTCCTTAAAAGCTTTGGCAAAGTTTGACCCGTTGTCAGTTACGGATAGATCAATGTTTTTTCTATTTAAACCATAATAAGTATTTATGTCGGTCATGATATGCCCAATTGCTTACGCAGAGTGAACTCCAAACATCCTTTTGCACGCCAAAGCAGCTGATTTCCTCTTAAAATCTTTATCAAGCCAATGACAGGTGTATCCGAAAAAGCTTCTGTGATTTCCTAACCAAATATCCACCGTTGTGCAGACATGTTTCGCTGTGGCTAGTACAGCTTACACACTTTCGTCCATGCGTTTGTGATGCTCTTCTAATTCAAATTCAATAAGTTTCTTATCAAAATTTGATTGAATACTCAAGTTTTGGTTGTTAGATTTCTTCGTAAGATATTCCTTATGAATTTCAGGATGCCGCTCTCTGAGATGGCTGATAAAATTTTAAGAGACTCCCGTAAAACCGCAAATCACCTTATTGCAAGCAACGCACTTTCCGATTTTATCTTTTTTATTTTCTGAAATCAGATACAAGGTTTTTATATAAAATTGATTGATACCTTACTTCGTCTAAAAATTCATGTTAACCTACACCCATAAGTCAACTTACTACGGTACACTACACAAGTACTTTAACAACACAACAAGGAGTTTCGATGTATAGTTTTGTAATGAAACTTTCATACCTTCTTAACTTCAATATAAAAATTCGATGTGAAAATTATATTGCCAAAAGAGCTTTCCATACGCCTTTTCACAAATTGTTCACCATCTCCATTGAACACCTTCCTTTTCTTCGATTCTTTTGAAGGCGTGTATGTAACATCAAAATCCTTATCATTGCCAGAAAATTCACTTGCAAATGACAAGGCTCAGAACAACCTATGTCAAACACGTTTCGTTTATTAACGATTTTTCTATATCGTAGAAATCGGCGATTCACAGCGACAACGTAATAGAAAAGTTTGACTTATGTAAGAATTTGGCTCAGTTGGTATCATCCAATAGTACTTTAACACAATTTGGTAGAATTGTATATTCTACATAGTTGGTAATAAAATGTTTTGCACTTTCGACTTGTGCAAAGTATATTTTTTGTCGCAATACAAAAAAAATTACCAAAATCAAATGTTGCAGTATGTCTAACTAATTATTTTTGTTTGACTGTGTGGGCATAGCATGTATATCGACTCCCTTTTTAGGCCTGAATGCAAGCCTAGTATTCCCACTGGGAATATAGCCGTAAACACGATAAAATAATCTATAACCACAGCAAAGTCCAAACATCAGAAAGAACTGGAATGTATATTCCACCTGCATCGACTAGCATCGGTGCGAAGACAAGTGTGTTGGTGACAAAGTGTTAGTATCTGGTAACAACAAGCTGCATGCAGCAACTTGTTCCACTAATATGTACGCCTACTCCATTGCCTAATGATGTGACCAACAAATGTCTTGCACCGGGGCAACGCATAATGCGAAATCCGACAGAAAACCGGCAGGAAAACACGTAGCTGCAAATATTTTGTTAACTGGACAGCAACAAGACAATTTTGTTCGCATGGCCAAGAGAATATGCGTGAGCCTGTGTGTGTATTCGATGTAATGTTACCTGTCTCTGACACATAAAGCAGAGCACTTTGCATTAGCGACATAATTTATCACCCATAAGCAAGTTAAGTTTTACCTAAAGGAATTCGTTCGCCTGTCCATGTGGTTTGTTCATTCTTCGTTTGTTCAGTTACTTGTCTAAATGAAGGGTATCTGTGGTTGATAGTAGAGTTGCCATGTACAGTTATGTTTTTCCGATAGTTGGCACAGTTTATTAAACAATACATTCATAGATTCATAACAGCCACTACTTAATATAAGTTTGTTAAACATTGACAATTATTTTCGCAGAGTTCTGCTGAGCTAACCTGACAGTACTTTTTAAGTGTTGTAGAAAAGTCCGGGGTAGCCATCCGATGTTGGTTAAATTGTGTAATTGTTAACTACTAAAATCAAAATTTTATTTTTTTGTAGCGATTTTTGACTATTTAAACCATTACAGTTAACTGAACTCCCTCGATAAGAGTAAATATATTTTTTTTTAATGTCAAATCCCAACGAGTAGAAAGTAGTTAATCTATATATATAAAAATGGTGTCAAAAATGTATAGTAATTCATCAATTGAGAATGGCTGACATTTTCATTTGTTCGTAACTGCCTTTCATTTGTTTCGATGAAATATTGCTTATTATCGTATGATTTGATCATTCAAAATCGAACATTGCTTTTTTGTATGAAATTTTGTGTGCAATTATTACGAATAGCTTTTCGATTGTTATCGTATGTTCTGATAATTTGGGATGATGTAAATGTGAACAATTTCGGAATTTCATGACTTTTCGAATGGAAAAATATAAAAATTCTTGGTGGAAAACTTGGAAAATTCGGAAAAAACTTGAAAGTTTTGAATTTTTCGACGAAATTTTCCATTGTATCGCTTGATTTGATGAATTCAGACAAGGTAAAGGTGGAAAATTCGTTGTAATTTTTGGAAAATTTAAGATTATTGTGAAATCTATATATGGGCAATTGGCATAGTGGTTAGAACACGCGACTACCATGCGGGAGATCGCAGGTTCAAACCTGGCTCCAGACATATCAAGAAAAAAAATAGTTTCTTTCATTGTCGGCTCCCCTCGAATGTTGTTGACAGCAACTTCGCAGTATTAAGTGTCGAGTCAATCGGCGTGTCTAGTAAGAGCTTCTCAAACAGCGACGTTCGCATTCGTCGATAAACAAGTAGGTGCCGTTAGTTGTGAATCTAAAAATAGAAAGCGTGTTAATTTACAACAACGTGAGAAGCTATCTCATACCTCATTCATGGGGTGCAAAGGGAAATTAAGTTTTTTTTAAAGTTTTTTTATGGGCAAGTCCCAGCAACAGTTTACCAGCCAAATTTTTTTGAAATTAATCCAACTTAATTTTTTTTTTCATGGAACAAAAACTATAACAAAATCCTACCCTTCCTCGGACCAGGGCCGTAGCCAGGATTTAATTTCGGAGGGGGCCAAAAACAATTGAAACAAAAAATAATTAAATTTATATTTGTGTATGTAAAGGGCGATTTTTTAGCTATTATCTTTTTGGCAACACTGGTTTAAACAGCTGACGCACGTTTTGTGTTTTGTTTCACTGTCAAAAATCTTCAGTTTGGTCTATAATTTAACCATGAATCGTCTTACAAACGAACAACGAACAAATTATTGAATTTTAATATCAAAATGCATGCTCTGTTAAGAAAGTTCATCACGCGCTTTTTCCATTTTATGGTCAGTTTAATCGACCCACTGAAGCGGCTATTCGGGCTATTGTGAATAAATCTCACACCAAATTTACATTGTTGAACATTAAACCACCACCACGCTTACGTAGAGTGCGAAGTGAAGAAAATATCGGCTGTATCGGCCAGTGTTAATGATGACCATCAATTATCGATTTGTCGCCGTTCGCAGCAATTGGGCCTCTGTTACTCAACAACGTGGAAAATTTTGCGGAAGGATTTAGGTGTGAAGCCTTTCAAAATACAGCTGGTGAAAGAATTGAAGCCGAAAGACCTACCGCAACGTAGAATTTTTGGTGAATGGGCTCTTGGAAAGTTGGCCGAAAATCCACTTTTTTTTCGAAAAATTGTGTTTAGCAACGAAGTTCATTTTTGGCTCAATGGGTACGTTAATATGCAGAATTGTCGATTTTGGAGTGAAGATCAGCCAGAAGCATTGCAAGTGCTACCAATGCATCCAGAAAAAGTCTCAGTTTGGTGCGGTTTATGGGCTGGTGGCATCATTGGACCGTACTTCTTCAAAGATGATGCGAATTGTAACGTAACTGTGAATAGTGAGCACTACCGTGAGATGATATCCAACTTTTTTTTGCCCAAAATGCAAGAGTTTGACTTGCATGTCATGTGGTTTCAACAAGACGGTGCCACATGCCACACAGCACGCTTAACAATTGACTTATTGAGAGACGAGTTCGGTGAATATTTTATTTCACGTTCGGGACCTGTCAATTGGCCGCCTAGATCGTGCGATTTAACGCCTTTAGACTATTTCTTGTTGGGCTATGTTAAAGCTCATGTCTATACACACATGTCCATTTCAATTGACGCATTAGAAGACAACATTGAAGCATTTATTCATAAGATACCGGCCGAAATGTTGGAAAGAGTATGCCAAAATTGGACTAAGCGGTTGGACCATTTGAGGCGCAGTCACGGTCAACATTTGCATGAAATAATCTTCAAACATTAAATTATATGGATCGTACTTTTGATTCAAATAAAGATTTCATGCATTTTTCTGAATTTTATGTGTTTTTTTTAAAACTTTCCTATAGCTCTTAAAAAATCACCCTTTATATTAGGATGTTCCTTATATGATATTTTTGGGAATTTTGTTAAAAAGCGGAGTTGGATATCGAGCTCCAAGTCACGTTTGTAATTTGCAAAATTTCGAATATATTGTGCGAAATTTCGCATCGTTTGTTTGGCATTAGAGTATGCTGCATAGAGGTCAAAGTTCGATTTTGTTTTACTTTGTAGACATATGAACTAGTAATACGCCGTTAAATAGGTGAAGTGAAGACCTATAAAGAATATGTTTGGACTTACCATATCTCTTATAGATGTCGAATTGAATAAACAATCGAACTTTGATATAGATATTATAGTATATAATATATATATATATATATATTCGAAATTTCATAAATATCAAACGTGAGCTGGAGCTCAATGTCCAACTCCGTTGCTACTATTTTTTCTTGACGAAATTCCCAAAAACACCAGAAAAAATAAGTATTGTTTTAAATTAAGAATTGGCCATGTGGGTTCTAGATCTGGACTAAGGAAATTAAAAAATTTTAGTAGTTGCTTGCTGATAGATTATACTATTCAGAATAAGATAGTACGATTTTGTATTTTTTTTAATTAAAAATAAAAAATAAAAAATTAATATGGTTGCTGAACCCCCCGTAAGCTTCAACTTCTTGAGAAAAAAAATTAAATAGATGACTGACAAATTAGGAAAAAAAAAACTGAATTCAATTCAATTAAGTCAAAAAAATTTAAATATAAGGAGAATTTCAACTCAAATTGAATTGTTTTTTGATTAATTTTCTTTAAAAAAACTGATACAAGAATGTAAGTTGTTTTTGGTAAACTATTCAACAACTACATAAAACATTGTAATTTTATGCATTTAATTTATTTAGTGCATTTAAGTTATTTTGTATAATCTATATGTTAAAATAAATATCGTATAATTTTGTTTTACATTTATACAAATCAAAAATTTTATTAGATTTTGGCTAATTCATTCCTGGGGGGGAGGGGCTTTGGCCCCCGTGGCCATATCATTACTTTAGTGTTAGCATAGGTGGTCAACTTAAAAGCCATATTGTTATTCACGAAAAATAAGTCTTTTTTATATTGTGAACAAGAAAAAAAATATTTTATAATATTTTATAATAAAAAATTAAAATTCTATAATTTAAAAACAAAAAAAGACAGCAAATTAATTTCTGTAGCGTGCGTCATTGAGTTTTCCCAAAAATTACATTAAAAACCTTTGAATTTTTTTCTGTTTCCCTATTACTTCATTTATTTTGTTGGTACCATAGGCGTAACAAAGGGGATGCTGGGGGACTGACGAACTTTTTAGCCCTTACGCCCCCAAACCTATAAATTTTTTGTAAAACATTG
Organism: Muscina levida; assembly: GCA_964034835.1. Classification (NCBI taxonomy): domain Eukaryota; kingdom Metazoa; phylum Arthropoda; class Insecta; order Diptera; family Muscidae; genus Muscina; species Muscina levida. Next base: position 89,569,997 of record OZ035883.1, on the reverse strand, counting down.
ATGAATAACAATAATTTTGTCTGTGCTATGGGGGGTATTGCCCCCCTCACTCACCGAGGAAATCTATTGTCCCTCTAATGGTTCGTACCGATTAGTGATCCTACTTCTCAAATGGTTAATTTCATGTTATCTTGCCATTGGCTTCGTTTGAATCATCGCAATTACCTTTCAGAGTCAGTTTAGATTATCGGTATATTGGTACCATACAAAATTCCAACAGTGTAATATTTATTAATAATGTTAAGACCATTCCCTGCAATAAAAGTAACCTTTGTTTTCCATCACTTAACGAAAATGTGCTCTAAAAGACAACAACGGCAGATTCATCAAAACATAAAATTTTTTTATCTACATATATACATTGCACAGTGGTTCCTTTTTGGTTTTTTTTGGAATTAATTCTGTAACTTTTGAACGGATTATGCTATCTTGATGAAATTTGAAATAGTTAAAGCTGAGGTGTTTTCGAGATGATTTGGAAATATTTGGAAACCTAGGGGGTGTGGGGGCCACTGCGTGGCCCTCCAAAGTTGGTCACCTCGGGTGTTTCAAAATTTCAAATGCTTGAGGAATGTGCATTTATGAACCGATTTAAAAGATATTTTGCATTTAGATAGTGCTTCGAAAAACCTTTAAAAAACATGATTACATGCACATGTTATCTCATTTATGTCAAGAGATATTTGAGAAAATAAAAAAAAATGTGTCATTTTTGGACGAGGTTGATTTGGTATTTTTAAGGGTGTGAGCTCAGTTTTTCCTTGATTTTAAAGATATTTATATCGTTAGTTAGCTTATAAAATTCTGAATGAAATTGCTGAAAAAATTATGCAAATATTTTGTTCCAATCAAAAGTTATAAGCATCGCAAGTAAAAGTTTCCAAAAAAAGGCATATTTTTACTGTTTTTTTGCAAAAAGGCGACTACATTCTTTCGTTTGTAAAAAAAATATTTCTTCCGGGAAGTGGCAATTTCTTAATTATTCCTCATAGAAATGTTGATGCAGATGCATTTAATGCTAAATTTGAGTCAGTTCAGCAAAATGGTTCCCCGGCAAGGGAAGTCAAAAATACCCCATTTTTGAAAAAAAAATTTTTTGTTTTTGAAAATTCTCAAATCGCAAAGCGCCAACGAGAAAGCTCATTATATATTTTTTTGACCACATATGTGGACTAGTTAACCGTAACGTATTTCAACATCCCTGCCATAAACAAAGACAGTGTGGCCATTTTAGTAAAAAATTCGGAATTTTGGAACATATTTTCCCCGTTTTGGGAATTTGGGTATTTTGTTATAAGATATGGCAACATATTGTTATTCGTTTTTTGAAGGACAATTTTATGTACCTTATTCCAATATTTCGTTAAGATATTCGAATCCGTTTGAATTTTACGCTATTTTTCATATAAGATATTATTTCTCCAAAAAATACGTTTTGACCAAATTTTATATTTGACTCAGAATCATGCCCAAAATAAAATGTGCTTTTAATTAATTTTTGTAAATTATTAAACTTCATGTCGTTCCCTTTTCAACGATATGCAATACTTGTATGTCAAGAGTTTAATTATTGTTTATAATTATAATCAAACTTCACTACCTCTGTAAAAAAAGTATATATCGTGAAACATACATATATATGGGGGCTATATCTAAATCTGAACCGATATGCTTAGTTTTGTTACCACATTAGAATAGTGTAAAAAAACTAAGATGTGCAAAGTTTTGTTAACATCAGAGCAAAAATGTGGTTTTTGGCAACAATAATCTATAAAAGGTTATGCTAATTTGTATGGGAGGTACCAGAAGGGGCGGGGCAAATGGACCCATTATTTCAGTATATACTTCACGCTGTCAAATAATAATACCATCCAAATTTTAGCTTCGTAGAGTCCTCCAATATGAAGTTAGGGACAGAATAGCGGTTTTAGTGAAATAGGTGATTTTGTATGGGAGGTACTTGAGGGGGCGTGGCTATTTCCCCCATTTTCCAACCAACATTACGACTAGTGAATTTTATGCCACTGGTAAATTTCTATTCAAATTGATTAAGAACTACTCCAGTTATCGTCTTAAACACTTACCCAGCCGGCCAGACGGACATAGCTTTATTGGGTTAAAAAGCTCCGAAACTTATTTTTTCTAAAGAACTCTAGGGTCTCAGTTATATGTTCTGTTGTGTTTAACTTTTTCCCGTTTAAAATTATATATTCTCTCTACCATGTTGCTGAGCTTGTACAAATTCTTTTCAAAATTTGTTAAAAATTGTAATAATAACACACAAAATCCACAAAAACATATAAATATTGCATTAAAAATCAAATTTTTAACTTAAAAAATAATTTTGCTTAACATATTTATGCAATAAGGGACATTTTTCGTAATTTGTCTCGCATTCCTGTGCATAGGGATTTATAAATCATAAATAACTTAATTAAAGAAACTATGAGCTTGTAAGTTTTATTAATAAGTAACGACTCCATAATGATGTTTTAGTAATAAAAATGTCTCTAATTCCATAAATGTGTTAAGCAAAATTATTTTTTTAAGTTACAAATTTGATTTTTAATGCAATATTTATATGTTTTTGTGGATTTTGTGTGTTATTATTACAATTTTTAACAAATTTTGAATAAAATTTGTACAAGCTCAGCTACATGGTAGAGAGAATATATAATTTTTAACGGGAAAAAGTTAAACACAACAGAATATATAACTGAGACCCTAGATTTCTTTACAAAAAATAAGTTTTTGGAGCTTTTTAACCCAATAAGGCTATGTCCGTCTGCCCGGCTGGGTAAATGGTTAAGACGATAATTGGAGTAGTTCTTAATCAATTTGAATAGAAATTTACCAGTGGCATAAAATTCACTAGTCGTAATGTTGGTTGGAAAATGGGCGAAATAGCCACGCCCCCTCAAGTACCTCCCATACAAAATGACCTATTTTACTAAAACCACTATTCTGTCACTAACTTCATGCTGGAGGGCTCTACGAAGCTAAAATTTGGATGGTATTATTATTTGACAGCGTGAAGTATATACTGAAATAATGGGTCCATTTGCCCCGCCCCTTCTGGTACCTCCCATACAAATTAGCATAACCTTTTATAGATTATTGTTGCCAAAAACCACATTTGTGCTCTGATGTTAACAAAACTTTGCACATCTTAGTTTTTTTACACTATTCTAATGTGGTAACAAAACTAAGCATATCGGTTCAGATTTAGATATAGCCCCCATATATATGTATGTTTCACGATATATACTTTTTTTACAGAGGTAGTGAAGTTTGATTATAATTATAAACAATAATTAAACTCTTGACATACAAGTATTGCATATCGTTGAAAAGGGAACGACATGAAGTTTAATAATTTACAAAAATTAATAAAAAGCACATTTTATTTTGGGCATGATTCTGAGTCAAATATAAAATTTGGTCAAAACGTATTTTTTGGAGAAATAATATCTTATATGAAAAATAGCGTAAAATTCAAACGGATTCGAATATCTTAACGAAATATTGGAATAAGGTACATAAAATTGTCCTTAAAAAAACGAATAACAATATGTTGCCATATCTTATAACAAAATACCCAAATTCCCAAAACGGGGAAAATATGTTCCAAAATTCCGAATTTTTTACTAAAATGGCCACACTGTCTTTGTTTATGGCAGGGATGTTGAAATACGTTACGGTTAACTAGTCCACATATGTGGTAAAAAAAATATATAATGAGCTTTCTCGTTGACGCTTTGCGATTTGAGAATTTTCAAAAACAAAAAATTTTTTTTTTCAAAAATGGGGTATTTTTGACTTCCCTTGCCGGGGAACCATTTTGCTGAACTGATTCAAATTGAGCATTAAATGCATCTGCATCAACATTTCTATGAGGAATAATTAAGAAATTGCCACTTCCCGGAAGAAATATTTTTTTTACAAACGAAAGAATGTAGTCGCCTTTTTGCAAAAAACAGTAAAAATATGCCTTTTTTTGGAAACTTTTACTTGCGATGCTTATAACTTTTGATTGGAACAAAATATTTGCATAATTTTTTCAGCAATTTCATTCAGAATTTTATAAGCTAACTAACGATATAAATATCTTTAAAATCAAGGAAAAACTGAGCTCACACCCTTAAAAATACCAAATCAACCTCGTCCAAAAATGACACATTTTTTTTTATTTTCTCAAATATCTCTTGACATAAATGAGATAACATGTGCATGTAAGCATGTTTTTTAAAGGTTTTTCGAAGCACTATCTAAATGCAAAATATCTTTTAAATCGGTTCATAAATGCACATTCCTCAAGCATTTGAAATTTTGAAACACCCGAGGTGACCAACTTTGGAGGGCCACGCAGTGGCCCCCACACCCCCTAGGTTTCCAAATATTTCCAAATCATCTCGAAAACACCTCAGCTTTAACTATTTCAAATTTCATCAAGATAGCATTATCCGTTCAAAAGTTACAGAATTAATTCCAAAAAAAACCAAAAAGGAACCACTGTGCATTGTTAAAAAAAATTATAAACATAAAATATCAATATAATAATGTTAGTAAATAACAATATAAATTGTTTGGTTGAAATACATACAAATGTTTTTATTTATATACTACTGGAAAAAATATAGCGTGCGTCACATAGGGTTCACGGCTTTTGAGAAAAAAAACTACAGTGCGGCTTTAGACCAGGCAAATTCACGACTAATCAGATATTTACACTACGGCAGATTCTGGAGAAAACCCATGAGAAGCAAATCGACACTTACCACCTCTTAGTCGATTACAAAGCTGCCTTCGATAGTCCCATCAGGCATCGACTATACGAAGCCATGTCTGAGTTCGGTATTCTCTGCCGGTGTACCCTTACGAATACCAAATCCTCTGGTCGGATTGGCAAGTATCTATCTGCAATATTCGATACGGCGAGAGGCCTTAGACACGGTGACGGTTTGTCATGTGTACTGTTCAACATAGTGATGGAGAAGGTGTTAAGGAAAGCAGCGGTTAACATGTCTGGCACCATATTTAATAAGAGCCACATGCTGCTCGCATATGCCGATGATATCGATATTATCGGTCGAACGATGCGAGAGGTAACAGCTGTCTTCTCAGTTGAAAGGGAGTCAGCGAAAATGGGTTTGGCAGGGAATGAGGACAAGACGAAGTTAATGGTATCATCGAACAAAGTGTCCACCCGTTGGGGACGCAGCGTGAACGTTCAAAACTATTGCTTTGAGGTAGTGGATGAATTTATCTACCTCGGATCCGCCATGAATAAAAACAACAATGTCAGCCTTGAAATAAAACGGAGAATAGTTCTCGCCAACAGGTGTTTCTTTGGAATACGCGAGCACTTCATAAACACCACCCCATCTCGAACCACCAAAGTCCAGTTGTACCGGGTACTAATTTTACCGGTCCTGTTGTATGCCTCCGAATCTTGTGTGCTTACACAGGCAGATGCAGCTTATCTGGCGGTGTTTGAGAGAAAAATACTCCGCAAAATATATGGACCTATTTGCGTAAACGGCGAGTTAAGGATTCGGATGAACCACGAGCTGTACGAGTTTAACCACGACATTGATGTGGTCAAGCGAATCAAAGTGCAATGATTACGCTGGCTAGCCCATGTCGTGAAAATGGATGAGAAAACTCCAGCTCGAAAGGTATTCTATCAAGACCTCGAAGGACGGAGGAGAGAGACCTCGGCTACGTTGGAACGACCAGGTGGAGGAATCACTGAGGAATCACAAGATCAAAGCGAATGGAAATCTCTAATGATTTCGGCCTCTGACTTAGACACTAAGATATAAATATGTATATATGATGTCAAGTTGTTTTAAAGGTTAATAATAATAATTCATAAATTGAGAACGCCTGGACCGATTTTATTTTAATTTGTTCGTAATTGCCAGGAGGAGGTTAATGTGAAAGATAATTTTGGGAAAATCCTCCGAAATAGTCGAGAAATTGAAAAAATCAAAATTCTTTGTTATTTTTTGTATGGAATATTGTGTGCAATTGTTACAGCTTGAATTTCAATAGAACCAGTACAAAAATTTCAGTCAAGTAAACTGACTGATAAATACCATCACCCAATATAAGATATTGTTTAAGTCTTGAGTTATTGAAATTAATAGATTTTTAAAATAAAATTAATTATGTATTATTTTTTGTCTGTATGTAGAGCAAAAACATAAAAAATTTTACCTATTTGTACAGAAGGTACAATTAGGGGCAGCACAACGTGTCTGATTTTTTTATACCATCACCATTAGGGATGAAGGTATATATCATTTGATACGACCCAAAAGTGTAACACATAGAAGGAGTGACTTTAGACCCTAGGTTTCTTTGAACCAAATTCGATTCATGACTTTTTAAGTCATTTGAGCCATGTCCGTCTGTCTGTCTGTCTGGTGGCTGTCCGGCTGGTTCGCACGATAACTTTCGAAAGACGCAACCAAATGTCTTGAAATTTTGCACGAGTTAATATTTCCCCAAAACTACTTACGGTATTGCAAATGGGCTACATGGCTCCGCCCCTTCTGGTACCTCCCATACAAATACATCATTTCGCCCACTTTAGAAATCGAGATATAATATCAATAAATCCATCGCGCTCGTACCCTAATTCTGAATTTAGTAAAGCTATAGCAGGATACAGTTTTTGAGAAAAAAAACTGAAGTCTACCAACGCCCCATCTGGTACCTCCCAAACACATCTGGTACCGCCCACTTTAGAAATGGATTAATATTATTATTAGAACTACCGCAATCGTGACCAAATTCTGTATTTAGTAAAGTTCAAGCAGGATAAAGTTTTGGAGAAAAAATTGGAAGTCTAGCGGCGCCCCTTATGGGACCTCCCATACAAATGTACCTTTCCGCCCACTTCAGAGATGGAGTAATAATATCAATACATCCAACGCTATCGTGCCCAAACTCTGTATTTAGTAAAGCTATAACAGGATAAAGTTTTGGAGAAAAGATCTGGATGTCTAGACACGCCCCTTCTGGTACCTACCATACAAATGTACCACGCCGCCCACTTTAGAGATGGAGTAATAATATGAATATTCTCGACACGATCGTGCCCCAATTCTGTATTTTATTAAGTTATAACAGGATAAAGTTTTGGAGAAAAAATTGGAAGTCTAGACACGCCCCTTCTAGTACCTCCCATACAAATTTACCACTCCACCCACTTTAGAAATCGAGTAATAATATCAATATAATAGCAATTTTTTTTATTTTACTGAGGGTGATGGTATATGTAAGTCGGGTCGCCCGACTGAAACTTTCTTACTGGTTTTGTAAATCAACGTTCAATGATCGCTTAATTTGGCAAAATTTGTCTGAATTGAGTGTACATACAAAAATGATACGTATGTAAAAGTCGAAATATCCCATATATTTATATGGGAGGTACCAGAAGGGGTGTGCCAAATAGTTAGGGTTGCTGAGGCTTTGCCTTCTATTACAAGATAAATTAACTGACCAAATTTGATTATCCTCCCAGGTGCCGGTTTACAAGTTATGGGAGAAATATAGTCCATATTCATTCCTAATTAAAGTCTTTATAACCGTACACCTTACGCAAAATTTTACTGAATTCAGTGTACTTACAAAAATGATATGTACGTGAGACTATGGGGGTGGGTTCGGTCATTTGTATGGGAGGTACCAGAAGGTGTGTGTCAAATAGTTAGGCTCTCTGAGGTTTCGCCTCCTATTACAACATAAATTTATCGACCAATATTCATTACCTCCCAAGTGTCAGTTGGGAAGTTATGGGAGAAATATTAATTTTCCAAAAATAGGTAATTTTGTATGGGAGGTACCAGAAGGCGTGAACCGATATAGTCCATATTCATTCCTGAATCCACTTTTCATAAGCGAACATCATGAGAAAAAAATGGCTTAATTCAGTTTACTTACAAACAAGATATGTATGTAAAACTATGAGGGTTAATTCGGTCATTTGTATGGAAGGTATCAGAAGGAGTGTGGCAAAGGTTTCGGTTTTCTTATGGTTTATCTACTTTCGCAAGATAAATAAACTGACCAAATTCAAACATCCTCCAGTTGTCCGTTTGGAAGTTATGGAAGAAATATTAATTTTCCAAAAAAAAGGTAATTTTGTATGGGAGGTACCAGAAGGGGTGCGGCTATTCAGCCCATTTACAATCCCATAAGTTCGTTTTGAAAAATATTAATACTGGTAAATTTTCATACCGATCCGTTAAGGATTACTCGAGTTATCCTGCTGACAAGCCATCCAGCCAGCCAGACTGACGGACATAGCTCAATCTTCTTAAAAAGTCCTGAAACCAATTTGGTCTTAAGATACTTGGGGTCTAACTCGTCTCCTATAATGCGTTACACATTTTTTTTACGTATCAAATGATATATACCCTCATCCCTAAGGGTGATGGTATAAAAATAGAACATTTTTGTTGAAAAAAAAACTCGGAAAATTCCAGAAAACTTGGATTTTAACTACAAAATTTTGCATTGTATCGCTTGATTTGATCAAAATCGCAAATTGAAAGTTTGTTTAAATTGTTCCGTAGTGACGTTTCTAATGGAAAAATAGACAATTTTTGTTGAAAAATTACGGAAAAGAGGAAAAAAAATTTAATTTTTTTCGCCGAAATTTAACATTTTATCGTACGGTTGATAATTTTGGACGATGTTAATTTAAAAAAATTCGGATAATAGAAAAATCGGAAAATTCCGAAAAAACTCGAAAAAGTTGAATTTTTGACGAAATTTGCATTTTATTGCTTGATTTAATGATTTCAGTCGACATTAAGGTGCAAAATTTTTTATGATGCTTGGAAAATTTCGGATTATTGTAAAATTTAAGCGAATTCGCAGTGGTGATTGTTGGGAAGAATGTGGAATCAGGCGATATTGTTCTTAAGCGTCGGGATGGTGGACAATTGAGGCACGCGTACGAGACTCATCGGCCAGATGATGAACTTTATCTGTTCTGACGTGGACGGCTATCACCTCAATTTAAATATGGTCTATATTAATAGTATATTAATAGTATTCACTTCTTTTTCATTCTCCATTTAAGTTCGAAATCGTATTTATTTATTTGATTCAGCCCATACAAAAGAATTTAATTCTTATTTAAAGCATAAGGGTTACATTTGTTGATATTTGAATATAGTTGAACATTTTTTAGATTTTAATTTTAATTTCAGGAGAAAAAACTAATAAAATGGTTTGCTCAATGAGTTTTTATGCTTATCGATTGATGATTCGGCAAGATGTTGACAATCATCTGTTAAGATATCGCCTGTTACTTCAACAGTACTGCGATGACATGTATGTACGTCAAGTTTGAAATGGAGCACCTCAATTTTATTTTTTTCAATCAGTCGCCACATTTCGACTTTTATTAAACATTTGTTGATTTTTTTCGCTTTTTCGGTATTGTCTCGGTAGTTTTTGATATTTTACTTTCGGAAAATCGAATATACCCTACAATCGACCATTTTTTGTTTTAATTCGGAACTCAAAATCTATAATGCCTATCACCCCTCTCGATTTCTGTATTAGAGCGTCAGATGCTCTAATAAAATTTAACGCGAATTTCAATGCTTTGCGCGATGAAGACCTCGATATTTACAGTCATGAGGTGCGAAGTCACTCCTTTTCGTTGCACTTTTAGGTCGCTTTTATGAGAATTTCCACAGAAGTATCAACCGTGATCGAAAAATTAAAAGTTGGCAAACAAAATTTTCTGACTTGTATTAGTAAAGACGAATACTTAAATTTTATTAAATTAAAATGTCCAAAGCTTTTCTTATTTTCCGCGTTGGTTTAACGGACTGCAAAATTGCATTCTTTTGCTGGTCAGCATATTTAAATTTTAATATTATATTTACTGATAATGCAAGTCCACCCTTATCATAAAATTTTAGTTACAACAATAAATAACTCCTATAATAGTAAAAAATTATCAGTTAGCAGCAAAATTTTGATTTTATTTTATTGACGTTCTAATGTAACATTCGTGATCAACAAAAAGTGGCATATAAACTTTTTAATATTCCCTAATTTCGCAAATAAAATAATGGCTTAAACAAACATTTTTTCAAACATTTCACTGCTATGGGATATTTTGTCACATAACGTCAGTAACATAAGGTAGGTCTTTAATACCTCGTGGTTAAAAACCAGAGGATCAAATTTGCCCAACAAAAATATATTTCGAAGCACTATTGGTCTATTTTATGAAATAATTAAGTGCATATACTAAATGTTAAACAACGCGCTGATTTTTGAAATTTCAAGAACTAACATAAAACGCAAAACGTAGGCCTGTGTTTTGTTTATATCTTGGATTGTAGTTTTTTAAGTATGACGCCTTTTATACATAATGTAGAGCTAGTAGGGAGCTATTCAGCTATTTTTCTATTGAATCGTACGATCGTAACATTCGTAAGGCTGGAATTACCCATTTACCTTTCTTCCCGTAGGGTAAGGTATAAAAAACATTACATCAAAAATACGAAATATATCTGGGAAGAGCTAACCAAAAAATAAATTTACTTTCGATAATGGGTATTTTTAACCAAAATTTAATTTCGATAATGGTTATTTGTAACCAAAATTTTTTTTCGGTTGCTATAATGGTTATTCATACCCAAAATACAATTTTTCTCACTTGTATTGGTTACGATGACCAAATATATCTCATCGATAATGGATAATGGTGGTTTCTTAGAAAGCGTGTTAATTCACAACAACGCGAGAAGCTATCCCATACCTCATTCATGGGGTGCAAAGGGAAATTAAGTTAAGTAATGGTTTCTTATAACCGTTATTTGAATTCGTCAATGTTAATGGTTAAATAAAGGTACGGTCAGACTAGTCAAATATTTGACCAAAACATGTTTTCCCCTATTTGCCCAAAATATTGTCAAAGCAATACATAGTTGATTTTGTGTACACACTAGGCGCATTTGTTTGCCTCCTTTTGTTTGATCAAACACGTGTCAAACTGTGTCAGATGGACATTTGGGAAAACATATTTGCCCTGCGGTCACACTTGAACGAATATTTGCAACAAATTGTTGTTTGCCGGCAAATAAATTTTGTTTTCTCAGAAACCTTCAGCAAGCCAACAGAAAATATTTATTTTTTTCTGAAAATTTTTTAACAGTGATACAAAATGCAAATATTTTGGTTAACTGTGATGCGTATTTTCTTTTATCCTCATATTCTCTTCAACTTCAACATAATTGGCGACGGTTTGTTTGTGATTTCAATGTATTTATTCTTTGTTTTGTCTTTCGAACAGATGTTCTTGCTATAAGTGTGGTCAACACAACCTTTTTTTAGACGACATATTATTTTACTTATGTAGTTTCTAGTGGAAATTACATTGACAATTTAAAACATCGATCGATCTATGAACCCGGGGTTTATCCTGTTTCAAAATTTACATATTCAAAATATAGGTTTAGAATTTTTTGGCCGAATCTAGTTTAGGTTCCAACGACTGTTTTGGTAGGGTAAAACACATTTTTTAAGAAAAAAAAAATTAATATATATTAGACCGGGTCGGTCCCCATACAAATTTTTTTTTCTCCAAAGTCGAGGGCTAATTAGGGTTGCCAGGCACCGAACTCGAAAAGTCGGGAAAACCGAGACAAAAAAGCGGGATTTGTCGGGACAAATGTAAAGATCATATTATATAGGTTTTGAGATTTTTCATTAAGAAATATTATTAGTTGTAAAAAATGACTGGAATTCCTGACAGCTTTTACTAATATTCAATCTTATGATTGGTTCAGCCTTTATAAGATCAAAAGATATTCGGTTTCTCTCTTTCGTGTATAAATTGTTTAAAAAATACTAAATACTTTTTCGCAATAAGCGTTATTTATCGGTAAAAAAATATTAATAAGATCAATTTAAAGAAATTCATGTGACCATAAAAAATGTGACCATATTTTGTCATTTAGTAAATCTTTGGGCATTTCTCCATTCACAGTTCGAAGACTGCAGTAGTTGCTGTACAACATGTCATTGTCCTCTGCATCTGATATTTGTAGAACTTTGGGAATTTCTCCAAAGTCAATAGTGAGTCTTTTAGATTAAATGCTGCAATTTGTCAAAAATGTAATGTTAATGTAAACAGCTGTGGTAAAATCAGATTATAGACAATTGCTAGAGATGGGAAAGAGATTAATACCCATGGAGATGGGTAAATGGAAAAATGTTAAGTGCACACAACTAGTTCATAAGAGAATAGTATTTTTTTGTACCTTCTTTAATATCGTCAGCTGAAATGCAAACGGCCCTATCTAACATTTTCATTACTTTACAGGAGAAACAAAAAACTGTATAAAACTATATATATTAATGTTTTTAGAGCAATTTTTTTCAATGTAACTTGTAAAACACCGACATATTTAAATTTGAAAGAAAATTTTTTTTTTTAAATATTGTAAAAGTTATGTTAGTTACGTCCTTTTACCGTCTGATTTTCTGAAACAAAAAGCCCTACCTACAATTCAATTTTTTTAGTTATTTGTCAGTAACTTGTCAATACATTTTTAATGAAGTAAAATATCGCTGTAATAACAATGGGTACATAAATTAAAACAAAATTAAGGAAAAATTATTTATGTATGGTTGCCAAATGTCAGTATGAAAACAAATACATTAGATTTTTAGATTTTAGCTTGCATTTTTTTAATGCATGATTACGTATAATTTACTTACTTACTTAATTTCCCTTTACACCCCATGAATGAGGTATGGGATAGCTTCTCGCGTTGTTGTGAATTAACACGCTTTCTATTTTTAGATTCACAACTAACGGCACCTACTTGTTTATCGACGAATGCGAACGTCACTGTTTGAGAAGCTCTTACTAGACACGCCGATTGGATCGACGCTTAATACTGCGAAGTTGTTGTCAACAACATTCGAGGGGAGCCGACAATGAAAGAACAATTTTTTTTAAGATGACTGGAGCCAGGTTTGAACCTGCGATCTCCCGCATGGTAGTCGCGTGTTCTAACCGATTACGTACAATTACTTATGTATAAACTGTCCCCTGCTTGTGGTGCACAATCGTCTAAAACTTGACTTATTTGTGTAGGAGGTATAGGTTTGGAATTTATGTGAGAAATATTAATTTTCAAAAAAATGTAATTTTGATAGGGGGTACCAAAAGGGTGAACCGATACAGTCCTTATTCATTCCTGACTCAAATTTTCATACGTACATCTTACAAAAAATTTGACTGAATTCAGTGTACTTACAAAAAAAAGGTATGTATGTAAGACTATGGGGGTGAGTTCGATCCTTTGTATGGGAGGTACCAGAAGGGGTGTGTCAAATAGTAAGGTTTTTCTGAGGTTTCGCTTCATATCACAATATAAATTAACAGACTTATTTGCATTACCTCTCAAATGTCCGTTTGGAAGTTATGGAAGAAATATTAATTTTCCAAAAATAGGTAATTTTGTATGGGAAGTACCAGAAGGCGTCAATCTATATAGTCCATATTCATTCCTCAGTCCCATTTTCCAAGCGAACATCATGCTCAAAATTTGAGTAAATTCAGTTTACTTACAAAAAAGATATGTATGTTAAACTATAAGGGTCAATTAGGTCATTTGTATGGGAGGTACCAGAAGGGGTATGGCAAAGGTTTCTGTTTTCTTAGGGTTTGTCTACTTTTGCAAGATAAATAAACTGACCAAATTTAAATATCCTACGATCGTCCGTTTGAAAATTATGAAAAAAAATATATATTATCCAAAAATAGGTAATTTTGTATGGGAGGTACCAGAAGGTGTGGGGCTATTTTGCCCATTTACAATCCCATAAGTTCGCTTTGAAAAATATTATTACTAGTAAATTTTCATACCGATCCGTTAAGGTTTACTCGAGTTATCCTGCTGACCAGCCAGACAGACGGGCATAACTCAATCGTCTTAAAAAATCCTGAAACGAATTTGGTCTTAAGATACTTATGGTCTAACTCGTCTCCTTCAATGCGTTACACTTTTTTTTGGTATCAAATGATATATACCCTCATCCCTAAGGGTGTTGTGTTTGTTGTTGTGTTAGTTAGGGCCCTTTGCATTTATTAAAACGAACACTTTGTAGTAAGGGCCTTTTGTATTTGGTGAATAAAACAACTATTTTTAATCGTAGGACTCCGTAATTTTGTATGGACATGTAGTTTGAATAAATACATTATAATCAATCAAAAAACCCATTTCGATTTTTTTGTTAGTTAGGGCCCTTTGCATTTCAGCTAACGATATGTTGTTTCTTTGATTATTCTAAGAATAGGTAGTAAATATTAAAAAGTCGGGATTTTCCCCTGAATTACTTCAATACTCGGGACTCGGGATTTTCGTGAGAAGTCGGGAAAATCCCGCCTATTCCCGACCATCTGGCAAGCCTAGGGCTAATATTAAAGATAACCTCGAGACGACATCATCGTGTAATGATGGTCTCATTTAGAGCAATTTCTACCCCTAAAATTTAAAAATATTTTCTCCTATGATTAAAGCCCTTTAAAAACCAAGAACATTTTGCTTTGGAAGTATGCAGTTTTATTCAAAAACAAAAAAGATACGTGTGAAAAGATGTATTTACAGCATCAACACTCATATTTTTCCCTGTTGTTTGCATTATTACAGAAAATCATTGCATACTTCTTAGCGATATCGAAAAAAATTAAATACAAAAAACAATGTTTTCAAACATGCGGATGAAGATATTCAGCGTCACCAATATTTAAGCAACGAAACTATAAAGATACGTGGTCCACAGTGGAAGTATTAATAATAAAATATAGACATTATTTTGCACTTGTATTCTTCCAATGCAATTTGCAACACCGAACATTTGTGCGAAATGTAAGTGAATCAGCGCTTGGAATGACTAATCAAAATTAAAATTTTTTGCAAAACTAGAAAGTCGTGAACGGAACTTGAGTCGGCCCCATATTTGCTGTAATTACATACATATATTTGCTCTTTTTGGAATTAAGAATAAAAATGAATTACCTCAAGAAAATATTAAAATTTTTTTCGACTTTTGCAACAATTTGAGCTACAAAGTATGGAACCATTTTTATAAAAATTTTCCGTCAGCGCTATAAAGTATGCAATAATTTTCTGTAATAATGCAAACAAAAAGAAAAAATATTAGTGTTGATGCTATTAATACATCTTTTTATACGTAACTTTTTGTTTTTGAATAAAACTGTATACTTCCAAAGCAAAATGTTCTTGGTTTTTAATGGGCTTTAATCCTAGGAAAAAATATTTTTAAATTTTAGGGGTAGAAATTGCTCTAATTGAGGCCATCATTACAAGATGATGTCGTATGTCAGCGACATCTATAGGACAAATGTAGCACTCGTCGAGACCTATACACCGATGTCTTGTATGTTACGATTGAGCCACAAACAAAAAAGCAGTGATAAAAAAACGATTTTAGCTGTTTTTCCGGGGGGTGGGGGAGAAAAAAATTTTTTTTTTTTAAAGTTGTCTCGAGGTGGTCTTTAATATTTGCCCTCGACCCTCGAAATTTTTTTTCGTGACCCGTTCTAATATATATGTTTCGAAATTCGAACTATTGGGTGCTAATTTAAATGTTAATTAATGAATAACCAATTGTATTTAGAAATAATAGCGGCGATTTATTTGCCTGTGGCACTTAGAGCTTCGAACAACGTTTTTTATATTATTTAGGTGTAATAGGGTCATTGGGACCAGAGAACAGAATGAATGCATTTGTTTTCATTGGGCATTCATAATTTTATTGCTTTTGCCATGCATTCATGCATTCAACAACAGTAACTTATGCCGTTGCTATTTATATGCATCTGTCAAGTTTTTAAGTGCTCCAACTAGTAGTGTTGCAGTTTAGTGCCGCTGGTCGGCTCTATTAGAAAGAAAGCCTAGTTTACATGGAATAAATACTGAAACAATTTTATTCTGCCACAATTTATCCGTGTTGAAGACCTTTTTTTATAACTGAATAATTTTTTTGTTTCGTTTTGCTTTATCTCATTTATTTTAGAAATAAATAATAAGTTTTTTTTTAATAATAAAGAGTAGTATAATTTGTAAAAGCTTTTAAAATTCGGCTTCGGCCAAAAAAAAAAATTCCTACGGTCATGTTTTTTTTTTATAATAATGTCAAGCTTAGTTTTCGTCAAACTCACAATATCTATGACATGTTTTACTGAAATTATGTGGATTGACAACAAAAGGCATATTTTTTGTGAGTGCACTCAAAGCATAAAATAAGGAACTCAAACCGTTCCCTGATTGGGACCTGTATGTTCTTGAATTACTGCTGGATTAGTCTCAAAAATTTGTTTCATTTGAATACACCCACATAGAGGATCTTCATAGAACCCCTATTTGATACACATGAGCCCCGGAGCGGGGGTTGTGATTTTTTGACTCGCATATTCTACAATTTATCACCTTTATTACGGGCTTTCGAGAGTCTAAACTGCCTGCCAACCGATATTCGTTGGATTTGCTTGTAACCGGTTAAACTATAGCCAATTTATCTTTATTATACCATAATTAGTCGCAGCTTACCCGGTTTACAGTCGATTTGAGATAATTAACAAAGCTAGAATTTTTCCCTTTTAATTATGCATAAAATTTTGTAACAGTTCCACAATATTACCAAAATATATTTTATATTCACCATTTCTTCCTTTTATTTTATTTATTACTAGTGGGCCCGGCAATGCTTCGCTATTGCATATCCCATTATATTGGAATACAGAGAGTTATTTAAAGAATTTTTTTAAAGGTTTTCCCATGGACGTACGCATGTATCTTAAAAGAGTACACAAAGTTGTTTATCATCGATTGATAATATATTATTTTTAACTTCTTGTAAGCGCGGAATACCTTGTGTTATCGAATATTGCCATTTTCACCCCCTAAATGTAGAAAAATCCAAACAATGTGTAGCCTATGTTACTCGCGGGGTTATTCGCAAGATTCCCTGAAAATTTCATCAAAATCGGTCCAGCCGTTTTCGAGTCCATACGTTACATACATACACACATCCTGTTTTATATGTATAGATTATTTAAATTGGCTATATTTTTCTTCATTTTGTTAATTTCTGTCGGTTAGCTGACAACACCGCTGATAACAGCTGTTATTTACCCTTGTTTGCTCTTACAAAACTTTTGTAAGATCAAATAAATGTTTGCCCAAAAAAGAGGAAAATATTTGCTCTTTGTTGGTCACACTTTGGTCACATTGAGCATATTTTTATTTGAAGGCAAATAATTTTGTTTGACCAAAATCAGCTGTTTTGTTGTTTGCCACACAAAAATGTTTTGTGGTCAGACTGCGGCAAAGAAATATTTGACGGTTTTCGTCAAATATTTGCCTAATCTGACCGTACCTTAAATTTTTTTTTCGCCATTTCTCTTATAACTGTTACGTCCCTGAATTAATTTAATAAAAAAACTTAAACATTTTTCCCTAATTATCGTATGAAAGGCATTCGAATTAAGATTGTTGCTGCAATAATCAACAAAATATTGAGATAAATTATCAATACAAAAAAAAAATTGTCTAATCAACGTGAAATGTGTTTGTACATTAAGAATATGCTTTCAACATCCGAAAAAGTAATTCCGTAACATCGTATTTTGATGTTAATGTTGGTGCAGATTCACACAATTCTTTACTTATACTATCTGTTACTTCTAAGCGAACGTTTGATTAAATTTTTGTACAGCTTAGCAGTTTTAATTGATTGAGTTTCTTTTTCGTTTAATGCACTTACGACCTTTAAAATGTCTTTATAATTAATGGAATAGTAATTATTTGCTTCCAGCCATATTGTTATATGTTCTGGAGGTAATGCAAGATCTGGAAACATTTGTTTAATAAGTTCAGCTCTACATGGGGCTTTCGAAAATACCTTCTTGAAATAACCAATGGCTGTATTCACGTTTTCATATAAATTTCTAAAACATTCACACAAACTATGGAGACCATGAGCAATGCATGCTACATACGTCACCACTATAGCTTTTGCAGCAATTACCATGTATAGAGCAAAACATTACTCTTATTGAAGTTGACGTCTATATTTTTAATGGTGTCGCCACACAGTCAAGCAGTTGTCGAGTAATTAGTCTTTTTCAAATCTGCTATATGCAGTAAAAATTTCTCACTTTCCTTGTCAGAACTTAATACGCCTGCTATAACGTTTGCCACAGTCGTTGTATGCATTTCTTAAACGCTTAATTCGAAGACGAATGGCACTTTATAGTCCGTGAATTCCTTATTTTTCTTATAATTTTGGTTTCTCATTTTGTAAAGTGGGATGTCAGCAGACACAAAATCATACAAAGGCTCACTTTTTCCTGTAAATCATGTTATTTTGATAGTTTACCGGAACATTGTGGTAAAAACCATTTGCTTCAAAAATAAGGCAGATTTGGCTGTTACATTTGAAAAAAAAAACAAAGTTGCAAAGATTTCCTTATTTATAAGAACGAAAAGTTAATATGAAATATTATATATAAAATATGCTACAGCATGTTTTTTTACAATGAGATATCAACAAATGGGTAATGTATTTACATGTTTCATGGTCCTACAAGTGTTTTAAGACCTATTTGTTAGAGCATATTTTGGCATATTTTACCATTAGTCATATTTCGGCAAATTTTGGTTTTAGGAGCATAGTAATAAAAAAAAACTTTTTTTAAAGCATAATTTATATTTTTTACGCCATATTTTTTCAAAAATATCCCTTTTTAAGCATATTTTATGTTTCTCACATTATTTTGTTCGTAAAAACAAGTGTCTTTGCAACTTTGGTTTTTTAAAATGTAACAGCCAAATCTACTACATGTATTACACAACTGTGAAATGTTAAACGTTTATTAATCCTGTTTTTCGCGCTTTCTTATTCAATAAGTAAATAAAACATAAAAAAGAGGTGCTTTTCATGCCTATCCAACAAAAGCAGCAAAACTAAAGGCGGTTGTAGAAAAGTTTCCTGACTTACGAGCTGATGGTGGATTTCTCTATTCTTAAATCTGCAGCAAAGTTATTGCAACAGATCGCAGTTTTCAAGTGAAGCAACATGTTGTAAGCCGCAAACATATTCAACTAAGTCATAGAAGTGAAAATAAGAAGACCAAACAATTATTTTTTCTAAAATGTTCCGGTAGTCTCTCAAAAGATCATGATTTTCATGAAAAACTGTGCCGAGCTTTTGTGTCTGCTGACATTCCACTATACAAAATGAGAAATCAAAATATAAGAACACTATTTGAGGAATACACGGACTACCAAGTGCCATCCGAAACAGTTCTTCGAACTAAACATTTAATAAATGTATACAACGACTGCATGGACCAGAGACGAGCAAAACTAAAAAATCAATTTGTATGGATATCAATCGCTGAAACTATAGATGCAATAGGCAGAAATGTGGCAAAAATTTTAGCATGTGTATTAAGTAAATTGCAAGTGAGAAATTTTTACTACATACAGCAGCTTTGGAAAGGGCTAATTACTCAACAATTGCTCGACTGTGGGACGACGCCATCAAAAATCTGGACGTCAACTTCAATAAGAATAAATTTTTGCCTTTTGTGACGGATGCAGCTCCATACATGGCAAAGTCTGCAAAAGCTATAGTGGCATTTTATCCGAATGTGACGCATGTGACATGTATTGCTCATGATCGATTGTAAGAATGTATTAGAAATTTTTATGAAAACCTAAATAAAACTATTGCTAATGTGAAGAAGGTATTTTTAAAAGCTCCATGCAGAGAGGAACTTCCCAGGAAAATTTTTCAGAACTTGTTGCGAATGGTATTGATACTAGAATCGTTTCTTTTTGAATCGACTTTCTATTCTGTTTCTGGTTCTATATAACCGATTATGTACAACATGTTGCACCACAGATTCCGTAGAACAGAAAATGAATATTCGTATTCGAAATAAGTATTTTGTAGAGGGTATTTATTAAGAAAAACTCAGAAATCTGAGTTAAAATATATTTCGAACTAGCACCCAATTGAAAATCAATGGAATTTCAAAAAACAGCATATCTAATTCAGTTATGTAGCAATTCATTTCATAACAGGTTCCATGAGAACATGTTGGTTTTGGGACAATTTCAAACAAAAATAATATATTGTGCAACCGAAAGTGGAACTTGTTACTTATCAGTAAAAGCTGTTCTGTAATTGTTTCTTTGCAACAAAATATTTTGCTGGGTTTTTAAACAATGCTTCCAGACCTTGGTCAGCAGGATAACTCGAGTAAACCTTACGAACGGTATGAAAATTTACCAGTATTAATATTTTTCAAAACGAACTTATGGGATTGTAAATAGGCAGAATAGCCCCACCCCTGGCACCTCTCATACAAAATTACCTATTTTTGGATAATTAATATTTCTTTCATAGCTGCCACACAGACTACTAGAGGATATTTAAATTTGGTCAGAATTTTTATCTTGCAATAGTCGACAAACCTACGAAAACCGAAACCTTTGAAACATCCCCTTCCCATACAAATAACGGAATTGACCCTCATAGTTTTACATACATATTGTATGATGTTCGCTTACGAAAATCGGACTCAGGTATGAATATGGACTTTATCGGTTCACGCCTTCTGGTACCTCCTTTACAAAATGACCTATTTTTGGAAAAGTAATATTTCTCCCATAACTTCCAAACGGATACTTGGGGAGTAATGACAATTGGTCGGTTAATTTATATTGTGATAGGAGGCGAAATCTTAGGGTACCAGAATATTCGACATACCTAGGGTTGCCAGATCCAGATTCGCAAAAAGCTGGATACTCGGATTAAAAAAACTGGATTTTGCAAAAATAGCTGGACATTTTCAAAAAATGTCTTTACGAAAAAAAAATTCCAAGTTTAGTTTTGTATAAAAACTTTTCATTTAAAAAACATTTTTTAACTTTGTTGAAAACATAAAGTAATACAATTGAACTTAAATATTTTTAATCCAGTTTTTCCAATTTTTTAGATTTTAATTAATACTTAAAAAAACTTTATTTCCTTTTGCACCCCATGAATGAGGTATGGGATAGCTTCTCGCGTTGTTGTGAATTAACACGCTTTCTATTTTTAGATTCACAACTAACGGCACCTACTTGTTTATCGACGAATGCGAACGTCACTGTTTGAGAAGCTCTTACTAGACACACCGATTGACTCGACACTTAATACTGAGAAGTTGCTGTGAACAACATTCAAGGGGAGCCGACAATAAAAGAAAAATTTTTTTTAAGATGGCTGGAGCCAGCTTTGAACCTGCGATCTCCCGCATGGTAGTCGCGTGTTCTAACCACTATGCCATTAAATAATACTTTAAAAAATAAAAAAAGTGCAACACTTTTCATTCAAACCTCTGAAAATTAGACAATAAACAAAAAAAGAGAAAAACAAGAATCAACAACAATTATAAAGTTAATAAACAAAAAAATAGGAATGCATTCTAATTCAAATAACTAAAGTATGTGTAATAAATTACATTTTTATAACATAACTCAATGAAAATAACTGTGTATAGTTCATGCATGAGCAAATATTCTCTTAGACATTTCGTCTTTTAACTAAAACCATGTTAAATTACTCTTTATTCCACATATATTTCGCATTTGAACTTACGAAATTTGGCAATTCCGGGATGTGATGGTAACAAAGGGAAAATGAAAATAAAATTTTTTTTTCAAAAGTTATTGTGTTAAATGTACTAATAAGGTTAATTATATTATATATTGCTTTAATTTTTTTTCTCCAAAATTTCTATTTAGCTGGACAAATTTTATCTTAGCTGGACACTGGACAAGTATAAAAAAAGCTGGACAATCCAGCCAAATCCAGCCCGTCTGGCTACCCTAGACATACCCCTTCTGGTACCTCCCATACAAATGACTTAACTCACCCCCATAGTCTTACACACATATCTTTTTTGAAAGCACACTGAATTCAGTCAAATTTTGCGTAAGTAGATATCATTTTTGTATGTACACTGAATTCAGACAAATTTTGGCAAAGTAAAAGATATTTGAAGTAGAGATGGGCACGTGAGTGATTTTGACTCACGTTCATGCACGCTCACGTGATTGAAGTGGTCGCTCACGCACGCTCACGTTTAAAGATTTTTTCGCTACTCACGTTCACGCAAGCTCACGTGAGTAAATTTTGTACTCACGCACATTCACGTGAGCGTGAATCACGACAATCACGCCAAATAAAAAGTAAAAATTTTTTTTTTTGTTTCTATAATTACACAGTGATACAAATGTGAAGGAAAAATATATACATTGGTTCTCATGTAGCATTTCTGTTAGACTGGAGTCCATAGAGTTCAGTGATACTTTTAGTTTTTCTCGGTCACTTCGTTAAGTAATGTTTTTAGAGCCAATTAAGTGAAAAGACGATATTCCTAAAATTGCAAGTTCTAAAATTCATAAGTCTTCTCTTTGTAAACCGATCTTCAAAGGCTAACATCTGTTGTAAAGCTATGACTTTCACCTTTTATTAAAAAAAAGAATTTTGAAAATCGGTTAAAAAATAGTGAAACGGCGGCTGTTTAAGCAAAACAACCTCGAAAAAAAATTGCGAATTCTCATTTTCTCAACGCTCTCAGTTGATCATGAAGCAGTAAAACAAATAATTTTCTATTATATTGATATTATTACTCGATTTTTAAAGTGGGCGGAGTGGTACATTTGTATGGCCTTGGTTGTACTGATATTATTAGTACATCCCTAAAGTGGGCGGTAAGGTACATTTGTATGGGAGGTACCATAAGGGGCGTCGCTAGACTTCCAATTTTTTTCCAAAACTTTGTCCTGTTATAACATAGCAAAATACAGAATTTGGGCACGATCGTGTCGAATATATTGATATTATTACCCTATTTCTAATGTGGGCGGAGTTGTACATTTGTATGGGAGATACCAGAAGGGGCATGTCTACACTTCCAGATTTTTTTTCCAAACATTTATCCTGCTTGAACTTTACTAAATACAGAGTGTGGGCACGATCGCGATAGTTCTATTAATAATATGAATTGCTTTCTAAAGTGGGCGGTACCAGATGTGTATGGGAGGTACCAGATGGGGCGTGAATAGACTTCTCCAAAACTTTATTCTGTTATAGTTTTAATAAAAATAGAATTTGGTTACGATCACGTTTAATTTATTGATTATTTCTCCACCTCTATAGTGGGCGGAAAGGTAAAATTGTATGGGAGGTACCAGAAGGGGCGTGGCTAGGCATTCAAAATTTTTTCCAAAACTTTATCCTGTTATAGCTTTACTAAATACAGAATTTGGGGACGATCCCGTAGGGTGTATTGATATTATTACTCGATTTCTGAAGTGGGCGGAATGATGTATTTGTATGGGAGGTACCAGAAGGGGCGGGGCCATATAGCCCACCAGCCGGACAGCCACCAGACAGACAGACGGACATGGCTCAAACGACTTAAAAAGTCATGAATCGAATTTGGTTCAAAAAAACCTAGGGTCTTAAGTCACTTCTTCTATGTGTTACACTTTTGGGTCGTATCAAATGATATATACCCTCATCCCTAAGGGTGATGGTATAAAAATCCACAAAGGACTTGGCCCCATTACATCGAAACATTTTTTTATGGACACTCCAATATCTTCACTCCAACACGATTTTTGGAAAAAAAGGAAAATTTTTTTCGGAGTCCATATTTCATAAACCGTTCGGATTTTTTATACCATCACCCGTAGGGATGAAGGTATATATCATTTGATACGACCCAAAAGTGTAACACATAGAAGGAGTCACTTTAGACCCTAGGTTTTTTTGAACCAAATTCGATTCATGACTTTTTAAGTCGTTTGAGCCATGTCCGTCTGTCTGTCTGTCTGTCTGTCTGTCTGTCTGTCCGGCTGGTTCGCACGATAACTTTCGAAAGACGCAACCAAATGTTTCGAAATTTTGCACGAGCTATTATTTTCTCAAAACTACTTACGGTATTGGAAATGGGCTACATGGCCCCGCCCCTTCTGGTACCTCCCATACAAATACATCATTCCGCCCACTTTAGAAATCGAGTAATAATATCAATACACCCTACGGGATTGTCCCCAAATTCTGTATTTAGTAAAGCTATAACAGGATAAAGTTTTGGAAAAAATTTTGAAAGCCTAGCCACGCCCCTTCTGGTACCTCCCATACAAATCTACCTTTCCGCCCACTATAGAGATGGAGAAATAATATCAATAAATTAAACGTGATCGTACCCAAATTCTATTTTGAGTAAAGCTATAACAAGATAAAGTTTTAGAGAAAAAAATTGGAAGTCTATTCACGCCCCATCTGGTACCTCCCATACACATCTGGTACCGCCCACTTTAGAAATCGATTAATATTATTAAAAGACCTAACGCGATCGTGCCCAAATTCTGTATTTGGTAAAGTTTAAGCAGGATAAAGTTTTGGAGAAAAAATCTGGAAGTCTAGACACTCCCCTTCTGGTACCTCCCATACAAATGTACCACTCCGCCCACTTTAGAAATAGAGTAATAATATCAATACACTCGACACGATCGTGCCCAAATTCTGTATTTTGTTATATTATAACAGGACAAAGTTTTGGAGAAAAAATTGGAAGTCTAGACACGCCCCTTATGGTACCTCCCATACAAATGTACCTTTCCGCCCACTTTTGGGATGTAGTAATAATATCAGTACACCCAACGCAATCGTGCGCAAATTCTGTATTTAGTAAAGCTATAACAGGATAAAGTTATGGAGAATAAATCTGGAGCCTAAATACACCCCTTCACGTACCTCCCATATAAATGTACCACTACTCCGCCCAATTTCGAAATCGAGTAATAATATTAATAAAATAGAAAATTATTTGTTTTACTGAGGGTAAGGGTAAATGTAAGTCGGGTTGCCCGACTGAAACTTTCTAACTGGTTTTAATTACAAATCGATTATTTTTAATAACTCAAGACTTAAACAATATATTATATTGGGTGATGGTATTTATCAGTCAGTTTAACTGACTGAAATTTCTGTACTGGTTTCTTTTTGTCTTCGGCAAAGTTGTAGATCGAAACCAGAGCAAAAAAAACTAAAATAGACCGACCCAAAAAAATTGCATCCAGTGCATGAATATTGCAAAAATATGGGAAAAATTCTATTTTTTCATGATGTTTTCACCATAAAATTACACAGAACACCAATTTTTTTGTTAACAAGATTTCAAAACACTTTTTCCATAGATTTTGACCTCCTTAACACGAAATAGATGTTTTAAATTTTCTTAGGTGCCCTTTTTATACCATCACCCTCAAGGATGAGGGTATATATCATTTGATACGACCCAAATGTGTAACACATAGAAGGAGTCACTTTAGACCCTAGGTTTCTTTGAACCAAATTCGATTCATGACTTTTTAAGTCGTTTGAGCCATGTCCGTCTGTCTGTCTGTCTGGTGGCTGTCCGGCTGGTTCGCACGATAACTTTCGAAAAACGCAACCAAATGTTTTGAAATTTTGCACGAGCTATTATTTTCTCAAAACTACTTACGGTATTGCAAATGGGCTACATGGCCCCGCCCCTTCTGGTACCTGCCATACAAATACATCATTCCGCCCACTTTAGAAATCGAGTTATAATATCAATACACCCAACTGGATAGTACCCAAATTCTGTATTTACTAAAACTATAACAGGATAAAGTTTCGGAAAAAATTTTGAAAGCCTAGCCACGCCCCTTCTGGTACCTCCCATACAAATCTACCTTTCCGCCCACTATAGAGATGGTGATATAATATCAATAAATAAAAAGTGGTCGGAACCAAATTCTCTTTTTAGTAAAGCTATAACAGGATAAAGTTTTGGAGGAAATATTGGAAGTCTATCCACGCCCCATCTGGTACCTCCCATACACATCTGGTACCGCCTACTTTAGAAATCGATTAATATTATTAAAAGACCTAACGCGATCGTGCCCAAATTCTGTATTTGGTAAAGTTTAAGCAGGATAAAGTTTTGGAGAAAAAATCTGGAAGTCTAGACACGCCCCTTCTGGTACCTCCCATACAAATGTACCACTCCGCCCACTTTAGAAATAAGGTAATAATATCAATACACTCTACACGATCGTGCCCAAATTCTGTATTTTGTTATGTTATAACAGGACAAAGTTTTGGAGAAAAAATTGGAAGTCTAGCGACGCCCCTTAAAGTACCTCCCATACAAATGTACCTTTCCGCCCACTTTAGGGATGTAGTTATAATATCAGTACACCCAACGCAATCGTGCTCAAATTCTGTAATTAGTAAAGCTATAGCAGGATAAAGTAATGGAGAATAAATCTGGAAGCCTAACCACACCCCTTCTCGTACCTCCCATACAAATGTACCACTCCGCCCACTTTCGAAATCGAGTAATAATATCAATATAATAGAAAATTATTTATTTTACTGAGGGTAAGGGTTAATGTAAGTCGGGTTGCCCGACTGAAACTTTCAAACTGGTTTTAATTACAAATCGGTTAATTCCAATAACACAAGACTTAAACAATATCTTATATTGGGTGATGGTATTTATCAGTCAGTTTAACTGACTGAAATTTCTGTACGGGTTTATAAAAGTTTTAGAAATTTTTTTTTAAAATTTTTGGAGGTGCGCTTCATATTTTGGTAATATTTTGGGTATCTCTTACCCGATCTTCATATATAACCACATAAGTTAAAGACAACAAAATTTTAAAGAAGTTCTTCTTTGAAAGTTTTTAAATAAGTAATGTCGTTTCGATGCTAGCGATTTAAATAACTGCAATTTTTCTGTAAATTTTGGGGTGAAAAATTTATTTATTCACAACATGCCCCGCAACTGCCCCAAAGTAGCCCCTAGAGGGATAAAATGTATGACAGACCCCACTATTTTTTCCCTCCAAACATTTTTCCCAAACATACCTACCCCATACCTTGACCCCCCTAAACGTGCACACATACAATTTTTTAAATTTGCTCCCAATGCTGCAATTTCCCCCAAGATGCCCCAAGAGGAGTCAAATGTATGACCGACCTCCAATATATTGCAAGACGAACAGTTTGTCAGAACATTTCTACCCTTTATCTTTAACCCTTAAGGTGTTTCCCATACAATTTTTTTATTTTTAATATTTTTTTGCAACTATATATGTATGTGCCAATATATGTCGATCAATATATGTATGTTAATACGTCCATATATGTCGATATATATCGAGAGACGGAGTTGTAACTGTAGTAGGACATGAAAATTCATTATTTTTTAAATATAAAACCAGTACAGAAATTTCAGTCAGGTAAACTGACTGATAAATACCATCACCCAATAATAATTCCTATTACAAGATAATTAATTACCAAATTTGATTATCCTCCAAGTGCCGGTTTAGAAATTATGGGAGAAATATTAATTTTCCAAACAAGGTCATTTTGTATGGGAGGTACCAGAGGGTGATGAGGTATAATCCATATTCATTCCTGATTCAAATTATCATAACTGTACAACTTTAGCAAAATTCGACTGTATTCACTGTACTTACAAAAATATATGTATTTAAAACTATGGGGGTATGTTCGGTATTTTGTATGGGAGGTACCAGAAGGGGTGCGTCAAATAGTTATGTTTTGTAAGGTTTTGCTTCCTATCACAAGATAAATTAATTGACCAATTTTTATTAGCCCCCAAGTGTCCGTTTGGAAATTATGGGATAAATGTTAATTTTTCAAAAATAGGTAATTTTGTATGGGAGGTACCAGAAGGGGTATGGCAAAGGTTTCGGCTTTCTTAGGGTTTGTCTACTTTTGCAAGATAAATAAACTGGCCAAATTTAAATATCCTACGATCGTCTGTTTGGAAGTTATGAAAGAAATATAAATTATCCAAAAATAGGTAATTTTGTATAGGAGGTAGCATGGGAGGTAGGGCTATTTTTCCCATTTACAATCCCATAAGTTCGTTTTGAAAAATATTTATACTGGTAAATTTTCATACTGATCCGTTAAGGTTTACTCAAGTTATCCTGCTGACCAACCATCCAGCCAGCCAGCCAGACAGACGGACATAGCTCAATCGTCTTAAAAAGTCCTGAAACAAATTTGGTCTTAAGATACTTTGGGTCTAACTCGTCTCCTTTAATGCGTTACACTTTTTTTCGTATCAAATGATATATACCCTCATCCCTAAGGGTGATGGTATAAAAATTGAATTTTTTAGACAACTTTTTATTTTTTTATAAAACTTTTTATAACTACGAAACTGTTCATTATGCAGAGAAATTACATATAAACAGGAATATGAATTCCTTAATTTCGGATATTTGTTTCATCAAAATTGGACGAGTCGTTCTTGAGTTGTGACCTCCATACTTGGCTGTAGGAGCCTAAAAACTTAAAGCTCAAAGCGGCAC